>CM055960.1:21779207-22497922 GCA_029490685.1 Schizonepeta tenuifolia | reverse complement strand
GGTCAGAGCACCGGGTGTCATTTGCCCCCTCAAATCTTATCCGATTTAGTCCATTGGCACACCAATGGAAATCTTATCCGAAGGGCTATGGGGCTGTCTGATAAGAATCCAATTCCGTCTCCGTTGATTTTAGGGTAAATTCCTCGCCAATGCCATTGAAGGCGGCAGAGTTGACCGAAATCTCAATTATGGCACTGGGGCAGAAAGTGACGGAAACTTCATCCCTCGTTCACCAACACAAAAGAAGCCCCAAGGTGCAAGAATCGGATCGATAAGACAGGTGACGAAGGAGATATGGCCATATAAATTTCTCGGGGGTTGGGACAACGGTTGTCATTTGCCCCCTCAAAACTTATCCGATTTAGTCCATTGGCACACCGATGGAAATCTTATCCGAAAGGTTATGGATTGTCTGATCAGAATCCAATTCCGTCTCCGTTGATTTTAGGGTAAACTCCTCGCCAATGCCATTTAAGGCGGCAGAGGTGAATGAAATCTCAATTATGGCACTGGGGCAGAAAGTGACGGAAACTTCATCCCTCGTTCACCAACACAAAAGAAGCCCCAAGGTGCAAGAATCGGATCAATCAGACAGGTGACGAAGGAAATATGGCCATATCAATTTCTCGGGGGTCAGAGCACCGGGTGTCATTTGCCCCCTTAAATCTTATCCGATTTAGTCCATTGGCACCCCAATGGAAATTATATCCGAAGGGCTATGGGGCTGTCTGATAAGAATCCAATTCCGTCTCCGTTGATTTTAGGGTAAACTCCTCGCCAATGCCATTTAAGGCGGCAGAGTTGTCCGAAATCTCATTTATGGCACGGGAGCAGAAAGTGACGGAAACTTCGTCCCTCATTCACCATGACAATAGAAGCCCCATGGTGTAATAATCGGATCAATCAGACAGGTGACGAAGGAGATATGGCCATATCGATTTCTCGGGGATCGGGACACCGGGGGTCATTTGCCCCCTCAAAACTTATCCGAATTAGTCTACTCCCACACCGATGGAAATCTTATCCAAACGGCTATGGGTCTGTCAGATTAGAATCCCATTCCATCTCCATTGATTTTAGGGCAAATTCCTCGCCAATGCAATTTACGGCGGCAGAGGTAACCGAAATCTCATTTTTGGCACAGGAGAAGAAAGTGATGGAAACTTCGTCTCTCGTTTGCCAACACAAAAGAAGCTCCACGGAGCAAGAATCGGATCAATCAGACAGGAGATGAAGGAAATATTGCCATATCGATTTCTCGGGGGTCGGGACACCGGGTGTCATTTGCCCCCTAAAAACTTTTCCGATTTAGTCCATTGGCACACCGATGGAAATCTTATCTGAAGGGCTATGGGGCTGTCTGATCAGAATCAAATTCCGTCTCCGTTAATTTTAGGGTAAACTCCTCGCCAATGCCATTTAAGGCGGCAGAGGTGACCGAAATCTCAATTATGGCACTGGAGCAGAAAGTGATGAAAACTTCGTCCCTCGTTCACCAACACAGAAAAAGCCCCAAGGTACAAGAATCGGATCAATCAGACAGATGACGAAGGAGATATGGCCATATCAATTACTCGGGGGTCGGGGCACCGGGAGACATTTGCCCCCTCAAAACTTATCCGATTTAGTCCATTGGCATACCAATGGAAATCTTATCCGAAGGGCTATGGGGATGTCTGATAAGAATCTAATTCTGTCTCCATTTGTTTTAGGGTAAACTCCTCGCCAATGCCATTTAAGGCGGCAGAGTTGACCGAAATCTCATTTATGGCACTGGAGCAGAAAGTGACGGAAACTTCATCCCTCGTTCACCAACACAATAGAAGCCCCAAGGTGCAAAAATCGGATCAATCAGACTGGTGACGAAGGAGATATGGCCATATCAATTTCTCGGGGGTCAGAGCACCAGGTGTCATTTGCCCCCTCAAATCTTATCCGATTTTAGTCCATTGCCACACCAATGGAAATCTTATCCGAAGGGCTATGGGGCTGTCTGATAAGAATCCAATTCCGTCTCCGTTGATTTTAGGGTAAACTCCTCGCCAATGCCATTGAAGGCGGCAGAGTTGACCGAAATCTCATTTATGGCACTGGAGCAGAAAGTGACGGAAACTTCGTCCCTCGTTCACCAACACAATAGAAGCCCCACAGTGCAAGAATCGGATCAATAAGACAGGTGACGAAGGAGATATGGCCATATCAATTTCTCGGGGGTTGGGACAGCGGTTGTCATTTGCCCCCTCAAAACTTATCCGATTTAGTCCATTGGCACACCGATGGAAATCTTATCCGAAGGGTTATGGGTCGTCTGATCAGAATCCAATTCCGTCTCCGTTGATTTTAGGGTAAACTCCTCGCCAATGCCATTTAAGGCGGCAGAGGTGACCGAAATCTCAACTATGGCACTGGGGCAGAAAGTGACGGAAACTTCATCCCTCGTTCACCGACACAAAATAAGCCCCAAGGTGCAGGAATCGGATCAATCAGACAGGTGACGAAGGAAATATGGCCGTATCAATTTCTCGGAGGTCATAGCACCGGGTGTCATTTGCCCCCTCAAAACTTATCCGATTTAGTCCATTGGCACACCAATGGAAATCTTATTCGAAGGGTTATGGGTCTGTCTGATCAAAATCCAATTCCGTCTCCGTTGATTTTAGGGTAAACTCCTCGCCAATGCCATTTAAGGCGGCAGAGGTGACCGAAATCTCAATTATGGCACTGGGGCAGAAAGTAACGGAAACTTCGTCCCTCGTTCACCAACACAAAAGAAGCCCCAAGGTACAAGAATCGGATTAATCAGACAGGTCACGAAAGAGATATGGCCATATCAATTTCTCGGGGGTCGGGGCACCGGGTGTCATTTGCCCCCTAAAAACTTATCTGATTTAGTCCATTGGCACAGCAATGGAAATCTTATCCAAAGGACTATGGGGCTGTCTGATAAGAATCCAATTCCGTCTCCGTTGGTTATACGGAAAACTCCTCGCCAATGCCATTTATGGCGGCAGAGTGGACCGAAATCTCATTTATAGCAATGGAGCAGAAAGTGAAGGAAACTTCGTCCCTCGTTCACCAACACAATAGAAGCCCCAAGGTGCAAAAATCGGATCAATCAGACATGTGACGAAGGAGATATGGCCATATCAATTTCTTGGGTGTTGGGACAGCGGGTGTCATTTGCCCTCTCAAAACTTATCCGATTTAGTCCATTGGCACACCAATAGAAGTCTTATCTGAAGGGTTATGGGTCTGTCTAATCAGAATCCTTTTCCGTCTCCGTTGATTTTGGGGTAAACTCCTCGCCAATGCCATTTAAGGCGGCAGAGGTGACCGAAATCTCATTTGTGGCATAGGACCCGAAAGTGACGGAAACTTTGTCCCTCGATCACCAACACAAAAGAAGCCCCAAGGTACAAGAATCGGATCATTCAGACAGGTGACGAAGGAGATATGGCCATATCAATTTCTCGGGGGTCGGGACACCGGGTGTCATTTGCCCCCTCAAAACTTATCCGATTTAGTCCATTGGCACACGGAAGAAAATCTTATTCGAAGGGCTATGGGGCTGTCTGATAAGAATCCAATTCCGTCTCCATTGATTTTAGGGCAAATTCCACGCCAATGCCATTTAAGGTGGCCGAGGTGACCGAAATCTCATTTTTCGCACGGGAGCAGAAAGTGACGGAAACTTCGTCCCTCATTCACCAAGACAAAAGAAGCCCTAAGGTGTAAGAATCGGATCAATCAGACAGGTGACGAAGAAGATATGGCCATATTGATTTCTCGGGGATCGGGACACCGGTTGTCATTTGCCCCCTCACAACTTATCCGATTTAGTCTACTCACACACCGATAGAAATCTTATCCGAACGGCAATGGGTCTGTCCGATTAGAATCCCATTCCGTCTCCATTGATTTTAGGGCAAATTCCTCGCCAATGCAATTTACGGCGGCAGAGGTGACCGAAATTTCATTTTTGGCACAGGAGCAGAAAGTGATGGAAACTTCGTCCCTCGTTTGCCAACACAAAAGAAGCCCCACGGTGCAAGAATCGGATCCATCAGACAGGAGATGAAGGAAATATGGCCATATCGATTTCTCGGGGGTCGGGACACCGGGTGTCATTTGCCCCCTCAAAACTTTTCCGATTTAGTCCATTGGCACACCGATGGAAATCTTATCCGAAGGGCTATGGGGCTGTCTGATCAGAATCCAATTCCGTCTCCGTTGATTTTAGGATAAACTCCTCGCCAATGCCATTTAAGGCGGCAGAGGTGACCGAAATCTCAATCATGGCACTGGAGCAGAAAGTGACGGAAACTTCGTCCCTCGTTCACCAACACAATAGAAGCCCCAAGGTACAAGAATCAGATTAATCAGACAGATGAAGAAGGAGATATGGCCATATCAATTTCTCGGGGGTCGGGGCACCGGGTGTCATTTGCCCCCTCAAAACTTATCCGATTTAGTCCATATTGGCACACCGATGGAAATCGTATCTGAAGGGTTATGGGTCTGTCTGATCAGAATCCAATTCCGTCTCCGTTAATTTTTGGGTAAACTCCTCGACAATGCCATTTAAGGCGGCAGAGGTGACCGAAATCTCATTTGTGGCACAGGACCAGAAAGTGACTGAAACTTCATCCCTCGTTCACCAATACAAAAGAAGCCCCAAGGTACAAGAAATGGATCAATCAGACAGGTGACGAAGGAGATATGGCCATATCGATTTCTCAGGGATCGTGACACCGGGTGTCATTTGCCCCCTCAGAACTTATCCGATTTAGTCTACTCACACACCGATGGAAATCTTATCCGAACGGCTATGGGACTGTCTGATTAGTATCCCATTCCATCTCCATTGATTTTAGGGCAAATTCCTCGCCAATGCAATTTACGGCGGCAGAGGTGACCGAAATCTCATTTTTGGCACAGGAGAAGAAAGTGATGGAAACTTCGTCTCTCGTTTGCCAACACAAAAGAAGCCCCACGGTGCAAGAATCGGATCAATCAGACAGGAGATGAAGGAAATATTGCCATATCTATTTCTCGGGGGTCGGGACACCGGGTGTCATTTGCCCCCTCAAAACTTTTCCGATTTAGTCCATTGGCATACCGATGGAAATCTTATCTGAAGGGCTATGGGGCTGTCTGATCAGAATCTAATTCCGTCTCCGTTAATTTTAGGGTAAACTCCTAGCCATGCCATTTAAGGCGGCAGAGGTGACCGAAATCTCAATCATGGCACTGGAGCAGAAAGTGATGGAAACTTCGTCCCTCGTTCACCAACACAAAAGAAGCCCCAAGGTACAAGAATCGGATCAATCAGACAGATGACGAAGGAGATATGGCCATATCAATTACTCGGGGGTCGGGGCACCGGGAGTCATTTGCCCCCTCAAAACTTATCCGATTTAGTCGATTGGCATACCAATGGAAATCTTATCCGAAGGGCTATGGGGTTGTCTGATAAGATTCTAATTCTGTCTCCATTGGTTTTAGAGTAAACTCGTCGCCAATGCCATTTAAGGCGGTAGAGTTGACCGAAATCTCATTTATGGCACTGGAGCAGAAAGTGACGGAAACTTCATCCCTCGTTCACCAACACAATAGAAGCCCCAAGGTGCAATAATCGGATCAATCAGACTGGTGACGAAGGAGATATGGGCATATCAATTTCTCGGGGGTCAGAGCACCGAGTGTCATTTGCCCCCTCAAATCTTATCCGATTTAGTCCATTGCCACACCAATGGAAATCTTATCCGAAGGGCTATGGGGCTGTCTGATAAGAATCCAATTCCGTCTCCGTTGATTTTAGGGTAAACTCCTCGCCAATGCCATTGAAGGCGGCAGAGTTGACCGAAATCTCATTTATGGCACTGGAGCATAAAGTGACTGAAACTTCGTCCCTCGTTCACCAACACAATAGAAGCCACAAGGTGCAAGAATCGGATCAATAAGACAGGTGACGAAGGAGATATGGCCATATTAATTTCTCGGGGGTTGGGAAAGCGGTTGTCATTTGCCCCCTCAAAACTTATCCGATTTAGTCCATTGGCACACCGATGGAAATCTTATCCGAAGGGTTATGGGTCGTCTAATCAGAATCCAATTCCGTCTCCGTTGATTTTAGGGTAAACTCCTCGCCAATGCCATTTAAGGCGGCAGAGGTGATCGAAATCTCAATTATGGCACTGGGGCAGAAAGTGACGGAAACTTCGTCCCTCGTTCACCAACACAAAATAAGCCCCAAGGTGCAAGAATCGGATCAATCAGACAGGTGACGAAGGAAATATGGCCGTATCAATTTCTCGGGGGTCATAGCACCGGGTGTCATTTGCCCCCTCAAAACTTATCCGATTTAGTCCATTGGCACACCGATGGAAATCTTATTTGAAGGGTTATGGGTCTGTCTGATCAAAATCCAATTCCGTCTCCGTTGATTTTAGGGTAAACTCCTCGCCAATGCCATTTAAGGCGGCAGAGGTGACTGAAATCTCAATTATGGCACTGGGGCAGAAAGTAACGGAAACTTCGTCTCTCGTTCACCAACACAAAAGAAGCCCCAAGGTACAAGAATCGGATTAATCAGACAGGTCACGAAGGAGATATAGCCATATCAATTTCTCGGGGGTCGGGGCACCGGGTGTCATTTGCCCCCTAAAAACTTATCCGATTTAGTCCATTGGCACACCAATGGAAATCTTATCCGAAGGACTATGGGGCTGTCTGATAAGAATCCAATTCCGTCTCCGTTGGTTATATGGAAAACTCCTCGCCAATGCCATTTAAGGCGGCAGAGTTGACCGAAATCTCATTTATGGCACTGGAGCAGAAAGTGAAGGAAACTTCGTCCCTCGTTCACCAACACAATAGAAGCCCCAAGGTGCAAAAATCGGATCAATCAGACAGGTGACGAAGGAGATATGGCCTTATCAATTTCTCGGTTGTTGGGACAGCGGGTGTCATTTGCCCTCTCAAAACTTTTCCGATTTAGTCCATTGGCACACCGATGGAAGTCTTATCTGAAGGGTTATGGGTCTGTCTAATCAGAATCCAATTCCGTCTCCGTTGATTTTAGGGTAAACTCCTCGCCAATGCAATTTAAGGCGGCAGAGGTGACCGAAATCTCATTTGTGGCACAGGACCAGAAAGTGACGGAAACTTTGTCCCTCGATCAACAACACAAAAGAAGCCCCAAGGTACAAGAATCGGATCAATCGGACACGTGACGAAGGAGATATGGCCATATCAATTTCTCGGGGGTCGGGATACCCGGTGTCATTTGCCCCCTCAAAACTTATCCGATTTAGTCCATTGGCACACGGAAGAAAATCTTATCCGAAGGGCTATGGGGCTGTCTGATAAGAATCCAATTCCGTCTCCATTGATTTTAGGGCAAATTACTCGCCAATGCCATTTAAGGTGGCCGAGGTGTCCGAAATCTCATTTTTGGCACGGGAGCAGAAAGTGACGGAAACTTCGTCCCTCATTCACCAAGACAAAAGAAGCCCTAAGGTGTAAGAATCGGATCAATCAGACAGGTGACGAAGGAGATATGGCCATATTGATTTCTCGGGGATCGGGACACCGGGCATTATTTGCCCCCTCAGAACTTATCCGATTTAGTCTACTCACACACCGATGGAAATCTTATCCGAACGGCTATGGGACTGTCTGATTAGTATCCCATTCCATCTCCATTGATTTTAGGGCAAATTCCTCGCCAATGCAATTTACGGCGGAAGAGGTGACCGAAATCTCATTTTTGGCACAGGAGAAGAAAGTGATGGAAACTTCGTCTCTCGTTTGCCAACACAAAAGAAGCCCCACGGTGCAAGAATCGGATCAATCAGACAGGAGATGAAGGAAATATTGCCATATCGATTTCTCGGGGGTCGGGACACCGGGTGTCATTTGCCCCCTCAAAACTTTTCCGATTTAGTCCATTGGCACACCGATGGAAATCTTATCTGAAGGGCTATGGGGCTGTCTGATCAGAATCTAATTCCGTCTCCGTTAATTTTAGGGTAAACTCCTCGCCAATGCCATTTAAGGCAGCAGAGGTGACCGAAATCTCAATTATAGCACTGGAGCAGAAAGTGATGGAAACTTCGTCCCTCGTTCACCAACACAAAAGAAGCCCCAAGGTACAAGAATCGGACCAATCAGACAGATGACGAAGGAGATATGGCCATATCAATTTCTCGGGGGTCGGGGCACCGTGAGTCATTTGCCCCCTCAAAACTTATCCGATTTAGTCCATTGGCATACCAATGGAAATCTTATCCGAAGGGCTATGGGGTTGACTGATAAGAATCTAATTCTGTCTCCATTGGTTTTAGGGTAAACTCGTCGCCAATGCCATTTAAGGCGGTAGAGTTGACCGAAATCTCATTTATGGCACTGGAGCAGAAAGTGACGGAAACTTCGTCCCTCGTTCACCAACACAATAGAAGCCCCAAGGTGCAAAAATCGGATCAATCAGACTGGTGACGAAGGAGATATGGCCATATCAATTTCTCGGGGGTTAGAGCACCGGTTGTCATTTGCCCCCTAAAATCTTATCCGATTTAGTCCATTGCCACGCCAATGGAAATCTTATCCGAAGGGCTATGGGGCTGTCTGATAAGAATCCAATTCCGTCTCTGTTGATTTTAGGGTAAACTCCTCGCCAATGCCATTGAAGGCGGCAGAGTTGACCGAAATCTCATTTATGGCACTGGAGCATAAAGTGACGGAAACTTCGTCCCTCGTTCACCAACACAATAGAAGCCCCAAGGTGCAAGAATCGGATCAATAAGACAGGTGACGAAGGAGATATGGCCATATCAATTTCTCGGGGGTTGGGACAGCGGTTGTCATTTGCCCCCTCAAAACTTATCCGATTTAGTCCATTGGCACACCGATGGAAATCTTATCCGAAGGGTTATGGGTCGTCTAATCAGAATCCAATTCCGTCTCCGTTGATTTTAGGGTAAACTCCTCGCCAATGCCATTTAAGGCGGCAGAGGTGATCGAAATCTCAATTATGGCACTGGGGCAGAAAGTGACGAAAACTTCGTCCCTCGTTCACCAACACAAAATAAGCCTGAAGGTGCAAGAATCGGATCAATCAGACAGGTGACGAAGGAAATATGGCCGTATCAATTTCTCGAGGGGTCATAGCACCGGGTGTCATTTGCCCCCTCAAAACTTATCCGATTTAGTCCATTGGCACACCGATGGAAATCTTATCTGAAGGGTTATGGGTCTGTCTGATCAAAATCCAATTCCGTCTCCGTTGATTTTAGGGTAAACTCCTCGCCAATGCCATTTAAGGCGGCAGAGGTGACCGAAATCTCAATTATGGCACTGGGGCAGAAAGTAACGGAAACTTCGTCCCTCGTTCACCAACACAAAAGAAGCCCCAAGGTACAAGAATCGGATTAATCAGACAGGTCACGAAGGAGATATGGCCATATCAATTTCTCGGGGGTCGGGGCACCGGGTGTCATTTGCCCCCTAAAAACTTATCCGATTTAGTCCATTGGCACACCAATGGAAATCTTATCCGAAGGACTATGGAGCTGTCTGATAAGAATCCAATTCTGTCTCCGTTGGTTATACGGAAAACTCCTCGCCAATGCCATTTAAGGCGGCAGAGTTGACCGAAATCTCATTTATGGCATTGGAGCAGAAAGTGAAGGAAACTTCGTCCCTTGTTCACCAACACAATAGAAGCCCCATGGTGCAAAAATCGGATCAATCAGACATGTGACGAAGGAGATATGGCCATATCAATTTCTCGGGTGTTGGGACAGCGGGTGTCATTTGCCCTCTCAAAACTTATCCGATTTAGTCCATTGGCACACCGATGGAAGTCTTATCTGAAGGGTTATGGGTCTGTCTAATCAGAATCCAATTCCGTCACCGTTGATTTTTGGACTTTTACGGCTCGCTCCGAGGCCTTCGACTCTCCTCGCTCGCGTCTTGACCATAGAAGAAACGGCAAACAAAAAAAATGAAAAATTAAAAAAAAAAAACTGGAAAAAAAAACTGGTCAAAGGAGAGTTTGACCGGGTCAAACCCGGATCAAACGGGTCGGGGCGGGGCGGGTCGGTGCGGGGCGGGTCGGGTCGGGTCAAATGGCCGGGTGTTCTGCGGTGGAACAGTTGCACCCAAATTTTTTTGTCAAGTATTAATACCTGTCATTTAGCTAAACACATTTTATACAAGACTCAACATCATTCTAACTATATATATCGATCGTACATACATCAATTTCTGTTTTTTTAGGAAAGATCAATACATCTAAATGAAGATTATAACTCAGTCAAGAATGCGGTTATAGCTTCCCTAACCTGGCAATCAAAGTGTTTTGGAATAGATATCCAAATGAAACTCTCTTGATAATATAGAGTTATTTATCAATTAAAGTACTATAACCTAAATCCAATGGGACGGTTTGCAAATATATCATGACCTTCAAAATATGACCTACTATATATATAAATTAATAGCGCATCATTGAAATTTGCAACACTATGAACATATTTTATGTAACTTTCCATTTTATTTTCTTTCTCACTTGATTTTTGGAGGTCTCCGGAATCAAAACAGTAGTACATTGCATTAAATGGTCCCAAGCTTAAAATCAGATCCTTTTTTACTAGAAATAAATAACGAGGTCAGCATAGAGTTAATACTGCACTCATATAAGTTGAGAGCATTAAGTCTGTCAGTTCGAATAGATATAGATTGTTATTATACATCGATGATAATAATAATAATAATAATAATAATAATAATAATAATAATAATAATAATAATAATAATAATAATAATGACGTCCCCACTTAGTATGGTGTGGAGGCCGTGCACATATTTTAAGAAAAAGTTATAAATATTTGGTAGGAACATTTTAAATGGAGGAAGAGACTTATTTATGATAGTGTTGTTAATTTCTAAGTGTATAAAAACTCTTTATAAGAGTAAATATATTAAACTTTTAAGGATAAAAAGGTAAAAGATATGTCCTAAAAAGGAAACACCATATTAAGTTGGAATAATTAAAAAAAAATAGTAATACTAACTTGAGATGGAGGAAATATGCCCAATTTAATAATTTTTCGGCACACGATTGACATTATATAGATGTTAAACTGAGTTTATCTCATGCATGAATCTTTTCTACAAAAGGACCGAATCACACAATATATATATTTTTATTTTATATATTACTAAGTGCAATGTTTAGAATATAAGGCTTGAACCAAGATAAACATAAATGTATACGTACCATCAAAAGAAAAAAGATATACATGTACAAATTTGTAGTGAAATTGAACAGGATTTTTTGTTTTCTTTTTTGATAGGGCAATTACTCCATGCATAACCACCACTTGAAAGTAGGCAAAATTGGATTAAAATACCCAATTTTATACTAAAATCTGATTTTTTGACAAACTTTTTTTTCGTAGCAAAAAATATAGCTACCTTTCAATTTGTTGCAATGTCCGTCAAAATTCAATTTGGGAAAAAAATTAACGATGACGTGTCCAATTCAGCATGATGTGACATCAAAATGACGTCATTTTGATTAAGAATTAAAAAACAAAAAAAAATATATTACACATCATCATTTCCACCTCACCTTCTTCCCCTTCCCCTTTCTCTCTCCCCATCTCACTCTCTCCCTCTTCTCTCTGCCACAAAAGCTCGCCGGATCTTCCACAAAATATATAGGCGCCGCATACCCTACTGAAAAGCTCGCCGGATCGTCTCTCAGCACCTACAACGCAACACCGACGAGTTCGCCGTGAAGGTTAAACCAAGGGCTACCGCTCATCCTCATCACAGACCCGGAAACCTTTTCCTTGCAGTTGAACACAACACTCCCCGGCGGCAAACTCCTCGCCAATGCCATTTAAGGCGGCAGAGGTGACCGAAATCTCATTTGTGGCACAGGACCAGAAAGTGACGGAAACTTTGTCCCTCGATCACCAAAGCAAAAGAAGCCCCAAGGTACAAGAATCGGATCAATCAGACAGGTGACGAAGGAGATATGACCATATCAATTTCTCGGGGGTCGGGACACCGGGTGTCATTTGCCCCCTCAAAACTTATCCGATTTAGTCCATTGGCACACGGAAGAAAATCTTATCCGAAGGGCTATGGGGCTGTCTGATAAGAATCCAATTCCGTCTCCATTGATTTTAGGGCAAATTCCTCGCCAATGCCATTTAAGGTGGCCGAGGTGTTCGAAATCTCATTTTTGGCACGGGAGCAGAAAGTGACGGAAACTTCGTCCCTCATTCACCAAGACAAAAGAAGCCCTAAGGTGTAAGAATCGGATCAATCAGACAGGTGACGAAGGAGATATGGCCATATTGATTTCTCGGGGATCGGGACACCGGGTGTCATTTGCCCCCTCAAAACTTATCCGATTTAGTCTACTCAAACACCGATGGAAATCTTATCCGAACGGCTATGGGTCTGTTTGATTAGAATCCCATTCCGTCTCCATTGATTTTAGGGCAAATTCCTCGCCAATGCAATTTACGGCGGCAGAGGTGACCGAAATTACATTTTTGGCACAGGAGCAGAAAGTGATGGAAACTTCGTCCCTCGTTTGCCAACACAAAAGAAGCCCCGCGGTGCAAGAATCGGATCAATCAGATAGGAGATAAAGGAAATATGGCCATATCAATTTCTCGGGGGTCGGGACACCGGGTGTCATTTGCCCCCTCAAAACTTTTCCGATTTAGTCCATTGGCACACCGATGGAAATCTTATCCGAAGGGCTATGGGGCTGTCTGATCAGAATCCAATTCCATCTCCGTTTATTTTAGGGTAAACTCCTCGCCAATGCCATTTAAGGCGGCAGAGGTGACCGAAATATCAATTATGGCACTGGAGCAGAAAGTGACGGAAACTTCGTCCCTCGTTCACCAACACAAAGGAAGCCCCAAGGTACAAGAATCGGATCAATCAGACAGGTGATGAAGGAGATATGGCCATATCGATTTCTCAGGGGTCGGGACACCGGGTTTCATTTGCCCCCTCAAAACTTTTCCGAATTAGTCCATTGTCACACCGATGGAAATCGTATCCGAAGGGCTATGGGGCTGTCTGATCAGAATCCAATTCCATCTCCGTTGATTTTAGGGCAAATTCCTCGCCAATGTAATTTTTAAGACGGCAGAGGTGACTGAAATCTCATTTATGGCACTGGAGCAGAAAGTGACGAAAACTTCGTCCCTCATTCACAAACACAAATGAAGCCCCAAGGTGCAAGAATCGGATCAATCAGACAGCTAACGAAGGAAATATGGCCATATCAATTTCTCGGGAGTCGGGGCACCGGGTATCATTTGCCCCCTCCAAACTTATCCGATTTAGTCCATTGGCACACCTATGGATATCTTATCCGAAGTGTAATGGGTCTGTCTGATCAGAATCCAATTCCGTCTCCGTTGATTTTAGGGTAAACTCCTCGCCAATGCCATTTAAGGCGGCACAGGTGACCGAAATCTCAATTATGGCACTGGAGCAGAAAGTGACGGAAACTTCATCCCTCGTTCACCAACACAAAATAAGCCCCAAGGTACAAGAATCGGATCAATCAGACAGGTGACGAAGGAGATATGGCCATATCAATTTCTCGGGGGTCGGGACACCGGGTGTCATTTGCCCCCTCAAAACTTATCCGATTTAGTCCATTGGCACACGGAAGAAAATCTTATCCGAATTTCTATGGGGCTGTCTGATAAGAATCCAATTCCGTCTCTGTTGATTTTAGGGTAAACTCCTCGCCAATGCCATTTAAGGCGGCAGAGTTGACAGATATCTCATTTTATGGCACTGGAGCTGAAAGTGACGGAAACTTCGTCCTTCGTTCACCAACACTATAGAAGCCCCAAGGTACAAGAATCAGATCAATAAGACACGTGACGAAGGAGATATGGCCATATCGATTTCTCGGGGGTTGGGACAGCTGGTGTCATTTGACCCCTCAAAACTTATCCGATTTAGTCTACTCACACACCGATGAAAATCTTATCCGAAGGGCTCTGGGTCTGTCTGATTAGAATCCCATTCTGTCTCCATTGATTTTAGGGCAAATTCCTCGCCAATGCAATTTACGGCGGCAGAGTTGCTCGAAATATCATTTTTGGCACAGGAGCAGAAAGTGATGGAAACTTCGTCCCTCGTCTGCCAACACAAAAGAAGCCCCATGGTGCAAGAATCGGATCAATCAGACAGGTGATGAAGGAGATATGGCCATATCGATTTCACGGGGGTCGGGGCACCGAGTGTCATTTGCCCCCTCAAAACTTATCCGATTTAGTCCATTGTCACACCGATGGAAATCGTATCCGAAGGGCTATGGGGCTGTCTAATCAGAATCCAATTCCGTCTCCGTTGATTTTAGGGCAAATTCCTCGCCAATGTAAATTTTAAGACGGTAGAGGTGACCGAAATCTCATTTATGGCATTGGAGCAGAAAGTGACGGAAACTTCGTCCCTCGTTCACCAACACAAATAAAGCCCCAAGGTGCAAGAATCGGATCAATCAGACAAGTAACGAAGGAAATATGGCCATATCAATTTCTCGGGGGTCGGGGCACCGGGTGTCATTTGCCCCCTCCAAACTTATCCGATTTAGTCCATTGGCACACCAATGGAAATCTTATCCGAAGGGCTATGGGGCTGTCTGATAAGAATCCAATTCCGTCTCTTTTGATTTTAGGGTAAACTCCTCGCCAATGCCATTTAAGGCGGCAGAGTTGATTGATATCTCATTTTATGGCACTGGAGCAGAAAGTGACGGAAACTTCGTCCCTCGTTCATCAACACTATAGAAGCCCCAAGGTACAAGAATCCGATCAATAAGACATGTGACGAAGGAGATATGACCATATAAATTTCTCGGGGGTTGGGACAGCGGGTGTCATTTGCCCCGCAAAACTTATCCGATTTAGTCCATTGGCACACCTACGGAAATCTTATCCGAAGGGTTATGGGTCTGTCTGATCAGAATCCAATTCCGTCTCCGTTGATTTTAGGGTAAACTCCTCGCAAATGCCATTTAAGGCCGCAGAGGTGACCGAAATCTCAATTATGGCACTGGAGCAGAAAGTGATGGAAACTTCATCCCTCGTTCACCAACACAAAATAAGCCCCAAGGTACAAGAATCGGATCAATCAGACAGGTGACGAAGGAGATATGGCCATATCAATTTCTCGGGGGTCGGGACACCGTGTGTCATTTGCCCCCTCAAAACTTATCCGATTTAGTCCATTGGCACACGGAAGAAAATCTTATCCGAAGGGCTATGGGGCTGTCTGATAAGAATCCAATTCCGTCTCCGTTGATTTTAGGGCAAATTCCTCGTCAATGCCATTTAAGGTGGCAGAGATGACCGAAATCTAATTTTTGGCAGGGTGCAGAAAGTGGAGGAAATTTTGTCCCTCATTCACCAAGACAAAAGAAGCCCCAAGGTGCAAGAATCGGATAAATCAAACAGGTGACGAAGGAGATATGGCCATATCGATTTCTCGGGGATCGGGACACCGGGTGTCATTTGACCCCTCAAAACTTATCCGATTTAGTCCACTCCCACACCGATGGAAATCTTATCCGAAGGGCTATGGGGCTATCTGATCAGAATCCCATTCCGTCTCCATTGATTTTAGGGAAAATTCCTCGCCAATGCCATTTAAGGTGGCTGAGGTGACCGAAATCTCATTTATGGCACTGGAGCAAAAAGTGACGGAAACTTCGTCCCTCGTTCACCAACACTATAGAAGCCCCAAGGTACAAGAATCGGATCAATAAGACACGTGACGAAGGAGATATGGCCATATCGATTTCTCGGGGGTTGGGACAGCGGATGTCATTTGACCCCTCAAAACTTATCCGATTTAGTCTACTCACACACCGATGAAAATCTTATCCGAAGGGCTCTGGGTCTGTCTGATTATAATCCCATTCCGTCTCCATTGATGTTAGGGCAAATTCCTCGCCAATGCAATTTACGGCGACAGAGGTGACCGAAATATCATTTTTGGCACAGGAGCAGAAAGTGATGGAAACTTCGTCCCTCGTTTGCCAAGACAAAAGAAGCCCCACGGTGCAAGAATCGGATCAATCAGACAGGTGATGAAGGAGATAAGGCCATATCGATTTCTCGGTAGGCGGGGCACCGGGTGTCATTTGCCCCCTCAAAACTTTTCCGAATTAGTCCATTGTCACACCGATGGAAATCGTATCCGAAGGGCTATGGGGCTGTCTGATCAGAATCCAATTCCGTCTCCGTTGATTTTAGGGCAAATTCCTCGCCAATGTAATTTTTAAGACGGCAGAGGTGACCGAAATCCCATTTATGGCACTGGAGCAGAAAGTGACGGAAACTTCGTCCCTCGTTCACCAACACAAATAAAGCCCCAAGGTTCAAGAATCGGATCAATCAGACAGGTAACGAAGGAAATATGGCCATATCAATTTCTCGGGGGTCGGGGCACCGCGTGTCATTTGCCCCCTCCAAAGTTATCCGATTTAGTCCATTGGCACACCAATGGAAATCTTATCCGAATGGCTATGGGGCTGTCTGATAAGAATCCAATTCCGTCTCTGTTGATTTTAGGGTAAACTCCTCGCCAATGCCATTTAAGGCGGCAGAGTTGACTGATATCTCATTTTATGGCACTGGAGCAAAAAGTGACGGAAACTTCGTCCCTCGTTCACCAACACTATAGAAGCCCCAAGGTACAAGAATCCGATCAATAAGACATGTGACGAAGGAGATATGACCATATCAATTTCTCGGGGGTTGGGACAGCGGGTGTCATTTGCCCCCGCAAAACTTATCCGATTTAGTCCATTGGCACACCTATGGAAATCTTATCCGAAGGGTTATGGGTCTGTCTGATCAGAATCCAATTCCGTCTCCGTTGATTTTAGGGTAAACTCCTCGCCAATGCCATTTAAGGCGGCAGAGGTGACCGAAATCTCAATTATGGCACTGGAGCAGAAAGTGACGGAAACTTCATCCCTCGTTCACCAACACTATAGAAGCCCCAAGGTACAAGAATCGGATCAATAAGACACGTGACGAAGGAGATATGGCCATATCGATTTCTCGGGGGTTGGGACAGCGGGTGTCATTTGACCCCTCAAAACTTATCCGATTTAGTCCATTGGCACACGGAAGAAAATCTTATCCGAATTGCTATGGGGCAGTCTGATAAGAATCTAATTCCATCTCTGTCGATTTTAGGGTAAACTCCTCGCCAATGCCATTTAAGGCGGCAGAGTTGACTGATATCTCATTTTATGGCACTGGAGCTGAAAGTGACGGAAACTTCATCCTTCGTTCACCAACACTATAGAAGCCCCAAGGTACAAGAATCGGATCAATAAGACACGTGACGAAGGAGATATGGCCATATCGATTTCACGGGGGTTGGGACAGCGGGTGTCATTTGATCCCTCAAAACTTATCCGATTTAGTCTACACACACACCGATGAAAATCTTATCCGAAGGGCTCTGGGTCTGTTTGATTAGAATCCCATTCCGTCTCCATTGATTTTTGGGCAAATTCCTCGCCAATGCAATTTACGGCGGCAGAGGTGACCGAAATATCATTTTTGGCACAGGAGCAGAAAGTGATGGAAACTTCGTCCCTCGTTTGCCAGCACAAAAGAAGCCCCACGGTGCAAGAATCGGATCAATCAGACAGGTGATGACGGAGATATGGCCATATCGATTTCTCGGGGATCGGGGCACCGGGTGTCATTAACCCCCTCAAAACTTTTCCGAATTAGTCCATTGTCACACCGATGGAAATCGTATCCGAAGGGCTATGGGGCTGTCTGATCAGAATCCAATTCCGTCTCCGTTGACTTTAGGGCAAATTCCTCGCTAATGTAATTTTTAAGACGGTAGAGGTGACCGAAATCTCATTTATGGCATTGGAGCAGAAAGTGACGGAAACTTCGTCCCTCGTTCACCACTACAAATAAAGCCCGAAGGTGCAAGAATCGGATCAATCAGACAGGTAACGAAGGAAATATGGCCATATCAATTTCTCGGGGGTCGGGGCACCGGGTGTCATTTGCCCCCTCCAAACTTATCCGATTTAGTCCATTGGCACACCAATGGAAATCTTATCCGAAGGGACATAGGCTGTCTGATAAGAATCCAATTCCGTCTCTGTTGATTTTAGGGTAAACTCCTCGCCAATGCCATTTAAGGCGGCAGAGTTGACTGATATCTCATTTTATGGCACTGGAGCAGAAAGTGACGGAAACTTCGTCCCTCGTTCACCAACACTATAGAAGCCCCAAGGTACAAGAATCCGATCAATAAGACATGTGACGAAGGAGATATGACCATATCAATTTCTCGGGGGTTGGGACAGCGGGTGTCATTTGCCCCCACAAAACTTATCCGATTTAGTCCATTGGCACACCTATGGAAATCTTATACGAAGGGTTATGGGTATGTCTGATCAGAATCAAATTCCGTCTCCGTTGATTTTAGGGTAAACTCCTCGCCAATGCCATTTAAGGCGGCAGAGGTGACCGAAATCTCAATTATGGCACTGGAGCAGAAAGTGATGGAATCTTCATCCCTCGTTTACAACACAAAATAAGCCCCAAGGTACAAGAATCAGATTAATCAGACAGGTGACGAAGGAGATATGGCCATTTCAATTTCTCGGGGGTCGGGACACCGGGTGTCATTTGCCCCCTCAAATCTTCTCCGATTTAGTCCATTGGCACACCAATGGAAATCTTATCCGAAGGGCTATGGGGCTGTCTGATCAGAATCCAATTCCGTCTCTGTTTATTTTAGGGCAAATTCCTCGCCAATGCCATTTAAGGCGGCAGAGGTGACCGAAATCTCATTTATGGCACTGGAGCAGAAAGTGACGAAAACTTGATCCCTCTTTCACCAACACAAAAGAAGCCCCAAGGTGCAAGAATCAAATCAATCAGACAGGTGACGAAGGAGATATAGCCATATCAATTTCTCGGGGGTCGGGACACCGGGTGTCATTTGCCCCCTCAAAACTTATCCAATTTAGTCCACTGGCACACGGATGAAAATCTTATCCGAAGGGCTATGGGGCTGTCTGATAAGAATCCAATTCCGTCTCCGTTGATTTTAGGATAAATTCCTCGCCAATGCCATTTAAGGTGGCAGAGGTGACCGAAATCTAATTTTTGGCACGGGAGCAGAAAGTGATGGAAACTTCGTCCCTCATTCACTAAGACAAAAGAAACCCTAAGGTGCAAGAATCGGATCAATTAGACAGGTGACGAAGGAGATATGGCCATATCAATTTCTCGGGGGTCGGGACACCGGGTGTCATTTGCCCCCTCAAAACTTATCCGATTTAGTCCATTGGCACACAGAAGAAAATCTTATCCGCATTGCTATGGGGCTGTCTGATAAGAATCCAATTCCGTCTCTGTTGACTTTAGGGTAAACTCCTCGCCAATGCCATTTAAGGCGGCAGAGTTGACTGATATCTCATTTTATGGCACTGGAGCTGAAAGTGACGGAAATTTCGTCCTTCGTTCACCAACACTATAGAAGCCCCATGGTACAAGAATCGGATCAATAAGACACGTGACGAAGGAGATATGGCCAAATCGATTTCTCGGGGGTTGGGACAGCGGGTGTCATTTTACCCCTCAAAACTTATCCGATTTAGTCTACTCACACACCGATGAAAATCTTATCCGAAGGGCTCTGGGTCTGTCTGATTAGAATCCCATTCCGTCTCCATTGATTTTAGGGCAAATTCCTCGCCAATGCAATTTACGGCGGCAGAGGTGACCGAAATATCATTTTTGGCACAGGAGCAGAAAGTGATGGAAACTTCGTCCCTCATTTGCCAACACAAAAGAAGCCCCACGGTGCAAGAATCGGATCAATCAGACATATGATGAAGGAGATATGGCCATATCGATTTCTCGGGGATCGGGGCACCGGGTGTCATTTGCCCCCTCAAAACTTTTCCGAATTAGTCCATTGTCACACCGATGGAAATCGTATCCGAAGGGCTACGGGGCTGTTAGATCAGAATCCAATTCCGTCTCCGTTTATTTTAGGGCAAATTCCTCGCCAATGTAATTTTTAAGACGGCAGAGGTGACCGAAATCTCATTTATGGCACTGGAGTAGAAAGTGACGGAAACTTCGTCCCTCGTTCACCAACACAAATAAAGCCCCAAGGTGCAAGAATCGGATCTATCAGACAGGTAACGAAGGAAATATGGCCATATCAATTTCTCGGGGGTCGGGGCACCG
Source organism: Schizonepeta tenuifolia (assembly GCA_029490685.1). Classification (NCBI taxonomy): domain Eukaryota; kingdom Viridiplantae; phylum Streptophyta; class Magnoliopsida; order Lamiales; family Lamiaceae; genus Schizonepeta; species Schizonepeta tenuifolia. The sequence continues at coordinate 22,477,610 of CM055960.1, read as the reverse complement.
GGTGTCATTTGCCCCCTCCAAACTTATCCGATTTAGTCCATTGGCACACCAATGGAAATCTTATCCGAAGGGCTATGGGGCTGTCTGATAAAAATCCAATTCCGTCTCTGTTGATTTTAGGGTAAACTCCTCGCCAATGCCATTTAAGACGGCAGAGTTGAATGATATCTCATTTTATGGCACTGGAGCAGAAAGTGACGGAAACTTCGTCCCTCGTTCACCAACACTATAGAAGCCCCAAGGTACAAGAATCTGATCAATAAGACATGTGACGAAGGAGATATGACCATATCAATTTCTCGGGGGTTGGGAGAGCGGGTGTCATTTGCCCCCGCAAAACTTATCCGATTTAGTCCATTGGCACACCTATGGAAATCTTATCCGAAGGGTTATGGGTCTGTCTGATCAGAATCCAATTCCGTCTCCGTTGATTTTAGGGTAAACTCCTCGCCAATGCCATTTAAGGCGGTAGACGTGACCGAAATCTCAATTATGGCACTGGAGCAGAAAATGACGGAAACTTCATCCCTCGTTCACCAACACAAAATAAGCCCCAAGGTACAAGAATCGGATCAATCAGACAGGTGACGAAGGAGATATGGCCATATCAATTTCTCGGGGGTCGGGACACCGTGTGTCATTTGCCCCCTCAAAACTTATCCGATTTAGTCCATTGGCACACGGAAGAAAATCTTATCCGAAGGGCTATGGGGCTGTCTGATAAGAATCCAATTCCGTCTCTGTTGATTTTAGGGTAAACTCCTCGCCAATGCCATTTAAGGCGGCAGAGTTGACTGATATCTCATTTTATGGCACTGGAGCTGAAAGTGAAGGAAACTTCGTCCCTCGTTCACCAACACTATAGAAACCCCAAGGTACAAGAATCAGATCTATAAGACATGTGACGAAGGAGATATGACCATAAAAATTTCTCGGGGGTTGGGACAGCGGGTGTCATTTGCCCCCTCAAAACTTATCCGATTTAGTCTACTCACACACCGATGGAAATCTTATCCGAAGGGCTATGGGGCTGTCTGATAAGAATCCAATTCCGTCTCTGTTGATTTTAGGGTAAACTCCTCGCCAATGCCATTTAAGGCGGCAGAGTTGACTGAAATCTCATTTATGGCAGTGGAGCAGAAAGTGACGGAAACTTCGTCACTCGTTTACTAACACAATAGAAGCCCAAAGGTACAATAATCAGATCAATAAGACATGTGACGAAGGAGATATGGCCATATCAATTTCTCGGGGGTTGGGACAGCGGGTGTCATTTGCCCCCTCAAAACTTATCCAATTTAGTCCATTGGCACACCGATGGAAATCTTATCCGAAGGGTTATGGGTCTATCTGATCAGAATCCAATTCCGTCTCCGTTGATTTTAGGGTAAACTCCTCGACAATGCCATTTAAGGCGGCTGAGGTGACCGAAATCTCATTTATGGCACTGGAGCAGAAAGTGATGGAAACTTCATCCCTCGTTCACCAACACAAAAGAAGCCCCAAGGTGCAAGAATCGAATCAATCAGACAGGTGACGAAGGATATATAGCCATATCAATTTCTCGGGGGTCGAGACACCGGGTGTCATTTGCCCCCTCAAAACTTATCCGATTTAGTCCATTGGCACACGGATGAAAATCTTATCCGAAGGGCTATGGGGCTGTCTGATAAGAATCCAATTCTGTCTCCTTTGATTTTAGGACAAATTCCTCGCCAATGCCATTTAAGGTGGCAGAGGTGACCGAAATCTAATTTTTGGCACGGGAGCAGAAAGTGATGGAAACTTCGTCCCTCATTCACCAAGACAAAAGAAGCCCCAAGGTGCAAGAATAGGATCAATTAGACAGGTGATGAAAGAGATATGGCCATATCAATTTCTCGGGGGTCGGGGCACAGGTTGTCATTTGCCCCGTCCAAACTTAGCCGATTTAGTCCATTGGCACACCAATGGAAATCTTATCTGATGGGCTATGGATGGGGCTGTCTGATAAGAATCCAATTCCGTTTTGTTGATTTTAGGGTAAACTCCTCGCCAATGCCATTTAAGGCGGCAGAGTTGACTGAAATCTCATTTATGGCACTGGAAGAGAAAGTGACGGAAACTTCGTCCCTCGTTCACCAACACTATAGAAGCCCCAAGGTACAAGAATCGGATCAATAAGACAGGTGACGAAGGAGATATGACCAAATCAATTTCTCGGGGTTGGGAAAGCGGGTGTCATTTGCCCCCTCAAAACTTATTCGATTTAGTCCATTGGCACTTGGATGAAAATCTAATCCGAAGGGCTATGGGGCTGTCTGATAAGAATCCAATTCCATCTCCGTTGATTTTAGGGCAAATTCCTCGTCAATGCCATTTAAGGTGGCAGAGGTGACCTAAATCTAATTTTTGGCACGGGAGCAGAAAGTGGAGAAAATTTCATCCCTCATTCACCAAGACAAAAGAAGCCCCAAGGTGCAAGAATCGGATCAATCAGATAGGTGATGAAGGAGATATGGCCATATCAATTTCTCGGGGGTCGGGACCCCGGGTGTCATTTGCCCCCTCAAAACTTTTCCGATATAGTCCATTGGCACAAGGATGAAAATCTTATCCGAAGGGCTATGGGGCTGTCTGATAAGAATCCAATTCCGTCTCCGTTGATATTAGGATAAATTCCTCGCCAATGCCATTTAAGGTGGCAGAGGTGACCGAAATCTAATTTTTGGCACGGGAGCAGAAAGTGATGGAAACTTTGTCCCTCATTCACTAAGACAAAAGAAGCCCCAAGGTGCAAGAATCGGATCAATTAGACAGGTGACGAAGGAGATATGGCCATATCAATTTCTCGGGGGTCGGGACACCGGGTGTCATTTGACCCCTCAAATCTTCTCCGATTTAGTCCATTGGCACACCAATGGAAATCTTAACCGAAGGGTTATGGGTCTGTCTGATCAGAATCCAATTCCGTCTCCTTTGATTTTAGGGTAAACTCCTCGCCAATGCCATTTAAGGCGGCAGAGGTGACCGAAATCTCAATTATGGCACTGGAGCAGAAAGTGACGGAAACTTCATCCCTCGTTCACCAACACAAAACAAGCCCCAAGGTACAAGAATCGGATCAATCAGACAGGTGACGAAGGAGATATGGCCATATCAATTTCTCGGGGGTCGGGACACCGGGTGTCATTTGACCCCTCAAATCTTCTCCGATTTAGTCCATTGGCACACCAATGGAAATCTTATCCGAAGGGCTATGGGGCTGTCTGATGAGAATCCAATTCCGTCTCTGTTTATTTTAGGGCAAATTCCTCGCCAATGCCATTTAAGGCGGCAGAGGTGACCGAAATCTCATTTATGGCACTGGAGCAGAAAGTGACGAAAACTTCATCCCTCGTTCACCAACACAAAAGAAGCCCCAAGGTGCAAGAATCAAATCAATCAGACAGGTGACGAAGGAGATATAGCCATATCAATTTCTCGGGGGTCGGGACACCGGGTGTCATTTGCCCCCTCAAAACTTATCCAATTTAGTCCATTGGCACAAGGATGAAAATCTTATCCGAAGGGCTATGGGGCTGTCTGATAAGAATCCAATTCCGTCTCCGTTGATTTTAGGATAAATTCCTCGCCAATGCCATTTAAGGTGGCAGAGGTGACCGAAATCTAATTTTTGGCACGGGTGTAGAAAGTGGAGGAAATTTTGTCCCTCATTCACCAAGACAAAAGAAGCCCCAAGGTGCAAGAATCGGATAAATCAAACAGGTGACGAAGGAGATATGGCCATATCGATTTCTCGGGGATCGGGACACCGGGTGTCATTTGACCCCTCAAAACTTATCCGATTTAGTCCACTCCCACACCGATGGAAATCTTATCCGAAGGGCTATGGGGCTATCTGATCAGAATCTCATTCCGTCTCCATTGATTTTAGGGAAAATTCCTCGCCAATGCCATTTACGGTGGCAGAGGTGACCGAAATCTCATTTTTGGCACTGGAGCAGAAAACGACGGAAACTTCATCCGTTGTTCACCAACACAAAAGAATCCCTAAGGTGCAAGAATCCGATCAATCAATAAGGTGACGAAGGAGATATGGCCATATCAATTTCTCGGGGGTCGGGACACCGGGTGTTATTTTCCCACTCAAACTTATCTGATTTAGTCCATTGGCACACCGATGGAAATCTTATTCGAAGGGCTATATGGTTGTCTGATCAGAATCCAATACCGTCTCCGTTGATTTTAGGGCAAATTCCTCGCCAATGCCATTTAAGGTGGCAGAGGTGACCGAAATCTCATTTATGGCACTGGAGCAGAAAGTGACGGAAACTTCGTCCCTCGTTCACCAACACAAAAGAAGCCCCAAGGTGCAAGAATTGTATCAATCAGACAGGTGACGAAGGAAATATGGCCATATCAATTTCTCGGGGGTCGGGACACCGGGTGTCATTTGCCCCCTCAAAACTTATCTGATTTAGTCCATTGGCACACCGATGGAAATCTTATCTGAAGGGTTATGGGTCTGTCTGATCAGAATCCAATTCCGTCTCCGTTGATTTTAGGGTAAACTCCTCGCCAATGCCATTTAAGGCGGCAGAGGTGACCGAAATCTCAATTATGGCACTGGAGCTGAAAGTGACTGAAACTTCGTCCCTCGTTCACCAACACAAAAGAAGCCCCAAGGTACAAGAAACGGATAAATCAGACAAGTGACGAAGGAGATATGGCCATATCGATTTCTCAGGGATTGGGACACCAGGTGTAATTTGCCCCCTAAAAACTTATCCGATTTAGTCTACTCACACACCGATGAAAATCTTATCCGAAGGGCTATGAGTCTGTCTGATTAGAATCTCATTCCATCTCCATTGATTTTAGGGCAAATTACTCGCCAATGCAATTTACGGCGGCAGAGGTGACCGAATTCTCATTTTTGGCACAGGAGCAGAAAGTGATGTAAACTTCGTCCCTCGTTTGCCAACACAAAAGAAGCCCCACGGTACAAGAATCGGATCAATTAGACAGGTGATGAAGGAGATATGGCCATATCGATTTCTCGGGGGTCGGGACACCGGGTGTCATTTGCCCCCTCAAAACTTTTCCGATTTAGTCCTTTGGCACACCGATGGAAATCTTATACGAAGGGCTATGGGGCAGTCTGATCAGAATCCAACTCCGTCTCCGTTGATTTTAGGACAAATTCCTCGCCAATGCAAATTTTAAGGCGGTAGAGGTGACCGAAATCTCATTTATGGCACTGGAGCAGAAAGTGACGGAAACTTCGTCCCTCGTTCACCAACACAAAAGAAGCCCCAAGGTGTAAGAATCGGATCAATCAGACAGGTGACGAAGGAAATATGGCCATATCAATTTCTCGGGGGTCGGGGCACCGGGTGTCATTTGACCCCTCCAAACTATCCGAGTTAGTCCATTGGCACACCAATGGAAATCTTAACCGAAGGGTTATGGGGATGTCTGATAAGAATCCAATTCCGTCTCAGTTGATTTTAGGGTAAACTCCTCGCCAATGCCATTTAAGGCGGCAGAGGTGACCGAAATCTCATTTTTGGCATAGGAGCAGAAAGTGACAGAAACTTCGTCCCTCGTTTACCAAGACAAAAGAAGCCCCAAGGTGGAAGAATTGGATCAATCAGACAGGTGACGAAGGAGATATGGCCATATCAATTTCTCGGGGATCGGGACACCGGGTGTAATTTGCCCCCTCAAAACTTATCCGATTTACTCCACTCACACACCGATGGAAATCTTATCCGAAGGGCTATGGGGCTGTCTGATCAGAATCCTATTCCGTCTCCATTGATTTTAGGGAAAATTCCTCGCCAATGCCATTTACGGTGGCAGAGGCGACCGAAATCTCATTTTTGGCACTGGAGCAGAAAAAGACGGAAACTTCATCTGTTTATTTTAGGGCAAATTCCTCGCCAATGCCATTTAAGGCAACAGAGGTGACCAAAATTTCATTTATGGCACTGGAGCAGAAAGTGATGGAAACTTCATCCCTCGTTCACCAACACAAAAGAAGCCCCAAGGTGCAAGAATCGAATCAATCAGACAGGTGACGAAGGATATATAGCCATATCAATTTCTCGGGGGTCGAGACACCGGGTGTCATTTGCCCCCTCAAAACTTATCCGATTTAGTCCATTGACACACGGATGAAAATCTTAACCGAAGGGCTATGGGGCTGTCTGATAAGAATCCAATTCCGTCTCCTTTGATTTTAGGACAAATCCCTCGCAATTGCCATTTAAGGTGGCAGAGGTGACCGAAATCTAATTTTTGGCACGGGATCAGAAAGTGATGGAAACTTCGTCCCTCATTCACCAAGACAAAAGAAGCCCCAAGCTGCAAGAATCGGATCAATTAGACAGGTGAAGAAGGAGATATGGCCATATCAATTTCTCGGGGGTCGGGGCACCGGGTGTCATTTGCCCCCTCCAAACTTATCCGATTTAGTCCATTGGCACACCAATGGAATTCTTATCCGATGGGCTATGGGGCTGTGTGATAAGAATCCAATTCCGTCTCTATTGATTTTAGGGTAAACTCCTCGCCAATGTCATTTAAGGCGGTAGAGTTGACTGATATCTCATTTTATGGCACTGGAGCAGAAAGTGACGGAAACTTCGTCCCTCGTTCACCAACACTATAGAAGCCCAAAGGTACAAGAATCCGATCAATAAGACATGTGACGAATGAGATATGACCATATCAATTTCTCGGGGGTTGGGACAGCGGGTGTCATTTTCCGCCGCAATGGAAATCTTATCCGAAGGGTTATGGGTCTGTCTGATCAGAATCCAATTCCGTCTCCGTTGATTTTAGGGTAAACTCCTCGCCAATGCCATTTAAGGCGGCAGAGGTGACCGAAATCTCAATTATGGCACTGGAGCAGAAAGTGACGGAAACTTCATCCCTCGTTCACCAACACAAAACAAGCCCCAAGGTACAAGAATCGGATCAATCAGACAGGTGACGAAGGAGATATGGCCATATCAATTTCTCGGGGGTCGGGACACCGGGTGTCATTTGCCCCCTCAAATCTTCTCCGATTTAGTCCATTGGCACACCAATGGAAATCTTATCCGAAGGGCTATGGGGCTGTCTGATCAAAATCCAATTCCGTCTCTGTTTATTTTAGGGCAAATTCCTGGCCAATGCCATTAAAGGCGTCAGAGGTGACCGAAATCTCATTTATGGCACTGGAGCAGAAAGTGACGAAAACTTCATCCCTCGTTCACCAACACAAAAGAAGCCCCAAGGTGCAAGAATCAAATCAATCAGACAGGTGACGAAGGAGATATAGCCATATCAATTTCTCGAGGGTCGGGACACCGGGTGTCATTTACCCCCTCAAAACTTATCCAATTTAGTCCATTGGCACACGGATCAAAATCTTATCCGAAGGGCTATGGGGCTGTCTGATAAGAATCCAATTCCGTCTCTGTTGATTTTAGGATAAATTCCTCGCCAATGCCATTTAAGGTGGCAGAGGTGACCGAAATCTAATTTTTGGCACGGGAGCAGAAAGTGATGGAAACTTTGTCCCTCATTCACTAAGACAAAAGAAGCCCCAAGGTGCAAGAATCGGATCAATTAGACAGGTGACGAAGGAGATATGGCCATATCAATTTCTCGGGGGTCAGGGCACCGGGTGTCATTTGCCCCCTCCAAACTTATCCGATTTAGTCCATTGGCACACCAATGGAAATCTTATCCAATGGGCTATGGGGCTGTCTGATAAGAATCCAATTCCGTCTCTATTGATTTTAGGGTAAACTCCTCGCCATAGCCATTTAAGGCGGCAGAGTTGACTGAAATCTTATTTATGGCGCTGGAGCAGAAAGTGACGGAAACTTCGTCCCTTGTTCACCAACACTATAGAAACCCCAAGGTACAAGAATCGGATCTATCAGACAGGTGACGAAGGAGATATGGCCATATCAATTTCTCGGGGGTCGGGACACCGGGTGTCATATGCCCCCTCAAAACATATCCGATTTAGTCCATTGGCACACGGAAGAAAATCTTATCCGAAGGGCTATGGGGCTGTCTGATAAGAATCCAATTCCGTCTCCGTTGATTTTAGGGCAAATTCCTCGTCAATGCCATTTAAGGTGGCAGAGATGACCGAAATCTAATTTTTGGCAGGGTGCAGAAAGTGGAGGAAATTTTGTCCCTCATTCACCAAGACAAAAGAAGCCCCAAGGTGCAAGAATCGGATAAATCAAACAGGTGACGAAGGAGATATGGCCATATCGATTTCTCGGGGATCGGGACACCGGGTGTCATTTGACCCCTCAAAACTTATCCGATTTAGTCCACTCCCACACCGATGGAAATCTTATCCGAAGGGCTATGGGGCTATCTGATCAGAATCCCATTCCGTCTCCATTGATTTTAGGGAAAATTCCTCGCCAATGCCATTTACGGTGGCAGAGGTGACCGAAATCTCATTTTTGGCACTGGAGCAGAAAACGACGGAAACTTCATCCGTTGTTCACCAACACAAAAGAATCCCCAAGGTGCAAGAATCCGATCAATCAATAAGGTGACGAAGGAGATATGGCCATATCAATTTCTCGGGGGTCGGGACACCGGGTGTTATTTTCCCACTCAAACTTATCTGATTTAGTCCATTGGCACACCGATGGAAATCTTATCCGAAGGGCTATATGGTTGTCTGATCAGAATCCAATACCGTCTCCGTTGATTTTAGGGCAAATTCCTCGCCAATGCCATTTAAGGTGGCAGAGGTGACCGAAATCTCATTTATGGCACTGGAGCAGAAAGTGACGGAAACTTCGTCCCTCGTTCACCAACACAAAAGAAGCCCCAAGGTGCAAGAATTGTATCAATCAGACAGGTGACGAAGGAAATATGGCCATTTCAATTTCTCGGGGGTCGGGACACCGGGTGTCATTTGCCCCCTCAAAACTTATCTGATTTAGTCCATTGGCACAGTGATGGAAATCTTATCTGAAGTGTTATGGGTCTGTCTTATCAGAATCCAATTCCGTCTCCGTTGATTTTAGGGTAAACTCCTCGCCTATGCCATTTAAGGCGGCAGAGGTGACCGAAATCTCAATTATGGCACTGGAGCAGAAAGTGACTGAAACTTCGTCCCTCGTTCACCAACACAAAAGAAGCCCCAAGGTACAAGAAACGGATCAATCAGACAAGTGACGAAGGAGATATGGCCATATCGATTTCTCGGAGATTGGGACACCAGGTGTCATTTGCCCCCTCAAAACTTATCCGATTTAGTCCATTGGCACACCGATGGAAATCTTATCCGAAGGGCTATGGGGATGTCTGATCAGAATCCAACTCCGTCTCCGGTGATTTTAGGTCAAATTCCTCGCCAATGCAATTTTTAAGGCAGCAGAGGTGAACGAAATCTCATTTATGGCACTGGAGCAGAAAGTGATAGAAACTTCGTCCCTCGTTCACCAACACAAAAGAAGCCCCAAGGTGCAAGAATCGGATCAATTAGACAGGTGATGAAGGAGATATGGCCATATCGATTTCTCGGGGGTCGGGACACCGGGTGTCATTTGCCCCCTCAAAACTTTTCCGATTTAGTCCTTTGGCACACCGATGGAAATCTTATCCGAAGGGCTATGGGGCAGTCTGATCAGAATCCAACTCCGTCTCCGTTGATTTTAGGACAAATTCCTCGCCAATGCAAATTTTAAGGCGGTAGAGGTGACCGAAATCTCATTTATGGCACTGGAGCAGAAAGTGACGGAAACTTCGTCCCTCGTTCACCAACACAAAAGAAGCCCCAAGGTGCAAGAATCGGATCAATCAGACAAGTGACGAAGGAAATATGGGCATATCAATTTCTCGGGGGTCGGGGCACCGGGTGTCATTTGCCCCCTCCAAACTATCCGATTTAGTCCATTAGCACACCAATGGAAATCTTAACCGAAGGGCTATGGGGATGTCTGATAAGAATCCAATTTCGTCTCTGTTGATTTTAGCGTAAACTCCTTACCAATGCCATTTAAGGCGGCAGAGTTGACTGAAATCTCATTTATGGCAGTGGAGCAGAAAGTGACGGAAACTTCGTCACTCGTTCACCAACATAATAGAAGCCCCAAGGTGCAAGAATCGAATCAATCAGACAGGTGACGAAGGAGATATCGCCATATCAATTTCTCGGGGGTTGGGACAGCGGGTGTCATTTGCCCCCTCAAAACTTATCCAATTTAGTGCATTGGCACACCGATGGAAATCTTATCCGAAGGGTTATGGGTCTGTCTGATCAGAATCCAATTCCGTCTCCGATGATTTTAGGGTAAACTGTTCGCCAATGCCATTTAAGGTGGCTGAGGTGACCGAAATCTCATTTATGGCACTCGAGCAGAAAATGACGGAAACTTCGTCCCTCGTTCACCAACACAAAAGAAGCCCCAAGGTACAAGAATCGGATCAATCAGACAGGTGACGAAGGAGATATAGCCATATCAATTTCTCGGGGGTCGGGGCACCGGGTGTCATTTGCCCCCTCAAAACATATCCGATTTAGTTCATTGGCACACCAATGGAAATCTTATCCGAAGGGCTATGGGGCTGTCTGATCAGAATCCAATTCCGTCTCTGTTTATTTTAGGGCAAATTCCTCGCCAATGCCATTTAAGGCGGCAGAGGTGACCGAAATCTCATTTATGGCACTGGCGCAGAAAGTGATTGAAACTTCATCCCTCGTTCACCAAAACAAAAGAAGCCCCAAGGTGCAAGAATCGAATCAATCAGATAGGTGATGAAGGAGATATAGCCATATCGATTTCTCAGGGGTCGGGACACCGGGTGTCATTTGCCCCCTCAAAACTTATCCGATTTAGTCCATTGGCATACGGATGAAAATCTTATCCGAAGGGCTATGGGGCTATCTGATAAGAATCCAATTCCGTCTCCGTTGATTTTAGGACAAATTCCTCGCCAATGCCATTTAAGGTGGCAGAGGTGACCAAAATCTCATTTTTGGCACGGGAGTAGTGATGGGGCTGCATCCAAGTTAACCAACGACAACAATAGAGATCCCTTGATCATTCATGGTGGGCCGGTTACAAGAGCTAGAGCTAAGAAGATAAAGGAGGCCATGGTGTTGATTATAGCTGAAATGAAAGCCCAAGTCCAAGAGCAATCTACGTTGGGCCAAATGGTGAATCTTATACAAGTCGGTGGGCTGAATCCAACTTGAAGAATGGGCTATTTACAAATCAGATTTGGAGGCCCAAGATGAGGAATAAAGATGCATATTTTCGTGCATGTTCAAGAGGGCAAATAAAGAGTCATGTTAGTTTCTTTATTATGACTTAAATAAGTGACTTTTGAGTCCAAGGGTCATAGGTACTTAATAAGTGATGTAATGAGTGTTAAATAAGTCTATTTATGAGTTTAATTAGTGTTATCAATGATAGGATACCAAGAATCCTTTCCTAGCCTATAAATAGACTTGTAAATCACTTGTAAGAGGACACCTTGAGTTATAAACGAAAATTGGCTTTGCCTTTGTGAGTTGAATTTCTCTCTTGTAGAGTTTTCACTTGATCCGAACTTATCAAGACTAGTGAGCAAAGTCTTGTGGCGTTCAACCATACCGAGGTTCTTGGCTGATTATATAGCCAACGGGTCGAGGTTTTCTTCGCTCTAGGAGGTGATCAAACTGGATTCTCGATCTAGGGAGACCGCTGCCTACCTCTTATACGAAGGGTTCTTGGATCTTTTATCCAACGGGTCCTCCGTCCGTATCATTTTGGTAATCAGAGCAATCTGGTATTGATCTCAACCTTTGCTCTTCAATTCTACATCTTCTCTATATTCTATCCATCCTTGTGTCTTTGTTGCTGCAAAAAAAAAAAAAAAAAAAAAAGAAAGGAAAAAGAAAGAAAAAGAAAAAGGGAAAAAAAATCAGTTTAAAAAAATACAAAAAAAAAAAAAACGAAAATCATTTGAATTGTTCCATAAGGGCTGAAGTGTGGTGATTGCTACATCTCTTGTTCTAATCTTGATTTGTTCTAGTTCATTTGAATTCCTACAAGTGAGAATTGAGTGGTAAAAGGCATTGAGTGGTGAGTTTATTTGAGGGGAGGTAAAAGCCTACGAGTGATACACGAGTGTTTGGGGAGGTTTCTTTTTTATTTTACTTTTTTTTTTTTACTTTTTGTGTGATACACGAGTGAATTGTGAGGACATGGGCGATAATATCAATCAAAATCCAAATGAATTTACACTGCAAGCTATGCAACAACAATTTGCTAGATTTAACACTATTTTGGAGAGCGTATCAGATCGCTTGGAGAATTTGGAGCTACAAGGACAACAAAGGAATCATGATGAAAGGGAGAGTGAAGAAGAAGAGGAAGCAGAATCCATGCATCGAGCTCCAAGGCATAATGGTAGAAGGAGGCATCAAAATGAAGTTGATCGTGACTTGGGAAGCATCAAGTTGAAAATTCCTGCTTTCCAAGGAAGGAGTGATCCCGAGGCCTATTTGGAGTGGGAGCGAAAGGTGGAACTCATCTTTGAGTGTCACAACTACTCCGAGGAGAAGAAGGTCAAACTTGCTGTAATTGAATTCACCGACTATGCTCTAGTTTGGTGGGATCAATTGACAACAAATAGAAGACGCTATGGAGAGAGACCAATTTCCACTTGGGATGAAATGAAGTCCATAATGCGTAAGAGATTTGTTCCTTCTCATTACTTTCGTGAATTGTATCAAAAATTACAAAGTTTGAGTCAAGGTACTAAATCTGTTGATGAGTTCTACAAAGAGATGGAGATTGCCATGATAAGGGCAAATGTTGAAGAAGATAGAGAAGCAACAATGGCTCGATTTCTATGCGGGCTGAATAGGGAGATTGCGAACGTCGTTGATCTTCAACACTATGTGGAGCTTGAAGATATGGTTCATATGGCCATGAAGGTGGAGCGGCAATTTAAGAAGAAGGGAACCTTCCAAAAGAATTTCCCAACGAGTTCTCAATCTTCAAAGCCGAAGGAGTGGACATCTTCGAAACCGACATTTGGGGCTGCTTCAAAACCTCAAAATCAGATGTCAAAACCTTTCAATGAAGTTGATAAAGGCAAAGGTACCTCTACTTCTACTCCCAATACTACTAGAACTAGAGATGTCAAATGTTTTCGCTGTCATGGAATTGGACACATTGCATCTGAATGTCCAAACAAAAGGGTGATGGTTGTAAAATCTAATGGGGAGCTAGAATCGGAAAGTGAACATGAAGATGATGGTGGAGATGAACAGCCTAAAGAGATCACACCAGAACACGGAGAGCTATTTGTGGTTCGAAGAGCTCTTAATGTGCAAGTCAAAGGTGATGATCAACAAAGGGAGAACATCTTTCACACAAGGTGTTTGGTCCAAGGTAAAGTTTGCATGATGATTATTGATGGTGGGAGTTGTACTAACGTTGCAAGTTCAGATATGGTGGACAAGATGAAGTTAGCAACCCAAAAGCATCCTCAACCATACAAGCTTCAATGGTTGAATGAATGTGGTGAAATTCGTGTGACTAAACAAGTTCTAATTTCGTTTTCCATTGGCAATTATAAGGATGATGTTCTTTGTGATGTGGTACCAATGCATGCTAGTCACATTCTCTTGGGCAGGCCTTGGCAATTCGATCGGAGGGTGATTCATGACGGTTTTCAAAATCGTTATACCTTCAAGCACAATAACAAATCTGTCATGCTTGTGCCATTGACTCCACAACAAGTTCATGAGGACCAAATAAAGATGTCTCAAACGAGGAGAGCTAGAGAGAATGAGGGAAAGAAAAGTGAGGGAGTTGATACACATATGAGAGAAAAAAAGAGTGGAGAGAATACACGAGAGGGAAAGGAAAAACAAAACTTCTTTGTGAGAGCAAAAGAGATGAAGAGAGCAATAGTTGAAGAAGAGAGTGTGTTGATCTTGGTGTACAAAGAGTCTTTTTTTATCACTAACGAATTAACCCCATCTTTGCCTAGTACCTTTGTGTCTCTTTTGAAGGAATTTGAAGACGTTTTCCCGGAAGAGGAGCCAAGTGGTTTACCTCCGTTAAGAGGTATTGAACATCAAATTGATTTTGTGCCCGGAGCTGTGCTTCCAAACCGATCAGCCTATAGAGCCAATCCGGAAGAGACTAGGGAGATCCAAAGGCAAGTGGAAGACTTGATGGAGAAGGGAAGAGTTCGTGAGAGCATGAGTCCATGTGCCGTACCGGTGATCGTTGTATCCAAGAAAGATGGATCATGGAGGATGTGCACCGATTGTCGAGCAATCAATAAGATCACGGTAAAGTATCGCTATCCTATTCCTAGGTTAGACGATATGCTTGATGAGTTGCATGGGGCTGTTGTGTTTACTAAGATTGATTTGAAAAGTGGTTATCATCAAATTCGAATTCGAGAAGGAGATGAGTGGAAAACTGCTTTTAAAACAAAGTATGGTCTTTATGAGTGGTTAGTAATGCCTTTTGGTTTAACTAATGCACCTAGTACTTTCATGAGATTGATGCATCATGTTTTGCGAAGTTTCATTGGGAAATTTGTGGTTGTTTACTTTGATGATATTTTGATCTATAGCAAAAATGTGGATGAACATCTTGACCATGTGCGTGCTGTTTTAGACACCTTAAGAAAGGAATCATTGTATGCTAATCTTAAGAAGTGTTCTTTTTGCATGGATAAAGTTGTTTTTCTTGGTTTTGTTGTAAGTGCTAATGGGATTGAAATGGAGAGGGAAAAAGTGCAAGCTATCTTACAGTGGCCAACTCCTCAAAACATTGCTCAAGTAAGAAGTTTTCATGGTCTTGCAAGTTTTTATAGGAGGTTTGTTAAAGATTTTAGCACAATTGCTGCACCTTTGAATGAGATTGTGAAAAAAGATGTTGGTTTTCATTGGGGAGAGAAACAAGAACATGCTTTTAATCTTCTTAAAGAGAAACTAACTAGTGCTCCTATTCTTGCATTGCCTAACTTCGATAAAACTTTTGAGCTTGAATGTGATGCATCCGGAGTGGGTGTAGGAGCTGTTTTGTTGCAGGATGGAAAGCCAATTGCTTACTTTAGCGAGAAGTTGAAGGGCGCTCAATTGAATTATCCAACCTACGACAAGGAGTTGTATGCTTTGGTGAGAGCTTTTGAAACGTGGCAGCATTACTTGTGGCCTAAAGAGTTCGTTGTTCACACGGATCATGAATCTCTCAAATACCTTAAAGGTCAAGGAAAGCTTAGCAAGAGGCATGTTAAGTGGGTGGAATTCATTGAATCATTTCCTTATGTGATCAAGTATAAGAAGGGCAAGGAGAATATTGTGGCTGATGCGTTGTCTCGGAGGTATTCTTTAATCTCTACTTTGAGTTCTAAACTTCTTGGTTTTGAGTCAATTAAGGAGATGTATACTAATGATTCTGATTTTGCTTCGATATATCTAGCTTGTGAGCATGCTGCATTTGATAAGTTTTATAGGCATGAGGGCTACTTGTTTAGAGAGTCTAAGTTGTGCATTCCTAAGTGTTCCATGCGTGAGTTGCTTGTTCGTGAAGCTCATGGTGGTGGGTTAATGGGGCATTTTGGAGTTCATAAGACTTTGGATGTTTTGCATGAACATTTTTATTGGCCTAAAATGCGTGTTGATGTTGAAAGAATTTGTGGTAGATGTATAACTTGCATGCAAGCTAAATCCAAATCACATCCACATGGTTTGTATACACCTTTACCTATTCCTAATGCACCTTGGGAGAACATTTCTATGGACTTTGTTTTGGGTTTGCCTAGAACAAGTAGGGGTAAGGATTCTGTATTTGTTGTTGTTGATAGATTTTCAAAAATGGCACATTTCATACCATGTCATAAGAGTGATGATGCTACTCATATTGCTGATTTGTTCTTTAAAGAAATTGTGCGTTTGCATGGAATTCCAAGAAGCATTGTTAGTGATCGAGATGTGAAGTTTTTGAGTCATTTTTGGCGTGTGTTATGGAATAAATTGGGAACTAAACTTCTGTTTTCTACTACTTGTCATCCCCAAACCGATGGACAAACCGAAGTAGTTAATAGGACTTTATCTCAATTGCTTCGAACATTGATTCAAAGGAACTTGAAAAGTTGGGAGGATTGCTTACCTTTTGCTGAATTTGCTTATAATCGAAGTGTTCATTCTGCTACTAACTTTTCTCCATTTGAAGTTGTTTATGGCTTTAATCCATTGAGTCCACTTGATCTTATTCCAATTCCAATTGAGGAACGAGCTAGTCTTGATGGTAAAGCTAAGGCAGAAATGGTGAAAAAGTTGCATGAGAAGGTGAAGCAAAACATTGAGAAGAGGACGGAGCAATACATCAAGCAAGCAAACAAGGGCCGAAAGCAAGTCATCTTTGAGCCGGGAGATTGGGTTTGGCTACACTTGAGAAAGGAGAGGTTTCCATCCAAAAGGAAGTCCAAGTTGCAACCAAGAGGAGATGGACCATTTCAAGTCATTGCACGAGTGAATGATAATGCTTACAAACTAGACCTACCGGGTGAGTATAATGTAAGTGCTACTTTCAATGTTGCTGATTTGTCTCCTTATTTTGGTGATTTAGATTCGAGGACGAATCCTTTTGAAGAAGAAGGGAATGATGGGGCTGCATCCAAGTTAACCAACGACAACAATAGAGATCCCTTGATCATTCATGGTGGGCCGGTTACAAGAGCTAGAGCTAAGAAGATAAAGGAGGCCATGGTGTTGATTATAGCTGAAATGAAAGCCCAAGTCCAAGAGCAATCTACGTTGGGCCAAATGGTGAATCTTATACAAGTCGGTGGGCTGAATCCAACTTGAAGAATGGGCTATTTACAAATCAGATTTGGAGGCCCAAGATGAGGAATAAAGATGCATATTTTCGTGCATGTTCAAGAGGGCAAATAAAGAGTCATGTTAGTTTCTTTATTATGACTTAAATAAGTGACTTTTGAGTCCAAGGGTCATAGGTACTTAATAAGTGATGTAATGAGTGTTAAATAAGTCTATTTATGAGTTTAATTAGTGTTATCAATGATAGGATACCAAGAATCCTTTCCTAGCCTATAAATAGACTTGTAAATCACTTGTAAGAGGACACCTTGAGTTATAAACGAAAATTGGCTTTGCCTTTGTGAGTTGAATTTCTCTCTTGTAGAGTTTTCACTTGATCCGAACTTATCAAGACTAGTGAGCAAAGTCTTGTGGCGTTCAACCATACCGAGGTTCTTGGCTGATTATATAGCCAACGGGTCGAGGTTTTCTTCGCTCTAGGAGGTGATCAAACTGGATTCTCGATCTAGGGAGACCGCTGCCTACCTCTTATACGAAGGGTTCTTGGATCTTTTATCCAACGGGTCCTCCGTCCGTATCAAGTAGAAACTGACGGAAACTTCGTCCCTCATTCACCAAGACAAAAGAAGCCCCAAGGTGCAAGAATCGGATCAATCGGACAGGTAACGAAGGAGATATGGCCATATCGATTTTTTGGGGATCGGGACACCGGGTGTCCTTTTTCCCCTCAAAACTTATCCGATTTAATCTACTCACACACCGATGGAAATCTTATCCGAAGGGCTATTGGTTTGTCTGATTAAAATCCCATTCCGTCTCCATTGATTTAGGACAAATTCCTCGCCAATGCAATTTACGGCGGAAGAGGTGACCGAAATCTCATTTTTGGCATAGGAGCAGAAAGTGATGGAAACTTCATCCCTCGATTGCCAACACAAAAGAAGCCCCACGGTGCAAGAATCGGATCAATCAGACAGGTGATGAAGGGGATATGGCCATATCGATTTCTCGGGGGTCGGGACACCGTGTGTCATTTGCCCCCTCAAAACTTTTCCAATTTAGTCCATTGGCACACCGATGGAAATCTTATCCGAAGGGCTATGGGGCTGTCTGATCAGAATCCAATTCCGTCTCTGTTGATTTTAGGGAAAATTCCTCGCCAATGCAATTTTTAAGGCGGCAGAGGTGATCAAAATCTCATTTATGGCACTGGAGCAGAAAGTGACGGAAACTTCGTCCCTCGTTCACCAACACAATAGAAGCCCCAAGGTACAAGAATCGGATCAATAAGACAGGTGATGAAGGAAATATGGCTATATCATATTCTCGGGGGTGTCATTTGCCCCCTCAAAACTTATCCGATTTAGTCCATTGGCACACCGATGGAAATCTTATCCGAAGGGTTATGGGTCTGTCTGATCAGAATCCAATTCCGTCTCCGTTTATTTTAGGGTAAACTCCTCGCCAATGCCATTTAAGGCGGCAGAGGTGACCGAAATCTCAATTATGGCACTGGAGCAGAAAGTGACGGAAACTTCATCCCTTGTTCACCAACACAAAAGAAGCCCCAAGGTACAAGAATCGGATCAATCAAACAGGTTACGAAGGAGATATGGCCATATCAATTTCTCGGGGGTCGGGACACCGGGTGTCATTTGCCCCCTCAAAACATATCCGATTTAGTCTATTGGCAAACGGAAGAAAATTTTATCCGAAGCGCTATGGGGCTGTCTGATAAGAATCCAATTCCGTCTCCGTTGATTTTAGGGCAAATTCCTCGCCAATGCCATTTAAGGTGGCAGAGGTGACCGAAATCTCATTTTTGGCACGGGAGCAGAAACTGACGGAAACTTCGTCCCTCATTCACCAAGACAAAAGAAGCCCCAAGGTACAAGAATCGGATCAATCAGGCAGGTGACGAAGGAAATATGGTCATATCGATTTCTTGGGGATCGGGACACCAGGTGTCATTTTTCCCCTCAAAACTTATCCGATTTAGTCTACTCACACACCGATGGAAATCTTATCCGAAGGGCTATGGGTCTGTCTGATTAAAATCCCATTCCATCCCATTGATTTAGGGCAAATTCATCGCCAATGCAATTTACGGCGGCAGAGGTGACCGAAATCTCATTTTTGGCATAGGAGCTGAAAGTGATGGAAACTTCATCCCTCGTTTGCCAACACAAAAGAAGCCCCACGGTGCAAGAATCGGATCAATCAGACAGGTGATGAAGGAGAAATGGGCATATCGATTTCTCGGGGGTCGGGACACCGGGTGTTATTTGCCCCCTCAAAACTATTCCGATTTAGTCCATTGGCACACCGATGGAAATCTTATCCGAAGGGCTATGGGGCTGTCTGATCAGAATCAAATTCCGTCTCCTTTGATTTTAGGGCAAATTCCTCGCCAATGCAATTTTTAAGGCGGCAGAGCTGATCGAAATCTCATTTATGGCACTGGAGCAAAAAGTGACGGAAACTTCGTCCCTCGTTCACCAACACAAAAGAAGCCACAAGGTGCAAGAATCGGATCAATAAAACAGGTGACGAAGGATATATGGCCATATCAATTTCTCGGGGGTTGGGACAGCGGGTGTCATTTGCCCCCTCAAAATTTATCCAATTTAGTCCATTGGCACACCGATGGAAATCTTATTCGAAGGGTTATGGGTCCTCAGATCAAAATTCAATTCCGTCTGTGTTTATTTTAGGGTAAACTCCTCGCCAATGCCATTTAAGGCAGCAGAGTTTACTGAAATCTCATTTATGGCACTGGAGCAGAAAGTGACGGAAACTTCGTCACTCGTTCACCAACACAATAGAAGCCCCAAGGTACAAGAATCGGATCAATAAGACAAGTGATGAAGGAGATATGGCTATATCAATTTCTCGGGGGTTGGGACAACGGGTGTCATTTGTCCCCTCAAAACTTATCCGATTTAGTCCATTGGCACACTAATGGAAATCTTATCCGAAGGGTTATGGGTCTGTCTGATCAGAATCCAATTCCGTCTACGTTGATTTTAGGGTAAACTACTCGCCAATGCCATTTAAGGCGGCAGAGGTGACCGAAATGTCATTTATGGCAATGGAGCAGAAAGTGACGGAAACTTCGTCCCTCATTCACCAACACAAAAGAAGCCCCAAGGTACAAGAATCGGATCAATCAGACAAGTGACGAAGGAGATATAGCTATATCAATTTCTCGGGGGTCGGGGCACCGGGTGTCATTTGCCCCCTCAAAACTTATCCGATTTAGTCCATTGGCACACGGATGAAAATCTTATCCGAAGGGCTATGGGCCTGTCTGATAAGAATCCAATTCCGTCTCCATTGATTTTAGGGCAAATTCCTCGCCAATGCCATTTACGGTGGCAGAGGTGACCGAAATCTCATTTTTGGCATAGGAGCAGAAAGTGACAGAAACTTCGTCCCTCGTTTACCAAGACAAAAGAAGCCCCAAGGTGCAAGAATTGGATCAATCAGACAGGTGACGAAGGAGATATGGCCATATCAATTTCTCGGGGATCGGGACACCGGGTGTCATTTGCCCCCTCAAAACTTATCCGATTTACTCCACTCACACACCGTTAGAAATCTTATCCGAAGGGCTATGGGGCTGTCTGATCAGAATCCTATTCCGTTTCCATTGATTTTAGGGAAAATTCCTCGCCAATGCCATTTACGGTGGCAGAGGCGACCGAAATCTCATTTTTGGCACTGGAGCAGATAAAAAAGACGGAAACTTCATCCGTCGTTCACCAACACAAAAGAATCCCCAAGGTGCAAGAATTAGATCAATCAATAAGGTGACAAAGGAGATATGGCCATATCAATTTCTCGGGGGTCGGGACATTGGTTGTCATTTTCCTCCTCAAAACTTATCTGATTTAGTCCATTGGCACACCGATGGAAATCTTATCAGAAGAGCTATAGGGCTGTCTGATCAGAATCCAATTCCGTCTCCGTTGATTTTAAGGCAAATTCCTCGCCAATGCCATTTAAGGTGGCAGAGGTGACCGAAATCTCATTTATGGCACTGGAGCAGAAAGTGACTGAAACTTTGTCCCTCGTTCACCAACACAAATGAAGCCCCAAGGTGCAAGAATCGTATCAATCAGACAGGTGACGAATGAGATATGGCCATATCAATTTCTCGGGGGTCGGGACACCGTGTGTCATTTGCCCTCTCAAAACTTTTCTGATTTAGTCCATTGGCACACCGATGGAAATCTTATCTGAAGGGTTATGGGGCTGTCTGATCAGAATCAAATTCCGTCTCCGTTGATTTTAGGGCATATTCCTTGCCAATGCCATTTAAGGCGGCAGAGGTGACCGAGATCTCGTTTCTGGCACTGGAGCAGAAAGTGACGAAAACTTCATCCCTCGTTTGCTTACACAAAAGAAGCCCCACGGTGCAAGATTCGGATCAATCAGACACGTGACGAAAGAGATATGGCCATATCAATTTCTCGGGGGTCGGGAAACCGGGTGTCATTTGCCCCTTCAAAACATATCCGATTTAGTCCATTGGCACACGGATGAAAATCTTATCCGAAGGGCTATGGGGCTATCTGATAAGAATCCAATTCCATCTCCGTTGATTTTAGGGCAAATTCCTCGCCACTGCCATTTACGGTGGCAGAGGTGACCGAAATCTCATTTTTGGCACAGGAGGAGAAAGTGACAGAAACATCGTCCCTCGTTTGCCAAGACAAAAGAAGCCCCAAGGTGCAAGAATCGGATCAATCAGACAGGAAGAGGAGCCAAGTGGTTTACCTCCGTTAAGAGGTATTGAACATCAAATTGATTTTGTGCCCGGAGCTGTGCTTCCAAACCGATCAGCCTATAGAGCCAATCCGGAAGAGACTAGGGAGATCCAAAGGCAAGTGGAAGACTTGATGGAGAAGGGAAGAGTTCGTGAGAGCATGAGTCCATGTGCCGTACCGGTGATCGTTGTATCCAAGAAAGATGGATCATGGAGGATGTGCACCGATTGTCGAGCAATCAATAAGATCACGGTAAAGTATCGCTATCCTATTCCTAGGTTAGACGATATGCTTGATGAGTTGCATGGGGCTGTTGTGTTTACTAAGATTGATTTGAAAAGTGGTTATCATCAAATTCGAATTCGAGAAGGAGATGAGTGGAAAACTGCTTTTAAAACAAAGTATGGTCTTTATGAGTGGTTAGTAATGCCTTTTGGTTTAACTAATGCACCTAGTACTTTCATGAGATTGATGCATCATGTTTTGCGAAGTTTCATTGGGAAATTTGTGGTTGTTTACTTTGATGATATTTTGATCTATAGCAAAAATGTGGATGAACATCTTGACCATGTGCGTGCTGTTTTAGACACCTTAAGAAAGGAATCATTGTATGCTAATCTTAAGAAGTGTTCTTTTTGCATGGATAAAGTTGTTTTTCTTGGTTTTGTTGTAAGTGCTAATGGGATTGAAATGGAGAGGGAAAAAGTGCAAGCTATCTTACAGTGGCCAACTCCTCAAAACATTGCTCAAGTAAGAAGTTTTCATGGTCTTGCAAGTTTTTATAGGAGGTTTGTTAAAGATTTTAGCACAATTGCTGCACCTTTGAATGAGATTGTGAAAAAAGATGTTGGTTTTCATTGGGGAGAGAAACAAGAACATGCTTTTAATCTTCTTAAAGAGAAACTAACTAGTGCTCCTATTCTTGCATTGCCTAACTTCGATAAAACTTTTGAGCTTGAATGTGATGCATCCGGAGTGGGTGTAGGAGCTGTTTTGTTGCAGGATGGAAAGCCAATTGCTTACTTTAGCGAGAAGTTGAAGGGCGCTCAATTGAATTATCCAACCTACGACAAGGAGTTGTATGCTTTGGTGAGAGCTTTTGAAACGTGGCAGCATTACTTGTGGCCTAAAGAGTTCGTTGTTCACACGGATCATGAATCTCTCAAATACCTTAAAGGTCAAGGAAAGCTTAGCAAGAGGCATGTTAAGTGGGTGGAATTCATTGAATCATTTCCTTATGTGATCAAGTATAAGAAGGGCAAGGAGAATATTGTGGCTGATGCGTTGTCTCGGAGGTATTCTTTAATCTCTACTTTGAGTTCTAAACTTCTTGGTTTTGAGTCAATTAAGGAGATGTATACTAATGATTCTGATTTTGCTTCGATATATCTAGCTTGTGAGCATGCTGCATTTGATAAGTTTTATAGGCATGAGGGCTACTTGTTTAGAGAGTCTAAGTTGTGCATTCCTAAGTGTTCCATGCGTGAGTTGCTTGTTCGTGAAGCTCATGGTGGTGGGTTAATGGGGCATTTTGGAGTTCATAAGACTTTGGATGTTTTGCATGAACATTTTTATTGGCCTAAAATGCGTGTTGATGTTGAAAGAATTTGTGGTAGATGTATAACTTGCATGCAAGCTAAATCCAAATCACATCCACATGGTTTGTATACACCTTTACCTATTCCTAATGCACCTTGGGAGAACATTTCTATGGACTTTGTTTTGGGTTTGCCTAGAACAAGTAGGGGTAAGGATTCTGTATTTGTTGTTGTTGATAGATTTTCAAAAATGGCACATTTCATACCATGTCATAAGAGTGATGATGCTACTCATATTGCTGATTTGTTCTTTAAAGAAATTGTGCGTTTGCATGGAATTCCAAGAAGCATTGTTAGTGATCGAGATGTGAAGTTTTTGAGTCATTTTTGGCGTGTGTTATGGAATAAATTGGGAACTAAACTTCTGTTTTCTACTACTTGTCATCCCCAAACCGATGGACAAACCGAAGTAGTTAATAGGACTTTATCTCAATTGCTTCGAACATTGATTCAAAGGAACTTGAAAAGTTGGGAGGATTGCTTACCTTTTGCTGAATTTGCTTATAATCGAAGTGTTCATTCTGCTACTAACTTTTCTCCATTTGAAGTTGTTTATGGCTTTAATCCATTGAGTCCACTTGATCTTATTCCAATTCCAATTGAGGAACGAGCTAGTCTTGATGGTAAAGCTAAGGCAGAAATGGTGAAAAAGTTGCATGAGAAGGTGAAGCAAAACATTGAGAAGAGGACGGAGCAATACATCAAGCAAGCAAACAAGGGCCGAAAGCAAGTCATCTTTGAGCCGGGAGATTGGGTTTGGCTACACTTGAGAAAGGAGAGGTTTCCATCCAAAAGGAAGTCCAAGTTGCAACCAAGAGGAGATGGACCATTTCAAGTCATTGCACGAGTGAATGATAATGCTTACAAACTAGACCTACCGGGTGAGTATAATGTAAGTGCTACTTTCAATGTTGCTGATTTGTCTCCTTATTTTGGTGATTTAGATTCGAGGACGAATCCTTTTGAAGAAGAAGGGAATGATGGGGCTGCATCCAAGTTAACCAACGACAACAATAGAGATCCCTTGATCATTCATGGTGGGCCGGTTACAAGAGCTAGAGCTAAGAAGATAAAGGAGGCCATGGTGTTGATTATAGCTGAAATGAAAGCCCAAGTCCAAGAGCAATCTCCGTTGGGCCAAATGGTGAATCATATACAAGTCGGTGGGCTGAATCCAACTTGAAGAATGGGCTATTTACAAATCAGATTTGGAGGCCCAAGATGAGGAATAAAGATTCATATTTTCGTGCATGTTCAAGAGGGCAAATAAAGAGTCATGTTAGTTTCTTTATTATGACTTAAATAAGTGACTTTTGAGTCCAAGGGTCATAGGTACTTAATAAGTGATGTAATGAGTGTTAAATAAGTCTATTTATGAGTTTAATTAGTGTTATCAATGATAGGATACCAAGAATCCTTTCCTAGCCTATAAATAGACTTGTAAATCACTTGTAAGAGGACACCTTGAGTTATAAACGAAAATTGGCTTTGCCTTTGTGAGTTGAATTTCTCTCTTGTAGAGTTTTCACTTGTTCCGAACTTATCAAGACTAGTGAGCAAAGTCTTGTGGCGTTCAACCATACCGAGGTTCTTGGCTGATTATATAGCCAACGGGTCGAGGTTTTCTTCGCTCTAGGAGGTGATCAAACTGGATTCTCGATCTAGGGAGACCGCTGCCTACCTCTTATACGAAGGGTTCTTGGATCTTTTATCCAACGGGTCCTCCGTCCGTATCATGATCAAACTGGATTCTCGATCTAGGGAGACCGCTGCCTACCTCTTATACGAAGGGTTCTTGGATCTTTTATCCAACGGGTCCTCCGTCCGTATCAATGAGGCTGTCTGATCAGAATCCAATTCTGTCTCCCTTTATTTTAGGGAAAATTCCTCGTCAATGCCATTTAAGGCGGCAGAGGTGAGCGAAATCTCATTTATGGCACTGGAGCAGAAAGTAATGGAAACTTCGTCCCTCGTTCACCAACACAAAAGAAGCCCCAAGGTGCAAGAATCGGATCAATCAGACATGTGACAAAGGAGATATGGCCATATCAATTTCTCGGGGGTAGGGACACCGGGTGTCATTTGCCCCCTCAAAACTTATCCGATTTAGTCTATTTGCACACGGATGAAAATCTTATCCGAAGGGCTATGGGGCTGTCTGATTAGAATCCAATTCCATCTCCGTTGATTTTAGGGCAAATTCCTCGCCAATGCCATTTAAGGTGGTAGAGGTGACCGAAATCTCATTTTTGGCACGGGAGCAGAAAGTGACGGAAAATTCGTCCCTCACTCACCAAGACAAAAGAAGCCCCAAGGAGCAAGAATCGGATCAATCAGACAGGTGACGAAGGAGATATGGCCATATCAATTTCTCGGGGGTCGGGACGCCGGGTGTCATTTGACCCCTCAAAACTTATCCAATTTTGTCTACTCACACACCGATGGAAATCTTATCCAAAAGGCAATGGGTCTGTCTGATCAGAATCTCATTCCA
This sequence comes from Schizonepeta tenuifolia, assembly GCA_029490685.1. NCBI lineage: Eukaryota > Viridiplantae > Streptophyta > Magnoliopsida > Lamiales > Lamiaceae > Schizonepeta > Schizonepeta tenuifolia. Next base: position 22,451,930 of record CM055960.1, on the reverse strand, counting down.
TCTTCGTTGATTTTAGGGCAAATTCTTCGGCAATGCCATTTACGGCGGCAGAGGTTACCGAAATCTCGCTTTTGGCACAGGAGGAGAAAGTGATGGAAACTTCGTCCCTCGTTTGCCAACACAAAAGAAGCCCCACGGTGTAAGAATCGGATCAATTAGACAGGTTACGAAGGAGATATGGCCATATCGATTTCTTGGGGGTCGGGACACTGGGTGTCGTTTGCCCCCTCAAAACTTATCCGATTTAGTCCATTGGCACACCGATGGTAATCTTATCCGAAGGGCTATGGGGCTGTCTGATAAGAATCCAATTCCTTCTCCATTGATTTTAGGGCAAATTCTTCGCCAATGCCATTTACGGTGGCAGAGATGACCAAAATCTCATTTTTGGCATAGGAGCAGAAAGTGACGGAAAATTCGCCCCTCATTCACCAGGACAAAAGAAGCCCCAAGGAGCAAGAATCGGATCAATCAGACTGGTGACGAAGGAGATATGGCCATATCCATTTCTCGGGGATCGGGACACCGGGTGTCATTTGACCCCTAAAAACTTTTATCCAATTTTTTCTACTCACACACTGATGCTTATCCGAAATGCAATGGGTCTGTCAGATCAGAATCCCATTCCATCTCCGTTGATTTTAGGGCCAATTCTTCGCCAATGCCATTTACGGCGGGAGAGGTGACCGAAATCTCACTTTTGGCACAGGAGCAGAAATTGACGGAAACTTCGTCCCTCGTTTGCCAACAGAAAAGAAGCCCCACGGTGTAAGAATCGGATCAATTTGATAGGTGACGAAGGAGATATGGCCATATCGATTTCTTGGGGGTCGGGACACTGGGTGTCATTTGCCCCCTCAAAACTTATCCGATTTAGTCCATTAGCACACCGATGGAAATCTTATCCGAAGGGCTATGGGGCTGTCTGATAAGAATCCAATTCCTTCTCCAATTATTTTAGGGCAAATTCTTCGCCAATGCCATTTACGGTGGCAGAGATGACCAAAATCTCATTTTTGGCATAAGAGCATAAAGTGACGGAAACTTCGTCCCTCGTTTGCCAAGACAAAAGAAGCCTCAAGGTGCAAGAATCGGATCAATCAGACATGTGACGAAGGAGATATGGCCATATTGATTTCTCGGGGATAGGGACACCGAGTGTCATTTGCCCCTCAAATCTTATCCGATTTCGTCCACTCACTCACCGATGGAAATCTTATCTGAAGGGCTATGGGGTTGTCTGATGAGAATCCCATTCCATCTCCGTTCATTTTTGGGAAAATTCCTCGCCAATGCCATTTAAGGCAGCAGAGGTGACCAAAATCTCATTTCTGGCACTCGAGCAGAAAGTGACAGAAACTTCGTCCCTCATTTGCCAACACAAAAGAAGCTCCATGCTGCAAGAATCGGATCAATCAGACAGGTGATGAAGGAGATATGGCCATATCGATTTCTCGGGGGTTGGGGCACCAGGTGTCATTTGCCCCCTCAAAACTTATCCGATTTAGTCCATTGGCACACCAATGGAAATCTTATCCGAAGGGCTATGAGGTTGTCTGATCAGAATCGAATTCCGTCTCCCTTAATTTTTGGGCAAATTCCTCATCAATGCCATTTAAAGCAGCAGAGGTGACCGAAATCTCATTTATGGCACTGGAGCAGAAAGTGACGGAAACTTCGTCGCTCGTTCACCAACACATAAGAAGCCCAAAGGTGCAAAAATCGGATCAATTAGACATGTGACGAAGGAGATATGGCCATATCAATTTCTCGGGGGTCGGGACACCGGGTGTCATTTGCCCCCTCAAAACTTATCCGATTTAGTCTATTGGCACACGGATGAAAATCTTATCCGAAGGGCTATGGGGCTGTCTGATAAGAATCCAATTCCGTCTCCGTTGATTTTAGGGCAAATTCCTCGCCAATGCCATTTAAGGTGGCAGAGGTGACCGAAATCTCATTTTTGGCACGGGAGCAGAAAGTGACGGAAAATTCGCCCCTCATTCACCAAGACAAAAGAAGCCCCAAGGAGCAAGAATCGGATCAATTGGACAGGTAACGAAGGAGATATGGCCATATCAATTTCTCGGGGATCGGGACACCGGGTGTCATTTGACCCCTAAAAACTTATCCAATTTTTTCTACTCACACACCGATGGAAATCTTATTCGTATGGCAATGGCTCTGTCTGATCAGAATCCCATTCCATCTCCGTTGATTTTAGGGCCAATTCTTCGCCAATGCCATTTACGGCGGGAGAGGTGACCGAAATCTCACTTTTGGCACACGAGCAGAAAGTGACGGAAACTTCATCCCTCGTTTGCCAACACAAAAGAAGCCCCACGGTGTAAGAATCGGATCAATTAGATAGGTGACGAAGGAGATATGGCCATATCGATTTCTTGGGGGTCGGGACACTGGGTGTCATTTGCCCCCTAAAAACTTATCCGCTTTATTCCATTGGCACACCGATGGAAATCTTATCCGAAGGGCTATGGCGCTGTCTGATAAGAATCCAATTCCTTCTCCATTTATTTTAGGGCAAATTCTTCGCCAATGCCATTTACGGTGGCAGAGATGACCAAAATCTCATTTTTGGCATAAGAGCAGAAAGTGACGGAAACTTCGTCCCTCGTTCACCAATACAAAAGAAGCCCCAAGGTGCAAGAATTGGATCAATCAGACATGTGACGAAGGAGATATGGCCATATCGATTTCTCGGGGGTCGGGACACCGGGTGTCATATGACCACTCAAATCTTATATGATTTAGTCCACTCACACACGATGGAAATCTTATCCGAAGGGCTACGGGGCTGTCTGATCAGAATCCCATTCCGTCTCCGTTAATTTTAGGGCAAATTCCTCGCCAATGCCATTTAAGGCAGCAGAGGTGACCGAAATCTCATTTTTGGCACTGGAGCAGAATGTGACGGAAACTTCGTCCCTCGCCAACACAAAAGAAGCCCCGCGGTGCAAGAATCGGATCGATCAGACAGGTGATGAAGGAGATATGGCCATATCGATTTCTCGGGGGTCGGGGCACCGGGTGTCATTAGCCCTCTCAAAACTTATCCGATTTAGTCCATTGGCACACAAATGGAAATCTTATCCGAAGGGCTATGAGGCTGTCTGATCAGAATCCAATTCTGTCTCCCTTTATTTTAGGGAAAATTCCTCGTCAATGCCATTGAAGGCGGCAGAGGTGAGCGAAATCTCATTTATGGCACTGGAGCAGAAAGTAATGGAAACTTCGTCCCTCGTTCACCAACACAAAAGAAGCCCCAAGGTGCAAGAATCGGATCAATCAGACATGTGACAAAGGAGATATGGTCATATCAATTTCTCGGGGGTAGGGACACCGGGTGTCATTAGCCCCCTCAAAACTTATCTGATTAAGTCTATTGGCACACGGATGAAAATCTTATCCGAAGGGCTATGGGGCTGTCTGATTAGAATCCAATTCCATCTCCGTTGGTTTTAGGGCAAATTCCTCGCCAATGCCATTTAAGGTGGTAGAGGTGACCGAAATCTCATTTTTGGCACGGGAGCAGAAAGTGACGGAAAATTCGTCCCTCACTCACCAAGACAAAAGAAGCTCCAAGGAGCAAGAATCGGATCAATCAGACAGGTGACGAAGGAGATATGGCCATATCAATTTCTCGGGGGTCGGGACGCCGGGTGTCATTTGACCCCTCAAAACTTATCCAATTTTGTCTACTCACACACCGATGGAAATCTTATCCAAAAGGCAATGGGTCTGTCTGATCAGAATCCCATTCCATCTCCGTTGATTTTAGGGCAAATTCTTCGGCAATGCCATTTACGGCGGCAGAGGTTACCGAAATCTCGCTTTTGGCACAGGAGGAGAAAGTGATGGAAACTTCGTCCATTGTTTGCCAACACAAAAGAAGCCCCACGGTGTAAGAATCGGATCAATTAGACAGGTTACGAAGGAGATATGGCCATATCGATTTCTTGGGGGTCGGGACACTGGGTGTCGTTTGCCCCCTCAAAACTTATCCGATTTAGTCCATTGGCACACCGATGGAAATCTAATCCGAAGGGCTATGGGGCTGTCTGATAAGAATCCAATTCCTTCTCCATTGATTTTAGGGCAAATTCTTCGCCAATGCCATTTACGGTGGCAGAGATGACCAAAATCTCATTTTTGGCATAAGAGCAGAAAGTGACGGAAACTTCGTCCCTCGTTTCCCAAGACAAAAAAAGCCCCAAGGTGCAAGAATCGGATCAATCAGACATGTGACGAAGGAGATATGGCCATATCAATTTCTCGGGGGTCGGGACACTGGGTGTCATTTGACCCCTCAAATCTTATATGATTTAGTCCACTCACACACGATTGAAATCTTATCCGAAGGGTTACGGGGCTGTCTGATTAGAATCCCATTCCGTCTCCGTTCATTTTAGGGCAAATTTCTCGCCAATGCCATTTAAGGCAGCAGAGGTGACCGAAATCTCATTTCTGGCACTGGAGCAGAAAGTGACGGAAACTTCGTCCCTCGTTTGCCAACACTAAATAAGCCCCGCGGTGCAAGAATCGGATCAATCAGACAGATGATGAAGAAGATATGGCCATATCGATTTCTCAGGGGTCGGGGCACTGGGTGTTATTTGGCCCTTCAAAACTAATCCGATTTAGTCCATTGGCACACAAATGGAAATCTTATCCGAAGGGCTATGAGGCTGTCAGATCAGAATCCAATTCCGTCTCCCTTGATTTTAGGGCAAATTCCTCGTCAATGCCATTTAAGGCGGCAGAGGTGACCGAAATCTCATTTTTGGCACGAGAGCAGAAAGTGATGGAAAATTCGTCCCTAATTCACCAAGATAAAAGAAGCCCCAAGGAGCAAGAATCGGATCAATCAGACAGGTGATGAAGGAGATATGGCCATATCAATTTCTCGGGGATCGGGACACCGTGTGTCATTTGACCCCTCAAAACTTATCCAATTTTATCTACTTACACACCGATGGAAATCTTATCCGAAAGGCAATGGGTCTGATGTGAGCACGGGTGGGCAGCCAACGACTACAAGTCAGATTTCAAGAACTAAATAAAGTATGCCGATTTCAAGTCCAATATCAAGATAAATCGGGCCAAATGGTGAATATTGATGGGCTGAATCCGTCTTAAAAGGGCTTGTCAACAATCAGACTTCGAAGGCCCAAGAAGAAGAATAAATGGTTGATATTCGTGCATATTGAAGAGGCTAAATTAAGTGTCTAATTAGTTTCATTATTATGAGTTAAATAAGTGACTTTTGAAGTCTTGAGTCATAAGTAGTCATTAGTAGTTAATAAGTGGTTTAATTAGTGTTAAATAAGTCTATTTATGAGTTTAATTAGTATCATAAGTACTATCATTATTGGTAGGCTACGAAGAGTCCTTTTCTAGCCTATAAATAGGCTTGATATCCTTTGTAATCGAATAACAGATACACCTTGAGTTATAAACGAAAATTGGCTTTGCCTTTGTGAGTTGAATTTCTCTCTTGTAGAGTTTTCACTTGTTCCGAACTTATCAAGACTGGTGAGCAAAGTCTTGTGGCGTTCAACCATACCGAGGTTCTTGGCTGATTATATAGCCAACGGGTCGAGGTTTTCTTCGCTCTAGGAGGTGATCAAACTGGATTCTCGATCTAGGGAGACCGCTGCCTACCTCTTATACGAAGGGTTCTTGGATCTTTTATCCAACGGGTCCTCCGTCCGTATCATTTGGTATCAGAGCAATCTGGTATTGATCTGAACGTCTATCTTTATATTTTCTATCCAAAAAAAAAAATACAAAAAAATGAGCAAATCGTTGAAGGAGCGTCGAGAGCGTGCATATGTTCTTCGCATGGAAACTAAGCTAATGTTGGCGGAGATTAAGGCAGCCAATGAAGAGTTGAGGAAGCTTGTGGAAGCAACAACGAGGAAGACCTTTTATGACATGCCGATCCAAAGTTGTGATTCCACACCGCAATTGGAGGCCCAACCAAATGGAGAGAAGGGAATTGAGGACAAGGTGATTGTTCCCCAGATTTTCGACAAGGTTTCTTCCATTGTGGTCGAAGAACTCGAGGATCCTAATCCATTTGTTCTTGTTGCTCAAGTTCATGACAACAACCAACATGAAAGCATAGTGGTTGCAAGTGACCAGAAAATAACGAGGGGCGAATTCATTGTTGAAAGTTGTGCAGATGTGGTATGTGTTCCCTTGGTGCCACTGTTGAGCATTCCTCCGTTGAATCACAAATCTTCATTTCAAATGTCGTGGTTGAATGTTCATGACAATAACGAGGTGTACTCACAAACAAGGAAATCGTTCCAAATTGGAGCAATTCTGGATTTGAGGACAAATCATTGTCAAGATGAGGGGAATGATAGACCCCTAGGTACGTGGTTTGTTTCTATTTTGCAGGCATATCATTTCGATATGGAACCACGTACAACTATCAAAATCAAGGATGAAAATCATGTCTTCAAACCCGGAGGATTGGATTGGATGTTACTAAACACTGACCTTTCTTTTGGAAATAAGATTCGGGACGAATCTTCTTGAAGAAGAAGGGAATGATGTGAGCACGGGTGGGCAGCCAACGACTACAAGTCAGATTTCAAGAACTAAATAAAGTATGCCGATTTCAAGTCCAATATCAAGATAAATCGGGCCAAATGGTGAATATTGATGGGCTGAATCCGTCTTAAAAGGGCTTGTCAACAATCAGACTTCGAAGGCCCAAGAAGAAGAATAAATGGTTGATATTCATGCATATTGAAGAGGCTAAATTAAGTGTCTAATTAGTTTCATTATTATGAGTTAAATAAGTGACTTTTGAAGTCTTGAGTCATAAGTAGTCATTAGTAGTTAATAAGTGGTTTAATTAGTGTTAAATAAGTCTATTTATGAGTTTAATTAGTATCATAAGTACTATCATTATTGGTAGGCTACGAAGAGTCCTTTTCTAGCCTATAAATAGGCTTGATATCCTTTGTAATCGAATAACATATACACCTTGAGTTATAAACGAAAATTGGCTTTGCCTGTGTGAGTTGAATTTCTCTCTTGTAGAGTTTTCACTTGTTCCGAACTTATCAAGACTGGTGAGCAAAGTCTTGTGGCGTTCAACCATACCGAGGTTCTTGGCTGATTATATAGCCAACGGGTCGAGGTTTTCTTCGCTCTAGGAGGTGATCAAACTGGATTCTCGATCTAGGGAGACCGCTGCCTACCTCTTATACGAAGGGTTCTAGGATCTTTTATCCAACGGGTCCTCCGTCCGTATCAGGGTCTGTCTGATCAGAATCCCATTCCATCTCCGTTGATTTTAGGGCAAATTCTTTGCCAATGCCATTTACGGCGGCAGAGGTGACCGAAATCTCACTTTTGGCATTGGAGCAGAAATTGACGGAAACTTCGTCCCTCGTTTGCCAACACAAAAGAAGCCCCACGGTGTAAGAATCAGATCAATTAGATAGGTGACGAAAGAGTTATGGCCATATCGATTTCTTGGGGATCGGGACACTAGGTGTCATTTTCCCCCTCAAAACTTATCCGATTTAGTCCATTGGCAAACCGATGGAAATCTTATCCGAAGGGCTATGGGGCTGTCTGATAAGAATCCAATTCCTTCTCCATTGAATTTAGGGCAAATTCTTCGCCAATGCCATTTACGGTGGCAGAGATGACAAAAATCTCATTTAGTCCACTCACACACGATCGAAATCTTATCCGAAGGGCTACGGGGCTGTCTGATCAGAATCTCATTCCGTCTCCGTTCATTTTAGGGCAAATTCCTCGCCAATGCCATTTAAGGCAGCAGAGGTGACCGAAATCTCATTTCTGGCACTAGAGCAGAAAGTGACGGAAACTTCGTCCCTCGTTTGCCAACACCAAAAAAGCCCCACGCTGCGAGAATCAGATCAATCAGACAGGTGATGAAGGAGATATGGCCATATCGATTTGTTGGGGGTCGGGGCACCGAGTGTCATTTGCCCCCTTAAAACTTAAACGATTTAGTCCATTGGCACACCAATGGAAATCTTATCCGAAGGGCTATGAGGCTGTCTGATCAGAATCCAATTCCGTCTCCCTATATTTTAGGGCAAATTCCTCGTCAATGCCATTTAAGGCGGCAGAGGTGATCGAAATCTCATTTGAGGCACTGGAGCAGAAAGTGACGGAAACTTCATCCCCCGTTGACCAACACAACAGAAGCCCCAAGGTGCAAGAATCGGATCAATTAGACACGTGAAGGAGATATGGCCATATCAATTTCTAGAGGGTCGAGTCACCGGGTGTCATTTGCCCCCTCAAAACTTATCTGATTTAGTCCATTTGCACACCGATGGAAATCTTATCTGAAGGGTTATGTGGCTGTCTGATCAGAATTTAATTCCGTCTCCGTTGATTTTAGGGCAAATTGCTCGCCAATGCCATTTAAGGTGGCAGAGGTGACTGAATTCTCATTTTTGGCACAAGAGTAGAAAGTGACGGAAAATTCCTCCCTCATTCACCAAGACAAAAGAAGCCCCAAGGAGCAAGAATCTGATCAATCAGACAGGACGAATGAGATATGGCCATATCAATATCTCGGGGATCGGGACAACGGGTGTCATTTGACCTCTCAAAACTTATCCAATTTTGTCTACTCACACACCGATGGAAATCTTATCCGAAAGGCAATGGGTCTGTCTGATCAGAATCCCATTCCATCTCCGTTGATTTTAGGGCAAATTCTTTGCCAATGCCATTTACGGCGGCAGAGGTGACCGAAATCTCACTTTTGGCATTGGAGCAGAAAGTGACGGAAACTTCGTCCCTCATTTGCCAACACAAAAGAAGCCCCGCGGTGCAAGAATCGGATCAATTAGACAGGTGATGAAGAAGATATGGCCATATCGATTTCTCGGGGGTCAGGGCACCGGGTGTCATTTGGCCCTTCAAAACTTATCCGATTTAGTCCATTGGCACACAAATGGAAATCTTATCCGAAGGGCTATGAGGCTGTCTGATCAGAATCCAATTCCGTCTCCCTTGATTTTAGGGCAAATTCCTCGTCAATGCCATTTAAGGCGGTAGAGGTGACCGAAATCTCATTTTTGGCACGAGAGCAAAAAGTGATGGAAAATTCGTCCCTAATTCACCAAGACAAAAGAAGCCCCAAGGAGCAAGAATCGGATCAATCAGACACGTGACGAAGGAGATATGGCCATATCAATTTCGCGGGGATCGGGACACCGGGTGTCATTTGACCCCTCAAAACTTATCCAATTTTGTCTACACACACACCGATGGAAATCTTATCCGAAAGGCAATGGGTCTGTCTGATCAGAATCCCATTCCATCTCCGTTGATTTTAGGGCAAATTCCTCGTCAATGCCATTTAAGGCGGCAGAGGTGACCGAAATCTCATTTATGGAACTGGAGCAGAAAGTGAAGGAAAAATCGTCCCTAATTCACCAAGACAAAAGAAGCCCCAAGGAGCAAGAATCGGATCAATCAGACAGGTGACGAAGAAGATATGGCCATATCAATTTCTCGGGGATCGAGACAACGGGTATCATTTGACCTCTCAAAACTTATCCAATTTTGTCTACTCACACACCGATAGAAATCTTATCCGAAAGGCAATGGGTCTGTCTGATCAGAATCCCATTCCATCTCTGTTGATTTTAGGGCAAATTCTTTGCCAATGCCATTTACGGCGGCAGAGGTGACCGAAATCTCACTTTTAGCATTGGAGCAAAAAGTGACGAAAACTTCGTCCCTCATTTGCGAACACAAAAGAAGCCCAACGGTGTAAGAATTGGATCAATTAGACAGGTGACGAAGGAGATATGGCCATATCGATTTCTTGGGGGTCGGGACACTGGGTGTCATTTCCCCCTCAAAACTTATCCGATTTAGTCCATTAGCACACCGATGGAAATCTTATCCGAAGGGCTATGGGGCTGTCTGATAAGAATCCAATTCCTTCTCCATTGAATTTAGGGCAAATTCTTCGCCAATGCCATTTACGGTGGCAGAGATGACAAAAATCTCATTTAGTCCACTCACACACGATCGAAATCTTATCCGAAGGGCTACGGGGCTGTCTGATCAGAATCTCATTCCGTCTCCGTTCATTTTAGGGCAAATTCCTCGCCAATGCCATTTAAGGCAGCAGAGGTGACCGAAATCTCATTTCTGGCACTAGAGCAGAAAGTGACGGAAACTTCGTCCCTCGTTTGCCAACACCAAAAAAGCCCCACGCTGCGAGAATCAGATCAATCAGACAGGTGATGAAGGAGATATGGCCATATCGATTTGTTGGGGGTCGGGGCACCGAGTGTCATTTGCCCCCTTAAAACTTAAACGATTTAGTCCATTGGCACACCAATGGAAATCTTATCCGAAGGGCTATGAGGCTGTCTGATCAGAATCCAATTCCGTCTCCCTATATTTTAGGGCAAATTCCTCGTCAATGCCATTTAAGGCGGCAGAGGTGATCGAAATCTCATTTGTGGCACTGGAGCAGAAAGTGACGGAAACTTCATCCCCCGTTGACCAACACAACAGAAGCCCCAAGGTGCAAGAATCGGATCAATTAGACACGTGAAGGAGATATGGCCATATCAATTTCTAGAGGGTCGAGTCACCGGGTGTCATTTGCCCCCTCAAAACTTATCTGATTTAGTCCATTGGCACACCGATGGAAATCTTATCTGAAGGGTTATGTGGCTGTCTGATCAGAATTTAATTCCGTCTCCGTTGATTTTAGGGCAAATTGCTCGCCAATGCCATTTAAGGCGGCAGAGGTGATCGAAATCTCATTTGTGGCACTGGAGCAGAAAGTGACGGAAACTTCATCCCCCGTTGACCAACACAACAGAAGCCCCAAGGTGCAAGAATCGGATCAATTAGACACGTGAAGGAGATATGGCCATATCAATTTCTAGAGGGTCGAGTCACCGGGTGTCATTTGCCCCCTCAAAACTTATCTGATTTAGTCCATTGGCACACCGATGGAAATCTTATCTGAAGGGTTATGTGGCTGTCTGATCAGAATTTAATTCCGTCTCCGTTGATTTTAGGGCAAATTGCTCGCCAATGCCATTTAAGGTGGCAGAGGTGACTGAATTCTCATTTTTGGCACAAGAGTAGAAAGTGACGGAAAATTCCTCCCTCATTCACCAAGATAAAAGAAGCCCCAAGGAGCAAGAATCTGATCAATCAGACAGGACGAATGAGATATGGCCATATCAATTTCTCGGGGATCGGGACAACGGGTGTCATTTGACCTCTCAAAACTTATCCAATTTTGTCTACTCACACACCGATGGAAATCTTATCCGAAAGGCAATGGGTCTGTCTGATCAGAATCCCATTCCATCTCCGTTGATTTTAGGGCAAATTCTTTGCCAATGCCATTTACGGCGGCAGAGGTGACCGAAATCTCACTTTTGGCATTGGAGCAGAAAGTGACGGAAACTTCGTCCCTCATTTGCCAACACAAAAGAAGCCCCGCGGTGCAAGAATCGGATCAATTAGACAGGTGATGAAGAAGATATGGCCATATCGATTTCTCGGGGGTCAGGGCACCGGGTGTCATTTGGCCCTTCAAAACTTATCCGATTTAGTCCATTGGCACACAAATGGAAATCTTATCCGAAGGGCTATGAGGCTGTCTGATCAGAATCCAATTCCGTCTCCCTTGATTTTAGGGCAAATGCCTCGTCAATGCCATTTAAGGCGGTAGAGGTGACCGAAATCTTATTTTTGGCACGAGAGCAAAAAGTGATGGAAAATTCGTCCCTAATTCACCAAGACAAAAGAAGCCCCAAGGAGCAAGAATCGGATCAATCAGACACGTGACGAAGGAGATATGGCCATATCAATTTCGCGGGGATCGGGACACCGGGTGTCATTTGACCCCTCAAAACTTATCCAATTTTGTCTACACACACACCGATGGAAATCTTATCCGAAAGGCACTGGGTCTGTCTGATCAGAATCCCATTCCATCTCCGTTGATTTTAGGGCAAATTCCTCGTCAATGCCATTTAAGGCGGCAGAGGTGACCGAAATCTCATTTATGGAACTGGAGCAGAAAGTGACGGAAAAATCGTCCCTAATTCACCAAGACAAAAGAAGCCCCAAGGAGCAAGAATCGGATCAATCAGACAGGTGACGAAGAAGATATGGCCATATCAATTTCTCGGGGATCGAGACAACGGGTATCATTTGACCCCTCAAAACTTATCCAATTTTGTCTACTCACACACCAATAGAAATCTTATCCGAAAGGCAATGGGTCTGTCTGATCAGAATCCCATTCCATCTCTGTTGATTTTAGGGCAAATTCTTTGCCAATGCCATTTACGGCGGCAGAGGTGACCGAAATCTCACTTTTAGCATTGGAGCAAAAAGTGACGAAAACTTCGTCCCTCATTTGCGAACACAAAAGAAGCCCCACGGTGTAAGAATCGGATCAATTAGATAGGTGACGAAGGAGATATGGCCATATCGATTTCTTGGGGGTCGGGACACTGGGTGTCATTTGCCCCCTCAAAACTTATCCGATTTAGTCCATTGGCACACCGATGGAAATCTTATCCGAAGGGCTATGGGGCTGTCTGATAAGAATCCAATTCCTTCTCCATTGAATTTAGGGCAAATTCTTCGCCAATGCCATTTACGGTGGCAGAGATGACAAAAATCTCATTTTTGGCATAAGAGCAGAAAATGACGGAAACTTCGTCCCTCGTTTCCCAAGACAAAAGAAGCCCCAAGGTGCAAGAATCGAATCAATCAGACATGTGACGACTGAGATATATGGCCATATCGATTTCTCGGGGGTCGGGACACCGGGTGTCATTTGACCCCTCAAATCTTATATGATTTAGTCCACTCACACACGATCAATATCTTATCCGAAGGGCTACGGGGCTTTCTGATCAGAATCCCATTCCGTCTCCGTTCATTTTAGGGCAAATTCCTCGCCAATGCCATTTAAGGCAGCAGAGGTGACCGAAATCTCATTTCTAGCACTGGAGCAGAAAGTGACGGAAACTTCGTCCCTCGTTTGCCAACACAAAAAAAGCCCCGCGGTGCAACAATCGGATCAATCAGACAGGTGATGAAGAAGATATGGCCATATCGATTTCTCGGGGGTCAGGGCACCGGGTGTCATTTGGCCCTTCAAAACTTATCCGATTTAGTCCATTAGCACATAAATGGAAATCTTATCCGAAGGGCTATGAGGCTGTCTGATCAGAATCCAATTCCGTCTCCCTTGATTTTAGGGCAAATTCCTCGTCAATGCCATTTAAGGCTGTTGAGGTGACCGAAATCTCATTTTTGGCACGAGAGCAGAAAGTGATGGAAAATTCGTCCCTAATTCACCAAGACAAAAGAAGCCCCAAGGAGCAAGAATCGGATCAATCAGACACGTGACGAAGGAGATATGGCCATATCAATTTCGCGGGGATCGGGACACCGGGTGTCATTTGACCCCTCAAAACTTATCCAATTTTGTCTACTCACACACCGATGGAAATCTTATCCGAAAGGCAATGGGTCTGTCTGATCAGAATCCCATTCCATCTCCGTTGATTTTAGGGCAAATTCCTCGTCAATGCCATTTAAGGCGGCAGAGGTGACCGAAATCTCATTTATGGAACTGGAGCAGAAAGTGACGGAAAATTCGTCCCTAATTCACCAAGACAAAAGAAGCCCCAAGGAGCAAGAATCGGATCAATCAGACAGGTGACGAAGAAGATATGGCCATATCAATTTCTCGGGGATCGAGACAACGGGTGTCATTTGACCCCTTAAAACTTATCCAATTTTGTCTACTCACACACCGATGGAAATCTTATCCGAAAGGCAATGGGTCTGTCTGATCAGAATCCCATTCCATCTCTGTTGATTTTAGGGCAAATTCTTTGCCAATGCCATTTACGGCGGCAGAGGTGACCGAAATCTCACTTTTGGCATTGGAGCAGAAAGTGACGGAAACTTCGTCCCTCGTTTGCCAACACAAAAGAAGCCCCACGGTGTAAGAATCGGATCAATTAGATAGGTGACGAAGGAGATATGGCCATATCGATTTCTTGGGGGTCGGGACACTGGGTGTCATTTGCCCCCTCAAAACTTATCCGATTTAGTCCATTGGCACACCGATGGAAATCTTATCCGAAGGGCTATGGGGCTGTCTGATAAGTATCCAATTCCTTCTCCATTTATTTTAGGGCAAATTCTTCGCCAATGTCATTTACGGTGGCAGAGATGACCAAAATCTCATTTTTGGCATAAGAGCAGAAAGTGACGGAAACTTCGTCCCTCGTTCACCAACACAAAAGAAGCCCCAAGGAGCAAGAATCGGATCAATCTGACAGGTGACGAAGAAGATATGGCCATATCGATTTCTCGGGGGTCGGGACACCGGGTGTCATTTGACCCCTCAAATCTTATATGATTTAGTCAACTCACACACGATGGAAATCTTATCCGAAGGGCTACAGGGCTGTCTGATCAGAATCTCATTCCGTCTCCGTTAATTTTAGGGCAAATTCCTCGCCAATGCCATTTAAGGCAGCAGAGGTGACCGAAATCTCATTTCTGGCACTGGAGCAGAAAGTGACGGAAACTTCGTCCCTCGCCAACACAAAAGAAGCCCCGCGGTGCAAGAATCGGATCGATCAGACAAGTGATGAAGGAGATATGGCCATATCGATTTCTCGGGGGTCGGGGCACCGGGTGTCATTTGCCCTCTCAAAACTTATCCGATTTAGTCCATTGGCACACAAATGGAAATCTTATCCGAAGGGCTATGAGGCTGTCTGATCAGAATCCAATTCTGTCTCCCTTTATTTTAGGGAAAATTCCTCGTCAATGCCATTTAAGGCGGCAGAGGTGAGCGAAATCTCATTTATGGCACTGGAGCAGAAAGTAATGGAAACTTCGTCCCTCGTTCACCAACACAAAAGAAGCCCCAAGGTGCAAGAATCGGATCAATCAGACATGTGACAAAGGAGATATAGCCATATCAATTTCTCGGGGGTAGGGACACCGGGTGTCATTTGCCCCCTCAAAACTTATCCGATTTAGTCTATTGGCACACGGATGAAAATCTTATCCGAAGGGCTATGGGGCTGTCTGATTAGAATCCAATTCCATCTCCGTTGATTTTAGGGCAAATTCCTCGCCAATGCCATTTAAGGTGGTAGAGGTGACCGAAATCTCATTTTTGGCACGGGAGCAGAAAGTGACGGAAAATTCGTCCCTCACTCACCAAGACAAAAGAAGCCCCAAGGAGCAAGAATCGGATCAATCAGACAGGTGACGAAGGAGATATGGCCATATCAATTTCTCGGGGGTCGGGACGCCGGGTGTCATTTGACCCCTCAAAACTTATCCAATTTTGTCTACTCACACACCGATGGAAATCTTATCCAAAAGGCAATGGGTCTGTCTGATCAGAATCTCATTCCATCTCCGTTGATTTTAGGGCAAATTCTTCGGCAATGCCATTTACGGCGGCAGAGGTTACCGAAATCTCGCTTTTGGCACAGGAGGAGAAAGTGATGGAAACTTCGTCCCTCGTTTGCCAACACAAAAGAAGCCCCACGGTGTAAGAATCGGATCAATTAGACAGGTTACGAAAGAGATATGGCCATATCGATTTCTTGGGGGTCGGGACACTGGGTGTCGTTTGCCCCCTCAAAACTTATCCGATTTAGTCCATTGGCACACCGATGGAAATCTTATCCGAAGGGCTATGGGGCTGTCTGATAAGAATCCAATTCCTTCTCCATTGATTTTAGGGCAAATTCTTCGCCAATGCCATTTACGGTGGCAGAGATGACCAAAATCTCATTTTTGGCATAAGAGCAGAAAGTGACGGAAAATTCGCCCCTCATTAACCAGGACTTAAGAAGCCCCAAGGAGCAAGAATCGGATCAATCAGACAGGTGACGAAGGAGATATGGCCATATCCATTTCTCGGGGATCGGGACACCGGGTGTCATTTGACCCCTAAAAACTTTTATCCAATTTTTTCTACTCACACACTGATGGAAATCTTATCCGAAAGGCAATGGGTCTGTCAGATCAGAATCCCATTCCATCTCCGTTGATTTTAGGGCCAATTCATCGCCAATGCCATTTACGGCGGGAGAGGTGACCGAAATCTCACTTTTGGCACAGGAGCAGAAATTGACGGAAACTTCGTCCCTCGTTTGCCAACACAAAAGAAGCCCCACGGTGTAAGAATCGGATCAATTTGATATGTGACGAAGGAGATATGGCCATATCGATTTCTTGGGGGTCGGGACACTGGGTGTCATTTGCCCCCTCAAAACTTATCCGATTTAGTCCATTAGCACACCGATGGAAATCTTATCCGAAGGGCTATGGGGCTGTCTGATAAGAATCCAATTCCTTCTCCAATTATTTTAGGGTAAATTCTTCGCCAATGCCATTTACGGTGGCAGAGATGACCAAAATCTCATTTTTGGCATAAGAGCAGAAAGTGACGGAAACTTCGTCCCTCGTTTGCCAAGACAAAAGAAGCCTCAAGGTGCAAGAATCGGATCAATCAGACATGTGACGAAGGAGATATGGCCATATCGATTTCTCGGGGATAGGGACACCGAGTATCATTTGCCCCTCAAATCTTATCCGATTTCGTCCACTCACTCACCGATGGAAATCTTATCTGAAGGGCTATGGGGTTGTCTGATGAGAATCCCATTCCATCTCCGTTCATTTTTGGGAAAATTCCTCGCCAATGCCATTTAAGGCAGCAGAGGTGACCAAAATCTCATTTCTGGCACTCGAGCAGAAAGTGACAGAAACTTCGTCCCTCATTTGCCAACACAAAAGAAGCTCCATG
Organism: Schizonepeta tenuifolia; assembly: GCA_029490685.1. Taxonomy (NCBI): domain Eukaryota; kingdom Viridiplantae; phylum Streptophyta; class Magnoliopsida; order Lamiales; family Lamiaceae; genus Schizonepeta; species Schizonepeta tenuifolia. The sequence goes on along the minus strand of CM055960.1, from coordinate 22,435,045 downwards.
CTGCAAGAATCGGATCAATCAGACAGGTGATGAAGGAGATATGGCCATATCGATTTCTCGGGGGTTGGGGCACCAGGTGTCATTTGCCCCCTCAAAACTTATCCGATTTAGTCCATTGGCACACCAATGGAAATCTTATCCGAAGGGCTATGAGGTTGTCTGATCAGAATCGAATTCCGTCTCCCTTAATTTTTGGGCAAATTCCTCATCAATGCCATTTAAAGCAGCAGAGGTGACCGAAATCTCATTTATGGCACTGGAGCAGAAAGTGACGGAAACTTCGTCGCTCGTTCACCAACACATAAGAAGCCCAAAGGTGCAAAAATCGGATCAATTAGACATGTGACGAAGGAGATATGGCCATATCAATTTCTCGGGGGTCGGGACACCGGGTGTCATTTGCCCCCTCAAAACTTATCCGATTTAGTCTATTGGCACACGGATGAAAATCTTATCCGAAGGGCTATGGGGCTGTCTGATAAGAATCCAATTCCGTCTCCGTTGATTTTAGGGCAAATTCCTCGCCAATGCCATTTAAGGTGGCAGAGGTGACCGAAATCTCATTTTTGGCACGGGAGCAGAAAGTGACGGAAAATTCGCCCCTCATTCACCAAGACAAAAGAAGCCCCAAGGAGCAAGAATCGGATCAATTGGACAGGTAACGAAGGAGATATGGCCATATCAATTTCTCGGGGATCGGGACACCGGGTGTCATTTGACCCCTAAAAACTTATCCAATTTTTTCTACTCACACACCGATGGAAATCTTATTCGTATGGCAATGGCTCTGTCTGATCAGAATCCCATTCCATCTCCGTTGATTTTAGGGCCAATTCTTCGCCAATGCCATTTACGGCGGGAGAGGTGACCGAAATCTCACTTTTGGCACACGAGCAGAAAGTGACGGAAACTTCATCCCTCGTTTGCCAACACAAAAGAAGCCCCACGGTGTAAGAATCGGATCAATTAGATAGGTGACGAAGGAGATATGGCCATATCGATTTCTTGGGGGTCGGGACACTGGGTGTCATTTGCCCCCTAAAAACTTATCCGCTTTATTCCATTGGCACACCGATGGAAATCTTATCCGAAGGGCTATGGCGCTGTCTGATAAGAATCCAATTCCTTCTCCATTTATTTTGGGCAAATTCCTCATCAATGCCATTTAAAGCAGCAGAGGTGACCGAAATCTCATTTATGGCACTGGAGCAGAAAGTGACGGAAACTTCATCGCTCGTTCACCAACACATAAGAAGCCCCAAGGTGCAAAAATCTGATCAATCAGACATGTGACGAAGGAGATATTGATACGGACGGAGGACCCGTTGGATAAAAGATCCAAGAACCCTTCGTATAAGAGGTAGGCAGCGGTCTCCCTAGATCGAGAATCCAGTTTGATCACCTCCTAGAGCGAAGAAAACCTCGACCCGTTGGCTATATAATCAGCCAAGAACCTCGGTATGGTTGAACGCCACAAGACTTTGCTCACTAGTCTTGATAAGTTCGGAACAAGTGAAAACTCTACAAGAGAGAAATTCAACTCACAAAGGCAAAGCCAATTTTCGTTTATAACTCAAGGTGTATATGTTATTCGATTACAAAGGATATCAAGCCTATTTATAGGCTATAAAAGGACTCTTCGTAGCCTACCAATAATGATAGTACTTATGATACTAATTAAACTCATAAATAGACTTATTTAACACTAATTAAACCACTTATTAACTACTTATGACTCAAGACTTCAAAAGTCACTTATTTAACTCATAATAATGAAACTAATTAGACACTTAATTTAGCCTCTTCAATATGCACGAAAATCAACCATTTATTTTTCTTCTCGGGCCTTCGAAGTCTGATTGTTGACGAACCCCATTAAGGCGGATTCAGCCCATCAATATTCACCATTTGGCCCGATTTATCTTGATATTGGACTTGAAATCGGCATACTTTATTTAGTTCTTGAAATCTGACTTGTGACTGTTGGCTGCCCACCCGTGCTCACATCATTCCCTTCTTCTTCAAGAAGATTCGTCCCGAATCATATTTCCAAAAGAAAGGTCAGTGTTTAGTAACATCCAATCCAATCCTCCGGGTTTGAAGACATGATTTTCATCCTTGATTTTGATAGTTGTACGTAGTTCCATATCGAAATGATATGCCTGCAAAATAGAAACAAACCACGTACCTAGGGGTCTATCAGATATGGCCATATCAATTTCTCGGGGGTCGGGACACCGGGTGTCATTTGCCCCCTCAAAACTTATCCGATTTAGTCTATTGGCACACGGATGAAAATCTTATCCGAAGGGCTATGGGGCTGTCTGATAAGAATCCAATTCCGTCTCCGTTGATTTTAGGGCAAATTCCTCGCCAATGCCATTTAAGGTGGCAGAGGTGACCGAAATCTCATTTTTGGTACGGGAGCAGAAAGTGACGGAAAATTCGCCCCTCATTCACCAAGACAAAAGAAGCCCCAAGGAGCAAGAATCGGATCAATTGGACAGGTAACGAAGGAGATATGGCCATATCCATTTCTCGGGGATCGGGACACCGAGTGTCATTTGACCCCTAAAAACTAATCCAATTTTTTCTACTCACACACCGATGGAAATCTTATTCGTAAGGCAATGGCTCTGTCTGATCAGAATCCCATTCCATCTCCGTTGATTTTAGGGCCAATTCTTCGCCAATGCCATTTACGGCGGGAGAGGTGACCGAAATCTCACTTTTGGCACAGGAGCAGAAAGTGACAGAAACTTCATCCCTCGTTTGCCAACACAAAAGAAGCCCCACGGTGTAAGAATCGGATCAATTAGATAGGTGATGAAGGAGATATGGCCATATCGATTTCTTGGGGGTCGGGACACTGGGTGTCATTTGCCCCCTAAAAACTTATCCGCTTTATTCCATTGGCACACCGATGGAAATCTTATCCGAAGGGCTATGGCGCTGTCTGATAAGAATCCAATTCCTTCTCCATTTATTTTAGGGCAAATTCTTCGCCAATGCCATTTACGGTGGCAGAGGTGACCGAAATCTCACTTTTGGCACAGGAGCAGAAAGTGACAGAAACTTCGTCCCTCGTTCACCAATACAAAAGAAGCCCCAAGGTGCAAGAATTGGATCAATCAGACATGTGACGAAGGAGATATGGCCATATCGATTTCGCGGGGGTCGGGACACCGGGTGTCATTTGACCACTCAAATCTTATATGATTTAGTCCACTCACACACGATGGAAATCTTATCCGAAGGGCTACGGGGCTGTCTGATCAGAATCCCATTCCGTATCCGTTAATTTTAGGGCAAATTCCTCGCCAATGCCATTTAAGGCAGCAGAGGTGACCGAAATCTCATTTCTGGCACTGGAGCAGAAAGTGACGGAAACTTCGTCCCTCGCCAACACAAAAGAAGCCCCGCGGTGCAAGAATCGGATCGATCAGACAGGTGATGAAGGAGATATGGCCATATCAATTTCTCGGGGGTCGGGGCACCGGGTGTCATTTGCCCTCTCAAAACTTATCCGATTTAGTCCATTGGCACACAAATGGAAATCTTATCCGAAGGGCTATGAGGCTGTCTGATCAGAATCCAATTCTGTCTCCCTTTATTTTAGGGAAAATTCCTCGTCAATGCCATTGAAGGCGGCAGAGGTGAGCGAAATCTCATTTATGGCACTGGAGCAGAAAGTAATGGAAACTTCGTCCCTTCACCAACACAAAAGAAGCCCCAAGGTGCAAGAATCAGATCAATCAGACATGTGACAAAGGAGATATGGCCATATCAATTTCTCGGGGGTAGGGACACCGGGTGTCATTAGCCCCCTCAAAACTTATCTGATTTAGTCTATTGGCACACGGATGAAAATCTTATCCGAAGGACTATGGGGCTGTCTGATTAGAATCCAATTCCATCTCCGTTGGTTTTAGGGCAAATTCCTCGCCAATGCCATTTAAGGTGGTAGAGGTGACCGAAATCTCATTTTTGGCACGGGAGCAGAAAGTGACGGAAAATTCGTCCCTCACTCACCAAGACAAAAGAAGCCCCAAGGAGCAAGAATCGGATCAATCAGACAGGTGACGAAGGAGATATGGCCATATCAATTTCTCAGGGGTCGGGACGCCGGGTGTCATTTGACCCCTCAAAACTTATCCAATTTTGTCTACTCACACACCGATGGAAATCTTATCCAAAAGGCAATGGGTCTGTCTGATCAGAATCCCATTCCATCTCCGTTGATTTTAGGGCAAATTCTTCGGCAATGCCATTTACGGCGGCAGAGGTTACCGAAATCTCGCTTTTGGCACAGGAGGAGAAAGTGATGGAAACTTCGTCCCTTGTTTGCCAACACAAAAGAAGCCCCACGGTGTAAGAATCGGATCAATTAGACAGGTTATGAAGGAGATATGGCCATATCGATTTCTTGGGGGTCGGGACACTGGGTGTCGTTTGCCCCCTCAAAACTTATCCGATTTAGTCCATTGGCACACCGATGGAAATCTAATCCGAAGGGCTATGGGGCTGTCTGATAAGAATCCAATTCCTTCTCCATTGATTTTAGGGCAAATTCTTCGCCAATGCCATTTACGGTGGCAGAGATGACCAAAATCTCATTTTTGGCATAAGAGCAGAAAGTGACGGAAACTTCGTCCCTCGTTTCCCAAGACAAAAAAAGCCCCAAGGTGCAAGAATCGGATCAATCAGACATGTGACGAAGGAGATATGGTCATATCAATTTCTCGGGGGTCGGGACACTGGGTGTCATTTGACCCCTCAAATCTTATATGATTTAGTCCACTCACACACGATCGAAATCTTATCCGAAGGGTTACGGGGCTGTCTGATCAGAATCCCATTCCGTCTTCGTTCATTTTAGTGCAAATTTCTCGCCAATGCCATTTAAGGCAGCAGAGGTGACCGAAATCTCATTTCTGGCACTGGAGCAGAAAGTGACGGAAACTTCGTCCCTCGTTTGCCAACACTAAATAAGCCCCGCGGTGCGAGAATAGCATCAATCAGACAGATGATGAAGAAGATATGGCCATATAGATTTCTCAGGGGTCGGGGCACTGGGTGTTATTTGGCCCTTCAAAACTTATCCGATTTAGTCCATTGGCACACAAATGGAAATCTTATCCGAAGGGCTATGAGGCTGTCTGATCAGAATCCAATTCCGTCTCCCTTGATTTTAGGGCAAATTCCTCGTCAATGCCATTTAAGGCGGCAGAGGTGACCGAAATCTCATTTTTGGCACGACAGCAGAAAGTGATGGATAATTCGTCCCTAATTCACCAAGATAAAAGAAGCCCCAAGGAGCAAGAATCGGATCAATCAGACAGGTGATGAAGGAGATATGGCCATATCAATTTCTCGGGGATCGGGACACCGTGTGTCATTTGACCACTCAAAACTTATCCAATTTTATCTACTTACACACCGATGGAAATCTTATCCGAAAGGCAATGGGTCTGTCTGATCAGAATCCCATTCCATCTCCGTTGATTTTAGGGCAAATTCTTTGCCAATGCCATTTACGGCGGCAGAGGTGACCGAAATCTCACTTTTGGCATTGGAGCAGAAAGTGACAGAAACTTCGTCCCTCGTTTGCCAACACAAAAGAAGCCCCACGGTGTAAGAATCGGATCAATTAGATAGGTAACGAAGGAGTTATGGCCATATCGATTTTTTGGGGATCGGGACACTAGGTGTCATTTTCCCCCTCAAAACTTATCCGATTTAGTCCATTGGCAAACCGACGGAAATCTTATCCGAAGGGCTATGGGGCTGTCTGATAAGAATCCAATTCCTTCTCCATTGAATTTAGGGCAAATTCTTCGCCAATGCCATTTACGGTGGCAGAGATGACAAAAATCTCATTTTTGGCATAAGAGCAGAAAGTGACGGAAACTTCGTCCCTCGTTTCCCAAGACAAAAGAAGCCCCAAGGTGCAAGAATCGGATCAATCAGACATGTGACGAAGGAGATATGGCCATATCGATTTCTCGGGGGTCGGGACACCGGGTGTTATTTGACCCCTCAAATCTTATATGATTTAGTCTACTCACACACGATCGAAATCTTATCCGAAGGGCTACGGGGCTGTCTGATCAGAATCTCATTCCGTCTCCGTTCATTTTAGGGCAAATTCCTCGCCAATGCCATTTAAGCCCCACGCTGCGAGAATCAGATCAATCAGACAGGTGATGAAGGAGATATGGCCATATCGATTTGTTGGGGGTCGGGGCACCGAGTGTCATTTGCCCCCTTAAAACTTAAACGATTTAGTCCATTGGCACACCAATGGAAATCTTATCAGAAGGGCTATGAGGCTGTCTGATCAGAATCCAATTCCGTCTCCCTTTATTTTAGGGCAAATTCCTCGTCAATGCCATTTAAGGCGGCAGAGGTGATCGAAATCTCATTTATGGCACTGGAGCAGAAAGTGACGGAAACTTCATCCCCCGTTGACCAACACAACAGAAGCCCCAAGGTGCAAGAATCGGATCAATTAGACACGTGAAGGAGATATGGCCATATCAATTTCTAGAGGGTCGAGTCACCGGGTGTCATTTGCCCCCTCAAAACTTATCTGATTTAGTCCATTGGCACACCGATGGAAATCTTATCTGAAGGGTTATGTGGCTGTCTGATCAGAAGATAATTCCGTCTCCGTTGATTTTAGGGCAAATTGCTCGCCAATGCCATTTAAGGTGGCAGAGGTGACTGAATTCTCATTTTTGGCACAAGAGTAGAAAGTGACGGAAAATTCCTCCCTCATTCACCAAGACAAAAGAAGCCCCAAGGAGCAAGAATCTGATCAATCAGACAGGACGAATGAGATATGGCCATATCAATTTCTCGGGGATCGGGACAACGGGTGTCATTTGACCTCTCAAAACTTATCCAATTTTGTCTACTCACACACCGATGGAAATCTTATCCGAAAGGCAATGGGTCTGTCTGATCAGAATCCCATTCCATCTCCGTTGATTTTAGGGCAAATTCTTTGCCAATGCCATTTACGGCGGCAGAGGTGACCGAAATCTCACTTTTGGCATTGGAGCAGAAAGTGACGGAAACTTCGTCCCTCATTTGCCAACACAAAAGAAGCCCCGCGGTGCAAGAATTGGATCAATTAGACAGGTGATGAAGAAGATATGGCCATATCGATTTTCTCGGGGGTCAGGGCACCGGGTGTCATTTGGCCCTTCAAAACTTATCCGATTTAGTCCATTGGCACACAAATGGAAATCTTATCCGAAGGGCTATGAGGCTGTCAGATCAGAATCCAATTCCGTCTCCCTTGATTTTAGGGCAAATTCCTCGTCAATGCCATTTAAGGCGGCAGAGGTGACCGAAATCTCATTTTTGGCACGAGAGCAGAAAGTGACGGAAAATTCGTCCCTCGTTTCCCAAGACAAAAGAAGCCCCAAGGTGCAAGAATCGGATCAATCAGACATGTGACGAATGAGATATGGCCATATCGATTTCTCGGGGGTCGGGACACCGGGTGTCATTTGATCCCTCAAATCTTATATGATTTAGTCCACTCACACACGATCAAAATCTTATCCGAAGGGCTACGGGGCTGTCTGATCAGAATCCCATTCCGTCTCCGTTCATTTTAGGGCAAATTCCTCGCCAATGCAATTTAAGGCAGCAGAGGTGACCGAAATCTCATTTCTGGCACTGGAGCAGAAAGTGACGGAAACTTCGCCCCTCGTTTGCCAACACAAAAAAGCCCCGCGGTGCAAGAATCGGATCAATCAGACAGGTGATGAAGAAGATATGGCCATATCGATTTCTCGGGGGTCAGGGCACCGGGTGTCATTTGGCCTTTCAAAACTTATCCGATTTAGTTCATTGGCACATAAATGGAAATCTTATCCGAAGGGCTATGAGGCTGTCTTATCAGAATCCAATTCCGTCTCCCTTGATTTTAGGGCAAATTCCTCGTCAATGCCATTTAAGGCGGCAGAGGTGACCGAAATCTCATTTTTGGCACGAGAGCAGAAAGTGACGGAAAATTCGTCCCTAATTCACCAAGACAAAAGGAGCCCCAAGGAGCAAGAATTGGATCAATCAGACAGGTGACGAAGGAGATATGGCCATATGAATTTCTCGGGGATCGAGACACCGGATGTCATTTGACCCCTCAAAACTTATCCAATTTTGTCTACTCACACACCGATGGAAATCTTATCCGAAAGACAATGGGTCTGTCTGATCAGAATCCTATTCCATCTCCGTTGATTTTAGGGCAAATTCCTCGTCAATGCCATTTAAGGCGGCAGAGGTGACCGAAATCTCTTTTATGGCACTGGAGCAGAAAGTTACGGAAAATTCGTCCCTAATTCACCACGACAAAAGAAGCCCCAAGGAGCAAGAATCGGATCAATCAGACAGGTGACGAAGGAGATATGGCCATATCAATTTCTCGGGGATCGGGACACCGGGTGTCATTTGACCCCTCAAAACTTATCCAATTTTGTCTACTCACACACCGATGGAAATCTTATCCGAAAGGCAATGGGTCTGTCTGATCAGAATCCCATTCCATCTCTGTTGATTTTAGGGCAAATTCTTTGCCAATGCCATTTACGGCGGCAGAGGTGACCGAAATCTCACTTTTGGCATTGGAGCAGAAAGTGACGGAAACTTCGTCCCTCGTTTGCGAACACAAAAGAAGCCCCACGGTGTAAGAATTGGATCAATTAGACAGGTGACGTAGGAGATATGGCCATATCGATTTCTTGGGGGTCGGGACACTGGGTGTCATTTCCCCTTCAAAACTTATCCGATTTAGTCCATTAGCACACCGATGGAAATCTTATCCGAAGGGCTATGGGGCTGTCTGATAAGAATCCAATTCCTTCTCCATTGAATTTAAGGCAAATTCTTCGCCAATGCCATTTACGGTGGCAGAGATGACAAAAATCTCATTTTTGGCATAAGAGCAGAAAATGACGGAAACTTCGTCCCTCGTTTCCCAAGACAAAAGAAGCCCCAAGGTGCAAGAATCGGATCAATCAGACATGTGACGAATGAGATATGGCCATATTGATTTCTCGGGGGTCGGGACACCGGGTGTCATTTGACCCCTCAAATCTTATATGATTTAGTCCACTCACACACGATCAAAATCTTATCCGAAGGGCTACGGGGCTGTCTGATCAGAATCCCATTACGTCTCCGTTCATTTTAGGGCAAATTCCTCGCCAATGCCATTTAAGGTGGCAGAGGTGACTGAATTCTCGTTTTTGGCACAGGAGCAGAAAGTGACGGAAAATTCGTCCCTCATTCACCAAGACAAAAGAAGCCCCAAGGAGCAAGAATCGGATCAATCAGACAGGTGACGAAGGAGATATGGCCATATCGATTTCTCGGGGGTCGGGACACCGGGTGTCATTTGACCCCTCAAATCTTATATGATTTAGTCCACTCACACACGATCAAAATCTTATCCGACGGGCTACGGGGCTGTCTGATCAGAATCCCATTACGTCTCCGTTCATTTTAGGGCAAATTCCTCGCCAATGCAATTTAAGGCAGCAGAGGTGACCGAAATCTCATTTCTGGCACTGGAGCAGAAAGTGACGGAAACTTCGCCCCTCGTTTGCCAACACAAAAAAGCCCCGCGGTGCAAGAATCGGATCAATCAGACAGGTGATTAAGAAGATATGGCCATATCGATTTCTCGGGGGTCAGGGCACCGGGTGTCATTTGGCCTTTCAAAACTTATCCGATTTAGTTCATTGGCACATAACTGGAAATCTTATCCGAAGGGCTATGAGGCTGTCTGATCAGAATCCAATTCCGTCTCCCTTGATTTTAGGGCAAATTCCTCGTCAATGCCATTTAAGGCGGCAGAGGTGACCGAAATCCAATTTTTGGCACGAGAGCAGAAAGTGACGGAAAATTCGTCCCTAATTCACCAAGACAAAAGAAGCCCCAAGGAGCAAGAATCGGATCAATCAGACAGGTGACGAAGGAGATATGGCCATATGAATTTCTCGGGGATCGAGACACCGGGTGTCATTTGACCCCTCAAAACTTATCCAATTTTGTCTACTCACACACCGATGGAAATCTTATCCGAAAGACAATGGGTCTGTCTGATCAGAATCCCATTCCATCTCCGTTAATTTTAGGGCAAATTCCTCGTCAATGCCATTTAAGGCGGCAGAGGTGACCGAAATCTCATTTTTGGCACTGGAGCAGAACGTTACGGAAAATTCGTCCCTAATTCACCAAGACAAAAGTAGCCCCAAGGAGCAAGAATCGGATCAATCAGACAGGTGACGAAGGAGATATGGCCATATCAATTTCTCGGGGATCGGGACACCGGGTGTCATTTGACCCCTCAAAACTTATCCAATTTTGTCTACTCATACACCGATGGAAATCTTATCCGAAAGGCAATGGGTCTGTCTGATCAGAATCCCATTCCATCTCCGTTGATTTTAGGGCAAATTCCTCGTCAATGCCATTTAAGGCGGCAGAAGTGACCGAAATCTCATTTACGGCTTTGGAGCAGAAAGTGACGGAAAATTCGTCCCTGATTCACCAAGATAAAAGAAGCCCCAAGGAGCAAGAATCGGATCAATCAGACAGGTGACGAAGGAGATATGGCCATATCGATTTCTCAGGGGTCGGGACACCGGGTGTCATTTGACCCCTCCAATCTTATATGATTTAGTCCACTCACACATGATCGAAATCTTATCCGAAGGGCTACGGGACTGTCAGATCAGAATCCCATTCCGTCTCCGTTAATTTTAGGGCAAATTCCTCGCCAATGCCATTTAAGGCAGCAGAGGTGACCGAAATCTCATTTCTGGCACTGGAGCAGAAAGTTACGGAAACTTCGTCCCTCGTTTGCAAACACAAAAAAAGCCCCGCGCTGCAAGAATCGGATCAATCAGACATGTGATGAAGGAGATATGGCCATATCGATTTGTCGAGGGTCGGGGCACCGGATGTCATTTGCCCCCTTAAAACTTAAATGATTTAGTCCATTGGCACACCAATGGAAATCTTATCTGAATGGCTATGAGGCTGTCTGATCAAAATCCAATTCCGTCTCCCTTGATATTAGGGCAAATTCCTCGTCAATGCCATTTAAGGCTGCAGAGCTGACCGAAATCTCATTTATGGCACTGGAGCAGAAAGTGACGGAAACATCGTCCCTCGTTCACCAACACAAAAGAAGCCCCAAGGTGCAAGAATTGGATCAATTAGACACGTGACGAAGAAGATATGGCCATATCAATTTCTCGAGGGTCGGGTCACCGGGTGTCATTTGCCCCCCCAAAACTTATCTGATTTAGTCCATTGGCACACCGATAGAAATCTTATCTGAAGGGTTATGTGGCTGTCTGATTAGAATCCAATTCCGTCTCCGTTGATTTTAGGGCAAATTCCTCGCCAATGCCATTTAAGGTGGCAGAGGTGACTGAATTCTCGTTTTTGGCACAGGAGCAGAAAGTGACGGAAAATTCGTCCCTCATTCACCAAGACAAAAGAAGCCCCAAGGAGCAAGAATCGGATCAATCAGACAGGTGACGAAGGAGATATGGCCATATCGATTTCTCGGGGGTCGGGACACCGGGTGTCATTTGACCCCTCAAATCTTATATGATTTAGTCCACTCACACATGATCGAAATCTTATCCGAAGGGCTACGGGACTGTCTGATCAGAATCCCATTCCGTCTCCGTTAATTTTAGGGCAAATTCCTCGCCAATGCCATTTAAGGCAGCAGAGGTGACCGAAATCTCGTTTCTGGCACTGGAGCAGAAAGTGACGGAAACTTCGTCCCTCGTTTGCCAACACAAAAAAAGCCCCGCGCTGCAAGAATCGGATCAATCAGACAGGTGACGAAGGAGATATGGCCATATCGATTTGTCGGGGGTCGGGGCACCGGGTGTCATTTGCCCCCTTAAAACTTAAATGATTTAGTCCATTGGCACACCAATGGAAATCTTATCCGAAGGGCTATGAGGCTGTCTGATCAGAATCCAATTCCGTCTCTCTTGATATTAGGGCAAATTCCTCGTCAATGCCATTTAAGGCGGCAGAGGTGACCGAAATCTCATTTTTGGCACGAGAGCAGAAAGTGACGGAAAATTCGTCCCTAATTCACCAAGACAAAAGAAGCCCCAAGGAGCAAGAATCGGATCAATCAGACAGGTGACGAAGGAGATATGGCCATATGAATTTCTCGGGGATCGAGACACCGGGTGTCATTTGACACCTCAAAACTTATCCAATTTTGTCTACTCACACACCGATGGAAATCTTATCCGAAAGACAATGGGTCTGTCTGATCAGAATCCCATTCCATCTCCGTTGATTTTAGTGCAAATTCCTCGTCAATGCCATTTAAGGCGGCAGAGGTGACCGAAATCTCATTCATGGCACTGGAGCAGAAAGTTACGGAAAATTCGTCCCTAATTCACCAAGACAAAAGAAGCCCCAAGGAGCATGAATCGGATCAATCAGACAGGTGACGAAGGAGATATGGCCATATCAATTTCTCGGGGATCGGGACACCGGGTGTCATTTGACCCCTCAAAACTTATCCAATTTTGTCTACTCACACACTGATGGAAATCTTATCCGAAAGGCAATGGGTCTGTCTGATCAGAATCCCATTCCATCTCTGTTGATTTTAGGGCAAATTCTTTGCCAATGCCATTTACGGCGGCAGAGGTGACCGAAATCTCACTTTTGGCATTGGAGCAGAAAGTGACGGAAACTTCGTCCCTCGTTTGCGAACACAAAAGAAGCCCCACGGTGTAAGAATTGGATCAATTAGACAGGTGACGAAGGAGATATGGCCATATCGATTTCTTGGGGGTCGGGACACTGGGTGTCATTTCCCCTTCAAAACTTATCCGATTTAGTCCATTAGCACACCGATGGAAATCTTATCCGAAGGGCTATGGGGCTGTCTGATAAGAATCCAATTCCTTCTCCATTGAATTTAGGGCAAATTCTTCGCCAATGCCATTTACGGTGGCAGAGATGACAAAAATCTCATTTTTGGCATAAGAGCAGAAAATGACGGAAACTTCGTCCCTCGTTTCCCAAGACAAAAGAAGCCCCAAGGTGCAAGAATCGGATCAATCAGACATGTGACGAATGAGATATGGCCCGGGGGTCGGGACACCGGGTGTAGATTGACCCCTCAAATCTTATATGATTTAGTCCACTCACACACGATCAAAATCTTATCCGAAGGGCTACGGGGCTGTCTGATCAGAATCCCATTCCGTCTCCGTTCATTTTAGGGCAAATTCCTCGCCAATGCAATTTAAGGCAGCAGAGGTGACCGAAATCTCATTTCTGGCACTGGAGCAGAAAGTGACGGAAACTTCGCCCCTCGTTTGCCAACACAAAAAAGCCCCGCGGTGCAAGAATCGGATCAATCAGACAGGTGATGAAGAAGATATGGCCATATCGATTTCTCGGGGGTCAGGGCACCGGGTGTCATTTGGCCTTTCAAAACTTATCCGATTTAGTTCATTGGCACATAACTGGAAATCTTATCCGAAGGGCTATGAGGCTGTCTGATCAGAATCCAATTCCGTCTCCCTTGATTTTAGGGCAAATTCCTCGTCAATGCCATTTAAGGCGGCAGAGGTGACCGAAATCTCATTTTTGGCACGAGAGCAGAAAGTGACGGAAAATTCGTCCCTAATTCACCAAGACAAAAGAAGCCCCAAGGAGCAAGAATCGGATCAATCAGACAGGTGACGAAGGAGATATGGCCATATGAATTTCTCGGGGATTGAGACACCGGGTGTCATTTGACCCCTCAAAACTTATCCAATTTTGTCTACTCACACACCGATGGAAATCTTATCCGAAAGACAATGGGTCTGTCTGATCAGAATCCCATTCCATCTCCGTTGATTTTAGGGCAAATTCCTCGTCAATGCCATTTAAGGCGGCAGAGGTGACCGAAATCTCATTTATGGCACTGGAGCAGAACGTTACGGAAAATTCGTCCCTAATTCACCAAGACAAAAGTAGCCCCAAGGAGCAAGAATCGGATCAATCAGACAGGTGACGAAGGAGATATGGCCATATCAATTTCTCGGGGATCGGGACACCGGGTGTCATTTGACCCCTCAAAACTTATCCAATTTTGTCTACTCACACACCGATGGAAATCTTATCCGAAAGGCAATGGGTCTGTCTGATCAGAATCCCATTCCATCTCTGTTGATTTTAGGGCAAATTCTTTGCCAATGCCATTTACGGCGGCAAAGGTGACCGAAATCTCACTTTTGGCATTGGAGCAGAAAGTGACGGAAACTTCGCCCCTCGTTTGCCAACACAAAAAAGCCCCGCGGTGCAAGAATCGGATCAATCAGACAGGTGATGAAGAAGATATGGCCATATCGATTTCTCGGGGGTCAGGGCACCGGGTGTCATTTGGCCTTTCAAAACTTATCCGATTTAGTTCATTGGCACATAACTGGAAATCTTATCCGAAGGGCTATGAGGCTGTCTGATCAGAATCTAATTCCATCTCCCTTAATTTTAGGGCAAATTCCTCGTCAATGCCATTTAAGGCGGCAGAGGTGACCGAAATCTCATTTTTGGCACGAGAGCAGAAAGTGACGGAAAATTCGTCCCTAATTCACCAAGACAAAAGAAGCCCCAAGGAGCAAGAATCGGATCAATCAGACAGGTGACGAAGGAGATATGGCCATATGAATTTCTCGGGGATCGAGACACCGGGTGTCATTTGACCCCTCAAAACTTATCCAATTTTGTCTACTCACACACCGATGGAAATCTTATCCGAAAGACAATGGGTCTGTCTGATCAGAATCCCATTCCATCTCCGTTGATTTTAGGGCAAATTCCTCGTCAATGCCATTTAAGGCGGCAGAGGTGACCGAAATCTCATTTATGGCACTGGAGCAGAAAGTTACGGAAAATTCGTCCCTAATTCACCAAGACAAAAGAAGCCCCAAGGAGCAAGAATCGGATCAATCAGACAGGTGACGAAGGAGATATGGCCATATCAATTTCTCGGGGATCGGGACACCGGGTGTCATTTGACCCCTCAAAACTTATCCAATTTTGTCTACTCACACACCGATGGAAATCTTATCCGAAAGGCAATGGGTCTGTCTGATCAGAATCCCATTCCATCTCTGTTGATTTTAGGGCAAATTCTTTGCCAATGCCATTTACGGCGGCAGAGGTGACCGAAATCTCACTTTTGGCATTGGAGCAGAAAGTGACGGAAACTTCGTTCCTCGTTTGCGAACACAAAAGAAGCCCCACGGTGTAAGAATTGGATCAATTAGACAGGTGACGAAGGAGATATGGCCATATCGATTTCTTGGGGGTCGGGACACTGGGTGTCATTTTCCCCCTCAAAACTTATCCGATTTAGTCCATTGGCACACCGATGGAAATCTTATCCGAAGGGCTATGGGGCTGTCTGATAAGAATCCAATTCCTTCTCCATTGAATTTAGGGCAAATTCTTCGCCAATGCCATTTACGGTGGCAGAGATGACAAAAATCTCATTTTTGGCATAAGAGCAGAAAGTGACGGAAACTTCGTCCCTCGTTTCCCAAGACAAAAGAAGCCCCAAGGTGCAAGAATCGGATCAATCAGACATGTGACGAATGAGATATGGCCATATCGATTTCTCGGGGGTCGGGACACCGGGTGTCATTTGACCCCTCAAATCTTATATGATTTAGTCCACTCACACACGATCAAAATCTTATCCGAAGGGCTACGGGGCTGTCTGATCAGAATCCCATTCCGTCTCCGTTCAATTTAGGGCAAATTCCTCGCCAATGCCATTTAAGGCAGCAGAGGTGACCGAAATCTCATTTCTTGCACTGGAGCAGAAAGTGACGGAAACTTCGTCCCTCGTTTGCCAACACAAAAAAAGACCTGCGGTGCAAGAATCGGATCAATCAGACAGGTGATGAAGAAGATATGGCCATATCGATTTCTCGGGGGTCAGGGCACCGGGTGTCATTTGGCCCTTCAAAACTTATCCGATTTAGTCCATTGGCACATAAATGGAAATCTTATCCGAAGGGCTATGAGGCTGTCTGATCAGAATCCAATTCCGTCTCCCTTGATTTTAGGGAAAATTCCTCGTCAATGCCATTTAAGGCGGCAGAGGTGACCGAAATCTCATTTTTGGCACGAGAGCAGAAAGTGATGGAAAATTCGTCCCTAATTCACCAAGACAAAAGAAGCCCCAAGGAGCAAGAATCGGATCAATCACACAGGTGACGAAGGAGATATTGCCATATCAATATCTCGGGGATCAGGACACCGGGTGTCATTTGACCCCTCAAAACTTATCCAATTTTGTCTACTCACACACTGATGGAAATCTTATCCGAAAGGCAATGGGTCTGTCTGATCAAAATCCCATTCCATCTCCGTTAATTTTAGGGCAAATTCCTCGTCAATGCCATTTAAGGCGGCAGAGGTGACCGAAATCTCATTTTTGGCACGAGAGCAGAAAGTGACGGAAAATTCGTCCCTAATTCACCAAGACAAAAGAAGCCCTAAGGAGCAAGAATCGAATCAATCAGACAGGTGACGAAGGAGATATGGCCATATCAATTTCTCGGGGATCGGGACACCGGGTGTCATTTGACCCCTCAAAACTTATCCAATTTTGTCTACTCACACACCGATGGAAATCTTATCCGAAAGGCAATGGGTCTGTTTTATCAGAATCCCATTCCATCTCTGTTGATTTTAGGGCAAATTCTTTGCCAATGCCATTTACGGCGGCAGAGGTGACCGAAATCTCACTTTTGGCATTGGAGCAGAAAGTGACGGAAACTTCGTCCCTCGTTTGCGAACACAAAAGAAGCCCCACGGTGTAAGAATTGGATCAATTAGACAGGTGACGTAGGAGATATGGCCATATCGATTTCTTGGGGGTCGGGACACTGGGTGTCATTTCCCCTTCAAAACTTATCCGATTTAGTCCATTAGCACACCGATGGAAATCTTATCCGAAGGGCTATGGGGCTGTCTGATAAGAATCCAATTCCTTCTCCATTGAATTTAGGGCAAATTCTTCGCCAATGCCATTTACGGTGGCAGAGATGACAAAAATCTCATTTTTGGCATAAGAGCAGAAAATGACGGAAACTTCGTCCCTCGTTTCCCAAGACAAAAGAAGCCCCAAGGTGCAAGAATCGGATCAATCAGACATGTGACGAATGAGATATGGCCATATTGATTTCTCGGGGGTCGGGACACCGGGTGTCATTTGACCCCTCAAATCTTATATGATTTAGTCCACTCACACACGATCAAAATCTTATCCGAAGGGCTACGGGGCTGTCTGATCAGAATCCCATTACGTCTCCGTTCATTTTAGGGCAAATTCCTCGCCAATGCCATTTAAGGTGGCAGAGGTGACTGAATTCTCGTTTTTGGCACAGGAGCAGAAAGTGACGGAAAATTCGTCCCTCATTCAACAAGACAAAAGAAGCCCCAAGGAGCAAGAATCGGATCAATCAGACAGGTGACGAAGGAGATATGGCCATATCGATTTCTCGGGGGTCGGGACACCGGGTGTCATTTGACCCCTCAAATCTTATATGATTTAGTCCACTCACACACGATCAAAATCTTATCCGAAGGGCTACGGGGCTGTCTGATCAGAATCCCATTACGTCTCCGTTCATTTTAGGGCAAATTCCTCGCCAATGCAATTTAAGGCAGCAGAGGTGACCGAAATCTCATTTCTGGCACTGGAGCAGAAAGTGACGGAAACTTCGCCCCTCGTTTGCCAACACAAAAAAGCCCCGCGGTGCAAGAATCGGATCAATCAGACAGGTGATGAAGAAGATATGGCCATATCGATTTCTCGGGGGTCAGGGCACCGGGTGTCATTTGGCCTTTCAAAACTTATCCGATTTAGTTCATTGGCACATAACTGGAAATCTTATCCGAAGGGCTATGAGGCTGTCTGATCAGAATCCAATTCCGTCTCCCTTGATTTTAGGGCAAATTCCTCGTCAATGCCATTTAAGGCGGCAGAGGTGACCGAAATCCAATTTTTGGCACGAGAGCAGAAAGTGACGGAAAATTCGTCCCTAATTCACCAAGACAAAAGAAGCCCCAAGGAGCAAGAATCGGATCAATCAGACAGGTGACGAAGGAGATATGGCCATATGAATTTCTCGGGGATCGAGACACCGGGTGTCATTTGACCCCTCAAAACTTATCCAATTTTGTCTACTCACACACCGATGGAAATCTTATCCGAAAGACAATGGGTCTGTCTGATCAGAATCCCATTCCATCTCCGTTAATTTTAGGGCAAATTCCTCGTCAATGCCATTTAAGGCGGCAGAGGTGACCGAAATCTCATTTTTGGCACTGGAGCAGAACGTTACGGAAAATTCGTCCCTAATTCACCAAGACAAAAGTAGCCCCAAGGAGCAAGAATCGGATCAATCAGACAGGTGACGAAGGAGATATGGCCATATCAATTTCTCGGGGATCGGGACACCGGGTGTCATTTGACCCCTCAAAACTTATCCAATTTTGTCTACTCATACACCGATGGAAATATTATCCGAAAGGCAATGGGTCTGTCTGATCAGAATCCCATTCCATCTCCGTTGATTTTAGGGCAAATTCCTCGTCAATGCCATTTAAGGCGGCAGAAGTGACCGAAATCTCATTTATGGCTTTGGAGCAGAAAGTGACGGAAAATTCGTCCCTGATTCACCAAGATAAAAGAAGCCCCAAGGAGCAAGAATCGGATCAATCAGACAGGTGACGAAGGAGATATGGCCATATCGATTTCTCAGGGGTCGGGACACCGGGTGTCATTTGACCCCTCCAATCTTATATGATTTAGTCCACTCACACATGATCGAAATCTTATCCGAAGGGCTACGGGACTGTCAGATCAGAATCCCATTCCGTCTCCGTTAATTTTAGGGCAAATTCCTCGCCAATGCCATTTAAGGCAGCAGAGGTGACCGAAATCTCATTTCTGGCACTGGAGCAGAAAGTTACGGAAACTTCGTCCCTCGTTTGCAAACACAAAAAAAGCCCCGCGCTGCAAGAATCGGATCAATCAGACAGGTGATGAAGGAGATATGGCCATATCGATTTGTCGAGGGTCGGGGCACCGGGTGTCATTTGCCCCCTTAAAACTTAAATGATTTAGTCCATTGGCACACCAATGGAAATCTTATCTGAATGGCTATGAGGCTGTCTGATCAAAATCCAATTCCGTCTCCCTTGATATTAGGGCAAATTCCTCGTCAATGCCATTTAAGGCTGCAGAGCTGACCGAAATCTCATTTATGGCACTGGAGCAGAAAGTGACGGAAACTTCGTCCCTCGTTCACCAACACAAAAGAAGCCCCAAGGTGCAAGAATTGGATCAATTAGACACGTGACGAAGAAGATATGGCCATATCAATTTCTCGAGGGTCGGGTCACCGGGTGTCATTTGCCCCCCCAAAACTTATCTGATTTAGTCCATTGGCACACCGATAGAAATCTTATCTGAAGGGTTATGTGGCTGTCTGATTAGAATCCAATTCCGTCTCCGTTGATTTTAGGGCAAATTCCTCGCCAATGCCATTTAAGGTGGCAGAGGTGACTGAATTCTCGTTTTTGGCACAGGAGCAGAAAGTGACGGAAAATTCGTCCCTCATTCACCAAGACAAAAGAAGCCCCAAGGAGCAAGAATCGGATCAATCAGACAGGTGACGAAGGAGATATGGCCATATCGATTTCTCGGGGGTCGGGACACCGGGTGTCATTTGACCCCTCAAATCTTATATGATTTAGTCCACTCACACATGATCGAAATCTTATCCGAAGGGCTACGGGACTGTCTTATCAGAATCCCATTCCGTCTCCGTTAATTTTAGGGCAAATTCCTCGCCAATGCCATTTAAGGCAGCAGAGGTGACCGAAATCTCATTTCTGGCACTGGAGCAGAAAGTGACGGAAATTTCGTCCCTCGTTTGCCAACACAAAAAAAGCCCCGCGCTGCAAGAATCGGATCAATCAGACAGGTGACGAAGGAGATATGGCCATATCGATTTGTCGGGGGTCGGGGCACCGGGTGTCATTTGCCCCCTTAAAACTTAAATGATTTAATCCATTGGCACACCAATGGAAATCTTATCCGAAGGGCTATGGGGCTGTCTGATCAGAATCCAATTCCGTCTCTCTTGATATTATGGCAAATTCCTCGTCAATGCCATTTAAGGCGGCAGAGGTGACCGAAATCTCATTTTTGGCACGAGAGCAGAAAGTGACGGAAAATTCGTCCCTAATTCACCAAGACAAAAGAAGCCCCAAGGAGCAAGAATCGGATCAATCAGACAGGTGACGAAGGAGATATGGCCATATGAATTTCTCGGGGATCGAGACACCGGGTGTCATTTGACCCCTCAAAACTTATCCAATTTTGTCTACTCACACACCGATGGAAATCTTATCCGAAAGACAATGGGTCTGTCTGATCAGAATCCCATTCCATCTCCGTTGATTTTAGGGCAAATTCCTCGTCAATGCCATTTAAGGCGGCAGAGGTGACCGAAATCTCATTTATGGCACTGGAGCAGAAAGTTACGGAAAATTCGTCCCTAATTCACCAAGACAAAAGAAGCCCCAAGGAGCATGAATCGGATCAATCAGACAGGTGACGAAGGAGATATGGCCATATCAATTTCTCGGGGATTGGGACACCGGGTGTCATTTGACCCCTCAAAACTTATCCAATTTTGTCTACTCACACACCGATGGAAATCTTATCCGAAAGGCAATGGGTCTGTCTGATCAGAATCCCATTCCATCTCTGTTGATTTTAGGGCAAATTCTTTGCCAATGCCATTTACGGCGGCAGAGGTGACCGAAATCTCACTTATGGCATTGGAGCAGAAAGTGACGGAAACTTCGTCCCTCGTTTGCGAACACAAAAGAAGCCCCACGGTGTAAGAATTGGATCAATTAGACAGGTGACGAAGGAGATATGGCCATATCGATTTCTTGGGGGTCGGGACACTGGGTGTCATTTTCCCCCTCAAAACTTATCCGATTAAGTCCATTGGCACATAACTGGAAATCTTATCCGAAGGGCTATGAGGCTGTCTGATCAGAATCCAATTCCGTCTCCCTTGATTTTAGGGCAAATTCCTCGTCAATGCCATTTAAGGCGGCAGAGGTGACCGAAATCTCATTTTTGGCACGAGAGCAGAAAGTGACGGAAAATTCGTCCCTAATTCACCAAGACAAAAGAAGCCCCAAGGAGCAAGAATCGGATCAATCAGACAGGTGACGAAGGAGATATGGCCATATGAATTTCTCGGGGATCGAGACACCGGGTGTCATTTGACCCCTCAAAACTTATCCAATTTTGTCTACTCACACACCGATGGAAATCTTATCCGAAAGACAATGGGTCTGTCTGATCAGAATCCCATTCAATCTCCGTTGATTTTAGGGCAAATTCCTCGTCAATGCCATTTAAGGCGGCAGAGGTGACCGAAATCTCATTTATGGCACTGGAGCAGAAAGTTACGGAGAATTCGTCCCTAATTCACCAAGACAAAAGAAGCCCCAAGGAGCAAGAATCGGATCAATCAGACAGGTGACGAAGGAGATATGGCCATATCAATTTCTCGGGGATCGGGACACCGGGTGTCATTTGACCCCTCAAAACTTATCCAATTTTGTCTACTCACACACCGATGGAAATCTTATCCGAAAGGCAATGGGTCTGTCTGATCAGAATCCCATTCCATCTCTGTTGATTTTAGGGCAAATTCTTTGCCAATGCCATTTACGGCGGCAGAGGTGACCGAAATCTCACTTTTGGCATTGGAGCAGAAAGTGACGGAAACTTCGTCCCTCGTTTGCGAACACAAAAGAAGCCCCACGGTGTAAGAATTGTATCAATTAGACAGGTGACGAAGGAGATATGGCCATATCGATTTCTTGGGGGTCGGGACACTGGGTGTCATTTTCCCCCTCAAAACTTATCCGATTTAGTCCATTGGCACACCGATGGAAATCTTATCCGAATGGCTATGGGGCTGTCTGATAAGAATCCAATTCCTTCTCCATTGAATTTAGGGCAAATTCTTCGCCAATGCCATTTACGGTGGCAGAGATGACAAAAATCTCATTTTTGGCATAAGAGCAGAAAGTGACGGAAACTTCGTCCCTCGTTTCCCAAGACAAAAGAAGCCCCAAGGTGCAAGAATCGGATCAATCAGACATGTGACGAAGGAGATATGGCCATATCGATTTCTCGGGGGTCGGGACACCGGGTGTCATTTGACCCCTCAAATCTTATATGATTTAGTCCACTCACACACGATCAAAATCTTATCCGAAGGGCTACGGGGCTGTCTGATCAGAATCCCATTCCGTCTCCGTTCATTTTAGGGCAAATTCCTCGCCAATGCCATTTAAGGCAGCAGAGGTGACCGAAATCTCATTTCTGGCACTGGAGCAGAAAGTGACGAAAACTTCGTCCCTCGTTTGCCAACACAAAAAAAGCCCCGCGGTGCAAGAATCGGATCAATCAGACAGGTGATGAAGAAGATATGGCCATATCGATTTCTCGGGGGTCAGGGCACCGGGTGTCATTTGGCCCTTCAAAACTTATCCGATTTAGTCCATTGGCACATAAATGGAAATCTTATCCGAAGGGCTATGAGGCTGTCTGATCAGAATCCAATTCCGTCTCCCTTGATTTTAGGGAAAATTCCTCGTCAATGCCATTTAAGGCGGCAGAGGTGACCGAAATCTCATTTTTGGCACGAGAGCAGAAAGTGACGGAAAATTCATCCCTAATTCACCAAGACAAAAGAAGCCCCAAGGAGCAAGAATCGGATCAATCAGACAGGTGACGAAGGAGATATGGCCATATCAATTTCTCGAGGATCGAGACGCCGGGTGTCATTTGACCACTCAAAACTTATCCAATTTTGTCTACTCACACACCGATGGAAATCTTATCCGAAAGACAATGGGTCTGTCTGATCAGAATCCCATTCCATCTCCGTTGATTTTAGGGCAAATTCCTCGTCAATGCCATTTAAGGCGGCAGAGGTGACCGAAAACTCATTTATGGCACTGGAGCAGAAAGTGACGAAAATTCGTCCCTAATTCACCAAGACAAAAGAAGCCCCAAGGAGCAAGAATCGGATCAATCAGACAGGTGACGAAGGAGATATGGCCATATCAATTTCTCGGGGATCGGGACACCGGGTGTCATTTGACCCCTCAAAACTTATCCAATTTTGTCTACTCACACACCGATGGAAATCTTATCCGAAAGGCAATGGGTCTGTCTGATCAGAATCCCATTCCATCTCTGTTGATTTTAGGGCAAATTCTTTGCCAATGCCATTTACGGCGGCAGAGGTGACCGAAATCTCACTTTTGGCATTGGAGCAGAAAGTGACGGAAACTTCGTCCCTCGTTTGCGAACACAAAAGAAGCCCCACGGTGTAAGAATTGGATCAATTAGACAGGTGACGAAGGAGATATGGCCATATCGATTTCTTGGGGGTCGGGACACTGGGTGTCATTTTCCCCCTCAAAACTTATCCGATTTAGTCCATTGGCACACCGATGGAAATCATATCCGAAGGGCTATGGGGCTGTCTGATAAGAATCCAATTCCTTCTCCATTGAATTTAGGGCAAATTCTTCGCCAATGCCATTTACGGTGGCAGAGATGACAAAAATCTCATTTTTGGCATAAGAGCAGAAAGTGACGGAAACTTCGTCCCTTGTTTCCCAAGACAAAAGAAGCCCCAAGGTGCAAGAATCGGATCAATCAGACATGTGACGAATGAGATATGGCCATATCGATTTCTCGGGGGTCGGGACACCGGGTGTCATTTGACCCCTCAAATCTTATATGATTTAGTCCACTCACACACGATCAAAATCTTATCCGAAGGGCTACGGGGCTGTCTGATCAGAATCCCATTCCGTCTCCGTTCATTTTAGGGCAAATTCCTCGCCAATGCCATTTAAGGCAGCAGAGGTGACCGAAATCTCATTTCTTGCACTGGAGCAGAAAGTGACGGAAACTTTGTCCCTCGTTTGCCAACACAAAAAAAGCCCTGCGGTGCAAGAATCGGATCAATCAGACAGGTGATGAAGAAGATATGGCCATATCGATTTCTCGGGGGTCAGGGCACCGGGTGTCATTTGGCCCTTCAAAACTTATCCGATTTAGTCCATTGGCACATAAATGGAAATCTTATCCGAAGGGCTATGAGGCTGTCTGATCAGAATCCAATTCCGTCTCCCTTGATTTTAGGGAAAATTCCTCGTCAATGCCATTTAAGGCGGCAGAGGTGACCGAAATCTCATTTTTGGCACGAGAGCAGAAAGTGATGGAAAATTCGTCCCTAATTCACCAAGACAAAAGAAGCCCCAAGGAGCAAGAATCGGATCAATCACACAGGTGACGAAGGAGATATTGCCATATCAATTTCTCGGGGATCAGGACACCGGGTGTCATTTGACCCCTCAAAACTTATCCAATTTTGTCTACTCACACACCGATGGAAATCTTATCCGAAAGGCAATGGGTCTGTCTGATCAAAATCCCATTCCATCTCCGTTAATTTTAGGGCAAATTCCTCGTCAATGCCATTTAAGGCGGCAGAGGTGACCGAAATCTCATTTTTGGCACGAGAGCAGAAAGTGACGGAAAATTCGTCCCTAATTCACCAAGACAAAAGAAGCCCTAAGGAGCAAGAATCGAATCAATCAGACAGGTGACGAAGGAGATATGGCCATATCAATTTCTCGGGGATCGGGACACCGGGTGTCATTTGACCCCTCAAAACTTATCCAATTTTTTCTACTCACACACCGATGGAAATCTTATCCGAAAGGCAATGGGTCTGTCTGATCAGAATCCCATTCCATCTCCGTTGATTTTAGGGCAAATTCCTCGTCAATGCCATTTAAGGCGGCAGAAGTGACCGAAATCTCATTTATGGCTTTGGAGCAGAAAGTGACGGAAAATTCGTCCCTAATTCACCAAGATAAAAGAAGCCCCAAGGAGCAAGAATCGGATCAATCAGACAGGTGACGAAGGAGATATAGCCATATCGATTTCTCAGGGGTCGGGACACCGGGTGTCATTTGACCCCTCCAATCTTATATGATTTAGTCCACTCACACATGATCGAAATCTTATCCGAAGGGCTACGGGACTGTCAGATCAGAATCGCATTCCGTCTCCGTTAATTTTAGGGCAAATTCCTCGCCAATGCCATTTAAGGCAGCAGAGGTGACCGAAATCTCATTTCTGGCACTGGAGCAGAAAGTGACGGAAACTTCGTCCCTCGTTTGCAAACACAAAAAAAGCCCCGCGCTGCAAGAATCGGATCAATCAGACAGGTGATGAAGGAGATATGGCCATATCGATTTGTCGAGGGTCGGGGCACCGGGTGTCATTTGCCCCCTTAAAACTTAAATGATTTAGTCCATTGGCACACCAATGGAAATCTTATCTGAATGGCTATGAGGCTGTCTGATCAAAATCCAATTCCGTCTCCCTTGATATTAGGGCAAATTCCTCGTCAATGCCATTTATGGCTGCAGAGCTGACCGAAATCTCATTTATGGCACTGGAGCAGAAAGTAACGGAGAAACTTCGTCCCTCGTTCACCAACACAAAAGAAGCCCCAAGGTGCAAGAATTGGATCAATTAGACACGTGACGAAGAAGATATGGCCATATCAATTTCTCGAGGGTCGGGTCACCGGGTGTCATTTGCCCCCCCAAAACTTATCTGATTTAGTCCATTGGCACACCGATAGAAATCTTATCTGAAGGGTTATGTGGCTGTCTGATTAGAATCCAATTCCGTCTCCGTTGATTTTAGGGCAAATTCCTCGCCAATGCCATTTAAGGTGGCAGAGGTGACTGAATTCTCGTTTTTGGCACAGGAGCAGAAAGTGACGGAAAATTCGTCCCTCATTCACCAAGACAAAAGAAGCCCCAAGGAGCAAGAATCGGATCAATCAGACAGGTGACGAAGGAGATATGGCCATATCGATTTCTCGGGGGTCGGGACACCGGGTGTCATTTGACCCCTCAAATCTTATATGATTTAGTCCACTCACACATGATCGAAATCTTATCCGAAGGGCTACGGGACTGTCTGATCAGAATCCCATTCCGTCTCCGTTAATTTTAGGGCAAATTCCTCGCCAATGCCATTTAAGGCAGCAGAGGTGACCGAAATCTCATTTCTGGCACTGGAGCAGAAAGTGACGGAAACTTCGTCCCTCGTTTGCCAACACAAAAAAAGCCCCGCGCTGCAAGAATCGGATCAATCAGACAGGTGACGTAGGAGATATGGCCATATCGATTTGTCGGGGGTCGGGGCACCGGGTGTCATTTGCCCCCTTAAAACTTAAATGATTTAGTCCATTGGCACACCAATGGAAATCTTATCCGAAGGGCTATGAGGCTGTCTGATCAGAATCCAATTCCGTCTCTCTTGATATTAGGGCAAATTCCTCGTCAATGCCATTTAAGGCGGCAGAGGTGACCGAAATCTCATTTATGGCACTGGAGCAGAAAGTGACGGAAACTTCGTCCCTCGTTCACCAACACAAAAGAAGCCCCAAGGTGCAAGAATCGGATCAATCAGACACGTGACGAAGGAGATATGGCCATATCAATTTCTCGAGGGTCGGGTCACCGGGTGTCATTTGACCCCTCAAAACTTATCTGATTTAGTCCATTGGCACACCGATGGAAATCTTATCTGAAGGGTTATGTGGCAATCTGATTAGAATCCAATTCCGTCTCCGTTGATTTTAGGGCAAATTCCTCGCCAATGCCATTTAAGGTGGCAGAGGTGACTGAATTCTCGTTTTTGGCACGGAAGCAGAAAGTGACGGAAAATTCGTCCCTCATTCACCAAGACAAAAGAAGCCCCAAGGAGCAAGAATCGGATCAATCAGACAGGACGAATGAGATATGGCCATATCAATTTCTCGGGGATTGGGACACCGGGTGTCATTTGACCCCTCAAAACTTATCCAATTTTGTCTACTCACACACCGCTGGAAATCTTATCCGAAAGGCAATGGGTCTGTTTGATCAGAATCCCATTCCATCTCCGTTGATTTTAGGGCAAATTCTTTGCTAATGCCATTTACGGCGGCAGAGGTGACCGAAATCTCACTTTTGGCATTGGAGCTGAAAGTGACGGAAACTTCGTCCCTCGTTTGCAAACACAAAAGAAGCCCCACGGTGTAAGAATCAGATCAATTAGATAGGTGACGAAGGAGATATGGCCATATCGATTTCTTGGGGGTCGGGACACCGGGTGTCATTTGACACCTCAAATCTTATATGATTTAGTCCACTCACACACGATCAAAATCTTATCCGAAGGGCTACCGGCTGTCTGATCAGAATCGCATTCCGTCTCCGTTCATTTTAGGGCAAATTCCTCGCCAATGCCATTTAAGGCAGCAGAGGTGACCGAAATCTCATTTCTGGCACTGGAGCAGAAAGTGAAGGAAAATTCGTCCCTAACTCACCAAGACAAAAGAAGCCCCAAGGAGCAAGAATAGGATCAATCAGACAGGTGACGAAGGAGATATGGCCATATCAATTTCTCGGGGATCGGGACACCGGGTGTCATTTGACACCCCAAAACTTATGCAATTTTGTCCATTGGCACACCGATGGAAATCTTATCCGAAGTGCTATGGGGCTGTCTGATAAGAATCCAATTCCTTCTCCATTGATTTTAGGGCAAATTCTTCGCCAATGCCATTTACGGTGGCAGAGATTACCAAAATCATATTTTTGGCATAAGAGCAGAAAGTGACGGAAACTTCATCCCTCGTTTGCCAACACAAAAGAAGCCCCGCGGTGCAAGAATCGGATCAATCAGACATGTGATGAAGAAGATATGGCCATATCGATTTCTCGGGGATCAGGGCACCGGGTGTCATTTGGCCCTTCAAAACTTATCCGATTTAGTCCATTGGCACACAAATGGAAATCTTATCTGAAGGGCTATGAGGCTGTCTGATCAGAATCCAATTCCGTCTCCCTTGATTTTAGGGCAAATTCCTCGTCAATGCCATTTAAGGCGACAGAGATGACCGAAATCTTATTTTTGGCACGAGAGGAGAAAGTGACGGAAAATTCGTCCCTAATTCATCAAGACAAAAGAAGCCCCAAGGAGCAATAATCGGATCAATCAGACAAGTGATGAAGGAGATATGGCCATATCAATTTCTCGGGGATCGGAACACTGGGTGTCATTTGACCCCTCAAAACTTATCCAATTTTGTCTACTCACACACCGATGGAAATCTTATCCGAAAAGCAATGGGTCTGTCTGATCAGAATCCCATTCCATCTCTGTTGATTTTAGGGCAAATTCCTTGTCAATGCCATTTAAGGCGGCAGAGGTGACCGAAATCTCATTTATGGCACTGGAGCAGAAAGTGACGGAAACTTCGTCCCTCGTTTGCCAACTCAAAAGAAGACCCACGGTGTAAGAATCAGATCAATGAGACAGGTGACGAAGGACATATGGCCATATCGATTTCTTGGGGGTCGGGACACTGGGTGTCATTTGCCCCCTCA
This sequence comes from Schizonepeta tenuifolia, assembly GCA_029490685.1. Taxonomy (NCBI): domain Eukaryota; kingdom Viridiplantae; phylum Streptophyta; class Magnoliopsida; order Lamiales; family Lamiaceae; genus Schizonepeta; species Schizonepeta tenuifolia. Next base: position 22,406,380 of record CM055960.1, on the reverse strand, counting down.
AAACTTATCCGATTTAGTCCATTGGCACACCGATGGAAATCTTATCCGAAGGGATATAGGGCTGTCTGATAAGAATCCAATTCCTTCTCCATTGATTTTAGTGCGAATTCTTCGCCAATGCCATTTACGGTGGCAGAGATGACCAAAATCTCATTTTTGGCATAAGAGCCGAAAGTGACGGAAACTTCGTCCCTAGTTTGCTAAGACAAAAGAAGCCCCAAGGTGCAAGAATCAGATCAATCAGACATGTGACGAAGGAGATATGGCCATATCAATTTCTCGGGGGTCGGGACACCGGGTGTCATTTGGCCCCTCAAATCTTATATGATTTTGTCTACTCACACACCGATGGAAATCTTATCCGAAAGGCAATGGGTCTGTTTGATCAGAATCCCATTCCGTCTCCCTTGATTTTAGGGTAAATTCCTCGCCAATGTCATTTAAGGCAGCAGAGGTGACTGAAATCTCATTTATGGCATTGGAGCAGAAAGTGATGGAAACATCGTCCCTCGTTCACCAACACAAAAGAAGCCCCAAGGTGCAAGAATCGGATCAATCAGACACGTGACGAAGGAGATATGGCCATATCAATTTCTCGGGGGTCAGGACACTGGGTGTCATTTGCCCCCTCAAAACTTATCTGATTTAGTCCATTGGCACACGGATGGAAATCTTATCTGAAGGGTTATGGGGTTGTTTGATCAGAATCCAATTCCGTCTCCGTTGATTTTAGGGCAAATTCCTCGCCAATGCCATTTAAGGTGGCAGAGGTGACCGAAATCTCATTTTTGGCACGGGAGCAGAAAGTGACGGAAAATTCGAAAGGCAATGGGTCTGTCTGATTAGAATCTCATTCCATCTCCGTTGATTTTAGGGAAAATTCTTCGCCAATGCCATTTACGGCGGTAGAGGTGACCGAAATCTCACTTTTAGCACAAGAGCAGAAAGTGACGGAAACTTCATCCCTCGTTTGCCAACGCAAAAGAAGCCCCACGCTGCAATAATCAGATCAATCAAATAGGTGATGAAGGCGATATGGCCATATCGATTTCTTGGGGGTCAGGGCACTGGATGTAATTTGCCCCCTCAAAACTTATTCGATTTAGTCCATTGGCACACGGATGGAAATCTTATCTGAAGGGTTATGGGGCTGTCTTATCAGAATCTAATTCCGTCTCCGTTGATTTTAGGGCAAATTCCTTGCCAATGCCATTTAAGGCGACAGAGGTGGCCGAGATCTCATTTCTAGCACTGGAGCAGAAAGTGACGAAAACTTCGTCCCTCATTTGCCAACACAAAAGAAGCCCCACGGTGCAAGAATCGGATCAATCAGACAGGTGACGAAGGAGATATGGCCATATCAATTTCTCGGGGGTCGGGACACCGGGAGTCATTTGCCCCCTCAAAACTTATCTGATTTAGTCCATTGGCACACGGATGGAAATCTTATCCGATGGGTTATGGGGCTGTCTGATCAGAATCCAATTCCGTCTCCGTTGATTTTAGGGCAAATTCCTTGCCAATGCCATTTAAGGCGGCAGAGGTGGCCGAGATCTCATTTCTGGAACTGGAGCAGAAAGTGACGGAAACTTCGTCCCTCGTTTGCCAACACAAAAGAAGCCCCATGGTGCAAGAATCGGATCAATCACACATGTGACGAAGGAGATATGGCCATATCAATTTCTTGGATGTCGGGACACCGGGTGTCATTTGACCCCTCAAAACTTATCCAATTTTGTCAACTCACACACCGATGGAAATCTTATCCGAAGGGCTATGGGGCTGTCTGATCAGAATCCCATTCCATCTCCGTTGATTTTAGTACAAATTCTTCGCCAATGCCATTTACGGCGGCAGAGGTGACCGAAATCTCACTTTTGGCACAGGAGCAGAAAGTGACGGAAACTTCGTCCCTCGTTTGCCAACACAAAAGAATCCCCACGGTGCAAAAATCGGATTAATCAGACACGTGACGAAGGAGTTATGTCAATATCTCCTTCTCGGGGGTCGGGACACCGAGTGTCATTTGCCCCCTCAAAACTTATCCGATTTAGTCCATTGGTACACCGATGGAAATCTTATCCGAAGGGCTATGGGGTTGTTTGATCAGAATCCAATTCCGTCTCCATTGATTTTAGGGCAAATTTCTCACCAATGCCATTTAAGACGGCAGAGGTGACCGAAATCTCATTTATGGCACTGGAGCAGAAAAAGACGGAAACTTCGTCGCTCATTCACCAACACAAAAGAAGCCGCATAGTGCAAGATTCAGATCAATCAGATAGGTGACGAAGGAGATATGGCCATATCGATTTCTCGGGGATCGGGACACCAGGTTTCATTTGCCCCCTCAAAACTTATCCGATTTACTCCACTCACACATCGATGGAAATCTTATCTGAGGGGCTATGGGGTTGTCTGATCAGAATCCCATTCCATCTCCGTTGATTTTAGGAAAAATTTCTCGCCAATGCCATTTACGGTGGCAGAGGTGACCGAAATCTCATTTTTGGCATAGGAGCAGAAAGTGACGGAAAATTCGTCCCTCATTTGCCAACACAAAAGAAGCCCCACGGTGCAAGAATCGAATCAATCAGACAAGTGACGAAGGAGATATGGCCATATCGATTTCTCGGGGATCGGGACACCTGGTGTCATTTGCCCTCTCAAATCTTTTACGATTTAGTCCACTCACAAATCGATGGAAATCTTATCCGAAGGGCTATGGGTCTGTTTGAACAGAATCTCATTCCGTCTCCGCTGATTTTAGGGCAAATTCCTCGCCAATGCCATTTATGGCGGTAGAGGTGACAAAAATCTCATTTTTGGCACGGGAGCAGAAAGTGATGGAAACTTAATCCCTCATTCACCAAGACAAAAGAAGCCCCAAGATGCAAGAATCGGATCAGTCAGATAAGTGATGAAGGAGATATGGCCATATCGATTTCTCGGGGTCGGGACACCGGGTGTCATTTGCCCCCTCAAAACTTATCCGATTTAGTCTATTGGCACACCGATGGAAATCTTATCCGAAGGGCTATGGGGCTGTTTGATCAGAATCTAATTCCGTCTCCGTTGATTTTAGGGCAAATTCCTCGTCAATACCATTTAAGGCAGCAGAGGTGACTGAAATCTCATTTCTGGCACTGGAACAGAAAGTGACGGAAACTTCGTCCCTCGTTCACCAACACAAAAGAAGCCCCACGGTGTAAGATTCGAATTAATTAGACAGGTGATGAAGGAGATATGGCCATATCGATTTCTTGGGAGTCGGGACACTGGGTGTCATTTGCCCACTAAAAACTTATCCGATTTAGTACATTTGTACACCGATGGAAATCTTATCCGAAGGGCTATGGGGCTGTCTGATCAGAATCCAATTCCGTCTCCGTTGATTTTAGGGCAAATTCCTCGCCAATGCCATTTATGGCGGCAGAGATGACCGAAATCTCATTTTTGGCACGGGAGTAGAAAGTGACAGAAACTTCGTCCCTCATTCACAAGGACAAAAGAATCCCCAAGGTGCAGGAATCGAATCAATCAGACAGGTAACGAAGGAGATATGGCCATATCGATTTCTCAGGGGTTGGGACACCGCGTGTCATTTGCCCCTTCAAAACTCATTCGATTTAGTTTATTGGCACACCGATGGAAATATTTTCCGAAGGGCTATGGGGCTGTCTAATCAGAATCCAATTCCGTCTCCGTTGATTTTAGGGCAAATTCCTCGCCAATGCCATTTAATACGGCAGAGGTGACCGAAATCTCATTTCTGGCATTAGAGCCGAAAGTGACGGAAACTTCGTCCCTCGTTCAACAACACAAAAGAAGCCACATGGTGCAAGATTCGGATCAATCAGACAGCTGACGAAGGAGATATGACCATATCGATTTTTCGGGGATCTGGACACCAGGTTTCATTTGCCCCCTCAAAACTTATCCGATTTACTCCTCTCACACACCGATGGAAATCTTATCTGAGGGGCTATGGGGCTGTCTGATCAGAATCCGATTCCATCTCCTTTGATTTTAGGACATATTTCTCGCCAATGCCATTTACGGTGGCAGAGGTGACTGAAATCTCAATTTTGGCATAGGAGCAGAAAGTGACGGAAACTTCATCCCGCGTTTGCCAACACAAAAGAAGCCCCATGGTGCAAGAATCGAATCTATCAGACAGGTGACGAAGGAGATATGGTCATATCGATTTCTCGAGGATCGGGACACCGGGTGTCATTTGCCCCCTCAAATCTTCTCCGATTTAGTCCACTCACAAACCGATGGAAATCTTATTCGAAGGGCTATGGGGCTGTCTGATCAGAATTCCATTCCGTCTCCGTTGATTTTAGGGTAAATTCCTCGCCAATGCCATTTATGGCGGTAGTGGTGACCAATATCTCCTTTTTGGCATCGGAGCAGAAAGTGATGGAAACTTAATCCCGCATTCACCAAGACAAAAGAAGCCCCAAGATGCAAGAATCGGATCAATCAGACAAGTGACGAAAGAGATATGGCCATATCGATTTCCCAGGGTCGGGACACCGGGTGTCATTTGCCCCCTCAAAACTTATCCGATTTATTCTATTGGCACACCGATGGAAATCTTATCCGAAGGGCTATGGGGCTGTTTGATCAGAATCTAATTCCGTCTCCGTTGATTTTAGGGAAAATTCCTCGCCAATGCCATTTAAGGCGGCAGAGGTGACCGAAATCTCATTTCTGGCATTAGAGCAGAAAGTGATGGAAACTTCATCCCTCGTTCACCAACGCAAAAGAAGCCGCATGGTGCAAGATTCAGATCAATCAGACGGGTGACGAAGGAGATATGGCCATATCGATTTTTCGGGGATTAGGACACCAGGTTTCATTTGCCCCCTCAAAACTTATCCGATTTACTCAACTCACACACCGATGAAAATCTTATCTGAGGGGCTATGGGGCTGTCTGATCAGAATCCCATTCCATCTCCGTTGATTTTAGGACAAATTTCTCGCCAATGCCATTTACGGTGGCAGAGGTGACTGAAATCTAAATTTTGGCATAGCAGCAGAAAGTGACGAAAACTTCGTCCCTCGTTTGCCAACACAAAAGAAGCCCCACGGTGCAAGAATCGAATCAATCAGACTGGTGACGAAGGAGATATGGCCATATCGATTTCTCGGCGATTGGGACACCGGGTGTCATTTGCCCCCTTAAATCTTCTCTGATTTAGTCCACTCACAAACCGATGGAAATCTTATTCGAAGGGCTATGGGGTTGTCTGATCAGAATCTCATTCCGTCTCCGTTGATTTTAGGGCAAATTCCTCGCCAATGCCATTTATGGCGGTAGAGGTGACCAAAATCTCATTTTTGGCACGGGAGCAGAAAGTGATGAAAACTTAATCCCGCATTCAAAAAGATAAAAGAAGCCCCAAGATGTAAGAATCGGATCAATTAGACAAGTGACGAAGGAGATATGGCCATATTGATTTCTCGGGGTTGGACACCGGGTGTCATTTGCCCCCTCAAAACTTATCCGATTTAGTCTATTGGCACACTGATGGAAATCTTATCCGAAAGGCTATAGGGATCTAATTCCGTCTCCGTTTATTTTAGGGCAAATTCCTCGCCAATTCCATTTAAGGCTGCAGAGGTGACCGAAATCTCATTTTTGGCACTGGAGCAGAAAGTGACGGAAACTTCGTCCCTAGTTCACCAACACAAAAGAAGCCCCACGGTGCAAGATTCAGATCAATCAGAAGGGTGACGAAGGAGTACACGAGTGCAGAGTGATTCTTTATTGAGTGATACACGAGTGCTTGTAAGGTGGTGAAAATTCTATTTTTACTAACCTGTGTCAATATGTCAAAAGATGGTAAACAGGTTTCAGATACGGAGTACCAAGCTGTTGGTGATCTAAAGACGAAGTTCATGAAGGATGCACTTAAATCTGAATTGGGCAAGATAGTGAAGTCAGGGATTGAGGTGGTGTATGATAGGATTTTCCAACTTGAGCAGTCTCAGACCAGAGAGATCAATCCCACTCGAGGTCGAGGCAATAGAGGTGGACGTGGTGGTAGAGGAGGACGTGTTGAGTACGAAGAGCATGTCGAGGATAATGAATTTGATGAAGATGATGAGGGCAAATACCTAGCCAATGCCATTTAAAGCGGCATAGGTGACCGAATCTCATTTTTGGCACGGGAGCAGAAACTGACAGAAACTTCGTCCCTGGTTCACCATCACAAAAGAGGCCCTACGGTACAAGAATCGGATCAGTCAGACCTGTGACGAGGAAGATATGACCAGATCGATTCCCCGGGGGCCGGGACGCCGGGTGTCATTTTCCCCCTCAAAACTTATCCGATTTAGTCCATTCGCACACCGATAGAAATCTTATCCGAAGGGCTATGGGGTTGTCTCATCAGAATCCCATTCCGTCTCCGTTGATTTTAGGGCAAATTCTTCGTTAATGCCATTTAAGGCGGCAGAGTTGACCGAAATCTCATTTTTGTCATGAGAGCAGAAAGTGATGGTACCTTCGTCCCTCGTTCACCAACATAAAAGAAGCCCCACGGTGAATGATTCGGATCAATCAGACAGGTGACGAAGGAGATAAGGCCATATCGATTTCTCGGGGGTCAGGACATCGGGTGTTATTTGCCACCTCAAAACTTATCCGATTTAGTCCATTGGCACACCAATGTAAATCTTATCCGAAGGGCGATGGGGTTGTTTGATCAGAATTCAATTCCGTAACCTTTGATTTTAGGGCAAATTCCTCGCCAATGCCATTTAAGGCGGCAGAGGTGACCCAAATCTCATTTTTAGCACAGGAGTAGAAAGTGACAGAAAGTTCGTGCCTCGTTCACCAACACAAAAGAAGCCCCGCGGTGCACGAATCGGATCAATCAGATCGGTGACGAGGGAGATATGGCCAGATTGATTCGTCGGAGCCCGGGATGCCGGGTGTTATTTTCCTCCTAGAACTTGTCCGATTTAGTCCGAGAGGGTACAAAAAAAATAAAGTATAGAAATTTCCTAAATTCATTGTGGGCAAATTTTTCCCTTGGGTTCCTTAGGTCCTGTAGAGTCGATTGGAGCAGTTTCTGCGTGCACTTTTTTAGACTTTTCGGTTGAGTAATAGAATTTTTCGGGTTCCTTAGGTCATGTAGAGTCGTTTGGAACAATTTCTGTGCAGCACATTTTTTAGTCCCTCGTGTCTGTTTCTTTGTGTGTCTGTTTTTGTTTCCAATTTCTGTCGTTTTTGGTTATTTCAATGTTATTATTGGTGTTGAATTCAAGTGGTAGATTGAGAGGGTTCGATTCCTTAAGAGATAATTTGAGTTAAAAATGGCAAGAGAGAGTGAGAATATTAGAGTGAAAAGAGCCATAATTGAGTGATTCATTATTGAGTGATACACGAGTGCTTGTGAGGTGGTGAAGATTCTATTTTTACTAACCTGTGTCAATATGTCAAAAGATGGTAAACAGGTTTCAGATACGGAGTATCAAGCTGTTGGTGATCTAAAGACGAAGTTCATGATGGATGCACTTAAATCTGAATTGGGGAAGATAGTGAAGTCAGGGATTGAGGTGGTGTATGATAGGATTTTCCAGCTTGAGCTGTCTCAGACCAGAGAGATCAATCCCACTCGAGGTCGAGGCAATAGAGGTGGACGTGGTGGTAGAGGAGGACGTGTTGAGTACGAAGAGCATGTCAAGGATAATGAATTTGATGAAGATGATGAGGGCAAATACCTAGCCAATGCCATTTAAAGCGGCATAGGTGACTGAATCTCATTTTTGGCACGGGAGCAGAAACTGACAGAAACTTTGTCCCTGGTTCACCATCACAAAAGAGCCCCTACGGTGCAAGAATCGGATCAGTCAGACCTGTTTAGTACGAAGAGCATGTCGAGGAAAATGAGTTTGATGAAGATGATGAGGGCAAATACCTAGCCAATACCATTTAAAGCGGCATAGGTGACCGAATCTCATTTTTGGCACGGGAGCAGAAACTGACAGAAACTTCATCCCTGGTTCACCATTCCAAAAGAGGCCCTACGGTGCAAGAATCGGATCAATCAGACCTGTGACGAGGAAGATATGACCAGATCGATTCCCTGGACGCCGAGACGCCGGGTGATACGGACGGAGGACCCGTTGGATAAAAGATCCAAGAACCCTTCGTATAAGAGGTAGGCAGCGGTCTCCCTAGATCGAGAATCCAGTTTGATCACCTCCTAGAGCGAAGAAAACCTCGACCCGTTGGCTATATAATCAGCCAAGAACCTCGGTATGGTTGAACGCCACAAGACTTTGCTCACTAGTCTTGATAAGTTCGGAACAAGTGAAAACTCTACAAGAGAGAAATTCAACTCACAAAGGCAAAGCCAATTTTCGTTTATAACTCAAGGTGTATATGTTATTCGATTACAAATGATATCACACCTATTTATATGTTGGAAAATGACTCTTCATAGCCTACCAATAATGACAGTACTAATGACACTGATTAAACTCATGAATAGACTTATTTAACACTAATTAAACCACTTATTAACTACTAATGACTACTTATGACTCTAGACTTCAAAAGTCACTTATTTAACATATAATAAATAAAATAAATAGACTCTTTATGAAGCCTCTTTATTATGCACGAAAATTGCATCTTCATTCTTGTTCTCGAGCCTCCAGAATCTGATAGCTAATGAGTCCACACTTCATGTTGAGTTCAGCCCACCAACTTGATTAAAATTCACCATTTGGTCCAATATTGATTTGTCTTGGACTTGTAATTAGCCCCCTTTTCATTTATTCTTGAAGTCGGATTTATTGTCCATAGGTTGCTCATCGTGCTCACATCACCGGGTGTCATTTGCCCCCTCAAACTTTATCCGATTTAGTCCATTCACACACCGATGGAAATCTTATCTGAAGGGCTATGGGGTGGTCTAATCAGAATCCCATTCCGTCTCCGTTGATTTTATGGCAAATTCCTCGCCAATGCCATTTAAGGCGGCAGAGTTGACCAAAATCTCATTTTTATCACGGAAGCAGAAAGTGACGCTAACTTCGTCCTTCGTTAACCAACACAAAAGAAACCCCACGATGCAAGATTCGGATCAATCAGACAGGTGACGAAGAAGATATGGCCATATCGATTTCTCGGGGGTCAGGACATCGGGTGTCATTTGCCACCTCAAAACTTATCCGATTTAGTCCACTCACACAATAATGGAAATCTTATCCGAAGGGCTATGGGGTTGTATGATCAGAATCCCATTCCGTCTCCGTTGATTTTAGGGCAAATTCCTCGCCAATGCCATTTAAGGCGGCAGAGGTTATCGAAATCTCATTTTTGGCAAGGGTGCAGAAAGTGACGGAAACTTCGTCCCTCATTCACCAAGACAAAAGAAACCCCAATGTGCATGAATCGTTTCAATCAGACAGGTGATGAAGGAAATATGGCCATATCAATTTCTCGGGGATCGGGACATCGGGTGTCATTTGCCCCCTCAAAACTTATCCGATTTAGTCCACTCACACACCGATGGAAATCTTATCCGAAGGGCTATGAGGCTGTCTGATCAGAATCCCATTCCGTCTCCATTAATTTTAGTGCAAATTCCTCGCCAATGCCATTTAAAGCAGCAGAGGTGACCTAAATCTCATTTTTAGCACGGGAGCAGAAAGTGATGGAAACTTCGTCCCTCGTTCACCAACACAAAAGAAGCCCCGCGGTGCAAGAATCGGATCAATAAGACCGGTTACGATGGAGATATGGCAAGATCGATTCGTCGGGGGCTGGGATGCCGGGTGTTATTTTTCTCCTAGAACTTGTCCGGTTTAGTTCGAGAGGGTACCAAAAAAAACGAGTATAGAAATTTCCGTAATTCATTGTGGGAAATTTTTTCCCTTGGGTTCCTTAGGTCGTGTAGAGTCGATAGGAGCAGTTTCTGCGTGCACTTTTTCAGACTTTTCGGTTGAGTCTAAGAGAATTTTTCGGGTTCCTTAGGTCATGTAGAGTCATTTGGAACAATTTCTGTGCAGCACATTTTTTAGTCCCCCGTGTCTGTTTCTTTGTGTGTCTGTTTTTGTTTCCAATTCTGTCTTTTTGGTTATTTCAATGTTATTATTGGTGTTGAATTCAAGTGGTAGATTGAGAGGGTTTGATTCCTTAAGAGATAATTTGAGTTGAAAAAGGCAAGAGAGAGTGAGAATATTATAGTGAAAAGAGCCATAATTGAGTGATACACGAGTGCTGAGTGATTCATTATGGAGTGATACACGAGTGCTTGTGAGGTGGTGAAGATTCTATTTTTACTAACCTATGTCAATATGTCAAAAGATAATAAACAGGTTTCAGATACGGAGGATCAAGCTGTTGGTGATCTAAAGACGAAGTTCATGATGGACGCACCTAAATCTGAATTGGTGAAGATAGTGAAGTCAGGGATTGAGGTGGTGTATAATAGGATTTTCCAGCTTGAGCAGTCTCAGACCAGAGAGATCAATCCCACTCGAGGTCGAGGCAATAGAGGTGGACGTGGTGGTAGAGGAGGTTGTGTTTAGTACGAAGAGCATGTCGAGGAAAATGAGTTTAATGAAGATGATGAGGCAAATACCTAGCCAATACCATTTAAAGCGGCATAGGTGACGGAATCTCATTTTTGGCACGGGAGCAGAAACTGACAGAAACTTCATCCCTGGTTCACCATCATAAAAGAGGCCCTATGGTGAAATAATCGGATCAATCAGACCTGTGACGAGGAAGATATGACCAGATCGATTCCCTGGACGCCGGGACGCCGGGTGTGATTTGCCCCCTCAAATTTTCCGATTTAGTCCATTCACACACCGATGGAAATCTTATCCGAAGGGCTATGGGGTGCTCTAATCAGAATCTCATTCCGTCTCCGTTGATTTTATGGCAAATTCCTCGCCAACGCCATTTAAGGCAGCAGAGTTGACCAAAACTGCATTTTTTTTCACGGAAGCAGAAAGTGACACTAACTTCGTCCTTCGTTAACCAACACAAAAGAAGCCCCACGGTGCAAGATTCGGATCAATCAGACAGGTGACGAAGGAGATATGGCCATATCGATTTCTCGGGGGTCAGGACATCGGGTGTCATTTGCCACCTCAAAACTTATCCGATTTAGTCCACTCACACACTAATGGAAATCTTATCCGAAGGGCTATGGGGTTGTCTGATCAGAATCCCATTCCGTCTCCATTAATTTTAGTGCAAATTCCTCGCCAATGCCATTTAAAGCAACAGAGCTGACCTAAATCTGATTTTTAGCACGGGAGCAGAAAGTGACGGAAACTTCGTCCCTCGTTCACCAACACAAAAGAAGCCCCGCGGTGCAAGAATCGGATCAATCAGATCGGTTACAAAGGAGATATGGCAAGATCGATTCGTCGGGGGCTGGGATGGTTGCTGTTATTTTTCTCCTAGAACTTGTCCGGTTTAGTTCGAGAGGGTACCAAAAAAAAAAAACGAGTACAGAAATTTCCGAAATTCATTGTGGGAAATTTTTTCCCTTGGGTTCCTTAGGTCGTGTAGAGTCGATAGGAGCAGTTTCCGCGTGCACTTTTTCAGACTTTTCGGTTGAGTCTAGTTGAATTTTTCGGGTTCCTTAGGTCATGTAGAGTCATTTGGAACAATTTCTGTGCAGCACATTTTTTAGTCCCCCGCAGCACATTTTTTAGTCCCCCGTGTCTGTTTCTTTGTGTGTCTGTTTTTGTTTCCAATTCTATCTTTTTGGTTATTTCAATGTTATTATTGGTGTTGAATTCAAGTGGTAGATTGAGAGGGTTCGATTCCTTAAGAGATAATTTGAGTTGAAAAAGGCAAGAGAGAGTGAGAATATTAGAGTGAAAAGAGCCATAATTGAGTGATACACGAGTCTGAGTGATTCATTATTGAGTGATCCACGAGTGCTTTTGAGGTGGTGAAGATTCTGTTTTACTAACCTGTGTTAATGTGTCAAAAGATGGTAAACAGGTTTCAGATACGGAGGATCAAGCTGTTGGTGATCTAAAGACGAAGTTCATGATGGATGAACTTAAATCTGAATTGGGAAAGATAGTGAAGTTAGGGATTGAGGTTGTGTATAATAGGATTTTCCAGCTTGAGCAGTCTCAGACCAGAGAGATCAATCCCACTCGAGGTCGAGGCAATAGAGGTGGACGTGGTGGTAGAGGAGGTTGTGTTTAGTACGAAGAGCATGTCGAGGAAAATGAGTTTGATGAAGATGATGAGGGCAAATACCTAGCCATTAAAAGCGGCATAGGTGACCGAATCTCATTTTTTGCACGGGAGCAGTAACTGACAGAAACTTCATCCCTGGTTCACCATCACAAAAGAGGCCCTACGGTGCAAGAATCGAATCAATCAGACCTGTGACGAGAAAGATACGACCAGATCGATTCCCTGGACCCCGAGTGTCATTTGCCCCTTCAAACGTTATCCGATTTAGTTCATTCACACACAAATGGAAATCTTATCCGAAGTGCTATAGGGTGGTCTAATCAGAATCCCATTCCGTCTCCGTTGATTTTATGGCAAATTCCTCGCCAATGCCATTTAAGGCGGCCGAGTTGACCAAAATCTCTTTTTTATCACGGAAGCAGAAAGTGACGCTAACTTCGTCCTTCGTTAACCAACACAAAAGAAGCCCCACGGTGCAAGATTCAGATCAATCAGACAAGTGACGAAAGAGATATGGCCATATCAATTTCTCGGGGGTCAGGACATCGGGTGTCATTTGCCACCTCAAAACTTATCCGATTTAGTCCACTCACACACTAATGGAAATCTTATCCGAAGGGCTATGGGGTTGTCTGATTAGAATTCCATTCCGTCTCCATTGATTTTAGGGCAAATTCCTCGCCAATGCCATTTAAGGCGGCAGAGGTGATCGAAATATCATTTTTGGCAAGGGATCAGAAAGTGACGGAAACTTCGTCCCTCATTCACCAAGACAAAAGAAACCCCAATGTGCATGAATCAGATCAATCAGACAGGTGATGAAGGAAATATGGCCATATCAATTTCTCGAGGATCGGGACATCGGGTGTCATTTGCCCCCTCAAAACTTATCTGAATTAGTCCACTCACACACCGTTGGAAATCTTATCCGAAGGGCTATGAGGCTGTCTGATTAGAATCCCATTCTGTCTCCATTAATTTTAGTTCAAATTACTCGCCAATGCCATTTAAAGCAGCAGAGCTGACCTAAATCTTATTTTTAGCACGGGAGCAGAAAGTGACGGAAACTTCGTCCCTCGTTCACCAACACAAAAGAAGCCCCGCGGTGCAAGAATCAGATCAATCAGAACGGTTACAAAGGAGATATGGCAAGATCGATTCGTCGGGGGCTGGGATGCCGGGTGTTATTTTTCTCCTAGAACTTGTTCGGTTTAGTTCGAGAGGGTACCAAAAAAAAAACGAGTATAGAAATTTCCGAAATTCATTGTGGGAAATTTTTTCCCTTGGGTTCCTTAGGTCGTGTAGAGTCGATAGGAGCAGTTTCCGCGTGCACTGTTTCAGACTTTTCGGTTGAGTCTAGTTGAATTTTTCGGGTTCCTTAGGTCATGTAGAGTCATTTGGAACAATTTCTGTGCAGCACATTTTTTAGTCCCCCGCAGCACATTTTTTAGTCCCCCGTGTCTCTTTCTTTGTGTGTCTGTTTTTGTTTCCAATTCTATCTCTTTGGTTATTTCAATGTTATTATTGGTATTGAATTCAAGTGGTAGATTGAGAGGGTTCGATTCCTTAAGAGATAATTTGAGTTGAAAAAGGCAAGAGAGAGTGAGAATATTAGAGTGAAAAGAGCCATAATTGAGTGATACACGAGTCTGAGTGATTCATTATTGAGTGATCCATGAGTGCTTTTGAGGTGGTGAATATTCTATTTTACTAACCTGTGTTAATGTGTCAAAAGATGGTAAACAGGTTTCAGATACGGAGGATCAAGCTGTTGATGATCTAAAGACGAAGTTCATGATGGATGCACTTAAATCTGAATTGGGAAAGATAGTGAAGTCAGGGATTGAGGTGGTGTATAATAGGATTTTCCAGCTTCAGCAGTCTCAGACCAGAGAGATCAATCCCACTCGAGGTCGAGGCAATAGAGGTGGACGTGGTGGTAGAGGAGGTTGTGTTTAGTACGAAGAGCATGTCGAGGAAAATGAGTTTGATGAAGATGATGAGGGCAAATACCTAGCCAATACCATTTAAAGCGGCATAGGTGACCGAATCTCATTTTTTGCACGGGAGCAGTAACTAACAGAAACTTCATCCCCGGTTCACCATCACAAAAGAGGCCCTACGGTGCAAGAATCGAATCAATCAGACCTGTGACGAGGAAGATATGACCAGATCGATTCCGTGGACCCCGAGTGTCATTTGCCCCCTTAAACGTTATCCGATTTAGTCCATTCACACACCGATGGAAATCTTATCCGAATTGCTATGGGGTGATCTAATCAGAATCCCATTCCGTCTCCGTTGATTTTATTGCAAATTCCTCGCCAATGCCATTTAAGGCGGCAGAGTTGACCAAAATCTCATTTTTATCACGGAAGCAGAAAGTGACGCTAACTTCGTCCTTCGTTAACCAACACAAAAGAAGCCCCACGGTGCAAGATTCAGATCAATCAGACAGGTGACGAAGGAGATATGGCCATATCGATTTCTCGGGGGTCAGGACATCGGGTGTCATTTGCCACCTCAAAACTTATCCGATTTAGTCCACTCACACACTAATGGAAATCTTATCCGAAGGGCTATGGGGTTGTTTGATCAGAATCCCATTCCGTCTCCGTTGATTTTAGGGCAAATTCCTCGCCAATGCCATTTAAGGTGGCAGAGGTGATCGAAATATCATTTTTGGCAAGGGATCAGAAAGTGACGGAAACTTCGTCCCTCATTCACCAACACAAAAGAAACCCCAATGTGCATGAATCGGATCAATCAGACAAGTGATGAAGGAAATATGGCCATATCAATTTCTCGGGGATCGGGACATCGGGTGTCATTTGCCCCCTCAAAACTTATCCGAATTAGTCCACTCACACACCGATGGAAATCTTATCCGAAGGGCTATGAGGCTGTCTGATCAGAATCCCATTCCGTCTCCATTAATTTTAGTGCAAATTACTCGCCAATACCATAAAGCAGTAGAGCTGACCTAAATCTCATTTTTAGCACGAGAGAAGAAAGTGACGGAAACTTCGTCCCTCATTCACCAACACAAAAGAAGCCCCGCGGTGCAAGAATCGGATCAATCAGACCGGTTAAGAAGGAGATATGGCAAGATCGATTCGTCGGGGGCTGGGATGCCGGGTGTTATTTTTCTCCTAGAACTTGTCCGGTATAGTTTGAGAGGGTACCAAAAAAAAAACGAGTATAGAAATTTCCGTAATTCATTGTGGGAAATTTTTTCCCTTAGGTTCCTTAGGTCGTGTAGAGTCGATAGGAGCAGTTTCCGCGTGCACTTTTTCAGACTTTTCGGTTGAGTCTAGTTGAATTTTTCGGGTTCCTTAGGTCATGTAGAGTCATTTGGAACAATTTCTGTGCAGCACATTTTTTAGTCCCCCGTGTCTGTTTCTTTGTGTGTCTGTTTTTGTTTCCAATTCTGTCTTTTTGGTTATTTCAATGTTATTATTGGTGTTGAATCCAAGTGGTAGATTGAGAGGGTTTGATTCCTTAAGAGATAATTTGAGTTGAAAAAGGCAAGAGAGAGTGAGAATATTAGAGTGAAAAGAGCCATAATTGAGTGATACACGAGTGCTGAGTGATTCATTATTGAGTGATACACGAGTGCTTTTTAGGTGGTGAAGATTCTGTTTTACTAACCTGTGTTAATGTGTCAAAAGATGGTAAACAGGTTTTAGATACGGAGGATCAAGCTGTTGGTGATCTAAAGACGAAGTTCATGATGGATGCACTTAAATCTGAATTGGGGAAGATAGTGAAGTCAGGGATTGAGGTGGTGTATAATAGGATTTTCCAGCTTGAGTAGTCTCAGACCAGAGAGATCAACCCCACTCGAGATCGAGGCAATAGAGTTGGACGTGGTGGTAGAGGAGGACGTGTTTAGTACGAAGAGCATGCCGAGGAAAATGAGTTTGATGAAGATGATGAGGGCAAATACCTAGCCAATGCCATATAAAGCGACATAGGTGACCAAATCTCATTTTTGGCACGGGAGCAGAAACTGACAGAAACTTCATCCCTGGTTCACCATCACAAAAGAGGCCCTACGGTGCAAGAATCGGATCAATCAGACCTGTGACGAGGAAGATATGACCAAATCGATTCCCTGGACGCCGGGACGCCGGATGTCATTTGCCCCCTCAAAAGTTATCTGATTTAGTCCATTCACACACCGATGGAAATCTTATCCGAAGGGCTATGGGGTTGTCTGATCAGAATCCCATTCTGTCTCCGTTGATTTTAGGGCAAATTCCTCGCCAATGCCATTTAAGGCGGCAGAGTTGACCGAAATCTCATTTTTATCACGGAAGCTGAAAGTGACGCTAACTTTGTCCTTCGTTAACCAACACAAAAAAAGCCCCACGATGCAAGATTCGGATCAATCAGACAGGTGACGAAGGAGATATGGCCATATCGATTTCTCGGGGGTCAGGACATCGGGTGTCATTTGCCACCCAAAACTTATCCGATTTAGTCCACTCACACACCGATGGAAATCTTATCCGAAGGGCTATGGGGTTGTCTAATCAGAATCCCATTCCATCTCTATTGATTTTAGCGCAAATTCCTCGCCAATGCCATTTAAGGCTGCAGAGGTGACCGAAATCTCATTTTTGGCAAGGGAGCAGAAAGTGACGGAAACTTCGTCTCTCATTCACCGAGACAAAAGAAGCCCCGCGGTGCACGAATCAGATCAATTAGACCGGTGACGAGGTAGATATGGCCAGATCGATTCGTCGGGGCCCGGGATGCCGGGTGTTATTTTCCTCCTAGAACTTGTCCGATTTACTCCGAGAGGGTACAAAAAAAATCGAGTATAGAAATTTGCGAAATTCATTGTGGGCAAATTTTTCCCTTGGGTTCCTTAGGTTGTGTAGAGTCATTTGGAGCAGTTTCTGCGTGCACTTTTTCAAACTTTTCGGTTGAGTGTAATAGAATTTTTCGGATTCCTTGGGTCATGTTGAGTCATTTGTGACAATTTCTATGCAGCACATTGTTTAATTCCCCAAGTCCGTTTCTTTGTGTATCTATTTTCGTTTCCAATTTCTGTCTTTTTTGGTTTTTTCAATGTTATTATTGGTGATGAATTCAAGTGGTAGATTGAGACGATTCGATTCCTTAAGAGATAATTTTAGTTGAAAAAGGCAAGAGAAAGTGAGAATATTAGAGTGAAAAGAGCCATAATTGAGTGATACACGAGTGCTGAGTGATTCATTATTGAGTGATACACGAGTGCTTTTGAGGTGGTGAAGATTCTGTTTTACTAACCTGTGTCAATGTGTCAAAAGATGGTAAACATGTTTCAGATACGGAGGATCATGCTGTTGGTAATCTAAAGACGAAGTTCATGATGGATGCACTTAAATCTGAATTAGGGAAGATAGTGAAGTCAGGGATTGAGGTGGTGTATGATAGGATTTTCCAGCTTGAGCAGTCTCAGACCAGAGAGATCAATCCCACTCGAGGTCGAGGCAATAGAGGTGGACGTGGTGGTAGAGAAGGACGTGTTGAGTACGAAGAGCATGTCGAGGATAATGAATTGGATGGAGATGATGAGGGCAAATACCTAGCCAATGCCATTTAAAGCGGCATAGGTGACCGAATCTCATTTTTGGAACGGGAGCAGAAACTGACAGAAACTTCGTCCCTGGTTCACCATCACAAAAGAGGCCCTACGGTGCAAGAATCGGATCAGTCAGACCTGTGACGAGGAAGATATGACCAGATCGATTACCCGAGGGCCGGGACGCCGAGTGTCATTTGCCCCCTCAAAACTTATCCGATTTAGTCCATTCGCACACCGATAGAAATCTTATCCGAATGGTTATGGGGTTGTCTGATTAGAATCCTATTCCGTCTCCGTTGATTTTAGGGCAAATTCCTCGCCAATGCCATTTAAGGCGACAGAGTTGACCGAAATCTCATTTTTGTCATGGGAGCAGAAAGTGACGGTAACTTCGTCCCTTGTTCACCAACATAAAAGAAGCCCCACGGTGCAAGAATCGGATCAATCAGACAGGTGACGAAGGAGATATGACCATATCGATTTCTCGGGGGTCGGGAAATACCATTGGCACACTAATGTAAATCTTATTCGAAGGGCGATGGGGCTATCTGATCAGAATTCAATTCTGTCTCCGTTGATTTTAGGGCAAATTCCTCGCCAATGCCATTTAAGGCAGCAGAGGTGACCGAAATCTCATTTTTAGCAAGGGAGCAGAAAGTGACAGAAACTTCATCCCTCATTCACCAAGAGAAAAGAAGCCTCAAGGTGAATGAATCGGATCAATCAGACACGTGATGAAGGAGATATGGCCATATCAATTTCTCGGGAATCGGGACATCGGGTGTCATTTGCCCCCTCAAAACTTATTCGATTTAGTCCACTCACACACCGATGGAAATCTTATCCGAAGGGCTATGAGGCTGTCTGATCAGAATCCCATTCCGTCTCTGTTGATTTTAGTGCAAATTCCTCGCCAATGCCATTTAAAGCAGCAGAGCTGACCGAAATCTCATTTTTAGCACGGGACCAAAAAGTAACGGAAACTTCGTCCCTCGTTCACCAACACAAAAGAAGCTCCGCGGTGCAAGAATCGGATCAATCAGACCGGTGACGAGGGAGATATGGCCAGATCGATTCGTCGGGGGCTAGGATGCCGGGTGTTATTTTTCTCCTAGAACTTGTCTGATTTAGTCCGAGAGGGTACAAGAAAAAAACGAGTATAGAAATTTCCGAAATTCATTGTGGGCAAATTTTTCCCTTGGGTTCCTTAGGTCGTGTAGAGTCCATTGGAGCAGTTTCTGCGTGCACTTTTTCAGACTTTTCGGTTGAGTCTAAGAGAATTTTTCGGGTTCCTTAGGTCATATAGAGTCGTTTGGAACAATTTCTGTGCAGCACATTTTTTAGTCACCCGTGTCTGTTTCTTTGTGTGTGTTTTTGTTTCCAATTTCTGTCTTTTTTGGTTATTTCAATGTTATTATTGGTGATAAATTCAAGTGGTAGATTGAGAGGGTTCGATTCCTCAAGAGATAATTTGAGTGAGAATATTAGAGTGAAAAGAGCCATAATTGAGTTATACACGAGTGTGCTGAGTGATTCATTATTGAGTGAAACACGAGTGCTTGTGAGGTGGTGAAGATTCCGTTTTAACTAACCAGTGTCAATATGTCAAAAGATGGTAAACAGGTTTCAGATACGGAGGATCAAGCTGTTGGTGATCTAAAGACGAAGTTCATGATGGATGCACTTAAATCTGAATTGGGGAAGATAGTGAAGTCAGGGATTGAGGTGGTGTATAATAGGATTTTCAAGCTTGAGCAGTCTCAGACCACAGAGATCAATCCCACTCGAGGTCGAGGCAATAGAGGTGGACATGGTGGTAGAGGAGGACGTGTTTAGTACGAAGAGCATGTCGAGGAAAACGAATTTGATGAAGATGATGAGGGCAAATACCTAGCCAATGCCATTTAAAGCGGCATAGGTGACCGAATCTCATTTTATGCACGGGAGCAGAAACTGACAGAAACTTCATCCCTGGTTCACCATCACAAAAGAGGCGCTACGGTGAAAGAATCAGATCAATCAGACTTGTGACGAGGAAGATATGACCAGATCGATTCCCCGGAGGCCGGGACGCCTGTGATCATTTGCCCCCTCAAAACTTATCCGATTTAGTCCACTCACACATCAATTGAAATCTTATCCGAAGGGCTATGGTCCTGTCTGATCAGAATCCCATTCCGTCTCCGTTGATTTTAGGGCAAATTCCTTGCCAATGTCATTTAAGGCGGCAGAGTTGACCGAAATCTCATTTTTGTCCTGGGAGCAGAAACTGACGGTAATTTTGTCCCTCGTTCACCAACACAAAAGAAGCCCCACGGTGCAAGATTCGGATCAATCAGAAAGGTGACGAAGGATATATGGCCATATCAATTTCTCGGGGATCGGGACATCGGGTGTCATTTGCCCCCTCAAAACTTATCCGATTTAGTCTACTCACAGACCGATGAAAATCTTATCCGAAGGGCTTTGGGGCTGTCTGATCAGAATCCCATTCCGTCTCCGTTGATTTTAGGGTAAATTCCTCGTCAATGCCATTTAAAGCCCAGAGCTGACCGAAGTCTCATTTTTGTCCCGGGAGTAGAAAATGACGGTAACTTTTTCCCTCGTTCACCAACACTAAAGAAGCCTCGCGGTGCAAGAATCAGATCAATCAGACCGGTGACGAGGGAGATATGGCCAGATTGATTCGTCAGGGGCCGGGATGCCGGGTGTTATTTTCCTCATAGAACTTGTCCGATTTAGTCCGAGAGGGTACAAAAAAAAACGAGTATAGAAATTTCTGAAATTCATTGTGGGCAAATTTTTCCCTGGGGTTCCTTAGGTCATGTAGAGTCGTTTGGAGCAGTTTCTGTGTGCACTTTTTCAGAATTTTCGGTTGAGTCTAGTAGAATTTTTCGGGTTCATTGGGTCATGTAGAGTCGTTTGGAACAATTTCTGTGCAGCACATTATTTAGTCCCCCGTATCTGTTTCTTTATGTGTCTGTTTTTATTTCCAATTTCTGTCTTTTTGGTTATTTCAATGTTATTATTGGTGATGAATTCAAGTGGTAGATTGAGAGGGTTTGATTCCTTAAGAGAGAATTTGAGTTGAAAAAGGCAAGAGAGAGTGAGAATGTTAGAGTGAAAAGAGCTATAATTGAGTGATACACGAGTGCTAAGTGATTCATTATTGAGTGATACACGAGTGCTTGTGAGGTGGTGAAGATTTTGTTTTACTAACCTATGTCAATACGTCAAAAGATGGTAAACAGGTTTCGGATACGGAGGATCAAGCTGTTGGTGATCTAAAGACGAAGTTCATGATGGATGCACTGAAATCTGAATTGGGGAAGATAGTGAAGTCAGGGATTGAGGTGGTGTATGATAGGATTTTCCAGCTTGAGCAGTCTCAGACCAGAGAGATAAATCCCACTCGAGGTCAAAGGCAATAGAGGTGGACGTGGTAGTAGAGGAGGACGTGTTGAGTACGAAGAGCATGTCGAGGATAATGAGTTTGATGAAGATGATGAGGGAAAATACCTAGCCAATGCCATTTAAAGCGGCATAGGTGACTGAATCTCATTTTTGGCACAGGAGCAGAAACTGACCGAAACTTCGTCCCTGGTTCACCATCACAAAAGAGGCCCTACGGTGCAAGCATCGGATCAATCAGACATGTGACGAGGAAGATATAACCAGATCGATTCCCTGGAGGCCGGGACGTCGGGTGTCATTTACCCCCTCAAAACTTATCCGATTTAGTCCATTCACACACCAATGGAAAACGGAGCATGCCAACCGTCATTAGTTTTTACCCGATAAATGGTAGATGAGTCCAATTTAGCAACTCGTGGCTGTAGCCCTCTGAATGAGCTTTCCAACATTATAAGAATCGAGGAAATTGGCCCAATAACGAGTGAGTTATGGCCCATATAGTTTTCAAGAAGCCCATTGGAGGCACAGTGTGATTACGTCGCTGCGGAGCCTTTTTTGCCTTCCAATATTTTGGTCATATCTTTTTCATTACTCGCCCTATTGTAGCGATTAAAGTTGTGTTTGGAATCCTTATTCAAAGGAAAACATGTAGGCAATGTCAAAATCTTGATTGGAGTGCGATAAGCTCAATTTCCTACGGGTAGTGTCTAACGGAGCACGCCAACCGTCATTAATTTTTACCTAATAAATGGTAGATGACTCCTATTTAGCAACTCGTGGTCATAGCCCTCTGAATGAGCTTTCCAACGTTATAAGAATCGAGCAAATCGGCCTAATAACGAGTAAGTTATGGCCCAAACAATTTTCAAGAAGCACATTGGAGGCACCCTGCAATTGCGTCGCTACGGAGCCTTTTTTGCTTTCCACTGTTTTGGCCATATCTTTTTCGTTACTTGTCCAATTGCGGCGATTCAAGTTTCGTTGGAATCCTTATTGCGGCGATTCAAGTTTCGTCACTAATTTTTACCCGATAAATGGTATATGACTCCAATTTAGCAACTCGTGGTCGTAGCCCTTTGAATGAGCTTTCCAATGTTATAAGAATTGAACGAATCAGCCCAATAACGAATGAGTTATGGCCCATAAAGTTTTCAAGAAGCCCTACGGAGGCATCCTGCGATTGCGTCGCCGCAGAGCCTTTTTTGCCATCCACTGTTTTGGCCATATCTTTTCCGTTACTCGTCCAATTGCGGCGATTCAAGTTTCGTTGGAATCCTTATTCAAAGGCCCACATAAAAGAAAGGTCAAAATCTTTATTGGAGTGCGATAAGCTCAATGTCCTATGGGTAGTGTCTAAATCTTTATTGGAGCACCCCAACCGTCATTAATTTTTACCCGATAAATGGTAGACGTCTCCAATTTAGCAACTCATGGTCGTAGCCCTCTGGATGAGCTTTCTAAAGTTATAAGAATCGAGCGAATCGGCCCAATAATGAGTGAGTTATGGTCCATACAGTATTGAAGAAGCCCAACGGAGGCACCCTACGATTGCGTTGCCGCAGAGCCTTTTTTGCCATCCACTGTTTTGGCCATATCTTTTTCGTTACTCGTCTGATTGTAGCGATTAAAGTTATGTTGGATTCCTTATTCAAAGGCCCACATGTAGAAAAGGTCAAAATCGTTATTGGAGTGAGATAAGTTTGATTTCCTACGGGTAGTGACGAATGGAGCACTCCAACCGTCAATAGTTTTTAGCCGATAAATGGTAGATGACTCCAATTTAGCAACTAGTGGTCGTAGCCATCTGAATAAGCTTTCCAACGGTATAAGAATAGAGCAAATTGGCCCAATAATGAGTGAGTTGTGGCCCATACAGTTTTCAAGAAGCCCAACGGAGGCACCCTTCGATTGCGTCGCCGTGTAGCCTTTTTTTCCATCTATTGTTTTGGCCATATCTATTTCGTTACTTGTCCGATTGTGGCGATTCAAGTTGCGTTGAAATCCTTCTTAAAAGGTCCACATGCAGGAAAGGTCAAAATCTTGATTCTTGTGGTATAAGATCGATTTCCTTCGGGTAGTTTCTAATGGAGCACGCCAATCGTCAATAATATTTACCCGATAAATTGTAGTTGACTCAAATTTAGCAACTCGTGGGCGTAACACTCTGAATGAGCTTTTCAAAGGTAAAGAGTCAAGCGAATCGGCCCAATACCGAGTGAGTTATTGCCCATACAGTTTTCAAGAAGCCCAACGTAGGCACCCTGCGATTGCGTCGCCGTGGAGACTTTTTTGCCATCCACTGTTTTGGCCTTATCATTTTCGTTAGTCGTCCGATTGCGTCGATTCAAGTTGCGTTGGAATCCTTATTCAAAGGCCCATATGTGGGGAAGGTTAAAATCTAGATTGGAGTATGATAACCTCAATTTTCTACGGGTAGTGTCGATCGGAGCACGCCAACCATCAATAATTTTTACGCGATAAATGGTAGATGACTCCAATTTAGCAACTCGTGGTTGTAGCCCTCTGAATGAGCTTTTCAACTGTATAAGAGTCGTGCGAATAGGCCCAATAATGAGTGAGTTATAGCATATATAGTTTTCTAGAAGCCCAACGGAGGCACCCTGCGATTGTGTCGCTGCGGAAAGTTTTTTGCCAACAACTGTTTTGGCTATATCTTTTTTCTTACTCGTCCGATTACAACGATTCAAGTTGCATGGAATCTTTATTCAAAGGCCCATATATAGGAAATGTCAAAATCTTTATTGGAGTGCGATAAGCTCAATTTCCTACATGTAGTGTCTAACGGAGCATGCCAACCGTCAATAATTTTTACCCGATAAATGGTAGGTGACTCCAATTTAGCAACTCGTGGTTGTGACCCTCTGAATGAGCTTTTCAACGGTATAAGAATCAAACGAATTAGCCCAATAACGAGTGAGTTATGGCCCATACAGTATTCAAGAAGCCCAATGTAGGCACCGTGCGACTGCGTAACCTTTTTTTCCATCCACTCTTTAGGCCATATCTTTTCAGTAATCGTCCGATTGCGGCGATTCAAGTTGCGTTGGAATCCTTACTAATGGCCCACATATAGAAAAAGGTAAAAGTCTTGATTGGACTGCGATAATTTTGATTTCTTACGGGTACTGACGAACGGAGCACGCCAACCGTCAGTAAATTTTACCCGATGAATGTCAGATGACTTGAATTTAGCAACTCGTGGTCGTAGCCCTCTGAATGAGCTTTCCAAAGGTATAAGAGTCGAGAGAATTAGCCCAATACAGAGTGAGTTATGGCCCACGCAGTTTTCAAGAAGCCCAACGGAGGCACCCTGCGATTGCGTCGCTGCGGAGCCTTTTTTGTCATCCACTGTTTTATCCATATCTATTTCGTTACCCGTCTGATTGCGGCGATTCAAGTTGAGTTGGAATCCTTATTCAAAGTCAACATCTAGGAAAGGTAAAAATCTTGATTGGAGTGTAATAAGATCGATTTCCTAAGGGTAGTGTCGAACGGAGCACGCCAATCATCAATAATTTTTACCCGATAAACGGTAGATGACTCCAATTTAGCAACTCGTGATCGTAGCCCTTTGAATGAGCATTCCAATCTTATAAGAATCGTGTGAATTGGCCTAATAATGAGTGAGTTATGGCCCATACAGTTTTGCAGAAGCCCAACGGAGGCACCCTGCGATTGCGTCGACGCGGAGCCTTTTTTGCCATCCACATTTTCGTTAGTCATCCGATTGCAGCGATTCAAGTTGCGTTAGAATCCTTATTTGAAGGCCCACATGTAGGGAAGGTCAAAATCTAGATTGGAGTGTGATAAGCTCGATATCCTATGTTTAGTGTCGATTTGAGCACGTCAACCATCAATAATTTTTACGCGATAAATGGTATATGACTTCATCTTAGCAACTTGTGGCCATAGCCCTCTGAATGAGCTTTCCAATGGTTTAATAATTGAGAGAATCGACCCAAAAAAGAGTGAGTTAAGGCCTATACAGTTTTCAAGAAGTTTAACAGAGGCACCCTGCGATTGCGTCGTCGCGGAGCCTTTTTTGCCATCCACTGTTTTTGGCCATATCTTTTTCGTTACTCATACGATTGTGGCGATTCAAGTTGCGTTAGAATCCTTATTCAAATGCCCAAAGGTAGGAAAGGTCAAAATCTTAATTGGAGTGCAATAAGCCCAATTTCCTACGGGTAGTGTCTAATGGAGCACGCCAAACGTCAATAAGTTTTACCCGATATATGGTATATGACACCAATTTAGCAACTCGTGGTCGTAGCCCTCTGAACAAGCTTTCCAAAGGTATACAATTCGAGCGAATCAGCCCAATTATGAGTGAGTTATAGCCCACACAGTTTTCAAGAAGCCCAACGGAGGTACCCTGCAATTGCGTCGCTGCGGAGCCTTTTTCCCTTCCACTGTTTTGGCCTTATCTTTTTCGTTAGTTGTCTGATTGTGGCTATTCAAGTTGCATTAGAATCCTTATTCAAAGGCCCATATGTAGGGAAGGTCAAAATCTAGATTGGAGTGGGACAAGCTCGATTTCCTATGGGTAGTGTCGTGCGGAGCACACCAACCTTCAATAACTTTCACCCGATAAATGGTAGATGACTCCAATATAGCAACTCGTGGTTGCAGCCCTTTGAATAAGCTTTCCAACGGAATAAGAATTGAGCGAATCATCCCAATAACGAGTGAGTTATGGCCCATACAGTTTTCAAGAAGTCCAACGGAGGCACCCTGCGATTGCGTCGCCGCAGAGCCTTTTTTGCCATCAATTATTTTGGCCATATCTTTTTCGTTACTCGTCCGATTGCGGCAGGTGAAGTTGCGTTGTAATCCTTATTCAATGGCCCACATCTAGGGAAGGTTAAAATCTAGATTAGAGTGGGAAAAGCTCAATTTTCTATGGATAGTGTCGATTCGAGCACGCCAACCATCAATAATTTTTACCCGATAAATGGTAGATAACTCAAAATTAGCAACCTGTGGTCGTAGCCCTATGAATGAGCTTTCCAGCAGTATAAGAATCGAGCGAATCAACCAAATAACGAGTGAGTTATGGCCCATACAGTTTTCAAGAAGCCCAACAGATGAACCCTGCGATTTTGTCGCCGCGTAGCGTTTTTTGCCATTCACTGTTTTGGCCTTATCTTTTTCGTTACACGTTTGATTATGGCGATCCAAGTTGCATTGGAATCCTTATTAAATGGCCCACATGTAGGGAAGGTCAAAATCTAGATTGGAGTTGGATAAGCTCGATTTCTTACGGGTAGTGTCGATCGGAGCACGCAAACCTTCAGTAATTTTTACCCGATAAATGGTAGATGACTCCAATTTAGCAACTCGTGGCCATAGCCCTCTGAGGGAGCTTTCCAATGGCATACGATTTGAGCAAATCAGCCCAATAATGAGTGAGTTTAGGCCCACACAGTTTTCAAGAAGCCCAACGGAGGTACCCTGCGATTGTGTCGCTGCGGAGCCTTTTTTCCCTTCCACTGTTTTGGCCTTATCTTTTTCGTTAGTTGTCCGACTGTTGCTATTCAAGTTGCATTAGAATCCTTATTCAAAGGCCCATATGTAGGGAATGTCAAAATCTAGATTGGAATGGGATAAGCTCGATTTTCTATGGGTAGTGTCGAACAGAGCACACCAACCTTCAATAATTTTTACCCGATAAATGGTAGATGACTCCAATAGAGCAACTCGTGGTTGTTGCCCTTTGAATAAGCTTTCCAACGGAATAAGAATCGAGCGAATCAGCCCAATAATGAGTGAGTTATGGCCCATACAGTTTTCAAAAGTCCAACGGAGGTACCCTGCGATTGCGTCGCCGCGGAGCCTTTTTTGCCATCCACTATTTTGGCCATATTTTTTTCGTTACTCGTCCGATTACAGCGATTATAGTTGCGTTGGAAACCTCATTCAAAATCCTACAAGTAAGAAAGGCCAAAATCTTGATTGTAGTGCAATAAGCCCGATTTCCTACGGGTAGTGTCGAACGGAGCACGCCAACCTTCAATAATTTTTACCCGATAAATGGTAGATGACTCCAATTTAGGAACTCGTGGTCGTAGCCCTCTGAATGAGCTTTCCAAAGGTATAAGAGTCGAGAAAATCAGCCCAATAACGACTGAGTTATGGCCCACATAGTTTTCAAGAAGCTTAACGGAGGCACCCTGCGATAGCGTCGAAGCGAAGCCTTTTTTTCCATCAATTGTTTTGGCCATATATTTTTCGTTACTCGTCCGATTGTGGCGATTTAAGTTGCGTTGGAATCCTTATTCAAAGGCCCACATGTAGGAAAGTTCAAATTCTTGATTGGAGTGTGATAAGCTCGAATTCCTATTGTTAGTGTCGAACGGAGCACGCCAACCGTCATTAATTTTTACACGATAAAAGGTAGATGACTCCAATTTAGCAACTCGTGGTCGTAGCCCTTTGAATGAGCTTTCAAAGCCCAAAAACGAGTGATTTATGGCCCATACAGTCTTCAAGAAGCCCAACGGAGGCACCCTGCAATTGCGTCGCTGCGGAGCCTTTTTTTGCCATCCACTGTTTTGGCCATATCTTTTCCGTTACTCGTCCAATTGCGGCGATTCAAGTTTTGTTGAAATCCTTATTCTAAGGCCCACATGTAGGAAAGGTTAAAATCTTGATTGGGGTGAAATAACCTCAATTTCCTATGGGTAGCTTCTAACAGAGCACCCCAACCGTCATTAATTTTTACCCGATAAATGGTAGATGACTCCAACTTATCAACTCGTGGTCGTAGCCCTCTGAATGAGCTTTCCAACGTTACAAGAATCGAGTGGATCGGCCCAAACGAGTGAGTTATGGCCCATACAGTTTTCAAAAAGCCCATTGGAGGCACCCTGCGATTGCGTCGCCGCGGAGCCTTTTTTGGCTTCCTCTGTTTTGGCCATATCTTTTTCGTTACTCGTCCGATTGCGGCGATTAAAGTTGCGTTGGAATCCTTATTCAAAGGCCCAAATGTAGGAAAGGTCAAAATCTAGATTAGAGTGCGATAAGCATGATTTCTTACCGGTAGTGTCGATCGGAGCACGCCAACCATCACTAATTTTTACGCAATAAATGGTAGACGACTCCAATTTAGCTACTCGTGGCCGTAGCCCTCTGATGGAGCTTTCCAATGGTATAAGAATCGAGTGAATCAGCTCAATAACGAGTGAGTTATGGCCTATATAGTTTTCAATAAGCCCAATGGAGGCACCCTGCGTTTGCGTCGCCGCGGAGCCTTTTTCCCCATCCACTGTTTTGGCTTTATCTTTTTCGTTTACTCGTCCGATTGCGCCGAATCAAGTTGTGTTTGAATCTTTATTAAATGGTCCACATGTAGGGAAGGTTAAAATCTGGATTGGAGTAGGATAAGCTCGATTTCCTATGGGTAGTGTCGATCGGAGCACGCCAACCATCAATAATTTTTACCCGATAAATGGTAGATTACTCCAATTTAGCAACTCGAGGTTGTAGCCTTCTGAATGAGCTTTCTAATGGTATTAGAATCAAGCGAATCGGCCCAATAACTAGTGAGTTATGGCCCATACAGTTTTCAAGAAGCCTAACAGAGGCACCCTGTGATTGCGTTGTCGCGGAGCCTTTTTTTCCATCCACTCTTTTGGCCTTATCTTTTTCGTTACTCGTCCGATTGCGGCGATTCAAGTTGCGTTGGAATCCTTATTCAAAGGCCCACATTTAGGAAAGGTCAAAATTTTGATTGGTGTGTGAAAAGCTAGATTTCTTATGGGTAGTGTTGAACGAAGCACGCCAACCGTCAATAATTTTTGCCCGAGAAATGGTAGATGACTCCAATGTAGCCACTCGTGGTCGTAGCCCTCTGAATGAGCTTTCCAAAGGTATAAGAGTCAAGCGAATCGGCCCAATAACGAGTGAGTTATGGCCCATACAATTTTCAAGAAGCCCAACGGAGGCATTCTGCGATTGCTTCACCGCGGAGCCTTTTTTGGCATCCACTGTTTTGGCCATATCTTTTTCGTTACTCGTCAGATTGTGGTGATTCAAGTTGTGTTGGAATCCTTATTCAAAAGCCCATATATACAAAAGGTCAAAATCCTGATTGGAGTGCGATTAACTCAATTTCCTACGGGTAGTGTCGAATGGAGCACGCCAACCTACAATAATTTTTACCCGATAAATGGTAGATAACTCCAATTTAGCAACTCGTGGTCGTAGCCCTTTGAACGAGCTTTCCAGCGGTATAAGAATCGAGCGAATCAGCCAAATAACGAGTGAGTTATGGCCTATACAGTTTTCAAGAAGCCCAACAGAGGAACCCTGCGATTTTGTCGCCGCGGAGCGTTTTTTGCCATTCACTATTTTGGCCTTATCTTTTTCGTTACTCGTTTGATTGCGGCGATCCAAGTTGCGTTGGAATCCTTATTCAATGGCCCACATGTAGGGAAGGTCAAAATCTAGATTGGAGTTTATATAAGCTCGATTTCTTACGGGTAGTGTCGATCGGAGCACGCAAACCATCAGTAATTTTTACCCGATAAATGGTAGATGACTCCAATATAGCAACTCATGGTTGTAGCCCTTTGAACCAGCTTTCCAAAGCCCAATAACTTGTGAGTTATGGCCAATACAGTCTTCAAAAAGCCCAAAGGAGGCACCGTGCGATTGTGTTGCCGCTGAGCCTTTTTTGCCATCCACTGTTTTTGGCCATATCTTTTTCGTTACTCGTCCGAATACAACGATTATAGTTGCGTTGGAAACCTCATTAAATGGCCCACAATTAAGAAAGGCCAAAATCTTGATTGGAGTGCAATAAGCCTGATTTCCTACGGGTAGTGATACGGACGGAGGACCCGTTGGATAAAAGATCCAAGAACCCTTCGTATAAGAGGTAGGCAGCGGTCTCCCTAGATCGAGAATCCAGTTTGATCACCTCCTAGAGCGAAGAAAACCTCGACCCGTTGGCTATATAATCAGCCAAGAACCTCGGTACGGTTGAACGCCACAAGACTTTGCTCACCAGTCTTGATAAGTTCGGAACAAGTGAAAACTCTACAAGAGAGAAATTCAACTCACAAAGGCAAAGCCAATTTTCGTTTATAACTCAAGGTGTATATGTTATTCGATTACAAAGGATATCAAGCCTATTTATAGGTTAGAAAAGGACTCTTCGTAGCCTACCAATAATGATAGTACTTATGATACTAATTAAACTCATAAATAGACTTATTTAACACTAATTAAATCACTTATTAACTACTAATGACTACTTATGACTCAAGACTTCAAAAGTCACTTATTTAACTCATAATAATGAAACTAATTAGACACTTAATTTAGCCTCTTCAATATGCACGAAAATCAACCATTTATTTTTCTTCTCGGGCCTTCGAAGTCTGATTGTTGACAAGCCCTTTTAAGACGAATTCAGCATATTAATATTCACCATTTGGCCCGATTTATCTTGATATTGGACTTGAAATCGGCATACTTTATTTAGTTCCTGAAATCTGACTTGTGACTGTTGGCTGCCCACCCGTGCTCACATCATTCCCTTCTTCTTCAAGAAGATTCGTCCCGAATCTTATTTCCAAAAGAAAGGTCAGTGTTTAGTAACATCCAATCCAATCCTCCGGGTTTGAAGACGTGATTTTCATCCTTGATTTTGATAGTTGTACGTGGTTCCATATCGAAATGATATACCTGCAAAATAGAAACAAACCACGTACCTCGGGGTCTATCATTCCCCTCATCTTGACAATGATTTGTCCTCAAATCCAGAATTGCTCCAATTTGGAATGATTTCCTTGTTTGTGAGTACACCTCGTTGTTTTCATGAACATTCAACCACGACATTTGAAATGAAGATTTGTGATTCAACGGAGGAACGCTCAACAGTGGCACCAAGGGAAGACATACCACATCTGCACAACTTTCAACAATGAATTCGCCCCTCGTTATTTTCTGGTCACTTGCGACCACTATGCTTTCATGTTGGTTGTTGTTATGAACTTGAGCAACAAGAACAAATGGATTAGGATTCTCAAGTTCTTCAACCACAATGGAAGAAACCTTGTCGAAAATCTGGGGAACAATCACCTTGTCCTCAATTCCCTTCTCTCCATTTGGTTGGACCTCCAATTGTGGTGTGGAATCACAACTTTGGATCGGCATGTCACAAAAGGTCTTCCTTGTTGTTACTTCCACAAGCTTCCTCAACTCTTCATTGGCTGCCTTAATCTCCGCCAACATTAGCTTAGTTTTCATGCGAAGAACATATGCACGCTCTCGATGCTCCTTCAACGTTTTGCTCATGTTTTTGTATTTTTTTTATAGAAAATAAAAAGATAGAGGTTCAGATCAATACCAGATTGCTCTGATACCAAAATGATACGGACGGAGGACCCGTTGGATAAAAGATCCAAGAACCCTTCGTATAAGAGGTAGGCAGCGGTCTCCCTAGATCGAGAATCCAGTTTGATCACCTCCTAGAGCGAAGAAAACCTCGACCCGTTGGCTATATAATCAGCCAAGAACCTCGGTACGGTTGAACGCCACAAGACTTTGCTCACCAGTCTTGATAAGTTCGGAACAAGTGAAAACTCTACAAGAGAGAAATTCAACTCACAAAGGCAAAGCCAATTTTCGTTTATAACTCAAGGTGTATATGTTATTCGATTACAAAGGATATCAAGCCTATTTATAGGTTAGAAAAGGACTCTTCGTAGCCTACCAATAATGATAGTACTTATGATACTAATTAAACTCATAAATAGACTTATTTAACACTAATTAAATCACTTATTAACTACTAATGACTACTTATGACTCAAGACTTCAAAAGTCACTTATTTAACTCATAATAATGAAACTAATTAGACACTTAATTTAGCCTCTTCAATATGCACGAAAATCAACCATTTATTTTTCTTCTCGGGCCTTCGAAGTCTGATTGTTGACAAGCCCTTTTAAGACGAATTCAGCATATTAATATTCACCATTTGGCCCGATTTATCTTGATATTGGACTTGAAATCGGCATACTTTATTTAGTTCCTGAAATCTGACTTGTGACTGTTGGCTGCCCACCCGTGCTCACATCAGGTAGTGTCTAATGAAGCACGCTAGCCGTCAATAATTATTACCCGATAAATGGTAGATGACTCCAATTTAGCAACTCGTGGTCGTAGCCCTCTGAATGAGCTTTCTAAAGGTATAAGAGTCAAGCGAATCGGCCCAATAACGAGTGAGTTATGGCCCATACAGTTTTCAAGAAGCCCAACGGAGGCATTCTGCGATTGTTTCACTGCAGAGTTTTTTTTGACATCCACTGTTTTGGCCATATCTTTTTCGTTACTCGTCAGATTATGGTGATTCAAGTTGTGTTGGAATCCTCATTCAAAAGCCCATATGTACAAAAGGCCAAAATCCTGATTGGAGTGCGATAAACTCAATTTCCTACGGGTAGTGTCGAACGGAGCACGCCAACCTTCAATAATTTTTATCCGATAAATGGTAGATGACTCCAATTTAGCAACTCGTGGTCGTGGCCCTTTGAATAAGCTTTCCAATGGTACAAGAATCGAGCAAATTGGCCCAATAATAAGTGAGTTATGGCTCATATAGTTTTCAAGAAGTCCAACGGAGGCACCCTGCATTGCGTCGTCGCGGAGCCTTTTTTTCCATCCACTATTTTGGCCTTATCTTTTTCGTTACTCGTCCGATTGCGGCAATTCAAGTTGCATTGTAATCCTTATTCAATGGCCCACATCTGGGTAAGGTTAAAATCTAGATTAGAGTGGGATAAGCTCAATTTCCTATGGGTTGTGTCGATTCGAGCACGCCAACCATCAATAATTTTTACCCGATAAATGGTAGATAACTCAAAATTAGCAACTTGTGGTCGTAGCCCTTTGAATGAGCTTTCCAGCGGTATAAGAATCGAGCGAATCAGCCAAATAACGAGTGAGTTATGGCCCATACAATTTTCAAGAAGCCCAACAGAGGAACCCTACGATTTTGTCGCCGCAGAGCGTTTTTCGCCATTCACTATTTTGGCCTTATCTTTTTCGTTACTCATTTGGTTGCGGCGATCCATGTTGCGTTGGAATCCTTATTTTATGGCCCACATGTAGGAAAGGTCAAAATCTAGATTGGAGTTGGATAAGCTCGATTTCTTACGGGTAGTGTCGATCGGAGCACGTAAACCATCAGTAATTTTTACCCGATAA
Source organism: Schizonepeta tenuifolia (assembly GCA_029490685.1). NCBI lineage: Eukaryota > Viridiplantae > Streptophyta > Magnoliopsida > Lamiales > Lamiaceae > Schizonepeta > Schizonepeta tenuifolia. The sequence continues at coordinate 22,372,940 of CM055960.1, read as the reverse complement.
ATGGTAGATGACTCCAATATAGCAACTCATGGTTGTAGCCCTTTGAATCAGCTTTCCAAAGCCCAATAACTTGTGAGTTATGGCCAATACAGTCTTCAAGAAGCCCAAAGGAAGCACCGTGCGATTGTGTCGCCGCTGAGCCTTTTTTGCCATCCACTGTTTTGGCCATATCTTTTTCGCTACTCGTCCGAATACAACGATTATAGTTACGTTGGAAACCTCATTAAAAGGCCCACAATTAAGAAAGGCCAAAATCTTGATTGGAGTGCAATAAGCCTGATTTCCTACGGGTAGTGTCTAATGAAGCACGCTAGCCGTCAATAATTTTTACCCGATAAATGGTAGATGACTCCAATTTAGCAACTCGTGGTCGTAGCCCTCTGAATGAGCTTTCAAAAGGTATAAGAGTCAAGCGAATCGGCCTAATAACAAGTGAGTTATGGCCCATACAGTTTCAAGAAGCCCAATGGAGGTATTCTGCGATTGCTTCGCCGCGGAGCCTTTTTTGACATCCACTGTTTTGGCCATATCTTTTTCGTTACTCGTCAGATTGTGGTGATTCAAGTTGTGTTGGAATCCTTTCTCAAAAGACCATATGTAGGAAAGGTCAAAATCCTAAATGGAGTGCGATAAACTCAATTTCCTACGGGTAGTGTCCAACGGAGCACGTCAACCTTCAATAATTTTTACCCAATAAATGGTAGATGACTCCAATTTAGCAACTCGTGGTCGTGGCCCTTTGAATAAGCTTTACAATGGTATAAGAATCGAGAGAATCAGCCCAACAATGACTGAGTTATGGCCTGTATAGTTTTCTATATGCCCAATGGAGGCACCCTGCGATTGCGTCGCCGCGGAACCTTTTTTTTCAATGCACTATTTTGGCCTTATCTTTTTCGTTACTCGTCCAATTGCGGCGATTCAAGTTGCGGTTGAATCCTTATTAAATGGTCTACATGCAGGGAAGGTCAAAATCTAGATTGGAGTGGGACAAGCTCAATTTCCTATGGCTAGTGTCGATCGGAGCACGCCAACCATCAATAATTTTTATCCGATAAATGGTAGATAACTCCAATTTAGCAACTCGTGGTTGTAGCCTTCTGAATGAGCTTTCAAATGGTATTAGAATCGAGCAAATCCAATCATTAATGAGTGAGTTATGGCCCTTACAGTTTTCAAGAATCCCAACGGAGGTACCCTGCGATTGCGTCGCCGCAGAGCCTTTTTTGCCATTTACTGTTTTAGCCTTCCGATTTCCTACGGGTAGTGTCGAACGGAGCACACCAACCGTCAATAATTTTCACCCGATAAATGGTAGATGACTCTAATATAACAACTCGTGGTTGTAGCCCTTTGAATGAGCTTTCCAACGGTATAAGAATCGAGCGAATCGGCCCAATAACTAATGAGTTATGGCCCATACAGTTTTCAAGAAGCCTAACGGAGGAACCCTGCGATTGCGTCGCCGCGGAGCCTTTTTTTCCATCCCACTATTTTGGCCTAATCTTTTACGTTACTCATCTGATTGCGGCGATTCAAGTTGTGTTGGAATCCTTATTCAAAGGCCCACATGTTGGGTAGTGTCTAACGGAGCATGCCAACAGTCAATAATGTTTAACCGATAAATGGTAGATGACTCTAATTTAGCAACTCGTGCTCGTAGCCCTATGAATGAGTTTTCCAAAGGTATAAGAGTCGATCCAATCGGCCCAATAATGAGTGAGTTATTACCAATATAGTTTTCAAGAAGCCTAATGGAGGCACCCTGCGATTGCGTCACCACGGAGCCTTTTTTGCCATTCACTGTTTTGCTATATCTTTTTCGTTACTCATCCGATTGCGGCGATTTAAGTTGCGTTGGAATCCTTATTCAAAGTGCCACTTGTAAGAAAGGTGAAAATCTTGATTGGAGTGCAATAAGCTCAATTTCCTACGGGTAGCGTCTAACGGAGCATGCCAACCGTCAATAATTTTTACCCGATAAATGGTAGATGACTCCAATTTAGCAACTCGTGCTCGTAGCCCTATGAATGAGTTTTCCAAAGGTATAAGAGTCGACCCAATCAGCCCAATAACGAGTGAGTTATGGCCTGTACAGTTATCAAGAAACCCAATGGAGGCACCCTGTAATTGCGTCGCCGCGGAGCCTATTTAAATATCCATTGTTTTGGCCATATCCTTTTCGTTACTTGTCCGATTGCGGCGATTCTAGTTGTGTTGGAATTCTTATTCAAAGGTCCGTATGTAGGAAAGGTCAAAATCTTGATTGGAGTGCGATAAGCTCAATTTCATAAGGGTAGTGTCGATCGGAGCACGCAAACCATCAATAATTTTTTCCCTATAAATGGTAGATAACTCCAAATTAGCAACTCGTGGTTGTAGCCCTCTGAATGAGCTTTCTAATGGTATAAAAATCGAGCGAATCGGACCATTATTTAGTGGGTTATGGCCCATACAGTTTTCAAGAAGCCCAACAGAGGCGCCCTGCGATTGCGTCGCCGTGGAGCCTTTTTTGCCATCCACTGTTTTTAGCCATATCTTTTTCGTTACTCGTTCGATTGCGGCGATTCAAGTTGCATTAGAATGTTTATTCAAAGACCCACATGTAGAAAAGGTCAAAATCTTTATAGAAGTGCTATAAGCTCGATTTCCTATGGGTAGTGTCTAACGGAGCACGCCAACTGTCAATAATTTTTATCCGATAAATGGTAGATGACTCCAATTTTGCAACTCGTTGTCGTAGCCCTATGAATGAGCTTTCCAAAGGTATAAGAGTCGACCCAATCGGCCCAATAACGAGTGAGTTATGACCCATACAGTTTTCAAGAAGCCCAATGGAGGCACCCGGCGATTGCGTCGCCGTGGAGCCTTTTTTGCCATCCACTATTTTTTCCATATCTTTTTCGTTACTCGTTTGATTGCGGCGATTTAAGTTGCGTTAGAACCTTTATTCAAAGGACCATATATAGGAAAGGTCAAAATCTTTATTGGAGTGTGATAAGTTCGATTTTCTATAAGTAGTGTCGAACGGAACACGCCAACCGTCAATAATTTTTACCGGATAAATGGTAGATGACTCCAAATTATTAACTCGTGGTCGTAAACCTATGAATGAGCTTTCCAAAGGTACAAAAGTCGACCCAATCAGCCCAATAACGAGTGAATTATGGCCCATACAGTTTTCTAGAAGCCCAACGGAGGCTCCCTGCGATTGCGTCGCCGCGAAGCCTTTTCTGCCATCCACTGTTTTTTCCATATCTTTTTCGTTACTCGTTCGATTGCGGCGATTTAAGTTGCGTTAGAACCTTTATTCAAAGGCCCACATATAGGAAAGGTTAAAATCTTTATTGGAGTGCGATAAGTTCGATTTCCTATGGGTAGTGTCGAACAGAACACGCCAACCGTCAATAATTTTTACCCAATAAATGGTAGATGACTCCAATTTAGCAACTCGTGGTCGTAGCCCTAAGAATGAGCTTTCCAAAGGTATAAGAGTCGACCAAATCGGCCCAATAATGAGTGAGTGATGACCCATACAGTTTTCAAGAAGCCCAACGGAGGCAGCCTGCGATTGAGTCGCCACGGAGCCTTTTTTGCCATCCACTATTTTGGCCATATCTTTTTCGTTATTCGTTGGATTAAAGCGATTCAATTTACGTTAGAATCCTTATTCAAAGGACCACATTTAGGAAAGGTCAAAATCTTTATTGGAGTGCGATAAGCTCGATTTCCTACTTGTAGTGTTGAACGGAACACGCCAACCGTCAATAATTTTTTTACGATAAATAGTAGATGACTGCAATTTAGCAACTCGTGGTCGTAGCCCTCTGAATGTGCTTTCTAATTGTATAAGAATCGAGCAAATAAGACCATTAGCGATTGAGTTATGGCCCATATAGTTGTCGAGAAGCCCAACAGAGGCACCCTGCGATTGCGTCGCCGCGCAGCCTTTTTTGCCATCCACTATTTTGACATATCTTTTTTGTTACTCATCCGATTGCGGCGATTCAAGTTGTGTTGGAATCCTTAAGTAAAGGCCCACATGTAGGAAAGGTCATAATCTGGATTGGAGTGAGATTAGCTCAATTTGCTACGGGTAGTGTCTAACTGAGTACGCCAACCGTCAATAATTTTCATACGATAAATGGTAGATGACTCCAATTAAGCAACTCGTGGTCGTAGCCCTATGAATGAGCTTTCCAAAGGTATAAGAGTCGACCCAATCGGCCCAATAATGAGTGAGTTATGACCCATAAAGTTTTCAAGAAGCCCAAAGGAGGCACCCTGCGATTGCGTCGCCGCGGAGCCTTTATTCAAGTTGCGTTAGAATCTTTATTCAAAGGCCCACATGTTGGAAAGGTCAAAATTGTTATTGGAGTGCGATAAGCTCGATTTCCTACTGATAGTGTCGAATGGAGCATGCCAACCGTCAATAATTTTTATCCTATAAATGGTAGATGAGTTCAATTTAGCTATTTGTGGTCGTCGCCCTCTGAATGAGCTTTCTAATGGTATAATAATCGAGTGAATCAAACCATTAACAAGTGATTTATGGCCCATACAGTTTCCAAGAAGCCCAATGGAGGCACCCTGCGATTGCGTCGCCGTGGAGCCTTTTTTGCCATTCACTGTTTTGGCTATATCTTTTTCATTACTCACATGTAGGAAAGGTCAAAATCTTTATAGAAGTGCGATAAACTAAATTTCCTATGGATAGTGTCGGACGGAGCATGCCAACCGTCAATAATTTTTACCCGATAAATGGTATATGACTCCAATTTAGCAACTCATGGTCGTAGCCCTATGAATGAGCATTCCAAAGGTATAAGAGTCGACCCAATCGGCCCAATAATGAGTCAGTTATGACCCATACAGTTTTAAGAAGCCCAACGAAGGCACCCGGCGGATGCGTCGCCGCGGAGCCTTTTTTGCCAAACACTATTTTGGCCATATCTTTTTCGTTACTCGTTCGATTGCGGTAATTTAAGTTGCGTTAGAACCTTTATTTAAAGGCCCTCATGTTGGAAAGGTCAAAATCTTTATTTGAGTGCGATAAACTCAATTTCCTACCGGTAGAGTCGAACGGAACAGGCCAACCATCAATAATTTTTACCCGATAAATGGTAGATAACTCCAATTTAGCAACTCGTGATCGTAGCTCTCTGAATGAGCTTTCAAATGGTATAAGAATCTAGCGAATAAGACCATTAATGAGTGAGTTATGGCCAGTACAGTTTTCAAGAAGCCTAACGGAGGCACCTTGCGATTGCGTCGCTGCGGAGCCTTTTTTGCCATCCACTATTTTGGCCATCTCTTTTTCATTACTCGTCCGATTGCGGCGATTCAATTTGTGTTGGAATTCTTATTCAAAGGCCCACATGTAGAAAAGGTCAAAATAATCTTTATTGGAGTGCGATAAGCTCGATTTTCTACGGGTAGTGTCGAACGGACCACTCAAACCTTCAATATTTTTTACTAGATAAATAGTAGATGACTCCAATATAGCAACTTGTGGTTGTAGCCCTTTGAATAAGCATTCCAACTGTATATGAATCGAGTGAATTGGCCCAATAACGAGTGAGTTATGGCCCGTACAGTTTCCAAGGAGCCAAACGGAGGCTCCCTGCGATTGCGTCGCCGCGGAACCTTTTTTGCCATCCACTGTTTTGGCCATATCTTTTTCGTTACTCGTTCGATTGCGGTGATTTAAGTTGTGTTAGAACCTATATTTATAGGCCCTCATGTAGAAAAGTTCAAAATTTTTATTTGAGTGCAATAAGCTCAATTTCCTACGGGTAGTGTCGAACAGAACACGCGAACCGTCAATAATTTTTACCCGATAAATGGTAGAGGACTCCAATTCAGCAACTCGTGGTCGTAGCCCTCTGAATGAGCTTTCTAATGGTATAAGAATCGACGAATCAGACCATTAACGAGTGACTTATGGCTTATACAGTTTTCAAGAAGCCAAACGGAGGCACCCTGCGATTGCATCGCCGCGGAGCCTTTTTTGCCATCCACTGTTTTGGCCATATCTTTTTCGTTACTTGTCCGATTTCGGCGATTCAAGTTGTGTTGGATTTCTTATTCAAAGATACACATGTAGGAAAGGCCAAAATATTGATTGGAGTGCACTAAGCTCAATTTTCTAAGGGTAGTGTCGATCGGAGCATGCAAACCATCAATAATTGTTTTCTGCATAAATGGTAGATAACTCCAAATTAGCCACTCGTGGTCGTAGCCCTCTGAATGAGCTTTCTAATGGTATAAGAATCGACCGAATCGAACCATTAATGAGTGAATTATGGCCCATACAATTTTCAAGGAGCCCAATGGAGGTACCTTGTGATTACGTTGCCATTCACTGTTTTGGCCATATCTTTTTCATTACTCGTTCAATTGCGGCGATTTAAGTTGCTTTAGAATCATTATTAAAAGGTCCACATATAGGAAAGGTCAAAATCTTTATAGAAGTGCGATAAACTTAATTTCCTATGGATAGTGTCGGACGGAGCACGCCAACCGTCAATAATTTTTACCCGATAAATGGTAGATGACTCCAATTTAGCAACTCGTGGTGGTATCCCTATGAATGAGCTTTCCAAAGGTATAAGAGTCGACCCAATCCGCCCAATAACAAGTGAGTTATGACCCATACATTTTTCAAGAAGCCCAACGGAGGCACCCTGCGATTGCATCGCCGTGGAGCCTTTTTTGCCATCAACTATTTTGGTCATATCTTTTTCGTTACTCGTTCGATTGCGGCGATTCATGTTGCATTAGAATCTTTATTCAAAGGCCCACATGTAGGAAAGGTCAAAATCTTTATTGGAGTACGATAAGCTCGATTTTCTACTGGTAGCGTTGAATGCAGCTCGTCAATCGTCAATATTTTTTTCCCGATAAATGGTAGATGAATCCAATTTAGCAACTCGTAGTCGTAGCCATCTGAATGAGCTTTCTAATGGTATAAGAATCGAGCGACATCGGACCATTACGAGTGAGTTATGGCCAGTACAGTTTTAAAGAAGCCCAAAGGAGGCACCCTGCGATTGCGTCCCCGCGAGCCGTTTTTGCCATCCATTGTTTTGGCCATCTCTTTTTCGCTACTTGTCCGATTGCGGCGATTCAAGTTGTGTTGGATTTCTTAATCAAACGTGCACATGTAGGAAAGTTCAAAATCTTGATTGGAGTGCAATGAGCTAAATTTTCTACAGGTAGTGTTGATCGGAGCATGCAAACCATCAATAATTTTTTCCCCATAAATGGTACAAAACTCAAAATTCGTGGTCGTAGCCCTCTGAATGAGCTTTCTAATGGTATAAGAATCGAGTTAATCAGACCATTAACGAGTGAGTTATGGCCCGTATAGTTTTCAAGAAGCCCAACAGAGGCACCCTGCGATTGCGTCGCCGCGGAGCCTTTTTTGCCATCCACTGTTTTGGCCATCTCTTTTTAATTACTCGTCCGATTGCGGTGATTCAAGTTGTGTTGGAATCCTTATTCAAAGGCCCACATATAGGAAAGGTTAAAATCTTTATTGGAGTGCGATTAGCTTGATTTCCTACAGGTAGTATCGAACGGACCACTTTAACCGTCAATAATTTTTACCAGATAAATGGTAGATGACTCCAATATAGCAACTCGTGGTTGTAGCCTTTTGAATGAGCATTCCAACGGTATATGAATGGAGCGAATTGGCCCAATAACGAGTGAGTTATGGCCCATACAGTTTTCAAGAAGCCCAACGGAGGCTCCCTGCGATTGCGTCTCCGCGGAGCCTTTTTTGCCATCCACTGTTTTGGCCATATCTTTTTCGTTACTTGTCCGATTGCAGCGATTCAAGTAGTGTTGGATTTCTTATTCAAAGGTGCACATGTTGGAAAGGTCAAAATCTTGATTGGAGTGATATAAGCTCAAATTTCTACCGGTAGTGTCGATCGGAACACGCAAACCATCAATAATTTTTTCCCCAAAAATGGTAGATAACTCGTAATTAGCAACTCGTGGTCGTAGCCCTCTGAATGAGCTTTATAATGGTATAAGAATCGAGCGAATCGAACTATTAACGAGTGAGTTATGGCCCATACAATTTTCAAGAAGCCCAACGGAGGCACCCTGCGATTGCATTGCCTTTCTGATACGGACGGAGGACCCGTTGGATAAAAGATCCAAGAACCCTTCGTATAAGAGGTAGGCAGCGGTCTCCCTAGATCGAGAATCCAGTTTGATCACCTCCTAGAGCGAAGAAAACCTCGACCCGTTGGCTATATAATCAGCCAAGAACCTCGGTATGGTTGAACGCCACAAGACTTTGCTCACTAGTCTTGATAAGTTCGGATCAAGTGAAAACTCTACAAGAGAGAAATTCAACTCACAAAGGCAAAGCCAATTTTCGTTTATAACTCAAGGTGTCCTCTTACAAGTGATTTACAAGTCTATTTATAGGCTAGGAAAGGATTCTTGGTATCCTATCATTGATAACACTAATTAAACTCATAAATAGACTTATTTAACACTCATTACATCACTTATTAAGTACCTATGACCCTTGGACTCAAAAGTCACTTATTTAAGTCATAATAAAGAAACTAACATGACTCTTTATTTGCCCTCTTGAACATGCACGAAAATATGCATCTTTATTCCTCATCTTGGGCCTCCAAATCTGATTTGTAAATAGCCCATTCTTCAAGTTGGATTCAGCCCACCGACTTGTATAAGATTCACCATTTGGCCCAACGTAGATTGCTCTTGGACTTGGGCTTTCATTTCAGCTATAATCAACACCATGGCCTCCTTTATCTTCTTAGCTCTAGCTCTTGTAACCGGCCCACCATGAATGATCAAGGGATCTCTATTGTTGTCGTTGGTTAACTTGGATGCAGCCCCATCATTCCCTTCTTCTTCAAAAGGATTCGTCCTCGAATCTAAATCACCAAAATAAGGAGACAAATCAGCAACATTGAAAGTAGCACTTACATTATACTCACCCGGTAGGTCTAGTTTGTAAGCATTATCATTCACTCGTGCAATGACTTGAAATGGTCCATCTCCTCTTGGTTGCAACTTGGACTTCCTTTTGGATGGAAACCTCTCCTTTCTCAAGTGTAGCCAAACCCAATCTCCCGGCTCAAAGATGACTTGCTTTCGGCCCTTGTTTGCTTGCTTGATGTATTGCTCCGTCCTCTTCTCAATGTTTTGCTTCACCTTCTCATGCAACTTTTTCACCATTTCTGCCTTAGCTTTACCATCAAGACTAGCTCGTTCCTCAATTGGAATTGGAATAAGATCAAGTGGACTCAATGGATTAAAGCCATAAACAACTTCAAATGGAGAAAAGTTAGTAGCAGAATGAACACTTCGATTATAAGCAAATTCAGCAAAAGGTAAGCAATCCTCCCAACTTTTCAAGTTCCTTTGAATCAATGTTCGAAGCAATTGAGATAAAGTCCTATTAACTACTTCGGTTTGTCCATCGGTTTGGGGATGACAAGTAGTAGAAAACAGAAGTTTAGTTCCCAATTTATTCCATAACACACGCCAAAAATGACTCAAAAACTTCACATCTCGATCACTAACAATGCTTCTTGGAATTCCATGCAAACGCACAATTTCTTTAAAGAACAAATCAGCAATATGAGTAGCATCATCACTCTTATGACATGGTATGAAATGTGCCATTTTTGAAAATCTATCAACAACAACAAATACAGAATCCTTACCCCTACTTGTTCTAGGCAAACCCAAAACAAAGTCCATAGAAATGTTCTCCCAAGGTGCATTAGGAATAGGTAAAGGTGTATACAAACCATGTGGATGTGATTTGGATTTAGCTTGCATGCAAGTTATACATCTACCACAAATTCTTTCAACATCAACACGCATTTTAGGCCAATAAAAATGTTCATGCAAAACATCCAAAGTCTTATGAACTCCAAAATGCCCCATTAACCCACCACCATGAGCTTCACGAACAAGCAACTCACGCATGGAACACTTAGGAATGCACAACTTAGACTCTCTAAACAAGTAGCCCTCATGCCTATAAAACTTATCAAATGCAGCATGCTCACAAGCTAGATATATCGAAGCAAAATCAGAATCATTAGTATACATCTCCTTAATTGACTCAAAACCAAGAAGTTTAGAACTCAAAGTAGAGATTAAAGAATACCTCCGAGACAACGCATCAGCCACAATATTCTCCTTGCCCTTCTTATACTTGATCACATAAGGAAATGATTCAATGAATTCCACCCACTTAACATGCCTCTTGCTAAGCTTTCCTTGACCTTTAAGGTATTTGAGAGATTCATGATCCGTGTGAACAACGAACTCTTTAGGCCACAAGTAATGCTGCCACGTTTCAAAAGCTCTCACCAAAGCATACAACTCCTTGTCGTAGGTTGGATAATTCAATTGAGCGCCCTTCAACTTCTCGCTAAAGTAAGCAATTGGCTTTCCATCCTGCAACAAAACAGCTCCTACACCCACTCCGGATGCATCACATTCAAGCTCAAAAGTTTTATCGAAGTTAGGCAATGCAAGAATAGGAGCACTAGTTAGTTTCTCTTTAAGAAGATTAAAAGCATGTTCTTGTTTCTCTCCCCAATGAAAACCAACATCTTTTTTCACAATCTCATTCAAAGGTGCAGCAATTGTGCTAAAATCTTTAACAAACCTCCTATAAAAACTTGCAAGACCATGAAAACTTCTTACTTGAGCAATGTTTTGAGGAGTTGGCCACTGTAAGATAGCTTGCACTTTTTCCCTCTCCATTTCAATCCCATTAGCACTTACAACAAAACCAAGAAAAACAACTTTATCCATGCAAAAAGAACACTTCTTAAGATTAGCATACAATGATTCCTTTCTTAAGGTGTCTAAAACAGCACGCACATGGTCAAGATGTTCATCCACATTTTTGCTATAGATCAAAATATCATCAAAGTAAACAACCACAAATTTCCCAATGAAACTTCGCAAAACATGATGCATCAATCTCATGAAAGTACTAGGTGCATTAGTTAAACCAAAAGGCATTACTAACCACTCATAAAGACCATACTTTGTTTTAAAAGCAGTTTTCCACTCATCTCCTTCTCGAATTCGAATTTGATGATAACCACTTTTCAAATCAATCTTAGTAAACACAACAGCCCCATGCAACTCATCAAGCATATCGTCTAACCTAGGAATAGGATAGCGATACTTTACCGTGATCTTATTGATTGCTCGACAATCGGTGCACATCCTCCATGATCCATCTTTCTTGGATACAACGATCACCGGTACGGCACATGGACTCATGCTCTCACGAACTCTTCCCTTCTCCATCAAGTCTTCCACTTGCCTTTGGATCTCCCTAGTCTCTTCCGGATTGGCTCTATAGGCTGATCGGTTTGGAAGCACAGCTCCGGGCACAAAATCAATTTGATGTTCAATACCTCTTAACGGAGGTAAACCACTTGGCTCCTCTTCCGGGAAAACGTCTTCAAATTCCTTCAAAAGAGACACAAAGGTACTAGGCAAAGATGGGGTTAATTCGTTAGTGATAAAAAAAGACTCTTTGTACACCAAGATCAACACACTCTCTTCTTCAACTATTGCTCTCTTCATCTCTTTTGCTCTCACAAAGAAGTTTTGTTTTTCCTTTCCCTCTCGTGTATTCTCTCCACTCTTTTTTTCTCTCATATGTGTATCAACTCCCTCACTTTTCTTTCCCTCATTCTCTCTAGCTCTCCTCGTTTGAGACATCTTTATTTGGTCCTCATGAACTTGTTGTGGAGTCAATGGCACAAGCATGACAGATTTGTTATTGTGCTTGAAGGTATAACGATTTTGAAAACCGTCATGAATCACCCTCCGATCGAATTGCCAAGGCCTGCCCAAGAGAATGTGACTAGCATGCATTGGTACCACATCACAAAGAACATCATCCTTATAATTGCCAATGGAAAACGAAATTAGAACTTGTTTAGTCACACGAATTTCACCACATTCATTCAACCATTGAAGCTTGTATGGTTGAGGATGCTTTTGGGTTGCTAACTTCATCTTGTCCACCATATCTGAACTTGCAACGTTAGTACAACTCCCACCATCAATAATCATCATGCAAACTTTACCTTGGACCAAACACCTTGTGTGAAAGATGTTCTCCCTTTGTTGATCATCACCTTTGACTTGCACATTAAGAGCTCTTCGAACCACAAATAGCTCTCCGTGTTCTGGTGTGATCTCTTCAGGCTGTTCATCTCCACCATCATCTTCATGTTCACTTTCCGATTCTAGCTCCCCATTAGATTTTACAACCATCACCCTTTTGTTTGGACATTCAGATGCAATGTGTCCAATTCCATGACAGCGAAAACATTTGACATCTCTAGTTCTAGTAGTATTGGGAGTAGAAGTAGAGGTACCTTTGCCTTTATCAACTTCATTGAAAGGTTTTGACATCTGATTTTGAGGTTTTGAAGCAGCCCCAAATGTCGGTTTCGAAGATGTCCACTCCTTCGGCTTTGAAGATTGAGAACTCGTTGGAAAATTCTTTTGGAAGGTTCCCTTCTTCTTAAATTGCCGCTCCACCTTCATGGCCATATGAACCATATCTTCAAGCTCCACATAGTGTTGAAGATCAACGACGTTCGCAATCTCCCTATTCAGCCCGCATAGAAATCGAGCCATTGTTGCTTCTCTATCTTCTTCAACATTTGCCCTTATCATGGCAATCTCCATCTCTTTGTAGAACTCATCAACAGATTTAGTACCTTGACTCAAACTTTGTAATTTTTGATACAATTCACGAAAGTAATGAGAAGGAACAAATCTCTTACGCATTATGGACTTCATTTCATCCCAAGTGGAAATTGGTCTCTCTCCATAGCGTCTTCTATTTGTTGTCAATTGATCCCACCAAACTAGAGCATAGTCGGTGAATTCAATTACAGCAAGTTTGACCTTCTTCTCCTCGGAGTAGTTGTGACACTCAAAGATGAGTTCCACCTTTCGCTCCCACTCCAAATAGGCCTCGGGATCACTCCTTCCTTGGAAAGCAGGAATTTTCAACTTGATGCTTCCCAAGTCACGATCAACTTCATTTTGATGCCTCCTTCTACCATTATGCCTTGGAGCTCGATGCATGGATTCTGCTTCCTCTTCTTCTTCACTCTCCCTTTCATCATGATTCCTTTGTTGTCCTTGTAGCTCCAAATTCTCCAAGCGATCTGATACGCTCTCCAAAATAGTGTTAAATCTAGCAAATTGTTGTTGCATAGCTTGCAGTGTAAATTCATTTGGATTTTGATTGATATTATCGCCCATGTCCTCACAATTCACTCGTGTATCACACAAAAAGTAAAAAAAAAAAAGTAAAATAAAAAAGAAACCTCCCCAAACACTCGTGTATCACTCGTAGGCTTTTACCTCCCCTCAAATAAACTCACCACTCAATGCCTTTTACCACTCAATTCTCACTTGTAGGAATTCAAATGAACTAGAACAAATCAAGATTAGAACAAGAGATGTAGCAATCACCACACTTCAGCCCTTATGGAACAATTCAAATGATTTTCGTTTTTTTTTTTTTTGTATTTTTTTAAACTGATTTTTTTTCCCTTTTTCTTTTTCTTTCTTTTTCCTTTCTTTTTTTTTTTTTTTTTTTTTTTGCAGCAACAAAGACACAAGGATGGATAGAATATAGAGAAGATGTAGAATTGAAGAGCAAAGGTTGAGATCAATACCAGATTGCTCTGATTACCAAAATGATACGGACGGAGGACCCGTTGGATAAAAGATCCAAGAACCCTTCGTATAAGAGGTAGGCAGCGGTCTCCCTAGATCGAGAATCCAGTTTGATCACCTCCTAGAGCGAAGAAAACCTCGACCCGTTGGCTATATAATCAGCCAAGAACCTCGGTATGGTTGAACGCCACAAGACTTTGCTCACTAGTATTGATAAGTTCGGATCAAGTGAAAACTCTACAAGAGAGAAATTCAACTCACAAAGGCAAAGCCAATTTTCGTTTATAACTCAAGGTGTCCTCTTACAAGTGATTTACAAGTCTATTTATAGGCTAGGAAAGGATTCTTGGTATCCTATCATTGATAACACTAATTAAACTCATAAATAGACTTATTTAACACTCATTACATCACTTATTAAGTACCTATGACCCTTGGACTCAAAAGTCACTTATTTAAGTCATAATAAAGAAACTAACATGACTCTTTATTTGCCCTCTTGAACATGCACGAAAATATGCATCTTTATTCCTCATCTTGGGCCTCCAAATCTGATTTGTAAATAGCCCATTCTTCAAGTTGGATTCAGCCCACCGACTTGTATAAGATTCACCATTTGGCCCAACGTAGATTGCTCTTGGACTTGGGCTTTCATTTCAGCTATAATCAACACCATGGCCTCCTTTATCTTCTTAGCTCTAGCTCTTGTAACCGGCCCACCATGAATGATCAAGGGATCTCTATTGTTGTCGTTGGTTAACTTGGATGCAGCCCCATCACTTTCACTATTTTGGCAATATCTTTTTCATTACTTGTTCGATTGCGGCGATTCAAGTTGCGTTAGAATCTTTATTCAAAGGCCCACATGTAAGAAAGGTCAAAATCTTTATAGAAGTGCGATAAACTCAATTTCCTATGGATAGTGTCGGACGGAGCACGCCAACCGTCATTAATTTTTACCCGATAAATGGTAGATGACTCCAATTTAGAAACTCGTGGTCATAGCCCTATGAATGATCTTTCCAAAGGTATAAGAGTCAACCCAATCGGCCCAATAACGAGTGAGTTATGACCCATACAGTTTTCAAGAAGCCCAACGGAGGCACCCTGCGATTGCATCGCCGTGGAGCCTTTTTTGCCATCCACTATTTTGGTCATATCTTTTTCGTTACTTGTTCGATTGCGGCGATTCATGTTGCGTTAGAATATATATTCAAAGGCCCACATGTAGGAAAGGTCAAAATCTTTATTGGAGTATGATAAGCTTGATTTTCTACTGGTAGCGTCGAATACAGCTCGTCAACTGTCAATATTTTTTTCCCAATAAATGGTAGATGCATCCAATTTAGCAACTCGTAGTCGTAGCCCTTTGAATGAGCTTTCTAATGGTATAAGAATCGAGCGACATCGGACCATTAACGAGTGAGTTATGGCCAGTATAGTTTTTAAGAAGCCCAAATGAGGCACCCTGCGATTGCGTCGCCGCGAGCCTTTTTTGCCATCCATTGTTTTGGCCATCTCTTTTTCGCTACTTGTCCTATTGCGGCGATTCAAGTTGTGTTGGATTTCTTATTCAAAGGTTCACATGTAGGAAAGGTCAAAATCTTTATTGGAGTACGATAAGCTCAATTTTCTACTGGTAGCGTCGAATGCAGCTCGTCAACCGTCAATATTTTTTTCCCGATAAATGGTAGATGAATCCATTTTAGCAACTCGTAGTCGTAGCCCTCTGAATGAGCTTTCTAATGGTATAAGAATCGAGCGACATTGGACCATTAACGAGTGAGTTATGGCCAGTACAGTTTTAAAGAAGCCCAAAGGAGGCACCCTGCGATTGCGTCTTCGCGAGCCGTTTTTGCCATCCATTGTTTTGGCCATCTCTTTTTCGCTACTTGTCCGATTGCGGCGATTCAAGTTATGTTGGATTTCTTATTCAAAGGTGCACATGTAGGAAAGTTCAAAATCTTGATTGGAGTGCAATGAGCTTAATCTTTTACATGTAGTGTTGATCGGAGCACGCAAACCATCAATAATTTTTCCCCATAAATGGTACAAAACACCAAATTCGTGGTCGTAGCCCTCTGAATGAGCTTTCTAATGGTATAAGAATCGAGCGAATCAGACCATTAACGAGTGAGTTATGGCCCGTATAGTTTTCAAGAAGCCCAACAGAGGCACCCTGCGATTGCGTCGCCGCGGAGCCTTTTTTGCCATCCACTGTTTTGGCCATCTCTTTTTAATTACTCGTCCGATTGTGGCGATTCAAGTTGTGTTGGAATCCTTATTCAAAGGCCCACATATAGGAAAGGTCAAAATCTTTATTGGAGTGCGATTTGCTTGATTTCCTACAGGTAGTATCGAACGGACCACTTAAACCGTCAATAATTTTTACCAGATAAATGGTAGATGACTCCAATATAGCAACTCGTGGTTGTAGCCTTTTGAATGAGCATTCCAACGGTATATGAATGGAGCGAATCGGCCCAATAACGAGTGAGTTATGGCCCATACAGTTTTCAAGAAGCTCAACGGAGGCTCCCTGCGATTGCGTCGCCGCGGAGCCTTTTTTGCCATCCACTGTTTTGGCCATATCTTTTTCGTTACTTGTCCGATTGCAGCGATTCAAGTAGTGTTGGATTTCTTATTCAAAGGTGCACATGTAGGAAAGGTCAAAATCTTGATTGGAATGATATAAGCTCAAATTTCTACGGGTAGTGTCGATCGGAGCACGCAAACCATCAATAATTTTTTCCCCATAAATGGTAGATAACTCGTAATTAGCAACTCGTGGTCGTAGCCCTCTGAATGAGCTTTATAATGGTATAAGAATCGAGCGAATCAAACTATTAACGAGTGAGTTATGGCCCATACATTTTTCAAGAAGCCCAACGGAGACACCATGCGATTGCATTGCCTTTCACTGTTTTGGCCATATCTTTTTCATTACTCGTTCGATTGCGGCGATTTAAGTTGCGTTAGAATCTTTATTCAAAGGCCCACATGTAGGAAAGGTCAAAATCTTTATAGAAGTGCGATAAACTCAATTTCCTATGGATAGTGTCGGACGGAGCACGCCAACCGTCATTAATTTTTACCCGATAAATGGTAGATGACTCCAATTTAGAAACTCGTGGTCATAGCCCTATGAATAATCTTTCCAAAGGTATAAGAGTCGACCCAATCGGCCCAATAAAGAGTGATTATAACCCATACAGTTTTCAAGAAGCCCAACGGAGGCTCCCTGCGATTGCATCGCCGTGGAGCCTTTTTTGCCATCCACTATTTTGGTCATATCTTTTTCGTTACTTGTTCGATTGCCGCGATTCATGTTGTGTTAGAATCTTTACTCAATGGCCCACATGTAGGAAAGGTCAAAATCTTTATTAGAGTATGATAAGCTTGATTTTCTACTGGTAGCGTCGAATACAGCTCGTCAACTGTCAATATTTTTTCCCCGATAAATGGTAGATGCATCCAATTTAGCAACTCGTAGTCGTAGCCCTTTGATTGAGCTTTCTAATGGTATAAGAATCGAGCGACATCGGACCATTAACGAGTGAGTTATGGCCAGTACAGTTTTTAAGAAGCCCAAATGAGGCACCCTGCGATTGCGTCGCCGTGAGCCTTTTTTGCCATCCATTGTTTTGGCCATCTCTTTTTCGCTACTTGTCCGATTGCGGCGATTCAAGTTGTGTTGGATTTCTTATTCAAAGGTTCACATGTAGGAAAGGTCAAAATATTTATTGGAGTATGATAAGCTCGATTTTCTACTGGTAGCATCGAATGCAGCTCGTCAACCGTCAATATTTTTTTCCCGATAAATGGTAGATGAATCTATTTTAGCAACTCGTAGTCGTAGCCCTCTGAATGAGCTTTCTAATGGTATAAGAATCGAGTGAATCAGACCATTAACGAGTGAGTTATGGCTTGTATAGTTTTCAAGAAGCCCAACAGAGGCACCCTGCGATTGTGTCACCGCGGAGCCTTTTTTGCCATCCACTGTTTTGGCCATCTCTTTTTAATTACTCGTCCGATTGCGGCGATTCAAGTTGTGTTGGAATCCTTATTCAAAGGCCCACATGTAGGAAAGGTCAAAATCTTTATTGGAGTGCGATTAGCTTGATTTCCTACAAGTAGTATCGAACGGACCACTGAAACCGCCAATAATTTTTACCAGATAAATGGTAGATGACTCCAATATAGCAACTCGTGGTTGTAGCCTTTTTAATGAGCATTCCAACGGTATATGAATGGAGCGAATTTGCCCAATAACGAGTGAGTTATGTTCCATACAGTTTTCAAGAAGCCCAACGGAGGCTCCCTGCGATTGCGTCGCTGCGGAGCCTTTTTTGCCATCCACTGTTTTGGCCATATCTTTTTCGTTACTTGTCCGATTGCAGCGATTCAAGTAGTGTTGGATTTCTTATTCAATGGTGCACATGTAAGAAAGGTCAAAATCTTGATTGGAGTGATATAAGCTCAAATTTCTACGGGTAGTGTAGATCGGAGCACACAAACCATCAATAATTTTTTCCCCATAAATGGTAGATAACTCGTAATTAGCAACTCGTGGTCGTAACCCTCTGAATGAGCTATATAATGGTATAAGAATCGAGCGAATCGAACTATTAGAGTGAGTTATGGCCCATACAATTTTCAAGAAGCCCAACGGAGGCACCCTGCGATTGCATTGCCTTTCACTGTTTTGGCCATATCTTTTTCATTACTTGTTCGATTGCGGCGATTCAAGTTGCGTTAGAATCTTTATTCAAAGGCCCACATGTAAGAAAGGTCAAAATCTTTATAGAAGTGCGATAAACTCAATTTCCTATGGATAGTGTCGGACGGAGCACGCCAACCGTCATTAATTTTTACCCGATAAATGGTAGATGACTCCAATTTAGAAACTCGTGGTCATAGCCCTATGAATGATCTTTCCAAAGGTATAAGAGTCGACCCAATCGGCCCAATAACGAGTGAGTTATGACCCATACAGTTTTCAAGAACCCAACGGAGGCACCCTGCGATTGCATCGCCGTGGAGCCTTTTTTGCCATCCACTATTTTGGTCATATCTTTTTCGTTACTTGTTCGATTGCGGCGATTCATGTTGCGTTAGAATCTTTATACAAAGGCCCACATGTAGGAAAGGTCAAAATCTTTATTGGAGTATGCTAAGCTTGATTTTCTACTGGTAGCGTCGAATACAGCTCGTCAACTGTCAATATTTTTTTCCCGATAAATGGTAGATGCATCCAATTTAGCAACTCGTAGTCGTAGCCCTTTGAATGAGCTTTCTAATGGTATAAGAATCGAGCGACATCGGACCATTAACGATATGTTTTTCGTTACTCATCCGATTGCGGCTATTTAAGTTGCGTTGGAATCCTTATTCAAAGGCCCACATGTAGAAAAGGTCAAAATCAATATTGGAATGTGATAAGATAGATTTCCTATGGGTAGTGTCTAACAGAGTACGCCAACCGTCAATAATTTTTACCCGATAAATGGTAGAAGCCTCCAATTTAGCAACTCGTAGTCGTAGCCCTTTGAATGAGCTTTCCAAAGGTATAAGATTCGACCCAATCATCCCAATAACGAGTGAGTTACGACCCATACAGTTTTCAAGAAGCTCAACGGAGGCACACAGCGATGGCGTCGCCGCGGAGCCTTTCTTGCCATCCACTATTTTTGCCATATCTTTTTCGTTAATCTTTCGATTGCGGCTATTCAAGTTGCATTAGAATCTTTATTAAAAGGCTCACATGTAAGAAAGGTCAAAATCTTTATTGGAGTGTGATAAGCTCGATTTCCTACGGGTAGCGTCGTACGGAACACGCCAACCGTCAATAATTTTTACCCGATAAATGATAGATGACTCCAATTTAGCAACTCGTGGTCGTAGCCCTCTGAATGACCTTTCTAATGGTATAAGAATCAAGCAGATCCGACCAATAACGAGTGAATTATGGCTCGTACAGTTTTCAAGAAGCCTAACGAAGGCACCCTGTGATTGCGTCGTCGCAGAGCCTTTTTTGTCATCCACTGTTTTGGCCATCTCTTTTTCTTTACTCGTCCAATTGTGGCAATTCAAGTTGTATTGGAATCCTTATTCAAAGGTCCACATATAGGTAAGGTCAAAAACTTGATTGGAGTGAGATAAGCTCGATTTCCTACGGGTAGTGTTGAACAGAGCACTCAAACCGTCAATAATTTTTACCAGATAAATGGTAGATGACTCCAATATAGCAACTCGTGGTTGTAGCCCTTTGAATGAGCATTCCAACGGTATAAGAATCGAGTGAATGGGCCCAATAACGAGTGAGTTATGGCCCATACAGTTTTCAAGAAGCCCAACGGAGGCACCCTGCGATTGCGTCGCCGCGGAGCCGTTTTTGCCATCCACTGTTTTGCGATATCTTTTTCGTTACTCGTCTGATTGTGGCGATTCAAGTTGAGTTGGAATCCTTATTTAAAGGCCCAGATGTAAGAAAGGTCAAAATCTTGATTGGAATGTGATAAGCTCAAATTCCTATGGGTAGTGTCTAACAGAGCACGCCAACCGTCAATAATTTTTACCCGATAAATGGTAGATGACTCCAATTTAGCAACTCGTGGTCGTAGCGCTATGAATGAGCTTTCCAAAGGTATAAGAGTCGACCCAATCAGCTAAATAATGAGTGAGTTTTGACTAATACAGTTTTGAAAATGCCCAACGGAGGCACACGACGATGGTGTCGCCGCGGAGCCTTTTTTGCCATCCACTATTTTGGCCATATCTTTTTCGTTACTCGTTCGATTGCGGTGA
Source organism: Schizonepeta tenuifolia (assembly GCA_029490685.1). NCBI lineage: Eukaryota > Viridiplantae > Streptophyta > Magnoliopsida > Lamiales > Lamiaceae > Schizonepeta > Schizonepeta tenuifolia. The sequence goes on along the minus strand of CM055960.1, from coordinate 22,352,387 downwards.
TTCAAGTTGCGTTAGAATCTTTATTCAAAGGCTCACATGTAGGAAAGGTCAAAAGCTTTATTGGAGTGCGATAAGCTCGATTTCCTATGGGTATTGTCGTACAGAACACGCCAACCGTCAATCATTTTTACCCTATAAATGATAGATGACACCAATTTAGCAACTCGTGGTCGTAGCCCTCTGAATGAGCTTTCTAATGGTATAAGAATCGAGCGGATCGGACCATTAATGAGTGAGTTATGTCCCGTACAGTTTTCTAGAAGTCCAACGGAGGCACCCTGTGATTGCGTCGCCGCGGAGCCTTTTTTGTCATCCACTGTTTTGGCCATCTCTTTTTCGTTACTAGTCCGATTGCGGCGATTCAAGTTGTGTTGGAATCGTTATTCAAAGGTCCACATGTAGGTAAGGTCAAAATCTTGATTGGAGTGCAATAAGCTCAATTTCCTACGGGTAATGTCTAACAAAGCACGCTAACCGTCAATAATTTTCACCCGATAAATGGTAGATGATGCCAATTTAGCAACTCGTAGTCGTAGCCATATGTATGCGCTTTTTAAAGGTACAAGAGACGACCAAATCGACCCAATAAGGAGTGAGTTATGACCCATACAGTTTTCAAGAAGCCCAACAGAGGCACCCTGCGATTGCGTCGCCGCGGAGCCTTTTTTGTCATCCACTATTTTGGCCATATCTTTTTCGTTACTCGTTTGATTGCATCGATTCAAGTTGTGCTAGAATATTTATTCAAAGGCCCACATGTAAGAAAGGTCAAAATCTTTATTAGAGTGCAATAAGCTCGATTTCCTACTAGTAGTGTCGAACGGAGCACGCCAACCGTCAATAATTTTTTCCCGATAAATGGTAGATGACTCCAATTTAGCAACTCGTGGTCGTAGCCCTCTGAATGAGCTTTCTAATGGTATAAGAATCGAGCGAATCAGACCATTAACGAGTGAGTTAAGGCCCATACAAGTTTCCAGAAGCCCAACGGAGCCACCCTGCGATTGTGACACCGAAGAGCCTTTTTTGCCATCCACTATTTCGGCCGTGTCATTTTCGTTACTTCTCCGATTGCGGCGATTCAAGTTGTGTTGGAATTCTTATTCAAAGGATCACGTGTTGGAATGTTCAAAATCTTGATTGGAGTGAGATAAGCTCGATTTTCTAAGGGTAGTGTCGAACGGAGCACTCAAACTGTCAATAATTTTTACTAGATAAATGGTACATGACTCCAATATAGCAACTCATGGTTGTAGCCCTTTGAATGAGCTTTCCAAAGGTATAAGAGTTGATCCAATCGGCCCAATAACGAGTGAATTATGACCCATACAGTTTTCAAGAAGCCCAACGGAGAGACCCAGCGATTGCGTCGCCACAAAGCCTTTTTTGCCATAAACTATTTTGGCCATATCATTTTCGTTACTCGTTCGGTTGCGGTGATTCAAGTTGCGTTAGAATCTTTATTCAAAGGTCCACATGTAGGAAAGGTTAAAATCTTTATTGGAGTGCGATAAGCTTGATTTCCTACTGGTTGCGTCGAATGGTGCACGCCAACCGTCAATAATATTTTCCCAATAAATGGTAGATGACTCCAATTTAGCAACTCGTGGTCGAGGCCCTCTGAATGAGCTTTCTAATAGTATAAGAATCGAGCGAACCGGACCATTAATGAGTGAGTTATGGCCCGTACAGTTTTCAAGAAGCCCAACGGAGGCACCCTGCGATTGCGTCGCCGTGGAGCCTTTTTTGCCATCCACTGTTTTGCCATATCACTTTCGTTAATCGTCTGATTGCGGCGATTCAAGTTTCTTTGGAATCCTTATTCAAAGGCCCACATGTAGGAAATGTCAAAATCTTCATTGGAGTGCGATAAGCTCTATTTCCTACGGGTAGTGTCTAACGGAGCAATCCAACCGTCAATAATTTTTACCCGATAAATGGTAAATGACTCCAATTTAGCAACTCATGGACGTAGCCCTATGTATGAGCTTTCCAAAGGTACAAGAGTCGACCCTATCGGCCCAATAAGGAGTGAGTAATGACCCATACAATTTTCAAGAAGCCCAACGGAGGCCCCCTGCGATTGCGTCACTGCGGATCCTTTTTTGCCATCCACTATTTTGGCCATATCTTTTTCGTTACTCGTTTGATTGCATCGATTCAAGTTGTGTTATAATCTTTATTCAAAGTCTCACATGTAGGAAAGGTCAAAATCTTTATTGGAGTGCGATAAGCTCAATTTCCTATGAGTAGTGTCGAACGGAACACGCCAACCGTCAATAATTTTGACCCGATAAATGGTAGATGACTCCAATATAGCAACTCGTGGTCGTAGCCCTCTCAATGAGCTTTCTAATGGTATAAGAATCGAGCGGATCAGACCATTAACGTGTGAGTTATGGCCCGTACAGTTTTCAAGAAGCCCAACGGAGGCACCCTGCGATTGCGTCGCCGCGGAGCCATTTTTGCCATCCACTGTTTTGGCCATCTCTTTTTCGTTACTCGTCCGATTGCGGCGATTCAAGTTGTGTTGGAATTCTTATTCAAAGACCCACGTGTAGGAAAGGTCAAAATCTTGATTGGAGTGTGATAAGCTCAATTTCCTACGGGTAGTGTCGAACGGAGCACTCACACCGTCAATAATTTTGACCAGATAAATGGTAGATGACTCCAATATAGCAACTCGTGGTTGTAGCTCTTCGAATGAGCTTTCCAAAGGTATAAGATTCGACCCAATTGGCCCAATAACGAGTGAGTTATGACCCATACAGTTTTCAAGAAGCCCATTGAAGGCACCCTGCGATTGCATCGCTGCGGAGCCTTTTTTGCCATCTACTATTTTGGCCATATCTTTTTTGTTACTCGTTCGATTGCGGCGATTTAAGTTGCGTTAGAATATTTATTCAAAGGCCCACATGTAGGAAAGGTCAAAATCTTTATTGGAGTACAATAATCTCGATTTCCTACTGGTAGTGTTGAACGCAACACGACAACCGTCAATAATTTTTTCCCGATAAATGGTAGATGAATCCAATTTAGCAACTCGTAGTCGTGGCCCTCTGAATAAGCTTTCTAATGGTATAAGAATCGAGCGAATCAGACCATTAACGAGTGAGTTATGGCCCATATAGTTTTCAAGAAGCCCAACGGAGGCACCCTGTGATTGTGTCGTCGCGGAGCCTTTTTTGTCAGCCACTGTTTTGGCCATCTCTTTTTCGTTACTTGTCTGATTGCGGCGATTCAAATTGTGTTGGAATCCTTATTCAAAGGTCCACATGTAGGTAAGGTAAAAATCTTTATTGGAGTGCGATAAGCTCGATTTCCTACGGGTAGTGTCGAACGGAGCACTCAAACCGTCAATAATTTTTACCAGATAAATGGTAGATGGCTCCAATATAGCAACTCGTTGTTGTAGCCCTTTGAATGAGCATTCAAACGGTATAAGAATCAAGCGAATCGGCTCAATAACGAGTGAGTTATGGCCCATACAGTTTTCAAGAAGCCCAACGGAGGTACCCTGCGATTGCGTCGCCGCGGATCCCTTTTTGCCATCCACTGTTTTGGCCATATCTTTTTCGTTACTTGTCCGATTGCAGCGATTCAAGTTATGTTGGAATTCTTATTCAAAAGGCCCACGTGTAGGACAGGTCAAAATCTTGATTGGAGTGCGATAAGCTCGATTTCCTACGGGTAGTGTCGAACTGAGCACTCAAACCGTCAATAATTTTTACCAAATAAATGGTAGATGACTCCAATATAGCAACTCGTGGTTGTAGTCCTTTAAATGAGCTTTCCAAAGGGATAAGAGTCGACCCAATCGGCCCAATAATGAGTGATTTATGACCCATAGAGTTTTGAAGAAGCCCAACGGAGGCACCCAGCGATTGTGTCGCCGTAGAGCCGTTTTTGCCATCCACTATTTTGACCATATCTTTTTCGTTCATTTTTCGATTGCGGCGATTCAAGTTGCGTTAGAATCTTTATTCAAAGGCCCACATGTAGGAAAGGTCAAAATCTTTATTATAGTGCGATAAGCTCGATTTCTTACTGGTAGTGTCGAATGGAGCACGCCAATCGTCAATAATTTATCCCCAATAAATGGTAGATGACTCCAATTAAGCAACTCGTGGTCGTAGCCCTCTGAATGAGCTTTATATTGGTATAATAATCAAGCAAACCAGACCATTAACGAGTGAGTTATGGCACCTACAGTTTTCAAGAAGCCCAACGGAGGCACCCTGATTATTGCGTCGCCATGGAGACTTTTTTGCCATCCACTGTTTTGCCATATCTTTTTCGTTACTTGTCTGATTGTGGCGATTCAAGTTGCGTTGGAATCCATATTCAAAGGCCCATATGTAGGAAATGTCAAAATCTTGATTGGAGTGCTATAAGCTTGATTTCCTACTGATAGTGTCTAACAGAGCACGCCAACCGTCAATAATTTTCACCCGATAAATGGTAGATGACGCCAATTTAGCTACTCATACTCGTAGCCCTATGTATGAGCTTTCCAAACCAAATCGGCCCAATAAGGAGTGAGTTATGACCCATACAGTTTTCAAGAAGCCCAACGGAGGCACCCTGCGATTGCGTCGCCGCGGAGCCTTTTTGTCATCCACTATTTTGGCCATATCTTTTTCGTTACTTGTTCGATTACGTCGATTCAAGTTGTGTTGGAATTCTTATTCAAAGGCTCACATGTAGGAAAGGTCAAAAGCTTTATTGGATTGAAATAAGCTCGATTTCCTACGGGTAGTGTCGAACGGAATATGCCAACCGTCAATAATTTTCCCGATAAATGATAGATGACTCCAATTTAGCAACTTGTGGTCGTAGCCCTCTGAATGAGCTTTCTAATGGTATGAGAATCGAGCGTATCAGACCATTAATGAGTGAGTTATGGCCCGTACAGTTTTCAAGAAACCCAACTGAGGCACCTTGTGATTGCGTCGCCGCGGAGCCTTTTTTGTTATCCACTGTTTTAGCCATCTCTTTTTCTTTACTCGTCCGATTGCGGTGATTCAAGTTGTGTTGGAATCCTTATTCAAAGGTCCACATGTACGTAAGGTCAAAATCTTGATTGGAGTGCGATAAGCTCGATTTCCTATGGGTAGTGTCGAACGGAGCACTCAAACTGTCAATAATTTTTACCAGATAAATGGTAGATGACTCTAATATAGCAACTCGTGGTTCTAGCCTTTTGAATGAGCATTCCAACAGTATAAGAATCGAGCGATCAGCCCAATAATGAGGGAGTTATGGCCCATACAGTTTTCAAGATGTCCAACAGAGGCACCCTGCGATTGCGTTGCCGCGGAGCCTTTTTTGCCATCCACTGTTTTGGCCATATCTTTTTCGTTACTTGTCCGATTGCGGCGATTCAAGTTGTATAGGAATTCTTATTCAAAGGCACACATGTAAGAAAGGTCAAAATCTTTATTGGAGTGCGATAAGCTGGATTTCCTACTGTTAATGTCGAACAGAGAACGCCAACCATCAATAATTTTTACCAGATAAATGGTAGATGACTCCAATATAGCAACTCGTGGTTGTAGCCCTTTGAATGAGCAAGTCTTCCTTCGAGTAATAGTATAGAGTATTCATTCGTACTCTATATCGAGTCTTCTTTCGAGTCATAAGATGGAAAAATGGTATGTACTTTAGGTCAGAATCTTCCGTCAAGTAAAAGATAAGAGTTAGACTATAACACTAAGATTGAGAATGTAGATGTCAACTCAACCTCCCGCTCCGTCGACTCAACGAGAAAAAGGAAAGAGTTTTAATTATGCGATTTCTTTTAAATAAGAAATTTTATGAGCAAGTATTCAATAAAAATTTAGAATGAGAATGAGTTGTGTTGTAAAAAAAAATAGAATTTTACAGAAGTATAAATTTTATACTTTATGTGATTATGCGATAGTACAAGTACTATCTTATGTGAAATTAGTTGCGCAATGATTTCCTTTTTATGAAAAGTTATGCGAATACGAGAATATAGTTGGATTTTAGGGGATTTTCCCGGTTCAAAGAGAACGTAGACTTGAAACCTAAGAACTTTCCGGTTCTTCGAGAACTTAGACGTTTTTAAGAAACGTTGTTTTGAAATGATTTCGGAAGGAGATCCCCAACGCGAGAAGGACTTCTATTGATGAATGTCACGTGCGTTAAGTGACATGAATAAAGGTTCGGCAAAGTCGAACTTGTTTTCTGAAAATTTCCTGCGAGGAAAATGAATAAAAATGATTCAATAAATCGTGTTAGTAATCGAAGGGAGCGATTAGACATTTGAGAAGCTTTCGGCTTCGAGTTAAGAAAGATATGATCGAGACGACGAAAATTGAGTAAAGGGATTTCAAAGCCAAATGAAATAAGTGAACGTTGTTTCCGTGTAAGTAACGTAAATGACGTCATTCGTGTCGCGTCATTCCGTTTTTCTTTCATTTTGTGTTTTCAGTAGTGTTCGCCTAGATCGAACTTTACGAAGAAAGATCATATAAATTATTAGAAATCGAGCACGAAGCTTGATTAAATTTTCCAACGATCGCCCGATTGTAGCGACGACAACTGGAACTTAGTTTCCAGAAAAGTTATTCTTAAGTTATATTTCCAATTTTCTTTTGGAATTTAATTCCATATTTCGTATTGAGCGACGACTACAACTAGTACAAATACCAAGAGTCATAAACAATAAAATTTCTTGTAAATAGATGTTACTTTTGAATAAGTAACATGAACGAAGTAAATGTACTTTGTTTTAATAAGTAAAAGTCATTAAGAGTTAAGGTGTTGAGAAAGAAATAAAGAATTAAAATGAAAAAAAAATATATATGGTGAAATAAAAATATATATATATATATATATATTGTTGAGTGCAATTTCTTGAATTGCTAGAAGTCTCGATAAGTGGTTGATTTAAGTGATGATGTTACAATTGAGTAAGGAATATTCATTTTGTAATTTATGTTTTCGTTGAGATAAGTTATTTTTTTTTCCCTACCTGTTACTGATCCGTGTTACCTTAAAACTTTTGTAGGATGGCTAGGACTCGCGTTACAGCTCGGAAGAGCCAGCCTTTGGCCTCGTGCGAGCGCACTATAGTAGATATGTTGCAGAACGAGTACTACGAGTTTGAGGTAGACTATGGAGAGGAAGACGTGGGACAGATTGTTAGTAACTTTTCTTCAGCCTACTACCCAGTACGACACTTGATCCGGGAGAGTCAGGCAATCTCAGACCTGATCGTGCACTTACCGGAGGAGTGGCGCGGTTGGGCGCACCGGGTAGCGTGGTACTTTTTAGGGATCCTCGGCGACGATACTGAGCCGACCGGCAACTACGCCGGATTTGCCCTATTCGTACACAGGAGGTTCTTCGAGATCAGGTTCATGTTCCCTGTCCCTTTTGAGCCACACCTTCCCTACAGCCACTTTCCCGCTGAGACGGAGCTTGAGCAGCTTGACTTAGACCCTGAGTACTCTGCCCTGTTGGAGTTGCCACCAGACGGTGTACTGGTTGAGGAGTCTGACGCTGAGTTAGAGCAGCCAGAGGAGGACGAGGAGACAGTAGTTACACCAGAGTCGCCACCAGTTGGACAGCAGATCGAGGAGTTGATCCCAGGGCCGGGATTCGTGGAGGTTGACGCTGAGACAGCCGCGCTGTTAGGGTTGTTTTCACCTTTTGTGCCACACGTTTGTGTTAGAGTTAGGGGACCGTTAGAGACGAGACTGTATAGGGAAGGGCCAGACCACCGAGAGATCGACGCAGAGCTCGCCACCTTGTTAGAGTTACCTTCTCCACTTACGCCGCTCAAGGAGATCTGTGCGAAGTGGGGAGTAGTCAGAGAGCGGATGGAAGCAGGACCATCCAGGGTCCGTTCTAGGGAGGACTTCGAGTCAGGTTCGGGTTCAGGTTTAGTTCCCGAGCACCTTCTTCCCCTGAAGAAGCGTGCGGTAGAGGTCAGCGAGGACTACTTGGTTTCCGACCTGGAGGAGACGGTTTCAGAGACACCGTCACCTGCTTTGCTTACACTTGCTGACGGCTCCACTCTGATGGAGGACGAGGCACTTCAGCTGGTTTTTGGTTCAGAGTCCGAGGAGGAGGAGGATCCGGAGGAAGATCCAGAGGAGGACCCTGAGGAGGACCCGGACGAGGATCCGGAGGAGGACCCAAAGGAGGGTTGTTAGGATTTTTGCATACCGTAGGGGGTAGTTTTTGGACTCGACTGCAGTTTAGTTGAGCAGGGCGTTGTAGACGCGGGTAAATATCAGTAGTAGTAGTAGCTCTTTTGTCCTGTATAGAGTCGGATCAGTAACTAGTTAGTTTTGTAGTACCCTAGCAGATACGAAATTTTATGAATCGTTTCCGTTCTAGTACTTTTAGTAGGTACGGAGTTGCAGCTTGTTAGTGCACCCGGTTAATAGTAGACAGTCAGCCTAGTTTAGACTAGTAGTAGTCTAACCCTTTTTGTATAAGTCCTCGTTGGAGGCAGAATTGATATTCTTTTTGATGTATATATATATACATGACCCGTGAAGAGGGTTTTTAATCACAAGCAAATTTCTTATGAATCGAGTAATTAAAATCAGAATGTCAAATGAACCCGTGTAACGAGGAATTGAGTTTAACTTGAAGTTAAAAGATTATGAAATAAAATCGAAATTATGTTCGATATGTTGTTTTGTGAACTTGATTAAGTTGAGAACGAGCAAGTAAGTACTAAGTGTAATTAACAGAAGAGAACTAATGAGAATTTCAATTTTTCCTTAGACTAACAACAACAACAACAACAACAACAACAACAACAACAACAACAACAACAACAACAACAACAGCAACAACAACAGCAACAAGAGGCCATGGCAGGGAAACAACCAATCGGGGTTGTTCATTCAGGGGAATAAGCAGAACTCGCCATGGAAGGGCAACAATTAGCAGAACCAGCCGTAGGGGCAACAGAGAAACTTCAACCAGGGAGCGAATAACCCAGGGAGGGTTACCATTCCTGTCTGCCCGAAATGCAACCGAGCCCATCCCGGAGTCTGCCAGATAGGAACCCCCAACTGTTTCAACTGTGGACAGAAGGGGCACATGAAAAAGGACTGCCCTAAACCGCTTCAAGCAGTACCCCTCCGAGCCATCCAAGCACAGCCGCAGCAGCCGCCAATAAACCAACAACAGTTTCAGCAGCATGCACAGCAACAACAGAATGCGAGGGCATGCGCTATCAAACAGGGTGGTCAGCGCAAAGGAAAAGGCAATCTAGCAGTTATGGGAAAACTCCACAACATCCCCATTAAGATACTGTTTGATACTGGCGCATCGCATTCTTTCATTGCTGGCTCGTGTGCCGATAACTTAGACATCAGACCTGTAAGAGCTGCACAATCTACGAGAGTAGCCACACCTTCAGGAGAGATCACTACTTCCACGCATGTTTGCTCTAACCTAGAACTAGAAATCGGAACTCATAAGGTTATAGCGAACAACTTAAATGTTATGATAATGTAGGACGTAGATATAATCCTAGGAATGGATTGGTTGTCAGAGAATTACGCCACAATTCTTTGCAACGAGAGAAAAATCTCTTTTCAGCCGCCGGGTAAAGAACCAACCGAATTCCACGGAATTTCAATGGGTAGAGGCGTACCAATTATATCAGCCCTTCAAGCCACTAAACTCATGAAGAAGAAAGGTACCACAGTCTATTTTGTGTACCTAGTCGGAGAGCCAGGAGCCGAGAAGACCATTCAGGACGTAAAAGTCGTGAATGAATATGAAGATGTTTTTCCAAAAGTGCTACCAGGATTGCCACCAGATCGTCATGTGGACTTCACGATCGACTTAGAACCAGGAGCAGCCCCTAAGTCTAAAGCCCCATACAGGATGGCACCGAAGGAACTGGAAGAGCTCAAAATCCAGTTACAGGAATTACTAGACCTTGGTTTTATCAGGCCAAGCGTCTCACCTTGGGGAGCACCCGTGCTTTTTTTTAGGAAAAAGGACGGATCGATGAGAATGGGCATAGATTACCGAGAACTGAACAAGATCACGCTCAAGAACAAATATCCTTTGCCAAGGATCGAGGATCTGTTCGATCAGCTCAAGGGTGCAGGAGTCTTCTCCAAGATAGATTTGAGGTCAGGGTACCACAACTCAAGATCAAACCTGAAGATGTACCGAAGACCGCTTTTAGAACGCGTTATGGCCATTACGAATTCCCAGTGATACCATTTGGTTTAACCAACGCTCCAGCCGTATTCATGGACCTTATGAATAGAGTCTTCCACCCCTATTTGGACAAATTCGTTTTAGTATTCATCGACGACATCCTCGTTTACTCTAAGAATGAAAAGGAGCACGAGGAACATCTACGGATAGTGTTGGAGACACTAAGAGCCGAGAAACTCTACGCCAAATTCAGTAAATGCGAATTTTGGCTGAAGGAAGTAATGTTCCTTGGGCACATAGTATCAGCGGAAGGAATCAAGGTAGATCCAGCCAAGGTAGAAGCAGTGCATAACTGGAAGTCACCAACGAGTCAGAACGAGATCAGAAGTTTCTTGGGATTAGCCGGTTATTACAGAAGGTTTATTGAGGGATTCTCTACGATCGCTCACCCGATGACGCAGCTACTCAGGAAGGATACCAAATTTAAATGGACGGATGAGTGTGAGAAGAGTTTCCAAACTCTCAAGGAGAAGTTAACCACAGCGCCAGTACTAGCACTTCCAGACACAAACAAAGAATATGTGGTTTACACTGATGCATCGAAAAATGGATTAGGTTGTGTCTTGATGCAAGACGGACGAGTGATAGCTTATGCTTCACGACAACTTTGACCTCACGAAGTTGAGTACCCAACCCACGACTTAGAACTCGCAGCCGTGGTGCATGCGTTAAAGATTTGGAGACACCATCTCTATGGTGTAAGAGTTGAGATATTTACCGATCACAAAAACCTGAAGTACTTTTTCGAGCAGAAGGAACTGAATATGAGGCAAAGGAGATAGCTCGAACTAGTCAAGGATTACGACTGCGGAATCAACTATCATCAAGGAAAGGCTAATGTGGTAGCAGACGCATTGAGTCGCAAGGCTCCAACGAAGTTAGGATGCCTCTTTGTAGAGGAAGGAACTTTAGTACGAGAATTCGAGAAGATGGATATCAGAGTGCTTGACACGCCAGCTATGATAACAAGTCAGATCGCATCTTTAGAAGTCACACCAGATTTGAGAGAAAGAATCATCAATGTTTAGAGAAAGGACGAGTCAATGGAAAAGTTACGAGTAAGGATAAGAACAGATAAGCCAGAAGGATATTCTGAAGCTCCAGACAATGCGATACTTTATGAAGGCAGGGTTTGTAATCCTGACAAAGACAGTGAATTGAAGAACGAGATCTTGAGTGAAGCTCACGATACGCCTTACACAGCACATCCAAGAAGTACGAAAATATACCAAGATTTGAGAAGAAACTTTTGGTGGAATGGAATGAAACAAGACGTTGCCTCGTTTGTAGAAAGATGCCTAGCATGTCAGCAGGTCAAGGCTTTACACCGACGACCATATGGATTGCTACAACCATTGGATGTCCCAGAATGGAAATGGGAAGGCATAGCTATGGACTTTGTCACAGGCTTGCCTAAGTCGAGAAGAGGAAACACAGCGATTTGGGTGATAATAGATAGGCTTACGAAGTCAGCACATTTCTTGCCGATTAAGATTACATACGGATCAGAGAAACTAGCTCAGTTATATGTCAGAGAGATTGTACGTCTACATGGAATACCGAAGGTCATCATTTAAGATAGAGATGCCAAGTTTACCTCGAGATTTTGGATTATGATGCAGAAAGAGTTGGGAACAGAGCTTAATTTCAGTACAGCGTTTCACCCACAGACAGATGGGCAGTCAGAGAGAACGATTCAGATTTTGGTTGATATGTTGAGGACAGTAGTTTTGGACCGAGGCGCGAATTGCGAAGAAATTCTACACTTAGTCGAATTCGCCTATAACAACAGCTATCAGGCCACGATAGGAATGGCGCCGTTTGAGGCTTTGTATGGAAAGAAATGTAGATCACCGCTTTATTGGGACGAAGTAGGTGAGAGAAAGAACCTAGGCCCAGATGCGATTAATGAGATGATTGAGATAGTTCGGCAGATTCGAGATAGAATGAAAGAAGCCCAGAGCCGACAGAAATCGTATGCCGACGATCGTCGAACCAATCTTGAGTTTGGATTAGGAGATAAAGTTTTTCTTAAGATATCACCGACCAAAGGAATCCTTAGGTTCGGAGTTAAGGGTAAGCTAAGACCCAGGTTTATAGGACCTTATGAAATCCTCAAGAGAATAGGACCCGTCGCTTATAGATTGGCCTTACCGCCAAGTCTAGGAGGCGTTCACAACGTTTTTCACGTTTCTCAGTTGAGAAAATATGTTTATGATCCTAAGCACGTCATTAGTCAGCAAGACGTAGTTCTTGAATCTGACCTAAGCTATGAAGAGAAGCCGATATCGATTTTGGATAGAAAGGTCCAAGAATTAAGAACCAAATCGATACCAATCGTGAAAGTGCTTTTGGAACCACCACGGGCAAGAAGAAGCCACGTGGGAACTCGAGGAGAAGATGAAGGAGCGATATCCTCATCTTTTTGCAGAAGGTATGCAAATTTCGGGACGAAATTTTTCGTAAGGGGGTAGGATGTAATGCCCCGTAAATCCTTACGATCTTAAAATTTTAAAGTTAATTAAATAAATGGCTTTGCACGCCTAAATTTACGATTTTGAATTCTAAGACTAACGGTCGAATCCATTTCCGAAAATAAATTACGGAAGTCAGCTAGACGACTATTGTATTTAGGGTTAGCGCGTACGAAAAAAATTTAGTTCGTGAACTCAGAACGGAAAACCGTCTGATTTTTACATTCACGAAATCGCGATACGAACTCGCCCGAAAAAGTTCGTTTTTATGATTTTCCGGACGAAATTCGGACTGTGTCGTTCCGAGTTTTTGTCAAAATAAATTTTATAAATTTATTTTCCGATTAAGTTTCATACGTTAGAAATTTCGGTCGAATCGGATCGCGACGATTTTGTGCCGAGCTATGTTTTTCGTCGAACGTTTTCCGTAAAGTCGGATCGCGCCGGAAAAACGCGTATTTTCTTTCTCCCTCTCTCCCCTTGCTTGACCGACTTCATCCTCACTCTCTTAGATGATATTTTCATTTTATAATGTTATATGAGGACACCTATTGTTATTACTATTGCACTTTACACATGTTACCTCTTAATATGTTAGAACATTAGGTTAATAAAATTAAAACCATATCTCTCCTTCCCTCCCCCTAATTTTCGGCAGCCTCCCTCTTACCATCTCCCATCTTCATTTCTTCCATCTCCATTGTTGAAGCTTCAAGAACTTGAAGGAGAAACACACAAGTCATCATCCAATCATCCAAACCTCTTACTTCTTTCACTAATTAGCAAGGTAATCCTCTCCTCTATACTTCTATCCATCCATCATCCTCTTCTTTTCATTTTTCTTTTTGATCGAAAAGTTTGAGTGTTGAATTAGATGATTCGATCTTGGATTAATGAAATTAGATGTGTTAGATAGGATAATTAGGGTTTAGAATTGAACAAAATCAAGAACCCTAATATCCTCTATAATACCGAAAATTTAGGGAAAATGATAGGATTTTTGGATTTCTTCAATCGATGATAGATTCATGCTTAAGAGGTGCTTAATTGATGATTAGAACAAAACGAAATCGAAAGCCCCTTGAATTGTTGAAACCGATTTAGGGTTTAGGTAAAGAATTAGGGATTTTTGCATGTTAGTGTTTAATTGGATTTCAATTGTCCAATTGATGTTATAGTAGGTTGATTAATGAGTAAATGGTGTTAATTGGAGAAGAAAATCACCCTCTTATCCATTGTGTAAATACCAAAATTTATAGGAGTTTTAGGGGTTTCCATGTGTTTGATTTTAATTGATGTTTAGTTGATGGAATATAGTTGCAAATGAAGTTAGTTGTTAATGGGAATTTAATTAGATTTTTCTAAAAATATTTATTGTAAAGTAAGAGACGAAGAACTCGTCGTAAGTTGAAATATAGAGTTGGTATGATGATTGCATGCATGAAAGTGATTCTCTTTAGTTGTTGTTTAATGTCGTAAAATTTGAACGGAATCCGACAACTTTGAAAATTTCATAAGAGAAGAACAACTAGACGTAACTAGTAACCGAGAAGTCGAATGAGAATTCTAATTTGATATTATTGTCTATGATGGACTTGAGAACAACTTTGTAGTTGACGTTATGAGCTTTCGAGCTAAAATAATATGAGCTATAGTGATAGTCGAGAACTAGAACGCGAAGTGAATAACTTGTTGGTTTAGTACTTGTTAGTTAAAAGCCGATGTTTAGAACGTCGTGCTATTGGACGAGTTTTGAGAAGGAGTTCATCACGTACGGGAATACGTGATGACTGCCTTGTGGGTCCAGTTTCTAAAGAAATCGAATTCGAGAGCTCAGAACGAACCTAAGACGTTATACGTCGAATCTATCGAGCAACTAGGGTTATCGTGGCAGTTTTGCGACCCTCGCCGGAAACTGTAATAACTTTTGGCTCGTTTATCGGATTTGCGATCCGTAAATTGGAGCGTAAACTAGACATCCCAAACATTCCAACGGTACAGGGCTCACCCCCTGTTTCCAGATTCCCTGTTCTGGGCAGTCCCCAGAGTCACTGTAATGCACAGTGAAACTTCAGTTTCTCTTCTTCTAAGTTGTTTCGTTCGCAACTTAGTTTCTTTCGATCGTTTAAGCCGTAATAACTAACGACTATCTTCCTACTGAACCTAGAGTCAAGTACAGGGCCTTGAGTGATAAAACCAGTCGAGATCTTATCTCTTATCCGTTCAAATAAAGAAGTAGTAAGCGAGAAATTTCATAAGTTGTTTAATGAACTAAAACGTAATTTTTACTAAGTTGATTCTTTCTAACTTAGTTTCTTATGATCTTTTAAGTCGTATTAAGCTATCGACTACCCTCTCTACTGACCTAAGAGTCGAGTATGAGACCTTCCGAGTTCTAAACGGGATTTGAACGAGTCTCGTTCCCGTTTAAGTAAAATGAATCTAGTAAGCGTGCAAATGCCTAAAGAATGAAACGACTAAAACTTATTTCGATTCTCTTTGATCGATTATCTTTTACGACCCGTTTTTTTTAAGTATTATTATTTTACGATGAAGGAGGAAGCCAACTGTAAAGAAAGGACGGAAGATCCGAAGATTGGAAGCTAGTGCTTTTAGTTCTGTATTACGAGGTGGGCTTTTATATACAAATAAAACTAGCAATGCTCGGAAAATCTTTCTTTATCGTTTTGATATCTGTGTTTTCAAAGTGATATTATGGCATGAACTGTTTTATGTTTTATGTGAGTTCTCTTGTACCTATCTGAGTCAACATTCGTGTTTTCCAGATTTAGAGTTAATCTAACTAGGTTAACTAACGATCGGCTCTGAGTTAGCTGCTAAGTGCTTTCCAGAGTTAGTGCACTTTGCAACCTGTGGTGTATGTGATATCCTGTTGAGGGGTACCAGCCACGGTGAATGAGAATTGGTCAAGATTGAACGTAATATTAGTCAGAAAATGCTCGCGCGAGTGATTTATGAGAAAAGAAAATATTTAGTAGACGCGGGCCCTTTTTAATAAAACCCCGACGTGCTATGATTATGAAATGCCATATTTATCTATACTTATGATTATGATTTCGGCATCGTGCCCACTAAGTACGTTTGTACTTAGCCCTGCATTGTTTTCTAAATGTGCAGGTTGAAGCGACAGGAGCAGCAACGGTTGATGTTGAGTTGAAAGATAGGATGCTTTAGTTAGAACTCTTCTGCTGCAGAACTCTAAATCCTTTGAAATGTACCTTTTGAACAATACACTGTAGTTAAGCTTGTAATTTTGAACTTAGTTTCTACTGTGTACTTTTGTCGAGTAATCCGTAGCGATTAACTCTTTCTTTATTATATTCAAGTCTTGTTCATGGTTTATTTGATGCCTTTCATGTATGATTAGTCAGTTAACCCCCTTCTTCCCCGCTTCTTTAATCCAACCCCAGTCGCATCCCGGCTTCTGCCGTCCCTCGGGATTTGGGGCTGTGACATAATTTCTTTTAGAATTAATTTTAATGATCTTTAAATCTTCAAATAAACACCAAGAACACCTAAAACACCAAGAACACATATTCAAAAACTCATATTTTTTACCAAGAACACCTAGAACAAACACTAGGTATCCTTTCTTACTTCATTCAATTTTTGCCTCTTTTTATGCTTAAAACTTCATTCTTTTTAACTCATAAATCCTACTAACATCTATTATTCAACTTTTTCATATAACATGCTCTTAAACATCATATTATCAATTCATCCAAAAATCATCACAACATCATAACATCAAAATATTATAAAAATTATTTTTCTTCTAAACATGCATATATATATTTTGATTTTCCACATAACAACATCATAGGAGATTAAATCATCATATACTCATATTCATCTCATGCTCATTATATCATCAAATCATCAATAAAATGATCAAAATAAATTTCTCCTCCTTGCCCTATAACTCACGGCATTAAGCAATAAATTAGGATAGATATTTTCTCAATTTTTTTCATGCACATATACTCATTCAAAATATACTCATAAACACATATCAAACATAAAATTATCAAATACTCAAGAAAATCAAATTTCCTTATTTTTCTCCTAATTTTTGGTTTTTATGAAATTATTAGGAGATTATTTTTCTTTCTTCTTTTAATCAAGGATTAATTCCTAGGCTCGATTTCCTATCGATTTCTTCACTCGAATCTCACATAGAATCTCATATCAAATCCCTAGTTTTTGCCTAAGCATAAATTAAATCATGCATGTATGTTTTTCTTTAGAGATTTAGGGAGATTACAAATATACAAGAAATCAAATAAATAAACCTACTTCAAAATAATTAAATCGGAGCTTCTCTCTTGAATCTCTTGGACCGAAGATGAACAAGATTAGGGCTCAAACTCTTGGCTTGGAATTTCCATGGTTGAATCCACCTTAATCCTCAAGAAAAATGAAACAAAAATTAATCATCCACACTAGGGCATGTTTGCCGGAAATTATAGAAAAAATAGAGGGATGATTGTTTTGATTTCAAACTCAAGAATTTGAAGGATTATTATCTTTCTCTTTAGAGTATGAAAAATCTAGGTAGATGATGATGGAAATCTCTTGATCTTGAAGGCTTGAAGCTTGAAACTTGAAGCTTTAATGGAGAATTTCCAACTTGTTTTGTGTGTGTGTGTGATCGGCAATGAGGGGAGAGAGATGAGACGATTTTTCTTACTTCCCTTCTTGAGAGTTATCGAGAGAGAGAGAGAGAGAGAGAACTAGAGAGAGAGAGTAGAGTTTGAGAGAGTGAGATGAAATGAGAATGATGAATGAGAAAATAATGGAAATGAATGTTATTAAGTTAAGAATAAGAATATCATCATGATATTCTTTTGTAGGTGTTAAAAAATAGGTTTGCTAGAGAGAGATTAGGGAGAGAGAGGAGAGTGATGTCGGTGATGAGGAGAGAGGGAGAGAGATTCTTCCTGACAGATAAAATTTTACCCGGTTGAGAAAGTTTTTCGGATAAAAAATCCGTATTATTTCATTTATACAGAAAACGGCTATAATCTCTCCTCGTCTCTTTTCCGACACTAGAAACATCTCAAACCTATCTCATGTACCATTAAATAAATCAAGGATTCCGATATCTAATTTTTAGGTCAAAATTCTAAGTAACGAAGAAAACCTAAAAATTAATTGACTAATTAATCCGTTAAGGACTAAATTCTTATAACTCTCTCATGTGATCTCGGATAAGCTTCTAACATATCTTAGGGGTCTTAGAATAAATTCTAGATTCAAAAGACTCTAATTAGGTCAAATTCTAAGTTCATCGGTGAATAGCATTTTTTCGGTTATCGTTACTATTTACTCAAAAGTAAAAATTCTCGGAATCTTCTGAAATTCATACTCATGCTCAAACTCATATAAATAAACTCAATCAATGCATCACATCCACAACTCGAGTAATTTAAAACACATAAGTTCACGTTAAGGCACATAGGGGCATTTTAGTCTTTTCATAAATTTTCTTTTTCCTTAGAAAAATTTTATTACTCAAAACTTGATAATTAAACATATCAACTCATTTAGAACGCACTTAAGAACTTATGAAAGCTCGGGGTATTACATCCTCACCTCCTTAAAAAAAATTCGTCCCGAAATTTACTAACCTCAAGAAAACAGCTCGGGATACTTTGCTCTCATCTTTTTCTCGAGTTCCCATGTGGCTTCTTCAAGGTCGTGATGACACCACTTAATTTTATCTAAGGGAATCGACTTCGTTCTAAGCTACTGGACCTTATGGTCTAGAATTTTCTCGGGTTTCTCCTCATAACTTAAGTCTGGCTTCAAAGCTACATCCTCTTGACGAATTACGTGCTTTGGATCGAAAACGTACTTCTTCAATTGTGACATGTGAAAAACGTTATGCGAATTCCCAAAACTGGGAGGCAACGCTAATCTATATGATACGACTCCAATCCTCTCAAGGATTTCAAACGGTCCTATAAAACGAGGCTTTAGCTTTCCTTTAACACCGAAATGGTGTATTCCTCTCGAAGGGGATACTTTCAAAAAGACTTTATTCCCTATTTCGAATTCTAATTTGGACCTTCGATTGTCGGCATACGAATTCTGTCGAATTTGAGCTTCTTTAATCCTCTTGCGAATCTGACGCACAAATTCTATCATCTCTTTGATCGCTTTCGGCCCTATCACTTTTCTCTCGCCTACTTCATCCCAATAGAGCGGCGATCTACACTTTCTTCCGTAAAGGGCTTCATAAGGGGTCATTCCAATCGTATTCTGGTAGCTATTATTATACGCAAACTCGATAAGAGGTAAAATTTTCTCCCACTTGTCTTCTTTGTCTAATAAAACAGCTCTCAACATGTCCTCGAGGATTTGAATCGTTCGCTCGGATTGTCCATCCGTCTGCGGATGATAGGCAGTGTTGAACTGCAACTGTGTTCCCAACTCTTTCTGGAAACTTTCCCAAAATCGGGCTGTGAATTTCGAATCTCGATCCAAAGTGACCGGCCCAACCGAAGCAAGGCTCGCAGTCACCTCAAACAATTCATAACCACACGTGGGATTCCAGCCTTTCACAGGACAATAATATCTCAACAAGCAGATGATGACACATACCAAAAACTCAAGTAAAAACGGCAAGTCAACTGAACTTTAAAAACTCACATAATAATACTCAATTATCATAATAGCATTCATCGATAGTTTTGGTTTTAGAAAAGCCCACCTGACTTCCGACGATTAGCTAGGCGGCTTACTCTTTCTTTGTCCTCGCTACTTCTCCGTCCCGCTCGGTCCTTTATATTTTGACATCGATAAAAGAAGTAAGACACGATGCATAAGACGTAAAGTAGACGTTTGTTTCGGCTGAAGGACTTCTACTTGACTCGTCTCTCTCTATTTTTATCTTTTCTAAGACAATCTCGATTCTCGGCTTTCTCGTCCTCGGTTCTCACTCTACTCGGTTACTAACTACTGCATCTCGTATTCTCGTTTCTAAATTATTAATGCTACTCGTTAATTGGTTAATGATATTTGCTAATGTCTTAGTATTTCTTGAAACGTTAATTATCTAAACTTCATTTTTTGAATCCTTACTCACATTCTCAATTAAATACTCGATTATACGAACATCATTCACGTCATGAGCACGCATTCTCAACAATTTGAACAATCATTTCATTATAATCAAACAATAAATATTTTACTCAAGCATATAGATTCAATTAAGCATGTTCAATTATGTTTAATCACATAAGTCTACTCAAACGTATTTAATTCAACATAGAATTTCAATCAATCATCATAATTTTAAATTGGAATATAAACAAACGTATTATCTCAAACTCGATTCACAATTCAAGTTACATTAACAATTACTCGTCATTACTCGACTCTAGTTTTAGAAAAGACATTAATTCAAATAATAATAATTTTCTTGGATTAAATCTTAAATAATCATTTAATATTTCTTAACTCAATATACGACGTTATTTCCAAAGACGTCAACTTTTCTCAACTACTTATACGTATTCGCATACGTAATATTACTTATGCTTCTATTACTATTTCTCTTTTCTTTTAATTAAACTCTTACTGAAATAAAAATTCATTTTCTATTTATAACTCGACTCTTAACTTTGTCTTAAAACTCGATTCTTAAATTATTATCTCTATAATTTGCTCGACTCTTTTAATTTAAAATGATTTGAAAATCAAACTCGATTGACTTATTCGAACATCACTAATAATCATTACTCGGCATAATATTCATAAACAATTACTCAAACAATTATTATTTATAAACTCGATTCTCAAAATAACTCTTATTAAATCTTATTATCTTTTTATAACATTTCTCAATTAATTACTTTAATTCGCTCAAATAATTCTTACTCGACTTTAATTTCATAGTTTCTCTTACTCGACTTATCTCTTTATTTATTTTCTAAGCTCGACTCAACTTATTATTCTTATATTCTATTATTTCTTATTTAATGAAGAAATTCTTATTTTAGTTAATTTGCTCTAACTTTATTATTAAACTTCAAACTTCTCGACTAATTTAATATCATTCGGATAATTAAACTCATACTTGATTTAAAAGCTTCAAGATGATTACTTATACTCAACTCTATAATTATTATTATTTATTATTCTCGTTATTTCTCATTTATTCAAACGACTTAATTCTCAATTACTCGACTCAATTTTCATACTCGATTCCTATTTCTATTTCTTTAATTCTATCTCGTCTTCGATTTCTCATTTATTACGACTTTTAATTCTCCTTTATCTAATTCTCGATTATTAATTTCTCTAATCTCGATTTATTTAACTCGATTAACTCTTTCTCTTAATCTTTAATTATTTAATTAAATAAATTACTTTCCTTTATTATTTTCATATTTATGATTCATTACTCAATTAATAATTTTTCTCTCTTTATTATTATATATTTTTTTATTTACTTTTATTCTAACAAATATCTTGAATATTTTATTATTTTAATAATTAATTTCTTTTAGAATTAATTTTAATGATATTCAAATCTTCAAATAAACACCAAGAACACATATTCAAAAACTCATATTTTTTACCAAGAACACCTAGAACACATACTAGGTATTCTTTCTCATCTTTTTCGATGTTTACCTCTTTTGTGCTTTAAACTTCATTCTTTTTATCTCAATAAATCCTACTAACATCTAGTATTCAAAACTTCACACACAACATGTTCTTAAACACCATATTATCAAAATCATCAAAATCATTAAATCATCATACAATTCATTTTCCTCTTAAAATCATACATAAACTCAATTTCTTCTCAAATAACATCATAGGGGATTTAAATCATCATATACTCATAACTATCGTATGCTCATTATATCATCAAATCATAGAAATCGATTTTCCTCTTTTTCTCCTATTTTTTTCGGTTTTCATAGAATTATTAGGGGATTATTTTTCTTTCCTCTTTTAATAAAGATAAATTCCTAGGCTCGATTTCCTCACTCGAATCTCACATCGAATCTCATATCAAAATCCCTAGTTTGCCTATGCATAAAGTAAGCCATGCATGCATCTTTTCTTTAGAGATTATAGAGATTACATATATACATCTAATCAAATGGATTTAACCTAGTTTGAAAATTAAATGGAAGCTCCTCTCTTGAATCTCCTTGGACCGAAAATGGAAAGCTTGGAGGCTCAAACTCTAGCTTTGATTTCCATGGTAGATTTCATCTTGAATCCTCAAGAAAAAATGAAACAAAAATTAATCACCTTGCTAGGGCATGATTGCCGAAAATTTCAAGAAAAATAGAGAGGTGATTCTTGCATGGATTTCAACTCAAAGCTTGTAGGATCATTACCTCTTTGATCAAAGTTGGAAGAACTAGGAGGATGATGATCTCTTGAATGTTGGAAGCTTGAATCTTGGAGCTTCAATGGAGAAATCTCAAGTGTGTGTTGGTGTGTGTGTGTCACGGCAAGAGAGGGAGAGATGGAGAGAAATATTTTTCTTCTCCCTTCCTTGAGAAGTATCGAGAGAGAGTGTGTAGAGTGTTTGAGAGAGAGTTGGAATGATGAATGAGAAATGATGGAAATGAAATGTATTAAGTTAAGAAAAGAATAACATCATTATATTCTTTATAGGTGTTGAATTTAGGGGTCTAGGGAGAGAGTTGAGAGAGATGTCGTTGGGAGAGAGAGGGAGAGAGATTTCTCTTGACAAAATATAATTTTACCCGGTTGAAAAAGTTTTCCGGATAAAAAGTCCTTATTATTTCATTTATACTGAAAACGGCTCTAATCTCTCCTTGTCTCGTTTCCGACACTAAAAACATCTCGAACCTATCTCATGTCCCACTAAATAATTCAAGGATTCCGATTATCTTATTTTTAGGTCAAAATTCCAAGTAACGAAGAAAACCTAAAAATTAATCGACTAATTAATCCATTAAGAACTAATTTCTTAGAATTCTCTCAGGTGATCTCGGATAAGCTTCTAACACATCTCAAGGGTCTTAGAATTAATTCTAGATTCAAAAGACACGAATTAGGTCAAATTCTAAGTTCGTCGGTGAATAGTGTGCGGTTATCGTTACTATTCATTGGAAAGTAAAAATTCTCAAAATTCTCCAAAAGTCATACCCATGCTCAAACTCATATAAATAAGCTCAATCAATGCATCACATCTTCAACTCGAGAAATTAAAACACATAAGTTCACGTTAAAGTACATAGGGGCATTTTAGTCTTTTCAAAACTTTTCTTTTTCCTTAGAAAAATTTTATCACTCAATACTTGATAATTAAGCATATTAACTCATTTAGAACGCACTTAAGGACTTATAAAAAATTGGAGTATTACAGGTAGATGACTCCAATTTAGCAACTCGTGGTCGTAGCCCTATGTATGAGCTTTCCAAAGGTACAAGAGTCGACTCAATCGGCCTAAAAACGAGTGAGTTATGACCCATACAGTTTTCAAGAAGCCCAACGGAGGCACCCTGCAATTGCGTCGCCATGGAGCCTTTTTTGCCATCTACTATTTTGGCCATATCTTTTTTGTTACTCGTTCAATTGCGTTGATTCAAGTTGTGTTAGAATCTTTATTCAAAGGCTCACATGTA
This sequence comes from Schizonepeta tenuifolia, assembly GCA_029490685.1. Lineage (NCBI taxonomy): Eukaryota > Viridiplantae > Streptophyta > Magnoliopsida > Lamiales > Lamiaceae > Schizonepeta > Schizonepeta tenuifolia. Next base: position 22,329,036 of record CM055960.1, on the reverse strand, counting down.
GGAAAGGTCAAAATCTTTATTGGACTAAGCTTGATTTCCTACGGGTAGTATCGAACGAAGCACTCAAACCGTTAATAATTTTTACCAGATAAATGGTAGATGACTCCAATATAGCAACTCGTGGTTGTAGCTCTTTGAATGAGCATTCCAACGGTATAATAATCGAGCGAATCGGCCCAATAACGAGTTACTTATGGCCTATACAGCCTTTTTTGCCATCCACTGTTTTGGCCATATCTTTTTCGTTACTTGTCCGATTGCGGCGACTCAAGTTGTGCAGAAATCCTTATTCAAATGCCCACGTGTAGGAAAGGTCAAAATCTTGATTGGAGTGCGATAAGCTCGATTTCCTATGGGTAGTGTCGAATGGAGCACTCAAACCGTCAATAATTTTTACTAGATAAATGGTAGATGACTCCAATATAGCAACTCGTGGATGTAGCCCTTTGAATGAGCATTCCAACGGTATAAGAATCGAACGAATCAGCCCAATAACAACTGAGTTATGGCCCCTCCAATTTTCAGGAAGCCCATTGGAGACACCCTGCGATTGCGTCGCCGCAGAGTCTTTTTTGCATCCACTGTTTTGGCCATATCTTTTTCGTTACTTGTCCGATTGCGGCGATTCAAGTTAATTGGAATTCTTATTCAAAGGCTCACGTGTAGGAAAGGTCAAAATCTTGATTGGAGTGTGATAAGCTCGATTTCCTACGGGTAGTGTCGAACGGAGCACTCAAACCGTCAATAATTTTACACGAAAAATGCTAGATGACTCCAATTTAGCAACTCATGGTCGTAGCCCTATGTATGAGCTTTCCAAAGGTACAAGAGTCGACTAAATCGGCCTAATAACGAGTGAGTTATGACCCATACAGTTTTCAAGAAGCCCAACGGAGGCACCCTATGCTTGCGTCGCCGCGGAGCCTTTTTGCCATCTACTATTTTGGCCATATCTTTTTTGTTACTTGTTCGATTGCGTCGATTCAAGTTGTGTTAGAATCTTTATTCAAATGCTCACATGTAGGAAAGTTCAAAATCTTTGTTAGAGTGCGATAAGCTTGATTTCCTACGGGTAGTGTCGAACGGAGCACTCAAACCGTCAATAATTTTTACCAGATAAATGGTAGATGACTCCAATATAGTAACTCGTGGTTGTAGCCCTTTGAATGAACATTCCAACAGTATAAGAATCGAGCGAATAGGCCAAATAACGAGTGAGTAATGGCCTATATAGCCTTTTTTGCCATTCAATGTTTTGGCCATATCTTTTTCGTTACTTGTCCGATTGCGGCGACTCAACTTGTGCTGGAATCCTTATTCAATGGCCCACGTGTAGCAAAGGTCAAAATCTTGATTAGAGTGCAATAAGATCGATTTCCTATGGGTAGTGTCGAACGGAGCACTCAAACCGTCAATAATTTTTACCAGATAAATGGTAGATGACTCCAATATAGCAACTCGTGGTTGTAGCCCTTTGAATGAGCATTCCAACGGTATAAGAATCGAGCGAAGCAGACCAATAATGAGGGAGATATGGCCCATACAGTTTTCAAGAAGCCCAAAGGAGGCATCCTGCAATTGCGTCGCTGCGGAGCCTTTTTTGCCATTCACTATTTTGGCCATATCTTTTTCGTTACTTGTCCGATTATGGCGATTCAAGTTGTGTTGGAATTCATATTCAAAGGCCCAAGTGTAGGAAAGGACAAAATCTTGATTAGAGTGCGATAAACTCGATTTCGTATGCGTAGTGTCGAACGGAGCACTCAAACGGTCAATAATTTTTACCAGATAAATGGTAGAGACTCCAATATAGCAACTCGTGGTTGTAGCCCTTTGAATGAGCATTCTAACAGTATAAGAATCGAGCGAATTGGCCCAATAACATGTGAGTTATGGCCCATATAATTTTCAAGAAGCCCAACGGAGGCACCCTGAGATTGCGTCGCCGCGGAGCCTTTTTTGCCATCCACTGTATTGGCCATATCTTTTTCGTTAGTTGTCCGATTGCGGCGATTCAAGTTGTATTGGAATTCTTATTCAAAGGCCCACATGTAGGAAAGGTCAAAATCTTTATCGGAGTGCGATAAGCTCTATTTCCTACTGGTAATGTCGAACGGAGCACGCCAACCGTCAATAATTTTTACCAGATAAATGGTAGATGACTCCAATATAGCAACTCGTGGTTGTAGCCCTTTGAATGAGTATTCCAACAGTATAAGAATCGAGCGAATCGGTCCAATAACGTGTGAGTTATGGCCCATATAATTTTCTAGAAGCTCAACGAAGGCACCCTGCGATTGCGTCGCCGCGGAACCTTTTTTACATCCACTGTTTTGGCCATATCTTTTTCGTTACTTGTCCGATTGCGGCGACTCAAGTTGTGCTGGAATCCTTATTAAAAGAACCACGCGTAGGAAAGGTCAAACTCTTTATTGGAGTGCGATAAGCTCGATTACCTACGGGTAGTGTCTAACGGAGCACTCAAACCGTCAATAATTTTTCCCTTATAAATAGTAGATGACTCCAATATAGCAACTCGTGGTTGTAGCCCTTTGAATGAGCATTCCAACGGTATAAGAATCGAGCGAATCAGCCCAATAACAACTGAGTTATGGCCTCTCCAATTTTCAAGAAGCCCAACGGAGACAGCCTGCGATTGCGTCGCCGCAGAGCCTTTTTTGCCATCCACTGTTTTAGCCATATCTTTTTCGTTACTTGTCCGATTGCGGCGATTCAAGTTGTGTTGGAATTCTTATTCAAAGGCTCACGTGTAGGAAAGGTCAAAATCTTGATTGGAGTGCAATAAGCTCCATTTCCTACGGGTAGTGTCGAACGGAGCACTCAAACTGTTAATAATTTTTACACGAAAAATGGTAGATGACTCCAATTTAGCAACTCGTGGTCGTAGCCCTATGTATGAGCTTTCCAAAGGTACAAGACTCGACCAAATCGGCCTAATAACAAGTGAGTTATGACCCATACAGTTTTCAAGAAGACCAACGGAGGCACCCTACGAGTGCGTTGCCGCGGAGCCTTTTTTGCCATCTACTATTTTGGCCATATCTTTTTTGTTACTTGTTCAATTGCGTCGATTCAAGTTGTGTTAGAATCTTTATTCAAAGGCTCACATGTAGGAAAGGTAAAAATCTTTATTAGAGTTCGATAAGCTTGATTTCCTACGGGTAGTGTCGAACGAAGCACTCAAACCGTCAATAATTTTTACCAGATAAATGGTAGATGACTTCAATATTGTAACTCGTGGTTGTAGCCCTTTGAATGAACATTCCAACGGTATAAGAATTGAGCGAATAGGCCAAATAACGAGCGAGTTATGGCCTATATAGCCTTTTTTGCCATCCAATGTTTTTGCCATATCTTTTTCGTTACTTGTCCGATTGCAGCGACTCAACTTGTGCTGGAATACTTATTCAATGGCCCACGTGTAGCAAAGGTCAAAATCTTGATTGGAGTGCAATAAGATCGATTTCCTACGGGTAATGTCGAATGGAGGCACACGGCAATTGCGTCACCGAGGAGCCTTGTTTGCCATCCACTGTATTGGCCATATCTTTTTCGTTATTCGTTCGATTGCGGTGATTCAAGTTGCGTTAGAATCTTTATTCATAGGCCCACTTGTAGGAAAGGTCAAAATCTTTATTGGAGTACAATAAGCTCGATTTCCTACGGGTAATGTCGAATGGAATACGCCAACCGTCAATAATTTTTACCCAATAAATGGTAGATGACTCCAATTTAGTAACTTGTGGTCGTAGCCTCCTAAATGAGCTTTGTAATGGTATAAGAATCGAATGAATCAGACCATTAATGAGTGAGTTATGGCCCGTACAGTTTTCAAGAAGCCCAACGGAGTCACCCTGCGATTGCGTCGCTGCAAAGCCTTTTTTGCCATCCACTGTTTTGCCATATCTTTTTCGTTACTCGTCCGATTGCGGCGATTTAAGTTGCGTTGGAATCCTTATTCAAAGGCCCACATGTAAGAAATGTCAAATTTTTTATTGGAGTGCGATAAGCTCGATTTCCTATGGGTTTTGTCTAATAGAGCACGCCAACCGTCAATAATTTTTACCTGATAAAAGGTCGATGACTCCAATTTAGCAATTCGTGGTCGTAGCCCTATGTATGAGCTTTCCAAAGGTACAAGAGACGACTCAATCGGCCTAATAACGAGTGATTTTTGACCCATACAATTTTCAAGAAGCCCAACGGAGGCACCCTGCGATTGCGTCGCCACAGAGCCCTTTTTGCCATCTACTATTTTGGCCATATCTTTTTTGTTACTCGTTCGATTGCATCGATTCAAGTTGTATTAGAATCTTAATTTAAGTCTCACATGTAGGAAAGATCAAAATCTATATTGGACTGCAATAAGCTTGATTTCCTACGGGTAATGTCGAATGGAGCACTCAAACTGTCAATAATTTTTACCAGATAAATGGTAGATGACTCCAATATAGCAACTCGTGGCTGTAGCCCTTTGAATGAGCATTCGAAAGGTATAAGAATCGAGCGAATTAGCCTAAAAATGAGTGAGTTTTGGCCTATACAACCTTTTTTGCCATCCATTATTTTGCCATATCTTTTTCGTTACTTGTCCGATTACGGCGACTCAAGTTGTGCTGGAATCCTTATTCAAAGGCCGACGTGTAGGAAAGGTCAAAATCTTGATTGGAGTGCGATAAGCTCCATTTCCTACGGGTAGTGTCGAAAGGAGCACTTAAACCGTCAATAATTTTTACCAGATAAATGGTAGATGACTCCAATATAGCAACTCGTGGTTGTAGCCCTTTGAATGAGCATTCCAACGGTATAAAAATCGAGCAAATCAGCCCAATAACTAGTGAGTTATGGCCCATACAGTTTTCAAGAAGCCCAACGAAGACACCCTGCGATTGCGTTGCCGTGGAGCTTTTTTTGCCATCCACTATTTTGGCCATATCTTTTTCGTTACTTGTCCGATTGCAGCGATTCAAGTTGTGTTGGAATTCTTATTCAAAGGCTCACGTGTAGGAAAGGTCAAAATCTTGACTGGAGTGTGATAAGCTCGATTTCATACGGATAGTGTCGAACGGAGCACTCAAACCGTCAATAATTATTACCCGATAAATGGTAGATGACTCCAATTTAGCGACTCGTGGTCTTAGCCCATGAATGAGCTTTCCAAAGGTATAACAATCAACCTAATCGGCCCAATAACGAGTGAGTTTGACTCATACAGTTTTCAAGAAGCCCAACAGAGGCACACGACGATTGCGCCACAGTGGAGCCTTTTTTGCCATCCACTGTTTTGACCATATCTTTTTAGTTATTCGTTCGATTGCTGTGATTCAAGTTGCGTTAGAATCTTTATTCATAGGCCCACATGTAGGAAAGGTCAAAATCTTTATTGGAGTGCAATAAGCACAATTTCCTACGGGTAGTGTCGAACGGAACACGCCAACTGTTAATAGTTTTTACCCGATAAATGGTAGATGACTCCAATTTAGTAACTTGTGGTCGTAACCCCCTGACTGAGCTTTGTAATGGTATAAGAATCAAGCGAATCAGACCATTAACGAGTGAGTTATGGCCTATACAGCCTTTTTTGCCATCCACTGTTTTGGCCATATCTTTTTCGTTACTTGTCCGATTGCGGCGACTCAAGTTGTGCAGGAATCCTTATTCAAAGGCCCACATGTTGGAAAGGTCAAAATCTTTATTAGAGTGCGATAAGCTCGATTTCCTATGGGTAGTGTCGAACGGAGCACTCAAACCGTTAATACTTTTACCAGATAAATTGTAGATGACTCAGTTATAGCAACTCGTGGTTGTAGCCCTTTGAATGAGTATTCCAACTGTATAAGAATCGAGCGAATCAGCCCAATAACAACTGAGTTATGGCCCCTTCAATTTTCAGGAAGCCCATTGGAGACACCCTGCGATTGCGTCGCCGCAGAGCCTTTTTTGCCATCCACTGTATTGGCCATATCTTTTTCGTTACTTGTCCGATTGCGGTGATTCAAGTTGTATTGGAATTCTTATTGAAAGGCCCACATGTAGGAAAGGTCAAAATCTTTATTGGACTGTGATAAGCTCGATTTCCTACTGGTAGTGTCGAACGGAGCACGCCAACTGTCAATAATTTTTACCCGAGAAATGGTAGATGACTCCAATTTAGCAACTCCTGGTCGTAGCCCTCTTAATGAGCTTTCTAATGGTATACGAATCGAGCCAATCAGACCATTAACGAGTGAGTTATTGCCTATACAGTATTTAAGAAGCCCAACGGAGTCACCCTGCGATTGCGTCGCCGCAGAGCCTTTTTTGCTATCCACTGTTTTGCCATATCATTTTCGTTACTCGTCCGATTGCGGCGTATCAGGTTGCATTGGAATCCTTATTCAAAGGCCCACATGTAAGAAAGGTCAAAATCTTTATTGGAGTGTGATAAGCTTGATTTCCTCCGAGTAGTGTCGAATGGAGCACTCAAACCGTCAATAATTTTTACATGATAAATGGTAGATGACTTCAACATAGCAACTCGTGGTTGTAGCCCTTTGAATGTGCATTCCAACGGTATAAGAATCGAGCGAATAAGCCCAATAACGAGTGAGTTATGGCCCATACAGTTTTCAAGAAGCCCAACGGACGCACCCTGCGATTGCGTCGCTGCGGAGCCTTTTTTGCCATCCACTGTTTTGGTCATATCTTTTTCGTTACTTGTCCGATTGCGGCGATTCATATTGTGTTGGAATTCTTATTCAAAGACCCACGTTTAGGAAAGGTCAAAATCTTGATTGGAGTTCGATAAGCTCGATTTCCTACTGGTAGTGTTTAACGGAGCACGCCAACCGTCAATAATTTTTACCCGATAAATTGTAGATGACTTCAATTTTGCAACCCGTGGTCGTAGCCCTTTTAATGAGCTTTTTGGTATACGAATCGAGCGAATCGGACCATTAACAAGTGATTTATGGCCTATACAATTTTCAAGAAGCCCAACGGAGGCACCCTGCGATTGCGTCGCCGCGGAGCCTTTTTTGCCATCCACTGTTTTGCCATATCTTTTTCGTTACTCGTTCGATTGCGGTGATTCATGTTGCATTAGAATCTTTATTCATAGGCCCACATGTAGGAAAGGTCAAAATCTTTATTGGTGTGCAATAAGCTCGATTTCCTACGGGTAGTGTCGAACGGAACACGCCAACCGTCAATAATTTTTACCCGAGAAATGGTAGATGAGTCCAATTTAGTTACTCGTGGCCGTATCTCCCTGAATGAGCTTTGTAATGGTATAAAAATAGAACGAATCGGACCATTAACAAGTGATTTATGGCCCGGAGTGTTTTCAAGAAGCCCAACGGAGGCACCCTGCGATTGCGTCGCCGCAAAGCCTTTTCAGGCCATCCACTATTTTGCCATATCTTTTTTGTTACTCGTCCGATTGCGGCGATTTAAGTTGTGTTGGAATCCTTATTCAAAGGCCCACATGTAGGTAATATCAAAATTTTAATTGGAGTGCAATAAGCTCGATTTCCTAAGGGTAGTGTCTAAAGGAGCATGCCAACCGTCAACAATTTTTACCCGATAAATGCTAGATGACTCCAATTTAGCAACTCGTGGTCGTAGCCCTATGTATGAGCTTTCCAAAGGTACAAGAGTCGACTCAATCGGCCTTATAACGAGTGAGTTATGACCCATACAGTTTTCAAGAAGCCCAACGGAGGCACCCTGCGATTGCGTCGCCGCGGAACCTTTTTTGCCATCTACTATTTTGGCCATATCTTTTTTGTTACTCGTTCGATTGCGTCGATTCAAGTTGTGTTAGAATCTTTATTCAAAGGCTCACATGTAGGAAATGTCAAAATCTTTATTGGAGGTCAATAAGCTTGATTTGCTACGGATAGTATCGAACGGAGCACTCAAACCGTCAATAATTTTTACCAGATAAATGGTAGATGACTCCAATATAGCAACTCGTGGTTGTAGCCCTTTGAATGAACATTTCAACAGTATAAGAATCGAGCGAATAGACCCAATAATGTGTGAGTATGGCCCATATAGTTTTCAAGAAGCCCAACGGAGGCACCCTGCGATTGCGTCCCCGCGGAGCTTTTTTTGCCATCCACTGTTTTGGCCATATCTTTTTCGTCACTTGTCCGATTGCGGCGATTCAAGTTGTATTGGAATTCTTATTCAAAGGCCCACATGTAAGAAAGGTCAAAATCTTTATTGGAGTGCGATAAGCTCGATTTCTAACTGGTAGTGTTGAACGGAGCACGCCAACCGTCAATTATTTCAACCCGTGGTCGTAGCCCTCTTAATGAGCTTTCTAATGGTATACGAATCGAGCAAATCGGAACATTAACGAGTGAGTTATGGCCTATACAATTTTAAGTACCCAACGGAGGCACCCTGCGATTGCGTCGCCGCGGAGCCATTTTTGCCATCCACTGTTTTGCCATATCTTTTTCGTTACTCGTCCGATTGCGGCGATTCAAGTTGCGTTGGAATCCTTATTCAAAGGCCCACGTGTAGGAAATGTCAAAATCTTGATTGGAGTGTGATAAGCTCGATTTCCTACGGGTAGTGTCTAACGGATCACGCCAACCGTCAATAAATTTTACCCGATAAATGGTAGATGACTCCAATTTAGCAACTCGTGGTCGTAGCCCTATGAATGAGCATTCCAAAGGTATAAGAGTCAACCCAATCGGCCCAATAACGAGTGAGTTTTGACCCGTACGGTTTTCAAGAAGCCCAACGGAGGCACCCGGAGATTGCGTCGCTATGGAGCCTTTTTTGCAGTCCACTGTTTTGGCCAGATCTTTTTCGTTATTCGTTCGATTGCGGTGATTCAAGTTGCGTTAGAATCTTTATTCATAGGCCTACATATAGGAAAGGTCCAAATCTTTATTGGAGTGCAATAAGCTCGATTTCCTACGGGTAGGGTCGAACGGAACACGCCAACCGTCAATAATTTTTACCCGATAAATGGTAGATGAGTCCAATTTAGTAACTTGTGGTCGTAGCCCCCTGAATGAGCTTTGTAATGGTATAAAAATAGAACGAATCAGACTATTAACGAGTGAGTTATGGCCCGTACAGTTTTCAAGAAGCCCAACGGAGGCACCCTGCGATTGCGTCGCCGCAGAGCCTTTTTTGCCATCCACTGTTTTGCCATATCTTTTTCATTACTCGTCCGATTGCAGCGGTTCAAGTTGCGTTGGAATCCTTATTCAAAGCCCCACATGTAGGAAATGTCAAAATTTTAATTGGAGTGCAATAAGATCAATTTGCTACGGGTAGTGTCTAACGGAGCATGCCAACCGTCAATAATTTTTAACCGATAAATGGAGATGACTCCAATTTAGCAACTCGTGGTCGTAGCCCTATGTATGAGCTATCCAAAGGTACAAGAGTCGACTCAATCGGCCTTATAACGAGTGAGTTATGAAGCCCAATGGAGGCACCCTGCGATTGCGTCGCCGCGAAACCTTATTTGCCATCTACTATTTTGGCCATATATTTTTTGTTAATCGTTCGATTACGTCGATTCAAGTTGTGTTAGAATCTTTATTCAAAGGCTCACATGTAGGAAAGGTCAAAATCTTTATTGGAGTGCGATAAGCTTGATTTGCTACGGATAGTATCGAACGGAGCACTCAAACCGTCAATAATTTTTACCAGATAAATGGTAGATGACTCCAATATAGCAACTCGTGGTTGTAGCCCTTTGAATGAGCATTCCAACGGTATATGAATCGAGCACATCGGCCCATTAACGTGTGAGTTATGGCCCATATAAATTTAAAGAAGTCCAATGGAGGCACCCTGCAATTGCGTCGCCGCGGAGCCTTTTTTGCCATCTACTGTATTGTCCATATCTTTTTGGTTACTTGTCCGACTGCGGTGATTCAAGTTGTATTGGAATTCTTATTCAAAGGCCCACATGTAAGAAAGGTCAAAATCTTTATTGGAGTGTGATAAGCTCGATTTCCTACTGGTAGTGTCGAACGAAGCACGCCAACCGTCAATAATATTTACCCGATAAATGGTAGATGACTTGATACGGACGGAGGACCCGTTGGATAAAAGATCCAAGAACCCTTCGTATAAGAGGTAGGCAGCGGTCTCCCTAGATCGAGAATCCAGTTTGATCACCTCCTAGAGCGAAGAAAACCTCGACCCGTTGGCTATATAATCAGCCAAGAACCTCGGTATGGTTGAACGCCACAAGACTTTGCTCACTAGTCTTGATAAGTTCGGAACAAGTGAAAACTCTACAAGAGAGAAATTCAACTCACAAAGGCAAAGCCAATTTTCGTTTATAACTCAAGGTGTATATGTTATCCGATTACAAATGATATCACACCTATTTATATGTTGGAAAATGACTCTTCGTAGCCTACCAATAATGACAGTACTTATGACACTGATTAAACTCATGAATAGACTTATTTAACACTAATTAAACCACTTATTAACTACTAATGACTACTTATGACTCTAGACTTCAAAAGTCACTTATTTAACACATAATAAATAAAATAAATAGACTCTTCATGAAACCTCTTTATTATGCACGAAAATTAACCATTTATTTTTCTTCTCGGGCCTTCAAAGTCTGATTGTTGACAAGCCCTTTTAAGACGAATTCAGCCCATTAATATTCACCATTTGGCCCGATTTATCTTGATATTGGACTTGAAATCGGCATACTTTTATTTAGTTCCTGAAATCTGACTTGTAGTCGTTGGTTGCCCATCCGTGCTCACATCATGACTCCAATTTAGCAACTCGTGGTCGTAGCCCTTTTAATTAGCTTTCTAATGGTATACAAATCGAGGGAATCAGACCATTAACAAGTTAGTTATGGCCTATACAGTTTTCAAGAAGCCCAACGGAGGCACCCTGCGATTGCGTCGCCGCGGAGCCTTTTTTGCCATCCACTGTTTTGCCATATCTTTTTCGTTACTCGTCCGATTGCGGCGAATCAAGTTGCATTAGAATCCTTATTCAAAGGCCCACATGTAAGAAAGGTCAAAATCTTTATTGGAGAGCGATAAGCTCGATTTCCTACGGGTAGTGTCGAACGGAGCACTCAAACCGTCAATAATTTTACCAGATAAATGGTAGATGACTCCAATATAGCAACACGTTGTTGTAGCCCTTTGAATGAGCATTCCAACGATATAAGAATCGATCAATCAGCCTAATAACTAGGGAGTTATGGCCCATACAGTTTTCAACAAGCCCAACGGAGGCACCTTGCGATTGCGTCGCTGCCGAGCCTTTTTTGCCATCCACTGTTTTGGCCATATCTTTTTCATTACTTGTCCGATTGCGGCGATTCAAGTTGTGTTGGAATTCTTATTCAAAGGCTCATGTGTAGGAAACGTCAAAATCTTGATTTGAGTGTGATAAGCTCTATTTCCTACAAGTAGTGTCGAACAGAGCACTCAAACCGTCAATAATTTTTACCAGATAAATGGTAGATGACTCCAATATAGCAACTCGTGGTTGTAGCCCTTTGAATGAGCATTCCAACAGTATAAGAATCGAGCGAATTGGCCCAATAACGTGTGACTTATGGCCCATATAGTTTTCAAGAAGCCCAACGGAGGCACCCTGCGATTGCGTCGCCCCGGAGCCTTTTTTGCAATCCACTATATTAGCCATATCTTTTTCGTCACTTGTCTGATTGTGGCGATTAAAGTTGTATTGGAATTCTTATTCAAAGGCCCACATGTAGGAAAGATCAAAATCTTTATTGGTGTGCGATAAGCTTGATTTCCTACTAGTTGTGTCGAACGGAGCACTCAAACCGTCAATAATTTTTAGCAGATAAATGGTAGATGACTCCAATATAGCAACTCGTGGTTGTAGCCCTTTGAATGAGCTTTCAAATGATATACGAATCGAGCAAATTGGACCATTAACGAGTGAGTTATGGCTTATACAGTTTTCCAGTAGCCCAACGGAGGCACCCTGCGATTGCGTTGCCGCGGAGCCTTTTTTGCCATCTAATGTTTTGCCATATCTTTTTCGTTACTCGTCCGATGGCGGTGATTCAAGTTGCGTTGGAATCCTCATTCAAAGGCCCACATGTAGGAAATGTCAAAATTTTGATTGGAGTGATTTTCTATGGGTAGTGACTAACGGAGCACGCCAACCGTCAATAGTTTTTACCCGATAAATGGTAGATGACTCCAATTTAGCAACTCATGGTCGTAGCCCTATGAATGAACTTTTCAAATGTATCAGAGTCAACCCAATCGGCCCAATAACGAATGAGTTTTGACCCATACAGTTTTCAAGAAGCCCAACAGAGGTACCCGGCGATTGCGTCGCTGTGGAGCCGTTTTTGCCATCCACTGTTTTGGCCATATCTTTTTTGTTATTCGTTCGATTGCGGTGATTCAAGTTGCGTTAGAATCTTTATTCATAGGCCCACATGTAGGAAAGGTCAAAATCTTTATTAGAGTGCAATAAGCATGATTTCCTACTGGTAGTGTCGAATGGAACACGCCAACTATCAATAATTTGTACCCGATAAATGGTAGATGACTGCAATTTCGTAACTTGTGGTCGTAGGCCCCTGAATGAGCTTTGTAATGGTATAAGAATCGAACGAATCGGACCATTAACGAGTGAGTTATGGTCCGTATAGTTTTCAAGAAACCCAACGGAGGCACCCTACGATTGCATCGCCGCAAAGTATTTTTTGCCATCCACTGTTTTGCCATATCTTATTCGTTACTCATCCGATTCCGACGATTCAAGTTGCGTTGGAATCCTTATTCAAAGGCTCACATGTAGGAAATGTCAAAATTTTGATTGGAGTGCGATAAGCTTGATTTCCTAAGGGTAGTGTCTAACGGAGCACGCCAACCGTCAATAATTTTTACCCGATAAATGGTAGATGTCTCCAATTTAGCAACTCGTGGTCGTAGCCCTATGTATGAGCTTTCCAAAGGTACAAGAGTAGACTCAATCGGCCTAATAACGAGTGTGTTATGACCTATACAGTTTTCAAGAAGCCCAACGGAGGCACCCTGCGATTGCGTCGCCGTGGAGCCTTTTTTGCCATCTACTATTTTAGCCATATCTTTTTTGTTACTCGTTCGACTACGTCGATTCAAGTTGTGTTAGAATCTTTATTCAAAGGCTCACATGTAGGAAAGGTCAAAATCTTTATTGGAGTGCAATAAGCTTGATTTCCTACGGGTAGTGTCGAACGGAGCACTCAAACCGTCAATAATTTTTACCAGATAAATGGTAGATGACTCAAATATAGAAACTCATGGTTGTAGCCCTTTGAATGAGCATTCCAACGGTATAAGAATCGAGCGAATCGGCCCAATAACAAGTGAGTTATAGCTTATACAGCCTCTTTTGTCATCCACTGTTTTGGCCATATCTTCTTCGTTACTTGTCCGATTGCGGCGACTCAAATTGTGCTGGAATCCTTATTCAAAGGCCCACGTGTAGGAAAGGTCAAAATCTTTAATGGAGTGTGATAAGCTTACTTTCCTATGGGTAGTGTCGAACGGAGCACTTAAACCGTCAATAATTTTTACCAGATAAATGGTAGATGACTCCAATATAGCAACTCGTGGTTGTAGCCCATTGAATGAGCATTCCAACAGTATAAGAATCGAGAGAACCGGCCCAAAAACGTGTGAGTTATGGCCTATATAGTTTTCAAGAAGCCCAACGTAGGCACCCTGCGATTGCGTCGCCGCGGAGCCTTTTTTTGCCATCCATTGTTTTGCCATATTTTTTTTGTTACTCGTCCGATTGCGGCGATTCAGATTGCGTTGGAATCCTTATTCAAAGGCCCACATGTAAGGAAGGTCAAAATCTTTATTGGAGAGTGATAAGCTCGATTTTCTACGGGTTGTGTCTAACGGAGCATGCCAACCGTCAATAATTTTTACCCGATAAATGGTAGATGACTCCAATTTAGCAACTCGTGGTCGTAGCCCTATGTATGAGATTTCCAAAGGTACAAGAGTCGACTCAATCGGCCTAATAACGAGTGAGTTATGACCCATACAATTTTCAAGAAGCCCAACGGAGGCACCCTGCGATTGCGTCGATTCAAGTTATGTTAGAATCTTTATTCAAAGGCTCACATGTAGGAAAGGTCAAAATCTTTGTTGGAGTGCAATAAGCTTGATTTCCTACGGGTAGTGTTGAACAGATCACTCAAACAGTCAATAATTTTTACCAGATAAATGGTAGATGACTCCAATATAGAAACTCGTGGTTGTAGCCCTTTGAATGAGCATTCCAACGGTATAAGAATCGAGCGAATTGGCCCAATAACGAGTGAGTTATGGCCTATACAACCTTTTTTGTCATCCACTGTTTTGGCCATATCTTTTTCGTTACTTGTCCGATTGCGGCGACTCATGTTGTGCTGGAATCCTTATTCTAATGCCCATGTGTAGGAAAGGTTAAAATCTTGATGAGTGTGAAAAGCTCGATTTCCTACGGGTAGTGTCGAACGGAGCACTCAAACCGTCAATAATTTTTAGCAGATAAATGGTAGATGACTCCAATATAGCAACTCGTGGTTGTAGCCCTTTGAATGAGCATTCCAACGGTATAGGAATCAAGTGAATCAGCCCAATAACGAGTGAGTTATGGCCCATACAATTTTCAAGAAGCCCAACGGAGACACCCTGCTATTGCGTCGCCGCGGAGCCTTTTTTGCCATCCACTATTTTGACCATATCTTTTTCGTTGCTTGTGTGATTTCGGCGATTCAAGTTATGTTGGAATTCTTATTCAAAGGCTCATGTGAAGGAAAGGTCAAAATCTTGATTGGAGTGTGATAAGCTCGATTTCCTATGGGTAGTGTCGAACGAAGCACTCAAACCGTCAATAATTTTTAGCAGATAAATGGTAGATGACTCCAATATAACAACTCGTGGTTGTTGCCCTTTGAATGAGCATTCCAACAGTATAAGAATCGAGCGAATCGGCTCAATAACGTGTGAGTTATGACCCATACAGTTTTCAAGAAGCCCAACGGAGGCACCCTGCGATTGCGTCGCCGCGGAGCCTTTTTTGCCATCCACTGTTTTGCCATATCTTTTTCATTACTCGTCCGATTGCGGAGATTCTGGTTACGTTTCAAAAGCGGACATGTAAGAAAGGTCAAAATCTTTATTGGAGAGTGATAAGTTCGATTTCCTACGGGTTGTGTCTAACGGAGCAAGCCAACCGTCAATAATTTTTACCCGATAAATGGTAGATGTCTCCAATTTAGCAACTCGTGGTCGTAGCCCTATGTATGAGCTTTCCAAAGGTACAAGAGTCGACTCAATCGGCCAAATAACGAGTGAGTTATGACCCATACAGTTTTCAAGAAACCCAACGAAAGCACCCTGCGATTGCGTCGCCGTAGAGCCTTTTTTGCCATCTACTATTTTTGCCATATCTTTTTTTTTACTCGTTCGACTGCGTTGATTTAAGTTGTGTTAGAATCTTTATTCAAAGGCTCACATGTAGGAAAGGTCAAAATCTTTATTGGAGTGCAATAAGCTTGATTTCCTACGGGTAGTGTCGAACGGAGCACTCAAAGCGTCACTAATTATTACCAGATAAATGGTAGATGACTCCAATATAGCAACTCGTGGTTGTAGCCCTTTGAATGAGCATTCCAACGGTATAAGAATCGAGCGAATTGGCCCAATAACGAGTGAGTTATGGCCTATACAACCTTTTTTGTCATCCACTGTTTTGGCCATATCTTTTTCGTTACTTGTCCGATTGCGGCGACTCATGTTGTGCTGGAATCCTTATTCTAATGCCCATGTGTAGGAAAGGTTAAAATCTTGATGAGTGTGAAAAGCTCGATTTCCTACGGGTTGTGTCGAACGGAGCACTCAAACCGTCAATAATTTTTAGCAGATAAATGGTAGATGACTCCAATATAGCAACTCGTGGTTGTAGCCCTTTGAATGAGCATTCCAACGGTATAGGAATCAAGTGAATCAGCCCAATAACGAGTGAGTTATGGCCCATACAATTTTCAAGAAGCCCAACGGAGACACCCTGCTATTGCGTCGCCGCGGAGCCTTTTTTGCCATCCACTATTTTGGCCATATCTTTTTCGTTGCTTGTGTGATTTCGGCGATTCAAGTTATGTTGGAATTCTTATTCAAAGGCTCATGTGAAGGAAAGGTCAAAATCTTGATTGGAGTGTGATAAGCTCGATTTCCTATGGGTAGTGTCGAACGAAGCACTCAAACCGTCAATAATTTTTAGCAGATAAATGGTAGATGACTCCAATATAACAACTCGTGGTTGTTGCCCTTTGAATGAGCATTCCAACAGTATAAGAATCGAGCGAATCGGCTCAATAACGTGTGAGTTATGGCCCATACAGTTTTCAAGAAGCCCAACGGAGGCACCCTGCAATTGCGTCGCCGCGGAGCCTTTTTTGCCATCCACTGTTTTGCCATATCTTTTTCATTACTCGTCCGATTGCGGAGATTCTGGTTACGTTGGAATCCTTATTCAAAAGCGGACATGTAAGAAAGGTCAAAATCTTTATTGGAGAGTGATAAGTTCGATTTCCTACGGGTTGTGTCTAACGGAGCAAGCCAACCGTCAATAATTTTTACTTGATAAATGGTAGATGTCTCCAATTTAGCAACTCGTGGTCGTAGCCCTATGTATGAGCTTTCCAAAGGTACAAGAGTCGACTCAATCGGCCAAATAACGAGTGAGTTATGACCCATACAGTTTTCAAGAAACCCAACGGAAGCACCCTGCGATTGCGTCGCCCTAGAGCCTTTTTTGCCATCTACTATTTTTGCCATATCTTTTTTGTTACTCGTTCGACTGCGTTGATTTAAGTTGTGTTAGAATCTTTATTCAAAGGCTCACATGTAGGAAAGGTCAAAATCTTTATTGGAATGCAATAAGCTTGATTTCCTACGGGTAGTGTCGAACGGAGCACTCAAAGCGTCACTAATTTTTACCAGATAAATGGTAGATGACTCCAATATAGCAACTCGTGGTTGTAGCCCTTTGAATGAGCATTCCAACGGTATAAGAATCGAGCGAATTGGCCCAATAACGAGTGAGTTATGGCCTATACAACCTTTTTTGTCATCCACTGTTTTGGCCATATCTTTTTCGTTACTTGTCCGATTGCGGCGACTCATGTTGTGCTGGAATCCTTATTCTAATGCCCATGTGTAGGAAAGGTTAAAATCTTGATGAGTGTGAAAAGCTCGATTTCCTACGGGTAGTGTCGAACGGAGCACTCAAACCGTCAATAAATTTTAGCAGATAAATGGTAGATGACTCCAATATAGCAACTCGTGGTTGTAGCCCTTTGAATGAGCATTCCAACGGTATAGGAATCAAGTGAATCACCCCAATAACGAGTGAGTTATGGCCCATACAATTTTCAAGAAGCCCAACGGAGACACCCTGCTATTGCGTCGCCGCGGAGCCTTTTTTGCCATCCACTATTTTGGCCATATCTTTTTCGTTGCTTGTGTGATTTCGGCGATTCAAGTTATGTTGGAATTCTTATTCAAAGGCTCATGTGAAGGAAAGGTCAAAATCTTGATTGGAGTGTGATAAGCTCGATTTCCTATGGGTAGTGTCGAACGAAGCACTCAAACCGTCAATAATTTTTAGCAGATAAATGGTAGATGACTCCAATATAACAACTCGTGGTTGTTGCCCTTTGAATGAGCATTCCAACAGTATAAGAATCGAGCGAATCGGCTCAATAACGTGTGAGTTATGGCCCATACAGTTTTCAAGAAGCCCAACGGAGGCACCCTGTGATTGCGTCGCCGCGGAGCGTTTTTTGCCATCCACTGTTTTGCCATATCTTTTTCATTACTCGTCCGATTGTGGAGATTCTGGTTACGTTGGAATCCTTATTCAAAAGCGGACATGTAAGAAAGGTCAAAATCTTTATTGGAGAGTGATAAGTTCGATTTCCTACGGGTTGTGTCTAACGGAGCAAGCCAACCGTCAATAATTTTTACCCGATAAATGGTAGATGTCTCCAATTTAGCAACTCGTGGTCGTAGCCCTATGTATGAGCTTTCCAAAGGTACAAGAGTCGACTCAATCGGCCAAATAACGAGTGAGTTATGACCCATACAGTTTTCAAGAAACCCAACGGAAGCACCCTGCGATTGTGTCGCCGTAGAGCCTTTTTTGCCATCTACTATTTTTGCCATATCTTTTTTGTTACTCGTTCGACTGCGTTGATTTAAGTTGTGTTAGAATCTTTATTCAAAGGCTCACATGTAGGAAAGGTCAAAATCTTTATTGGAGTGCAATAAGCTTGATTTCCTATGGGTAGTGTCGAACGGAGCACTCAAAGCGTCACTAATTTTTACCAGATAAATGGTAGATGACTCCAATATAGCAACTCGTGGTTGTATCCCTTTGAATGAGCATTCCAACGGTATAAGAATCGAGCGAATCGGCCCAATAACGAGTGAGTTATAGCCTATACAGCCTTTTTTGCCATCCACTGTTTTAGCCATATCTTCTTCGTTACTTGTCCGATTGCGGCGACTCAAGTTGTGTTGGAATCCTTATTCAAAGGCCCATGTGTAGGAAAGGTCAAAATCTTTATTGGAGTGTGATAAGCTCGATTTCCTACGGGTAGTGTCGAACCGAGCACTCAAACCGTCAATAATTTTTACCAGATAAATGGTAGATAACTCCAATATAGCAACTCGTGGTTGTAGCCCTTTGAATGAGCATTCCAACAGTATAAGAATCAAGCGAATCGGCCCAATAACCTGTGAGTTATGGCCCATATAGTTTTCAAAAAGCTCAACGGAGGCACCCTCTGATTGCGTCGCCGCGGAGCCTTTTTTGCCATCCACTGTATTGGCAAAATCTTTTTCGTTACTTGTCTGATTGCAGCGATTCAAGTTGTATTTGAATTCTTATTCAAAGGCTCACATGTAGGAAAGGACAAAGTCTTGATTAGAGAGCGATAAGCTCGATTTCCTATGGTTAGTGTCGAACGGAGCACTCAAACCGTCAATAATTTTTAGCAGATAAATGGTAGATGACTCCAATATAGCAACTCATGGTTGTAGCCCTTCGAAAGAGCATTCCAACAGTATAAGAATCGAGCGAATCAGCCCAATAACGTGTGAGTTTTGGCCCGTATAGTTTTCAAGATGCCCAACAGAGGTACCCTTCGATTACGTCGCCGCGGAGCCTTTTTTGCCATCCACTGTTTTGCCATATCTTTTTTGTTACTCCTCCGATTGCGTCGATTCAGGTTGCGTTTGTCACAGCCCCAAATCCCGAGAGACGGCAGAAGCCATGGTGCGACTGGGGTTGGATTAAAGAAGCGGGGAAGAAGGGGGCTAACTGACTAAACATACATATAAGACATCATACATTCAATGAACAAGACTTGAATATAATAAAGAAAGAGTTAATCACGAGTGATTACTCGACAAAAGTACACAAAAGTAACTAAGTTCAAGTTACAGACTTATGCTACAGAGTTTTGTTCAATATACACATATTCTCAAAAGACTTAGAGTTCTGGCAGCGGAAGAGTCCTAACTAAAGCATCCTATCTTTCCAACTCAACTTCAACCATTGCCGCTCACATCGCTTCAACCTGCATATTTAGAAAACAATGCAGGGCTAAGTACAAAAGCACTTAGTGGGCACGATGCCAAAAACATAATCATATATAGATAAATATGGCATTTCATAATTGTAGCACATCGGGGTTTTATTGGAAATAACCCGTGTCTACTAAACATTTTCTGACTCTTTTCTCAAATTAGCTTGCAAGCATTTTTCTGGTATGTTACGTTCAATCTTGACCAAATCTCATTCACCGTGGCTGGTACCCCTCAACAGGATATCACATACACCACAGGTTACAAAGTGCACTAACTTTGGAAAGCACTTAGCAGCTAAATCAGAGCCGATCGTTAGTTAACCTAGTTAGATTAACTCTAAATCTGGAAAACACAAATGTTAACTCAGATAGGTACAAGAGAACTCACATAAAACGTAAAACAGTTCATGCCATAATTATCACTTTGAAAACACAGATATCAAAGCGATAAAGAAAGATTTTCCGAGCATTGCTCCTTTTATTTTATATATAAAAGCCCACCTCGTAATACAGAACTAAGAAGTACTAACTTCCAATCTCCGGATCTTCCGTCCTTTCTTTACTGTTGGCTTCCTCCTTCATCGTAAAATAAAAATACTTAAACTCGGGTCGTAAAAGACAATCGATCAAAGAAAATCGAAATAGGTTTTAGTCGTTTCATTCTTTAGGCATTTGCACGCTTACTAGATTCATTTTACTTAAATGGGAACGAGACTCGAACAAATTCCATTTAGAACTTGAAAGGTCTCATACTCGACTCTTAGGTCAGTAGAGAGGGTAGTCGATGGCTTAAAAACGACTTAAAAGATCATAAGAAACTAAGTTGGGAAGAATCAACTTAGTAAAAATTACGTTTTAGTTCATTAAACGACTTAAGCAATTTCGCGCTTAACTAGTTTTCTTTACTTGAACGGGTACGAGATGAGGTCTCGTCTCATTTAGCACTCAAGGCTCCTTTCGTGACTCTAGGGTCAGTAGGAAGATCGTCGTTAGTTATTACGGCTTAAACGTTCGAAAGAAACTAAGTTGCGAACGAAACAACTTAGAAGAATGGAAACTGAAATTTCACTGCGCATTACAGAAACTCTGGGGACTGCCCAGAACAGGGGATCTGGAAACAGGGGATGAGCCCTGTACCGTTGGAAAGTTTGGGATGTCTAGTTTATGCTCCAATTTACGGATCGCAAATCCGATAAATGAGCTAGAAGTAATTACAGTTTCCGGCGAGAGTCGCAAAACTGCCGCGATAACCCTAGATGCTCGATAGAATCGACGTATAACGTCTTAGGTTCGTTCTAAGCTCTCGTATTCGATTTCTTAAGAAACTGGACCCTTAAGGCAGTCATCACGTACTCCCGTATGTGATGAACTCCTTCTCAAAACTCGTCCAATAGCACGACGTTCTAAACATCGGCTTTCAACTAATATGTACTAAACCAAAGCAAGTTATCAACTTCGCGTTCTAGTTCTCGACTATCACTATAGCTCATATTATATTAGCTCGAAAGCTCATGACATCAACTACAAAGTTATTCCCAAGTCCATCATAAACGATATTATCAAATTAGAATTCTCATTCGACTTCTCGGTTATTACTTACGTCTAATTGTTCGTCTCTTACACAATTTTCAAAGTTGTCGGATTTCGTTCAAATTTTACATCATTAAACAACATCTAACGAGAATCACTTTCATGCATATAATCATTTCATATCAACACTATATTTCAACTTACGACGAGTTCTTCGTCTCTTACATTCCATAAAATATTTTTAGAAAAATCTAAATAAATTCCTATTATCAACTAACATCATTTACAACCTTATTCCATCATCATTTCATCAATTAAATCAAACACATGAAAACCCCTAATTTTCTATTCATTTTCGGTATTCACTCTTAGGTTAAGAGGGTGATTTTCTTATTCAATTAACACCATTTATTCATTAATCATACTATTATATCCTCAATTAATCAATTGAAATCCAATTACACATTAATATGCAAAAATCCCCAATTCAAAACTCAAACCCTAAATCGGTTTTCAACATAACATGGGGCTTTCGATTTCTCTTTGTTCTAATCACTAATTAAGCACTTCTTAAGCATGAATTTATCAACAATTGAAGAATTCCAAAAATCCTACACAAACCCCTAAAATTTCGGTAATGAGCAAGACTTAGGGTTCTTGAATTTCAATCAATTTTAACCCTATAATTCATATCCAATCACAACTAATTTCACTAATCGAAGATCAAATCACCTAGTTCATCTTCCCAATTTTCGATCCAAGAAGAAAAATAAAAAGAAAAGGAATCCAATTGGATAGGAACATGGAGGAGATGAATACCTTGAGTTTTAATAAAGGAAGACTTAGGTTTTGATGGTTGGATGAAGTCTTGTGTGATTTCTTGCTCAAGATCTTCAAGTGTCTTCAATGGTGGAGAAAAGATGAAGATGGGAGAGAGTGAGGGAGGGCTGCCGATTTTTGGGGGAGGGAAGGAGGAGATGTGGATGATTTAATTGTATAACATATGTTATAAGAATTAATAAGTGTAAAGGTGTAAAGTGTGAATAGTATAGCATTAGGTGTCCACATTAAACAATATAAAACACAAAAAATCTAACTAAAAAGAGAGAGAGGTCGGTCATGAGGGAGAGGGAGAAGGAAAATACGTGCTTTTCCGGCGCGATACTACGTTACGGAAATCGAATGACGAAAAACGTAGCTCGGCACAAAATCGTCACGATCCTATTCGTCCAAAAATTCTAACGTATTAAACTTAATCAGAAAATAAAATTTATAAAATTTATTCTGACAAAAACTCGGGACGACACAGTCCGAGTTTCGTCCGGAAAATCATAAAAACGAACTTTCTCGGGCGAGTTCGTATCGCGATTTCGTGAATGTAAAAATAAGACGGTTTTCCGTTCTGAGTTCACGAACTGAAAACTTTTCGTACGCGCTAACCCTAAATACAGTAGTCATCTAGCTGACTTCCGTAATTTATTTTCGGAAACGAATTCGACCGTTAGTCTTAGAATTCAAGATCATAAACTTAGGCGTGCAAAGCCATTTATTTAATTAACTTTAAAATTTTGATATCGTAAGGAATTTTCGGGGCATTACAGCGTTGGAATCCTTATTCAAAGGCCCACATATAAGAAAGGTCAAAATCTTTATTGGAGAGTGATAAGCTCGATTTTCTACGGGTTGTGTCTAGCGGAGCAAGCCAACCGTCAATAATTTTTACCCGATAAATGGTAGATGACTCCAATTTAGCAACTCGTGGTCGTAGCCCTATGTATGAGCTTTCCAAAGGTACAAGAGTCGACTCAATCGGCCTAATATCGCATGAGTTATGAGCCATAAAGTTTTTAAGAAGCCCAATGGAGGCACCCTGCGATTGCGTTGATTCAAGTTATGTTAGAATCTTTATTCAAAGGATCACATGTATAAAAGGTCAAAATCTTTGTTGGAGTGCAATAAGCTTGATTTCCTACGGGTAGTGTCGAACAGAGCACTCAAACAGTCATTAATTTTTACTAGATAAATGGTAGATGACTCCAATATAGCAACTCGTGGTTGTAGCCCTTTGAATGAGCATTCCAACGGTATAAGAACCGAGCGAATTGGCCCAATAACGAGTGAGTTATGGCCTATACAACCTTTTTTGTCATCCACTGTTTTGGCCATATCTTTTTCGTTGCTTGTGTGATTGCGGCGATTCAAGTTCTGTTGGAATTCTTATTCAAAGGCCCACATTTAAGAAATGTCAAAATTTTGATTGGAGTGCGATAAGCTCAATTTCCTATGGGTAGTGTCGAACGGAGCACTCAAACCGTCAATAATTTTTACCAGATAAATGGTAGATGACTCCAATATAGCAACTCGTGGTTGTAGCCCTTTGAATGGGCATTCCAACGGTATAAGAATCAAGTGAATCAACCCAATAACGAGTGAGTTATGGCCCATACAGTTTTTAAGAAGCCCTACGGAGACACCCTGCGATTGCGTCGCCGCGGTGCCTTTTTTGCCATCCAATGTTTTGGCCATATCTTTTTCGTTGCTTGTGTGATTGCGGCAATTCAAGTTGTGTTGTAATTCTTATTTAAAGGCTCACGTGAAGGAAAGGTCAAAATCTTTATTGGAGAATGATAATCTCGATTTCCTACGGGTTGTGTCTAACGGAGCATGCCAACCGTCAATAACTTTTACCCGATAAATGGTAGATAACTCCAATTTAGCAACTCTTGGTCGTAGCCTATGTATGAGCTTTCCAAAGGTACAAGAGTCGACCCAATCGGCCCAATAATGAGTGAATTATCACCCATACAGTTTTCATGAAGTGCAACGGATGCACCCTGTGATTGCGTCGCCGCGTAACCTTTTTTGACATCCACTATTTTTGTCATATCTTTTTCGTTACTCGTTCGATTACGTCGATTCAAGTTGTATTAGAATCTTTATTCAAAGGCCCACATGTAGGAAAGGTCAAAGTCTTTATTCGAGTGCGATAAGCTAGATTTCCTACTGGTAGTGTCTAACGGAGCACCCCAACAATCAATAATTTTTACCCGATAAATGGTAGATAACTCCAATTTAGCAACTCGTGATCGTAGCTCTATGAATGAGCTTTCCAAAGGTATAAAAGTCGACCCAATCGGTGCAATAACGAGTGACTTTTGACCCATACAGTTTTCAAGAAGCCCGACGGTGGCACCCGGCGATTGCGTCGCTGAGGAGCCTTTTTTGCCATCCACTATTTTGGCCATATGTTTTTCGTAACTCTTTCAAATGCGGCGATTCAAGTTGCGTTAGAATTTTTACTCATAGGCCCATATGTAGGAAAGGGAAAAATCTTTATTGGAGTGCGATAAGCTCGATTTCCTACGGGTAGTTTCGAACGGAACACGCCAACCGTCAATAATTTTCACCCGATAAATGGTAGATGACACCAATTTAGCAACTGGTCGTAGCCCTCTAAATGATCTTTCTAATGGTATAAGAATCGAGTAAATCGGACCATTAATGAGTGAGTTATGGCCCGTATAGTTTTCAAGACGCCCAACAGAGGCACACTGCAATTGCGTCGCCGCGGAGCCTTTTTTGCCATCCACTATTTTGGCAATCTCTTTTTCGATACTCGTCCGATTGCGATAATTCAAGTTTTGTTGGAATCCTTATGCAAAGGTCCATATGTACGAAAGGTCAAAATCTTGATTAGAGTGCGATAAGCTTGATTTCCCGTGGGTACTGTCGAACGGAGCACTCAAACCGTCAATAATTTTTACCAGATAAATGGTAGATGACTCCAATATAGCAACTCGTGTTTGTAGCCCTATGAATGAGCATTCCAACGGTATAAGAATCGAGCGAATCGGCCCAATAACGAGTGAGTTATGGCCCATACAGTTTTCAAGAAGCCCAACGGAGGCACCCTGCGATTGCGTCGCAGCGGAGCCTTTTTTGCCATCCACTGTTTTGGCCATATCTTTTTCGTTACTTGTCCGATTTCGGCGATTCAAGTTTTGTTGGAATTCTTATTCAAAGGACCACGTGTAGGAAAGGTCAAAATCTTGATTGAAGTGCGATAAACTCAATTTCCTACGGGTAGTATCGAACGGAGCACTCAAACCGTCACTAATTTTTACCAGATAAAGGGTAGATGACTACAATTTAGCAACTCGTGGTTGTAACCCTTTGAAAGAGCATTCCAACTATATAAGAATCGAGTGAATCGGTCCAATAATGTGTGAGTTATGGCCCATATAGTTTTCAAGAAGCCCAACGGAGGCTCCCTGCGATTGCGTCGCCGCGGTGCCTTTTTTGCCATCCACTGTTTTGGCCATATCTTTTTCTACTCGTCCGATTTCGGTGATTCAGGTTGCGTTAGAATCCTTATTCAAAGGCCCACATGTAAGAAAGGTCAAAATCTTTATTGGAGAATGATAATCTCGATTTCCTACGGGTTGTGTCTAACGGAGCATGCCAACCGTCAATAATTTTTACCCGATAAATGGTAGATAACTCCAATTTAGCAACTTTTGGTCGTAGCCTATGTATGAGCTTTCCAAAGGTACAAGAGTCGACCCAATCGGCCAAATAATGAGTGAATTATCACCCATACAGTTTTCATGAAGTGCAACGGATGCACCCTGCGATTGCGTCGCCGCGTAACCTTTTTTGCCATCCACTATTTTTGTCATATCTTTTTCGTTACTCGTTCGATTACGTCGATTCAAGTTGTGTTAGAATCTTTATTCAAAGGCCCACATGTAGGAAAGGTCAAAGTCTTTAATGGAGTGCGATAAGCTAGATTTCCTACTGGTAGTGTCGAACGGTGCACGCCAACCTTTAATAATTTTTTCCAATAAATGGTAGATGACTCCAATTTAGCAACTCGTGGTCGTAGCCCTCTGAATGAGCTTTCTAATGGTATAAGAATCGAGCTAATAAGACCATTAACGAGTGAATTATGGCCCGTACAGTTTTGAAGAAGCCCAACGGTGGCACCTTGCGATTGCATCGCCGCGGAGCCTTTTTTGCCATCCACTGTTTTGCCATATCTTTTTCGTTACTCGTCCGATTGCGGCGATTCAAGTTGCGTTGGAATCCTTATTCAAAGGCCTACATGTAAGAGAGGTCAAAATCTTTTTTGGTGTGTGATAAACTCGATATCCTGCGGGTAGTGTCTAACGGAGCACGCCAACAGTCAATAATTTCTACCCGATAAATGGTAGATAACTCCAATTTAGCAACTCGTGATCGTAGCTCTATGAATGAGCTTTCCAAAGGTATAAAAGTCGACCCAATCGGTGCAATAATGAGTGACTTTTGACCCATACAGTTTTCAAGAAGCCCGACGGTGGCACCCGGCGATTGCGCGCCAAGGAGCCTTTTTTGCCATCCACTATTTTGGCCATATGTTTTTCGTAACTCTTTCAAAAGCAGCGATTCAAGTTGCGTTAGAATCTTTACTCATAGGCCTATATGTAGGAAAGGTCAAAATCTTTATTGGAGTGCGATAAGCTCGATTTCCTACGGGTAGTTTCGAACGGAACACGCCAACCGTCAATAATTTTCACCCGATAAATGGTAGATGACACCAATTTAGCAACTGGTCGTAGCCCTCTAAATGATCTTTCTAATGGTATAAGAATCGAGCAAATCGGACCATTAACGAGTGAGTTATGGCCCGTACAGTTTTCAAGACTCCCAACGGAGGCACACTGCAATTGCGTCGCCGCGGAGCCTTTCTTTCCATCCACTGTTTTGCCATATCTTTTTCGTTACTCGTCCGATTGTGGCGATTCAAGTTGCATTGGAATCCTTATTCAAAGACCCACATGTAGGAAATGTCAAAATCTTGATTGGAGTGCGATAACTTGATTTTCTACGGTAGTGTCTAATGGAGCACGCCAACCGTCAATAATTTTTACCCGATAAATCGTACATGACTCCAATTTAGCAACTCGTGGTCGTAGAACTATGTATGAGCTTTCCAAAGGTACAAAAGTCGACTCAATCGGCCCAGTAATTAGTGAGTTATGACCCATAAAGGATTTAAGAAGCTCAACGATGGCACCCTGGGATTGCGTCGCCGCGGAGCCTTTTTTGCCATCCACTATTTTGGCCATATCTTTTTCGTTACTTGTCCGATTGCGGCGATTCAAGTTGTGTTAGAATCTTTATTCAAAGGCCCATATGTAGAAAAGGTCAAAATCTTGATTGGAGTGCGATAAGCTCAATTTCCTATGGGTAGTGTCGAACGAAGCACTCAAACCGTCAATAATTTTTAGCAGATAAATGGTAGATGACTCCAATATAGCAACTCGTGGTTGTAGCCCTTTGAATGAGCATTCCAACAGTATAAGAATCGAGCGAATAGGCCCAATAATGTGTGAGTTATGGCCCATATAGTTTTCAACAAGCCCAACGGAGGCACCCTGCAATTGCGTCGCCGCGGAGCCTTTTTTGCCATCCACTGTTTTGCCATATCTTTTTCGTTACTCGTCCGATTTCGGTGCTTCAGGTTGCGTTAGAATCCTTATTCAAAGGCCCACATGTAAGAAAGGTCAAAATATTTATTGGAGAATGATAATCTCTATTTCCTACGGGTTGTGTCTAACGGAGCATGCCAACCGTCAATAATTTTTACCCGATAAATGGTAGATAACTCCAATTTAGCAACTCTTGGTCGTAGCCTATATATGAGCTTTCCAAAGGTACAAGTGATACGGACGGAGGACCCGTTGGATAAAAGATCTAAGAACCCTTCGTATAAGAGGTAGGCAGCGGTCTCCCTAGATCGAGAATCCAGTTTGATCACCTCCTAGAGCGAAGAAAACCTCGACCCGTTGGCTATATAATCAGCCAAGAACCTCGGTATGGTTGAACGCCACAAGACTTTGCTCACTAGTCTTGATAAGTTCGGAACAAGTGAAAACTCTACAAGAGAGAAATTCAACTCACAAAGGCAAAGCCAATTTTCGTTTATAACTCAAGGTGTATATGTTATCCGATTACAAATGATATCACACCTATTTATATGTTGGAAAATGACTCTTCGTAGCCTACCAATAATGACAGTACTTATGACACTGATTAAACTCATGAATAGACTTATTTAACACTAATTAAACCACTTATTAACTACTAATGACTACTTATGACTCTAGACTTCAAAAGTCACTTATTTAACACATAATAAATAAAATAAATAGACTCTTCATGAAACCTCTTTATTATGCACGAAAATTAACCATTTATTTTTCTTCTCGGGCCTTCAAAGTCTGATTGTTGACAAGCCCTTTTAAGACGAATTCAGCCCATTAATATTCACCATTTGGCCCGATTTATCTTGATATTGGACTTGAAATCGGCATACTTTTATTTAGTTCCTGAAATCTGACTTGTAGTCGTTGGTTGCCCATCCGTGCTCACATCATTCCCTTTTTCTTCAAGAAGATTCGTCCCGAATCTTATTTCCAAAAGAAAGGTCAGTGTTTAGTAACAACCAATCCAATCCTCCGGGTTTGAAGACGTGATTTTCATCCTTGATTTTGATAGTTGTACGTGGTTCCATATCGAAATGATATACCTGTAAAATAGAAACAAACCACGTACCTAGGGGTTTATCATTCCCCTCATCTTGACAATGATTTGTCCTCAAATCCAGAATTGCTCCAATTTGGAATGGTTTCCTTGTTTGTGAGTACACCTCGTTATTGTCATGAACATTCAACCACGACATTTGAAATGAAGATTTGTGATTCAACGGAGGAACGCTCAACAGTGGCACCAAGGGAACACATACCACATCTGCACAACTTTCAACAATGAATTCGCCCCTCGTTATTTTCTGGTCACTTGCAACCACTATGCCTTCATGTTGGTTGTTGTCATGAACTTGAGAAACAAGAACAAATGGATTAGGATCCTCGAGTTCTTCGACCACAATGGAAGAAACCTTGTCGAAAATCTGGGGAACAATCACCTTGTCCTCAATTCCCTTCTCTCCATTTGGTTGGGCCTCCAATTGCGGTGTGGAATCACAACTTTGGCAATGCATGTCACAAAAGGTCTTCCTCGTTGTTGCTTCCACAAGCTTCTTCAACTCTTCGTTGGCAGCCTTAATCTCCGCCAACATTAACTTAGTTTTCATGCGAAGAACATATGCACGCTCTCGATGCTCCTTCAACAATTTGCTCATTTTTTTGTATTTTTTTTTTTTTTTGGATAGAAAATATAAAGATAGAGGTTCAGATCAATACCAGATTGCTCTGATACCAAATGATACGGACGGAGGACCCGTTGGATAAAAGATCCAAGAACCCTTCGTATAAGAGGTAGGCAGCGGTCTCCCTAGATCGAGAATCCAGTTTGATCACCTCCTAGAGCGAAGAAAACCTCGACCCGTTGGCTATATAATCAGCCAAGAACCTCGGTATGGTTGAACGCCACAAGACTTTGCTCACTAGTCTTGATAAGTTCGGAACAAGTGAAAACTCTACAAGAGAGAAATTCAACTCACAAAGGCAAAGCCAATTTTCGTTTATAACTCAAGGTGTATATGTTATCCGATTACAAATGATATCACACCTATTTATATGTTGGAAAATGACTCTTCGTAGCCTACCAATAATGACAGTACTTATGACACTGATTAAACTCATGAATAGACTTATTTAACACTAATTAAACCACTTATTAACTACTAATGACTACTTATGACTCTAGACTTCAAAAGTCACTTATTTAACACATAATAAATAAAATAAATAGACTCTTCATGAAACCTCTTTATTATGCACGAAAATTAACCATTTATTTTTCTTCTCGGGCCTTCAAAGTCTGATTGTTGACAAGCCCTTTTAAGACGAATTCAGCCCATTAATATTCACCATTTGGCCCGATTTATCTTGATATTGGACTTGAAATCGGCATACTTTTATTTAGTTCCTGAAATCTGACTTGTAGTCGTTGGCTGCCCACCCGTGCTCACATCAACAAGAGTCGACCCAATCGGCCAAATAATGAGTGAATTATCACCCATACAGTTTTCATGAAGTGCAACGGATGCACCCTGCGATTGCGTCGCCGCGTAACCTTTTTTGACATCCACTATTTTTGTCATATCTTTTTCGTTACTCGTTCGATTACGTCGATTCAAGTTGTGTTAGAATCTTTATTCAAAGGCCCACATGTAGGAAAGGTCAAAGTCTTTAATGGAGTGCGATAAGCTAGATTTCCTACTGGTAGTGTCGAACGGTGCACGCCAACCTTTAATAATTTTTTCCGATAAATGGTAGATGACTCCAATTTAGCAACTGGTGGTCGTAGCCCTCTGAATGAGCTTTCTTATGGTATAAGAATCGAGCTAATAAGACCATTAACGAGTGAGTTATGGCCCGTATAGTTTTGAAGAAGCCCAACGGAGGCACCTTGCGATTGCATCGCCGCAGAGCCTTTTTTGCCATCCACTGTTTTGCCATATCTTTTTCGTTACTCGTCCGATTGTAGCGATTCAAGTTGCATTAGAATCTTTACTCATAGGCCCATATGTAGGAAAGGTCAAAATCTTTATTGGAGTACGATAAGCTCGATGTCCTACGGGTAGTTTCGAATGGAACACGCCAATCGTCAATAATTTTCACCCGATAAATGGTAGATGACACCAATTTAGCAACTGGTCGTAGCCCTCTAAATGATCTTTCTAATGGTATAAGAATCGAGCAAATCGGACCATTAACGAGTGAGTTATGGCCCGTACAGTTTTCAAGACGCCCAACGGAGGCACACTGCAACTGCGTCGCCGCGAAGCCTTTTTTGCCATCCACTATTTTGGCAATCTCTTTTTCGTTACTCGTCCGATTGCGGCAATTCAAGTTTTGTAGGAATCCTTATTTAACGGTCCACATGTACGAAAGGTCAAAATCTTGATTAGAGTGCGATAAGCTTGATTTCCTGCGTGTACTGTCGAACGGAGCACTCAAACCGTCATTAATTTTAACCAGATAAATGGTAGATGACTCCAATATAGCAACTCATGGTTGTAGCCCTTTGAATGAGCATTCCAATGGTATAAGAATCGAGCGAATCGGCCCAATAACGAGTGAGTTATGGCCCATACAGTTTTCAAGAAGCCCAACGGAGGAACCCTGCGATTGCGTCGCAGCGGAGCCTTTTTTGCCATCCACTGTTTTGGCCATATCTTTTTCGTTACTTGTCCGATTTCGGCGATTCAAGTTTTGTTGGAATTCTTATTCAAAGGACCACGTGTAGGAAAGGTCAAAATCTTGATTGAAGTGCGATAAACTCAATTTCCTACGGCTAGTATCGAACGGAGCACTCAAACCGTCAATAATTTTTACCAGATAAATGGTAGATGACTCCAATATAGCATCGTGGTTGTAACCCTTTGAATGAGCATTCCAACTATATAAGAATCGAGTGAATCGGTCCAATAATGTGTGAGTTATGACCCATATAGTTATCAAGAAGCCCAACGGAGGCTCCCTGCGATTGCGTCGCCGCGGTGCCTTTTTTGCCATCCACTGTTTTGGCCATATCTTTTTCGTTACTTGTCCGATTGTGGCGATTCTAGTTGTATTGGAATTCTTATTCAAACATCCGCATGTAGGAAAGGTCAAAATCTTTATTGGAGTGCGATAAGCTTGATTTTCTACTAGTAGCGTCGAACAGAGAACGCCAACATTAATAATTTTTTCTCGATAAATGGTAGATGACTCCAATTTAGCAACTCGTGCTCGTAGCCCTCTGAATGAGCTTTTTAATGGTATACGAATCGACCGAACTGGGCCATTAACGAGTGAGTTATGGCCTACACAGTTTTCAAGAAGCCCAACGGAGGCACCCTGCGATTGCGTCGCCGCGGAGCCTTTTTTGCCATCCACTGTTTTGCTATATCTTTTTCGTTACTCCTCCGATTGCGTCGATTCAGGTTGCGTTTGTCACAGCCCCAAATCCCGAGGGACGGCAGAAGCCGTGGTGCGACTGGGGTTGGATTAAAGAAGCGGGGAAGAAGGGGGCTAACTGACTAAACATACATATAAGACATCATACATTCAATGAACAAGACTTGAATATAATAAAGAAAGAGTTAATCACGAGTGATTACTCGACAAAAGTACACAAAAGTAACTAAGTTCAAGTTACAGACTTATGCTACAGAGTTTTGTTCAATATACACATATTCTCAAAAGACTTAGAACACGCCAACCGTCAATAATTTTTACCCGATAAATGGTAGATGACTCCAATTTAGCAACTCGTGGTCGTAGACCTAAGTATGAGCTTTCCAAAGGTACAAGAGTCGACTCAATCGGCCCAGTAACGAGTGAGTTATGACCCATAAAGGTTTTAAGAAGCTCAACGGAGGCACCCTGCGATTGCGTCGCCGCGGAGCCTTTTTTGCCATCCACTATTTTGGCCATTTCTTTTTCGTTACTTGTCCGATTGCGGCGATTCAAGTTGTGTTAGAATCTTTATACAAAGGTCCACATGTAGAAAGGTCAAAATCTTTATTGGAGTGCGATAAGCTCGACTTCCTACGGGTAGTGTCGAATAGAACACGCCAACCGTCAATAATTTTTATTCGATAAATGGTAGATGACTCCAATTTAGTAACTCGTGGTCGTAGCCCCCTGAATGAACTTTGTAATGGTATAAAAATCGAGCAAATTGTACCATTAACGAGTGAGTTATGGCCCGTACAGTTTTCAAGAAGCCCAACGGAGGCACCCTGCGATTGCGTCGCCGCGGAGCCTTTTTTGCTATCCACTGTTTTGCCATATCTTTTTCGTTACTCGTCCAATTGCGGTGATTCAAGTTGTGTTGGAATCCTTATTCAAAGGTCCACATGTAGGAAATGTTAAAATCTTGATTGGAGTGCGATCAGCTCAATTTTCTATGGGTAGTGTCTAACGGAACACGCCAACCGTCAATAATTTTTACCCGATTAATGGTAGATGACTCCAATTTAGCAACTCGTGGTCATAGCCCTATGTATGAGCTTTCCAAAGGTGCAAGAGTCAACTCAATCGGCCCAACAACGAGTGAGTTATGACCCATACAGTTTTTAAGAAGTCCAACGGAGGCACCCTGCGATTGCATCGCCGCGGAGCTTTTTTTGCCATATTCTATTTTCGCCATATCTTTTTTGTTACTCATTCGATTGCGTCGATTCAAGTTGTGTTAGAATCTTTATTCAAAGGCTCACATGTAGGAAAGGTCAAAATCTTTATTGGAGTACGATAAGCTTGGTTTCCTACGGGTAGGGTCGAACGGAGAACTTAAACTGTCAATAATTTTTACCAGATAAATGGTAGATGACTCCAATATAGCAACTCGTGGTTGTAGCCCTTTCAATGAGCATTCCAACGGTGTATGAATCAAGCGAATCGGCCCAATAACGAGTGAGTTATGGCCCATACAGCCTTTTTTGCCATCCACTATTTTGGCCATATCTTTTTCGTTACTTGTCCGATTGCAGCGACTCAAGTTGTGCTGGAATCCTTATTCAAAGGTTTACGTGTAGGAAAGGTCAAAATCTTGATTGGAGTGCGATAAGCTCGATTTCCTAAGGGTAGTGTCAAACGGAACACGCCAACCGTCAATAATTTTTACCAGATAAATGGTAGATGACTCCAATATAGCAACTCGTGGTTGTAGCCCTTTGAATGAACATTCCAATGGTATAAGAATCGAGTGAATCAGCCCAATAACAAGTGAGTAATGGCCCATACAGTTTTTAAGAAGCCCAACGGAGGCACCCTGGGATTGCGTAGCCGCGGAGCCTTTTTTGCCATCCACTATTTTGGCCATATCTTTTTCGTTACTTGTCTGATTGCGGTGATTCAAGTTGTGTTGGAATTCTTATTCAAATGACCACTTGTAGGAAAGGTCAAAATCTTGATTGGATTGTGATAAGCTTGATTTTCTATGGGTAGTGTCGAACGGAACACGCCAACCGTCAATAATTTTTACCCGATAAATGGTAGATAACTCCAATATAGCAATTCGTGGTCATAGCCCTCTGAATAATCTTTCTAATGGTATAAGAATCGAGTGGCTCGGACCATTAAAGAGTGAGTCATGGCTCGTACAGTTTTCAAGAAGCCCAACGGAGGCACCCTGCGATTGCGTCGCCGCGGAGCCTTTTTTGCAATCCACTGTTTTGGCCATCTCTTTTTCGTTACTCGTCCGATTGCGGCGATTCGAGTTGTGTTGGAATCCTTATTCAACGGCCCACATGTAGAAAAGGTTAAAATCTTGATTGGAGTGTGATAAGCTCGATTTCCTACGGGTAGTGTCTAACGGAGCACGCCAACCGTCAATAATTTTTTGCCGATAAATGGTAGATGACTTCAATTTAGCAACTCGTGGTCGTAGCCCGATGAATGAGCTTTCCAAAGGTATAAGATTCGACCCAATCGGCCCAATAACGAGTGAGTTATGACCCATACACTTTTCAAGAAGTGCAACGGAGGCACCCTGCGATTGCGTCGCCGCAGAACCGTTTTTGCCATCCACTATTTTGGCCATATATTTTTTTTTACTCGTTCGATTGCAGCAACTCAAGTTGTGCTGGAATCCTTATTCAAAGGTATACGTGTAGGAAAGGTCAAAATCTTGATTGGAGTGCGATAAGCTCGATTTCCTAAGGGTAGTGTCAAACGGAACACGCCAACCGTCAATAATTTTTACCAGATAAATGGTAGATAACTCCAATATAGCAACTCGTGGTTGTAGCCCTTTGAATGAACATTCCAATGGTATAACAATCGAGCGAATCAGCCCAATAACAAGTGAGTAATGGCCCATACAGTTTTAAAGAAGCCCAACGGAGGCACCCTGGGATTGCGTCGCCGCGGAGCCTTTTTTGCCATCCACTGTTTTGGCCATATCTTTTTCGTTACTTGTCCGATTGCGGTGATTCAAGTTGTGTTGGAATTCTTATTCAAAGGCCCACTTGTAGGAAATGTCAAAATCTTGATTGGAGTGCGATAAGCTCGATTTTCTATGAGTAATGTTGAACGGAACACGCCAACCGTCAATAATTTTTACCCGATAAATGGTAGATGACTCCAATTTAGCAATTCGTGGTCATAGCCCTCTGAATGAGCTTTCTAATGGTATAAGAATCGAGTGGCTCGGACAATTAATGAGTTAGACATGGCTCGTACAGTTTTCAAGAAGCCCAACGGAGGCACCCTGCGATTGCGTCGCCGCGGAGCCTTTTTTGCCTTCCACTGTTTTGGCCATCTCTTTTTCGTTACTCGTCCGATTGCGGCGATTCGAGTTGTGTTGGAATCCTTATTCAAAGGCCCACATGTGAAAAAGGTCAAAATCTTGATTGGAGTGTGATAAGTTTGATTTCCTACGGGTAGTGTCTAACAGAGCACGTCAACCGTCAATAATTTTTTGCCGATAAATGGTAGATGACTCCAATTTAGCAACTCGTGGCCGTAGCCCGATGAATGAGCTTTCCAAAGGTATAAGAGTCGACCCAATCGGCCCAATAATGAGTGAGTTATGACCCATGCGCTTTGCAAGAAGTGCAACGGAGGCACCCTGCGATTGCGTCGCCGCGGAACCGTTTTTACCATCCACTATTTTGGCCATATCTTTTTCGTTACTCGTTCGATTGCAGTGACTCAAGTTGTGCTGGAATCCTTATTCAAAGGTTTACGTGTAGGAAAGGTCAAAATCTTGATTGGAGTGCGATAAGCTCGATTTCCTAAGGGTAGTGTCGAACGGTACACGCCAACCGTCAATAATTTTTACCCGATAAATGGTAGATGACTCCAATTTAGCAACTCGTGGTCGTAGCCCGATGAATGAGCTTTCCAAAGGTATAAGAGTCGACCCCATCGGCCCAATAACGAGTGAGTTATTACCCATACACTTTTAAAGAAGTGCAACGGATGCACCCTGCGATTGTGTCGCTGCGGAACCGTTTTTGCCATCCACTATTTTGGCCATATCTTTTTCGTTACTCGTTAGATTGCGTCAATTCAAGTTGCGTTAGAATCTTTATTCAAAGGCACACATGTAGGAAAGGTCAGACTCGTTATTGGAGTGCGATAAGCTCGATTTCCTAAGGGTAGTGTCGAACGGAACACGCCAACCGTCAATAATTTTTACCCGATAAATGGTAGATGACTCCAATTTAGCAATTCGTGGTCGTAGCCCTCTGAATGAGCTTTCTAATGGTATAAGAATCGAGTGGCTCGGACAATTAATGAGTTAGACATGGCTCGTACAGTTTTCAAGAAGCCCAACGGAGGCACCCTGCGATTGCGTCGCCGCGGAGCCTTTTTTGCCATCCACTGTTTTGGCCATCTCTTTTTCATTACTCGTCCGATTGCGGCGATTCGAGTTGTGTTGGAATCCTTATTCAAAGGCCCACATGTAGGAAAGGTCAAAATCTTTATTGGAGTGTGATAAGCTTTATTTCCTATGGGTAGTGTCTAACGAAGCACGCCAACCGTCAATAATTTTTAGCCGATAAATGGTAGATGACTCCAATTTAGCAACTCGTGGTCGTAGCCCTATGAATGAGCTTTCAAAAGGTATAAGAGTCGACACAATCAGCCCAATAACGAGTGAGTTATGACCCATACAGTTTTCAAGAAATGCAACGGAGGCACCCTGCGATTGCGTCGTCGTGGTACTGTTTTTGCCATCCACTATTTTGGCCTATCTTTTTCGTTACTCGTTCGATTGCGTCGATTCAAGTTGCGTTAGAATCTTTATTCAAAGGCGCACATGTAAGAAAGGTCAAAATCTTTATTGGAGTGCGATAAGCTCGATTTCCTAAGGGTAGTGTCGAACCGAACACGCCAACCGTCAATATAAATGGTAGATGACTCCAATTTAGCAATTCGTGGTCGTAGCCCTCTGAATGAGCTTTCTAATGGTATAAGAATCGAGTGGCTCGGACCATTAATGAGTGAGTCATGGCTTATACAATTTTCAAGAAGCCCAACGGAGGCACCCTGCGATTGCGTCGCCGCGGAGCCTTTTTTGCCATCCACTGTTTTGGCCATATCTTTTTCATTACTCGTCCGATTGCGGCGATTCGAGTTGTGTTGGAATCCTTATTTAAAGGCCCACATGTAGGAAAGGTTAAAATCTTGATTGGAGTGTGATAAACTCGATTTCCTACGGGTAGTGTCTAACGGAGCACGCCAACCGTCAATAATTTTTAGGAGATAAATGGTAGATGACTCCAATTTAGCAACTCGTGTTTGTAGCCCTATAAATGAGCTTTCTAAAGGTATAAGATTCGACCCAATCGGCCCAATAATGAGTGAGTTATGACACATACTGTTTTCTGGAATCCCAATGGAGGCACCCGGCGATTGCGTCGCCGCGGAGCCTTTTTTGCCATCCACTATTTTGGCCATATCTTTTTCGTTACTCATTCGATTGTGGCGATTCAAGATGTGTTAGAATCTTTATTCAAAGACTCACATGTAGGAAAGGTCAAAATCTTTATTGTAGTGCGATAAGCTTGATTTCCTATGGGTAGTGTCGAACGGAACACGCCAACCGTCAATAATTTTTACCCGATAAATGGTAGATGACTCCAATTTAGCAACTCGTGGTTGTAGCCCTCTAAATGAGCTTTCTAATGGTATAAGAATCGAGTGGATCCGACCATTAGCGAGTGAGTTATGGCTCGTACAATTTTTAAGAAGCCCAACGGAGGCACCCGCCGTGGAGCCTTTTTTGCCATCCACCATTTTGCCATCTTTTTCATTACTCATCCGATTGCGGCGATTCAAGTTGCATTGGAATCCTTATACAAAGGCCCACATGTAGAAAATGTCAAAATCTTGATTGGAGTATGATAAGCTCAATTTCCTACGGGTAGTGTCTAACGGAGCACGCCAACCGTCAATAATTTTTACCTGATAAATGGTAGATGACTCCAATTTAGCAACTCGTGGTCGTAGCCCTATTTATGAGCTTTCTAAAGGTACAAGAGTCAACCCAATCGGCCCAATAACGAGTGAGTTATGATCCATACAGTTTTCAAGAAGCGCAACGGAGGCACCCTGTGATTGCGCCGCCGCGGAACCTTTTTTGCCATCCACTATTTTGGCCATATCTTTTTCGTTACTCGTTCGATTGCATCGATTCAAGTTGTGTTAGAATCTTTATTCAAAGGCCCACATGAAGGAAAGGTCGAAGTCTTTATTGGAGTGCGATAAGCTTGATTTCCTAAAGGTAGTGTCGAACGAAGCACGCCAACCGTCAATAATTTTTTCCCGATAAATGGTGGATGACTCCAATTTAGCAACTCGTGGTCGTAGCCCTCTGAATGAGCTT
Source organism: Schizonepeta tenuifolia (assembly GCA_029490685.1). Taxonomy (NCBI): domain Eukaryota; kingdom Viridiplantae; phylum Streptophyta; class Magnoliopsida; order Lamiales; family Lamiaceae; genus Schizonepeta; species Schizonepeta tenuifolia. Next base: position 22,290,518 of record CM055960.1, on the reverse strand, counting down.
TCTAATGGTATAAGAATCGAGCGAATCGGACCATTAAGGAGTGTGTTATGGCCCATACAGTTTTCCAGAAGCTCAACGGAGGCACCCTGCGATTGCGTCGCCGCGGAGCCCTTTTTGCCATCCACTGTTTTGCCATATCTTTTTCGTTACTCGTCCGATTGCAGCAATTCAAGTTGCGATGGAATCCTTATTCAAAGGCCCACATGTAGGAAAGGTCAAAATCTTGATTGGAGTGTCATAAACTCGATTTCCTAGGGGTAGTGTCTAACGGAGCACTCCAACTGTCAATAATTTTTAGCCGATAAATGGTAGATGACACCAATTTAGTAACTCGTGGTCGTAGCCCTATGAATGAGTTTTCCAAAGGTATAAGAGTCGACCCAATCGGCCCAATAATGAGTGAGTTATGACCCATACAGTTTTCAAGAAGCCCAACGGAGGCACCCGGCAATTGTGTCGCCGCGGAGCCTTTTTTGCCATCCACTATTTTGGCCATATCATTTTCGTTACTCGTTCGATTGCAGCGATTCAAGATGCGTTAGAATCTTTATTCAAAGGCTCACATGTAGGAAAAGTTAAAATCTTTATTGGAGTGCGATTAGCTTGATTTCCTACGGGTAGTGTCGAACGGAACACGCCAACCGTCAATAATTTTTACCAGATAAATGGTAGATGACTCTAATTTAGAATCTCGTGGTTGTAGCCCTCTAAATAAGCTTTCTAATGGTATAAGAATCGAGCGGATTGGACCATTAACGAGTGAATTATGGCTCGTACAGTCTTCAAGAAGCCCAATGGAGGCACCCTGTTATTGCGTCGCCGCGGAGCCTTTTTGGCCATCCACTGCTTTGCCATATCTTTTTCGTTACTCGTCCGATTGCAGCAATTTAAGTTGTGTTGGAATCCTTATTCAAAGGCTCACATGTAAAAAAGGTCAAAATCTTGATTGGATTGCAATAAGTTCGATTTTCCACGGTAGTGTCTAACGGTGCACGCCAACCGTCAATAATTTTTACTCGATAAATGGTAGATGACTTCAATTTAGCAACTCGTAGTCGTAGCCCTTTAAATGAGCTTTCCAACAGTATAAGAATGAACAAATCGGCCCAATAACTAGTGCATTATGGCCCATAGAGTTTTCAAGAAGCCCAACGGAGGCACCCCGCGATTGCGTCGCCGCGGTGCCTTTTTTGCCATCCATAGTTTTGGCCATATCTTTTTCGTTACTCGTCTGATTGCGGCGATTCAAGATGCGTTGGAATCCTTATTCAAAGACCCACATGTAGGAAAGGTCAAAATCTTGATTGGAGTACGATAAGCTTGATTTCCCACGGGTAGTGTCTAACGGAGCACGCCAACCGTCAATAATTTTTACTCGATAAATGGTAGATGACTTCAATTTAGCAACTCGTAGTCATAGCCCTCTAAATGAGCTTTCCAACAGTATAAGAATCGAATGAATCAGCCCAATAACTAATACATTATGGCCCATAGAGTTTTCAAAAAGACCAACGGAGGCACCCTGCGATTCCGTCGCCGCGGAGCCTTTTTTGCCATCCATTATTTTAGCCATATCTTTTTCATTACTCGTCTGATTGCGGCGATTCAAGTTGCATTGGAATTCTTATTCAAAGGCCCACATATAGGAAAGGTCAAAATCTTGATTGGAGTGCGATAAGCTTCATTTCCTATGGGTAGTTTCTAACGGAGCACGCCAACCGTCAATAGTTTTTACCCGATAAATAGTGGATGACTCCAATTTAGCAACTCGTATTCGTAGCCCTCTAAATGAGCTTTCCAATGGTATAAGAATCCAGAAAATTGGCCCAATAACTAGTGAGTTATGGACCATACAATTTTCAAGAAACCCAACGGAGGCACCCAGCGATTGCATCGCCACGGAGCCTTTTTTGCCCTCCATTGTTTTGGCCATATCTTTTTCGTTACTCATCCCATTGCAGCGATTCGAGTTGTGTTGGAATCCTTATTCAAAAGCCCACATCTACGAAAGGTCAAAATATTGATTGGAGTACGATAAGCTCGATTTCCCACGAGTAGTGTCTAACGGAGCACGCCAACCGTCAATAATTTTTACTCGATAAATGGTAGATGACTTCAATTTAGCAACTCATAGTCGTAGCCCTCTGAATGAGCTTTCCAACAGTATAAGAATCGAACGAATCAGCCCAATAACTACTACATTATGGGCAAACCAGTACTCGTTCGACATATATGTACATATGACTCCGCGAGTGGGCTCTGACTTCGTAACAATATTTCTTCTAAATCGTAGGCTTAACGTAAGTGTTAATGAAACGTTTGATATAATCTAGAGGATGAAAAATTATGATTATGGTATCAATTACCATGGGTTAACGTCATAGCAGATGCAAAGACTCGCAATACTTCAACCAAGTTCAGATGTCTCTTTATCGAGGAAGAAGCATTCGAGACGATAGATTTAGAGGTGCTCGATGCACCTAAAATCGATAACCAGCCAAATAGTAGCACTCGTAGCTACACCAGGCTTACGAAAGATAATCATAAGTGCCCAGAAAAAGGACGAGTTGATCGAGAAACTATGACTAAGGGTAAGAACGGATAACCTGGACGATTATTCCACAACACTAGATAATGCGATCGTATTTAAGGTAGATTTTGTATTCGGACGACGACGAATTGAAGAACGATATCATGAGTGAGACTCACAATACGCCATAAACCACTTACCCAGGAAATACAAAGATGTATCAAGATTGAAGAAAGAAATTATGGTGGAACGGATCGAAACGAGATGTTGTCTCGTATATAGAACGATAGTATTAGATCGAAGTGCGAAATGGAAGAATATTTTGCCATTGATCGAATTGCCTATAACGATAGTTATCAGGCTATGATAAGTACTGCGCCTTACGAAGCCTTGTATAAGAAAAAGTTTGTATAAGACGAAAGTCTTACGTTTACGCGCCGATCAGAATTTAAATCGAAAAGGAGATAAAGTTTTCTATAAGATTTCTCCGTTAAAAGAATCATTTGATTCACGTTAAGTATAAGCTTAAATGAAGCTTATTATGAGTATCAGATATCACGTTAAGTAAAAGAATCATTTGATTCACGTTTTCTATAGTTCTTGATTAAGATATAAGTTATAGCGAAAGACCGAGACCGATCCGGAATCGAAAGGTACGAGAGTTGAGAAGTATGTCGATACGTTTAGTAAAGTATTTTGGAAGTACCACGGGCAAGAGGAAGCTACGTGAGAGCTTTTTGCGAAGGAGGTAAGCAAATTTCGGGACGAAATTTTTCGCAAGGGGAGTAGGATGTAAACGCCGGAAATTCCTTACGATCTCAAAATTTTAAAGTTAATATTAATTATGGCTTTGCACGCCTAAGCTCCCGATTTTCAATTCTAAGACTAACGGTGAAATCCGTTTCAAAAAATAATTTTCAGAAATCGGACGAACGACTACTGTATTAGGGTTTTTCGCGTCCGTTAAGTTTTTCGCCCGGAAACTCGGAATCGAATTCCGTCAGGATTTACATTCACTTTTTCTTCGAGACGAGTTCATAGGAGAAAATTTATTTTTATGATTTTCCGGACGAATTTTGGACTGTGACGTCCCGACTTTTTCTCGGTTTTTGAAAAACGATTAAGGTTTTCCGAGTACGTTAATTATTTCCAATCTAACGGATGAATTAGATTTCGTAAATTCCGTAACTAACTAGAAAAGTATTTATCGACTTTTAAAACGGTGTTTAAGAGCCGGAAACGAGAAATTTCGTATAAAATTTCCTCGCCAAACGAAACTTAACGACTCACTATGTTGTAGGATATTTTTTTCACCTACTTTATGAGTCACCTTGGTGACTCATCACCCTCCCCCTAATCTCCTTCACTACCGCCATCTTCCCCCTCATTTCTCACTCATTTCTTCTCCAAAATTCCTCCATTGAAGCACCACACTCAAGCTCTTCCAAGATCCACAACTCTTGCATCTACCGATTAAATTCCAATACGATTTCATATATCGAAAGGTAAGAACTTCGTCTCTAGTTTGATCAGAACAAATCTCCTTTCCCCTCTCTTTTATTTTTTTCGAAAATTAAGGGTTTGTTTAGCATGCGATTTCTTCGATCGATACATGTTCTAGGATACTTAGAATCGAGTTATATGGATCAAATCATGAAGGAAAAATTAAGAACCCCAAGCCCTATATTTACCGAATTTTTTCTGTTTTGGAGATTTCCATTTGTGCTCGATTTCTTCGTCGAATTGATGATAGATTAGTGTTTCTCATGTCGTTAATTGATAGTATGAAGTGTTTTAGAATTTTCTAAAAATAAAAAATCCAAAACCTAAGAGACGAACAAGGCTCGATTTAGGTTAGTAAATGTTAAGATATTCTCGTTTGTTTAATGGAAATGGGATATACGATACATGAGGATGAATATATATTAAATTGAGATTTTTCTAAAAATAAAATGAGGAATGTAAGAGACGAAGATGTGGTGATAAGTCGAGGCTCGATAATTTTTTGATAATATATTTTATATATTAGTAATGCTCGTTAGATGATAATCGTTGTCGTAGAATTTGAATGAAAACGGAGAATGTAGAATTTTACGTAAGAGACGAACGACGGTCGATAAATCGGGAATAAATGATGATATGAGGTTATGATTTGCGTAATAATGATTCTCGATAGATAATGAACGATAGTTGATGGTCCCGATACGAGTTACTGGTGTATGGGGGGGGGGGAATACACCAGTTAGGATTTTTCAACTTTCGAAAAACTTAATACTTGAAAACAACTTCAACTGAGTGAGAGGACTCAGTTGGGATCTCACAGCTGAGTAAGCAACCTCAGCTGGAAGATTGGTGTTGTGCGGAATGTGATGGAAAATAAACTCGTAAAATCAAACTCACGCTTTTATGCACGGTTGGTCAAAACCAAAACTGTTGATGTGAAAGAATGCAGATTGTATGCGGTTAGATTGTCAGATGAGATATGCAAAATAATGACTTAACACAAAACAACACGACACACAAGATTTACGTGGTTCGGAGAGAACTCCTACGTCCACGGGGAGATGTGAGTCCACACACCTCAGTCCAAGTTCTTCTGGACAGTTCCACTCAACTTACGCGGGCTGAGCAACCGTTACAGTTTAGTTTGCGGGCACTAAACAGCCTAAGTCAAGTTTGCGGGTACTTGACGACCTAACTACTCAATTACAGGAAGAGTAAGGTCCTAGCACACTTTTTAGGGTGTGAGAAAGGGTAGGATTTCCAACTACAGCTCGATCAATAATGAGAGCTGGATCTAAGGCTTGAACGAATAAGCACTCAACCTAAGATCAAAAAAACGGTTTCGAATTCTAGGAACCCTCAGCTACTAATGCTCTCTCAAATTGGAACTCTCAGCTGCTGATGCTCTTAGATGATGATGTTGCAGATTTGCTTTGATTACTCTCGAGAAAGCTCTTGAATTTTTTTTCGTCGTCTATGTGTCTATCTGCATGTATCTTTCTCGAATGAGAGGATGCCTCTATTTATAGGCGGAGAGAATCAACTAGCCGTTGGAGGAGCAGTTGATCTCTGATCGGTTGAAAGCGATGGCTTGTCTCTCATCTCTGCAGACTTTCCCGATATGGCATCTGTGCTCTTCTGCTTTCCATCTGAGACAGCCTTGTGTTGGGCCAGATGGGGTAATGACTGAAAGGTCAAACCCTCATGTGACTTCCTTTTGAAATTCAAATCTTTGACAGTCAACTTCGGTTTATCGGTTGAACGTCTTGACCTTCATCTGAGTGATTTTCAGCTGATGTTCCGATCTGTCGAGTTCTCAGCTAACTTTGAACTTCAAAACAGTTGAACTCCTTGTTCAGATTCTATAACTGAGGTTCTGAAACTGAACCCTCAGTTGTCTTCCACTTCTTTACTCAGTTGGATTTGAACCCTCAGATGATTTCCTTTTCATCAGATGTTCTCTTCCTCTCAATTGTTTCTCATCTGATGAACGCTCAGTTGGTTTCCTTCAACTGATGTTCTGAAGACTTCAACTGAGTGACGCCTTGTTGCCATCTTCAGCTGGAGACCTGTAAAGATAGAATCTTAACTTTGCTCAAACAGCGAGCCTAAATTCTAACATTAGGTTCTGGCAACATCTACTCGGTTGGGGTCAGCGGGTTTTGGAATTCATCAAAACTTATACTAATAAATTTTCCAACAATTTTCCCCTTTTTGATGATGCCAAAACTACTTACAACTTGAAACCACTACTGATCTAAATCTCACTAACTTATCTAAAATCTCAGCTGAAATTCTAGACAGTCTATAAGATAAAACATCAAAGGGTTAGCACAGTTATAACATGAAATTGAAAGACTTTGTGATTCAGAGTTTGGACAATGAGGAATTGTTCATCAAGGTGAATCGTATTATATACTTTGAAGTTTTTGTTACAACTGAAGGTTACAAAGTTAGGCGCAAAACATAGAAAGATACAACAGTTGCTTCAAAAACTACAACATCCAAAAACATTATCAGCTCAAAAACTTTGACAGCTCAAAAATACTGTTGACCGTACTTGTTGAAGATACGGTTGAAGATCTCCTTCTTCGCTTCCGACTCAATCCCAGTGTTGACGCCGTGTTCCTTGCATACTTGCCTCGCCTCAGCCAAGATCGTATTTCTATTTGGCGTGCTTGTGCCTTTGATCATCGGAGGGCGGTATATGCACTTCTTTGGAACTGGAACAGTGTTGGGATCAAGCTGAGCATTCAGCATAGCTCGCTTGAACTGATTAAACATTCCAGGGTCTCCAGATCTGAGTTCCCACAGGGCTTCCTTGAAGGCTAGCCTTGGGTCTTCAGTCGAGTAGACTTTCCTGTAATAGAAGTCATTGACGAACTCATGCTTGAACTGTTCCCAATCATCGTTCCACTCCGCATTCATCCACTTGTCAACATGTGGGTATTGAGACGGGAGCGGAGCGTTCTTCTGCAGCTGATGCGTCGACTTTCTAGCCTCAGCCTTCATCTGGTGCTTGTTGATTCTTCGCACACTCCGGCTGGCTTTGTTTCTGTCGACGTTCTTCTCCACCTTGGCGAGCTCCTTCTCGAACTTGGCCACCTTCTTGGCCTGATCGGCAGCGAACTTCTTGATCCAAGAGGGATTCAAGTACTTCTCCTTAGGCACCTCCATAGCTTTGGCAGCTTCGATACAGTCTTCAACGGATATCCCGTCAAGTTCTGCATCGAGCTCGGCTGTGAGCTCGGCTACGAGGTCGTGGGAGACTTCCAGTTCGGGCTGCGACCCTTCAGCTTCAGCTTCAGCTGGCACTCCTTCTCCTTGCTGGAGAACAGCTTTCCCTTGTCCATCCCCAGCTGCCGGCTCCTTGTCTTCCCCAGCTGCTGGCTCCTTGTCTTTCCCCTTTTTGGCATCATCCAAATGGGTGGCAACAGTGCCATCCAGAGAGGTCAACTTGGCTTCAGCTTGTTGAATGCGGAAAAACAGCTCATCAACAGCGTCCTTCTCTTCCACCTTCTTCGCCAACTCCAAGTCTTGGCGCTCCTGCTCAGCTCGCTGCACAGCTGCAAAGGTCGCAGAGACCTCTTTGTGGAGGGAGACGAACTCAGCTCGGAAAGAGGCGAACTGAGCCATCCACTCCTGGTCCTGAGTCTGCTGGGACTTTGCGAGGTCAGATTCAGCAACGGTCTTGAACACGTTGAAATCCGAGCTGAGGCTCTGAACGGCCTTCCTTAGAGCCGAGACCTCCGAGCTGGAAGAAGTGGAGAGATCTTCGAGCTTGTGCTGCAGAGAAGAGGAGAGGTGATCTAGCTGATTCTTCAGGCTGGCATTTTCTGCCATCAGCTGCTGTATCCTGTCAGCTTCTTCCTCCTTGCCCAGCTGGATCTTGGACAGCATCTCCGTCCTCAGCTGGTTGACCCTCTCCGAGATCAGCTCGCAGATGACGTCGGTTGAGAGATCTGGCTGATCGGAGGGTCCGGGCAGGAGCGGTGGTTGTGGCTGGGCAGCAGACTCCAGGACAACCATGGCAGATCGGCTGGCGAGGTAGGCCTTGAGCTTGTCTTCTTCTCTCTTGGCCTCCTCATCAGCTGCGTCGACGTCGTCCATGCAGGAGGCATTTTTGGCGAGCATGTCATCAAGAAAGTGAACAGCTTCAGGGTTGTTGCACAGCTCCCTGGTGTCTGTCCCTTCTTGGGTGCTTTTGTCCAGACGTCGTCGGAGCACAGCCACCTTTTGGTTGTAAGCCACCTCCAGGCTTTGGTAGTCGAAGTACTCCCTCAGGTTGGACTCTTTGACCTTTAACTTGTCCCAGCCATGGATCCTGAGGGTCTCCTCCTTCACGTACCAGTAGCTGAATATGACACTGAATTGGTATAGAAGCTCCGTCTCGAGAACAGAGAAAATAGGCATCGATGTTGCCTCGGGGAACATACCAATCAGCTTGCGGAAGCAGTAGCTGAGTCTTCCTTCATATTCAGCCAGGATCGCCTGACGGTTGGCTTCTTCATCGATCTGAGGGGGGTCGATATCGAAGGTTAAGGGTTCGATGGTTTCATCAACGTTGGCCGAAAAAGTGGTCACAACGTTGGCATCGAGCGAGAGGCTCGGAATATCTGACTGAGGACCAGTTGAGAGAACCGGATCCTCTTTGGATGGAGAGTTGGCTGGCTGGAGGATTTCTTCAGTCACAGGTGGGTTAACCTGGCTGGCATCAGCTCTAGACCGACTGTCGTGGGACTCCTCAGATGAAGAAGAGTCATCTGAGGAGGAGCTGGCATCCACCACTTGGATCTCCACGTCTCCACCTGCCTCCTCAGCCACGTCCTCCTGGCGAGGTTAAAGAATAAACCCAGCTGGGTCAACCGATTGACTGGATTCGGTTGACTCCTTCTCCTCAGCCGGCTTGACCACCACTGGACTTGTTGTGGATGGTTTAGCCGCTGGCTGGATGATTCTTATCCTTGGCCTCTTCTGCAGAGGTTCCTCCTCTTCCTCCTCTTCGTCTTCTTCCTCCTCAGCTACCTCTTCCAGCTGTCGCTTCGCCGACTTAGTCCTCGAAGAGCGACGAGCAGCTGCCTCCACAGCTGGCTTGGGGACACCCTTGGGGGTGTAGACAGCTTCTACAACATCCCTGGCCTTCTTGGCTGAGGGGAACAGTGACAGCTTGCTGACTGGAGTGTCCTCACTCCCTTCCCATGTCAGCGGCAGACCCTTTGTGGCTTGGAGGATGAGGGCTGATATCTTTGTCCCGAAGTTGAGAGTCCCCTTGACACTCAACAGAACATCCCCGGACTCAGCTGTCGTCTCGGATATCTTCTGCTTCTCCGACACCAGCTGGCTCTCTATATATCCCAACCAGTCGACCTGGTGCATCTCTTCCAGGGCCTTCTGCTGCTTGAGCTTAGGACGGCTGATGTCCCCGAAGGCTCCACCATATGCGAAGATGCATTTGGAGATTACATCGAAAAGAAATCGGTGCTCCGGCTTCAGCTTTGTCCTTTGCATGCTCCCCTTCAATGGTTCGGGAACAAGAAGAATGGTTTGAAGGAAGGCATCAGCTTCCTTGTCAGAAAAGTTCCCCACCACATCTGTGGCTTCACGGTTTCTGGGGATGAGCTTCTCCAGCTCCTTCGACACCTTTATCTCCACAGCGGAGTCTTCTACTGTTCAGGAGGTTCTGTGGCGTTGCTTGCACGGGATGATCGTGACAAGCCCGTCATTTGCGACTCGTTGCAGATTCCGGTAGAAATGTACGATCTGCTTCCTGAGCAACAGGGCCGGAGAGAGGGTGGCCCAATCAAGCAGATGGTGGTCGGAGAGGATGGTGGCGATTGGAGCGAGCTGAGGCGATGAGAGAGCCGCTTTGGATAAAATTTGTTCGAAATGAATCTTCGACATCACCATGTCGAACGATTCCTGGAACGTTGCAGGCTCTGAGGAAACCATCTTTTTAGAAGCTTTTGACTTGGGCGCCATCTCGAGGAGATATATATGCAAAGAAAGAGTGAAAGACTTTACTGGAAATGGCGAAACAAGATTTGAGAAGATGATGAATAGTGAGTAAAGATATGCACGAAAAGAGAAGGTAAGGATCACTTTCTGATTTGCCGTATTATATAATCTTTGACTCGGATAAAATCAACGGTTGGGGTTAAATCGAGCGAATCTATTAACGGCTGTGATTTCGCGACTGTGGAGTAATTTTGACTGATATACCACGCGCGCGAGTGAGAAGGTGAATAGTTTGAGGTGTCAGCCCAGTCGCACTATAAAGTAAGGCTATAGGTGTTCAGCCAGACTTTACATTAAATGCGATATGATGGCTTGTTTAGTCTAGCTGACATGTTCAGGAATGTTTAAATTTATTTCAAACATTCTCATTTAATATCATAACACCTTCAGTCATAAATGATACCTGCCAGCTGATGTCTGAGTCAGCTGTGTTCATTTGTTGAATTCCTCAGTTGCCGCATACCATCAGCTGACTCGAATTCGTCTGTTCAGCTGACGTCTGTTCCATTGTTGCAGCATACCATCAGCTGACTCAAGTTCATCTCCTCAGCTGACGTTTGATGTCCTCAGTTGGCAATTCGTATCTGATATTCCCCTTTCAGCTGAGCTTCCCCCTTAAGTCGATATCCGATTCTTCAGTTCGGATGAATCCTTATCAGCTCGGATGACTCTTCTGCTCGGATGACTCTTCAGCTCGGATGAGTTTTTAGCTCGGATCCAAAAGTCCTAGAAGATCACACAACATCTTGAACCGGGCTTCAGGAAGAGGTTTGGTGAGGATGTCAGCTCTCTGAATCTCAGTTGGGATCTTCTCCATGGACACATCCTTCTTCTCAATATGATCTCGGATGAAGTGATGACGAATATCGATATGCTTAGTCCGAGAGTGATGAACAGGGTTTAGAGAGATAGCTATGGCACTCGAGCTATCACAATGTATGGGAACCTGTCCAGTTGAGACTTCATAATCTCTCAGCTGTTGCTTCAGCCACAATACTTGCATGCAACAGCTTCCGGCAGCCATGTACTCTGACTCGGTTGTCGAAGTAGCAACACACACTTGTTTCTTGGAGAACCATGAAACCAACTTGCTTCCCATGAACTGGCAGTGTCCAGAAGTAGACTTTCTGTCCAACCGATCTCCTGCTAGGTCGGCATCTGAGTATCCAGTCAGTTGGATATTGTCATCAGTTGGGTACCACAATCCAACATTGACAGTTCCCTTCAGATACTTAATGATGTTATTTGCTGCCAACATGTGTGCTTCTCTTGGTTGGACTTGAAAACGAGCACACACTCCAACTGCGTATGAAATGTCTGGTCGGCTGGCAGTTAGGTAGAGCAGCGAACCGATGATCCCTCTATACTGGCTGGCATCAATGAGCTTTCCCTCAGCTCCTGGTTCGATCTTCCAGTTCGTGTTCATAGGGATCTTGGTTGTCTTACTTGTCTGCAACCCGAACTTGGTGATGAGCTCCCTTGTATATTTGGACTGGTTGATGAAATAATTCTACCTGCATGTATCTTTCTCGAATGAGAGGATGCCTCTATTTATAGGTGAGAGCTGGATCTAAGGCTTGAACGAATAAGCACTCAACCTAAGATCAAAAAAACGGTTTCGAATTCTAGGAACCCTCAGCTACTAATGTTCTCTCAAATTGGAACTCTCAGCTGCTGATGCTCTTAGATGATGATGTTGCAGATTTGCTTTGATTACTCTCGAGAAAGCTCTTGAATTTTTTTTCGTCGTCTATGTGTCTATCTGCATGTATCTTTCTCGAATGAGAGGATGCCTCTATTTATAGGCGGAGAGAATCAACTAGCCGTTGGAGGAGCAGTTGATCTCTGATCGGTTGAAAGCGATGGCTTGTCTCTCATCTCTGCAGACTTTCCCGATATGGCACTGTGCTCTTCTGCTTTCCATCTGAGACAGCCTTGTGTTGGGCCAGATGGGGTAATGACTGAACGGTCAAACCCTCATGTGACTTCCTTTTGAAATTCAAATCTTTGACAGTCAACTTCGGTTTATCGGTTGAACGTCTTGACCTTCATCTGAGTGATTTTCAGCTGATGTTCCGATCTGTCGAGTTCTCAGCTAACTTTGAACTTCAAAACAGTTGAACTCCTTGTTCAGATTCTATAACTGAGGTTCTGAAACTGAACCCTCAGTTGTCTTCCACTTCTTTACTCAGTTGGGTTTGAACCCTCAGATGATTTCCTTTTCATCTGATGTTCTCTTCCTCTCAACTGTTTCTCATCTGATGAACGCTCAGTTGGTTTCCTTCAACTGATGTTCTGAAGACTTCCCCTTGTTTGCATCTGAACAAATGAACTCTCAGTTGTCTTTCTTCACAACTGATGTTCTGTCTGAGCGACGCCTTGTTGCCATCTTCAGCTGGAGACCTGTAAAGATAGAATCTTAACTTTGCTCAAACAGCGAGCCTAAATTCTAACATTAGGTTCTGGCAACATCTACTCGGTTGGGGTCAGCCGGTTTTGGAATTCATCAAAACTTATACTAATAAATTTCCCAACAATAGTGTAAAATTTGATCAAGTTCTAATGACGTTGGAATTTTCATAAGAGACGAAGACACGAGCATAAGTAACGAAGGAAAAGTCGAGTAAGGATTCTATTTAGATATTAATGAATCTTACCATTAAGAGATCGAGTTTGTAGTTGACGACATGTTCGTCCGAATTATGAAATGGTGAGTTGTAGTTATAATCGAGAAGTAGAGACGAGAGGTTAAGTATTGAAATGTAAAATTGATTTGGTATAGTAATTGTGTAGTTAATCGACGATGTTTTAAACGCCATGTTTATAAACGAGAAATAAAAAGGGGTCTATCACGTATCATGATACGAGTACACTATATTGGGTCATTTTTTGTGCGAAATTAAAAGTGTTTAAGCATAGAACGAACCTAGAAGAACGTGCGTCGATTTTATCGAGCATTAGGGTTCACTCGGCAGTTTTTGCGACGTTCCACGGAAACTGCAATATCCTTTAGCTCGTTTATTGGAATCGAGATCCGCAAAGTGGAGAGTAAACTAGACATCCGTGGCTTTCTTTTGGTACAGGGCCCGTCCCCTGTTTCGAAATCCTCTGTTCTGGGTGGACTTACTGATCTGTACAGTTTGTTCCGAAGCTTAGTTTCTTAAGTTGAAATCTTTTTCAACTTAGTTCCTTTTGATCTTTTAAGTCGATATAAGCTATCGACTACCCTTTTAACCGACCTCAGTGTCGAGTAAGAACCCGAGCGAGTTTTAAAAGAGAAGTGTTCGGGTCTCGTTCTAGATTAACTAAAAGAATCTAGTTAAGCGTGCAAATGCCTAAAGCATAAGAACTTAAAAGATTAATTCGATTTCAGTTTCGAATTCCATTTTTCATTTATCGACTCGACAACTTATCGTTGTTTTATTATTTACATTCAAAGAAGGAGGACGTCGAGGTTAGAAGACAGGACAGAAGATCAGAGACGGAAGTACGAGTAATAGTTCTGTAAACGAACGAGGTGGGCTTTCTAAAACCAAAACTACGTTGAATGCCGTTACTTGTGAAGTGATTTTATGCGAGCGTTGCTCGAAGGTGTTTATTTATATGCGAGCTTTGCTCGAAAGTGTTTACATGTTGCTTTAATAAATGAGTATTAAAGTATATATCAGTGCATAATGAATTGTTTTATGAGAACTCTCTTATGCCTTTCTGAGATAGCCAAAAAGGTGCTTTCCAGAATTAAAAGTTAGCCAAAAGGGTGCTAACTAAACGATCGGACTCTGTGATAGCCAAAAGGGTGCTTTCCAGAGTTGTTAAGTTAGCCAAAAGGGCGCTAACTAAACGATCGGATGTGACTTTAAAACCCACAGTGTGTCATTCGGAAATTAAATGTATATATATATATCAGTAAACGTTTTATGCTAGTATTTATGAAAAGATGCATGATTTGATTTAATTGGGTAAGCACGGGCCTTTTAAAGAAAAATCCCGTTGCGTTACATATAAAATATTTTCGGCAATGTGCCCACTAAGTACTTTTGTACTTAGCCCTGCATGTTTGTTTTTGAATGTGCAGGTTGAGTGACGACGGCGGAGGAGGTTGAGTAAAGGTCTTTTCTCAGGAAAGAAGTTTAGTTGAGCCTCGATATCACATTCGATATGTGATATCATTTCTATGTTTTCCACTACCAATTCTGTAAACTAGTTTCAGTTAGTATATAACTTTATAACTAAGTTTCATTCCTTGAACTTAGTCTCTTCTAAGAACAGTTATGTCGAGTGATCCTTCGTGATCAACTCTTTCTTTCATTAATTATAGTCAGTTCCCTTATTTATGTAAATCCTTTCGGTTTAAGTTGTTATTACTTTAAACCTAATTTTCCCTGTATACAGTTTGTCGAGCAATCCTTCAAGGTCGACTCCCTTTTTATTCAATGAAGTCAAATTCATAGTAGTTTATGTTACAAATATTGTTTATTCAGTAGTTTTTCCTTTCTTTCATGTTTCTTTACTCCAATCCCTAGTCGCACCCCGGCTTTGCCGTCCTTCGGGAAGTCGGGTTGTGACATATAAAAATCGAACGAATCAGCCCAATAACTAGTACATTATAGCCCATAAAGTTTTCAAGAAGCCTAACGGAGGCACCCAATGATTGCGTCGCCGCGCAGACTTTTTTGCCCTCCATTATTTTGGCCATATCTTTTTCGTTACTCATCCCATTGCAGCGATTCGAGTTGTGTTGGAATCCTTATTCAAAAGCCCACATCTACGAAAGGTCAAAATCTTGATTGGAGTACGATAAGCACGATTTCCCACGAGTAGTGTCTAATTCGATAAATGGTAAATGACTTCAATTTAGCAACTCGTAGTCGTAGCCCTCTGAATAAGCTTTCCAACAGTATAAGAATCGAATGAATCAGCCCAATAACTAGTACATTATGGCCCATAGAGCTTTCCAAAATTTTGTTCACTTATTGTTCTTGAAAATGACACCATTGTTTGGGATGGCACGCGGGGTGCAAACTAGGAAAAGCCTATTTGCAATGAAGATGAGGCTGATCCATAACTACAATTTCACTCGATTAGACACTGATGAAGTCTACACTCATGAGTGTATCTTTGAAGACAAGGATGTATAATAAGATTTTTTTTTCTTCAATATCTATTTCAATTACTATAAAATAGTTTTTGACGAAAACATGCCAAAAATTGAAGAAATCAGGGAAAAGTAGGATTTTTTTTTAATCAAACATTATTTACAAGAAGTTCTGATATTATGATGAACCCATATTTGTGTCCATCTTTTCTTGTATCTTTCTTGTGTTTTTAGTCTTTATCGAGTCATTATGTGTCTGGGAGGACACGCAAGTCGAGAGATAGTGTGCAGAGGAAGAACAGGTGGATGTTGGGCAAAATCCGATGGAAAATCTGTTGTTAAGATGCTGAGATGGCGATACAATGCAAATGGGCATAGGGCTAGAAACTTGTAGCTGGGCAACATCGAAACATCCTTTCTACAAGTCAGGAAGTACCTCCCCATATCCTTAAAGGCCAATAGACAGAGTAGTCAGAGGAGCCAGGATCATGGTCAACACCGGAAGCAAAGCAGGATGCAAATGATAGAGGGCAAGATGAGAGTCGAGCAGCAGCAGATTTCTTTTCCTTCAAGGAAGAGGATAAAGATCGGATGTTTCCTTCCTTATCCTAACCGAGCCAAATCATCGAAGAATATCTACCACTCAAGGAAAGAAGGATCGTGCATGCGAAGGAAAGAGAGAGAGGCGGAGGTTATGATATGCATGGGAAGAATCCTTATTCAACAAGGAAACTTCCCTAAACCCTAGAATCTCATCGCCTATATATATGGGCAACTCTATCATGTAAGAGAGCTCTTCGATTCAGTAGTTTTAAGATTAGTTTGCATCCTAGTTTGAGTGGAAGTAAGGAAGAACAAGTCCTACAGGCAATTACGGTTTATTACGTTTGTTTATATTTTCTGCACTTTAGCTTTAGTTGTTGACGATGTTTCTGAGCAGCAACTCGTTTTTCAGTTTATATTGAAGTATGTTTTCCTTTATTTATTTTGCGTTCTTAATTATATTTATGTCTAGCTAATTCTTAAGTTTAGATTAGATGTAGATGAAGTGATCATACTTTACCCGTTCTAAACTCGTGAGGTCGAATTGGTTTGAGTTCGTTAATTAATTTTGTTCCCGAAACACTTAGGATTAATATTAGACTAAGTCGAAATTGACAAGTGATTGATCACCACCTAGATGTTGAGATAAAGTCACTAACGGAATTGGGAGTAACACGAGAGTGTCTTTCGTGCCTAAAAAGGTAAAAGGTGTTGGAGAGCAGTTGGTATTGACATACCTCTTGGCTGTCTTGGGTCTATTTATTCTTAATGCTTCTTGGGCAGGAACGTCACTGAAGTGTCTTCGTGACGTTGTTGATCGAGAAAGGAGATCTTGCCTTCTGGTCAAGATCTGTAAAATTGGTTGGACATAGGTTAAGTGAGTTTATATCGTGACTTCGTGACCTTAGGGTATAAACCGATCTTTTCCTTAAACCAAGTGATAAAATCAGTTAAATTAATATCCTTGCACTGATGAACGAGTGAAGAGTAATTATGATCATTGATTCGAAACCCAATCTAAACCCTTTTTGTTATTTGATAGTTTTACTTGTTGAGTTCAGGTTCGTGACCAAAACCCTTTTGTTGAACAACATCAGAAGAGCAAATTACGCCAAGTCCCTTGGGTACGATCCCGCTTGCCGCTAACTACTACCTTGTTGGGCAAGAGGTGTTATAAATATTATTTGTGCGAAATGTATGACGACAGAGCTCCGTCAAATTGGCATCGTTGAGCACGGTTGATGCCCAAGCCTCACCTACGGAGTGACGGTGATCCACAAGATCAAGGTGTTTGCCCGGAGGAGATAGCTAGGAGGAATCGAGTAGAGCAACGTAAGAAGAGGAGAGATCTGGAGGAAGGTGTCAACGAACCTTTAGAGTCGCAGAGCTTGACAGACAATAAGAATACTGAGCAAGAAGACGGTTCTTGCTCAACATCAAGTTCAGATAGTGATAAGTCAACATCCAATGCATAAATAGAAATATCAACAACCATGGCAGGAACACCGGAAAGAACCATACGTCAGATCATGTTCCCTGACAACAAGGGAATTAAACCATCAAGTATCCAGTTGCCCACCATTGATGCCAATTGGGAGCTCAAGCACTCGCTGATACACATACTGCCCAAATTCAGTGACCATTCTGAAGAAGATCCTCAAACCCATCTTCAAAACTTTGAAATGGCGATTAGCACAGTAAGGAACAATGCCACTACTACTACCAGGAACAATGGGGATAGACAAGTTGTTAGGAACGATGCTGAAGTTATGAAGAACCAAGATGCTGCCCAAGACACCTTTCCTGACTACGTAAGGTTGCTCACGTTCCCGTTCTCACTTCTTGATGGGGCACGCGAGTGGCTTTACACCTTGCCAGAGGGGAGCATTGACACATGGAACAAGATGCAACAAGCCTTTCTTGACAAATACATACCTGTTGGCCGAATACAAAGTGGGAGGAATGCCATTTCATCGATCAAGATGGGAGGAAGTGAGTCATTATATGACTACTATGAAAGGTTCAAGAAGTTGTTGGCAAGATGTCCTCAACATCGGATTCAGGATATTGATTTGATCGAGCATTTTTTGAAGGGGTTAAGGGCATCAGAGAGAAAATACATCATTGCAGCGTGTGGAGGAGCAATAGTCGATCAACTACCATCTGAAGTGTTCAAGAAGATAGCTGCCATGGCTGAGCAATCCCGAGATAAAGATGATATCCTAAGAAGGGGGTACGAAGGCAGCAAGGGCAACCAAGACAACTTGGTCAGCACCATGAAAGACTTCATGACCAAGATGTCTGGCCAGATGGAGGATTTGAAGAAGCAGGTCAATGGCAAGGAAGTTCAAAGAGCGGTGAAGAGATGTGAAGTATGCCAGGCAACATCACATGTCACCTCAGAATGTCCCAGTTGGTTTGTGGAAGAAGGAGAAGAGGTGAAGGCAATAGGTCAGAACCAGCAAGGAGGAGGGCAACAAAGGTTCCAGTATGGCAATAACAATAACTATGGCAATAACTATGGTTATAGGCAGAATCAGCACGAGAACCTGAGGTATGGCAACAACCATTATCAGATACCTCCTGCCCACCAACAACCGCAGCAGCCTGTTGGGCAACAACAGCAGTATGTGCCGCCACCTCAACAACAAACTCAACCGCAGAACAACTACGTGCCTCCACATCGAGAACCAGCAAAAACCGAGTTCATGAAGGAGACCATTGATAGGTTCACCACTAAAAACCAAAGGTTGAGGAGAGACTTTGAGAACTTCCAATTAGAAAGTCGAGGACAATCAAACAACCTTCAAGCCCAATTGACTCACATCAACCAGACCTTGTCAAGGTTAGTAGATGAAAAGCCAGGAAGACTTCCTGCCAAGGTGGAGGTCAACAAGGAGCAAGTTAATGCTGTGACTTTGCGGAGCAGAAAGGATTTACCAGAGATGTTGCCAAAGACCCAACCCAAGGAACCAACGCGAGTAGAGGAAACCAAGATGGGCTCTGGAGATATCAATGACATCTACGAGGAGTTGAAGGCAAAGTGTGAAGAAGGGATAAAGGCCAACAAGAACCCAGTCTTTGATAATGAGGAGGATGAAGCCTTGCTTGATTACGTGAAGATGGAGAGATCTAAGCTGGGACTTGACAAAGATGACGTGATGCTGGAATCCTTGAAGGCTGAGAAAGAAGCAGATGCTTTGGCCAAGAGGACTGTTCCTCGCACTACCAAGGCCAAGATCCCATATCCAAGACGTTTTGCCCGCGATCGTGATCAGAGGGAGTTGGAGGACATGATGGAGGTGTTCAAGAAAGTAGAGATAAACCTGCCGCTGTTGATGACTCTACAGTCCATGCCTAAATGCGCAAAATTTTTGCGAGAGATGTGCCAAAAGAAGACAAAGTACCCAGATAATGCCCGTTTTCATGTGGAGAACGTGTCAGCACTTATGAATTCCCACATCCCGATCAAGAAGAGGGATCCTGGCATGTTTGCCATCCCATGCACGATAGGTACCACAACAATACCCAAGGCGATGCTTGATCTTGGAGCTTCGATAAATGTTATGCCAAGAGCCATGTTCGACGAAATGAGTTTTGGACCTCTTTCCCCTACACGTGTTGCCATTCAATTAGCAGATTTATCCACGGTTTACCCCGATGGAGTTTTGGAAGACGTGTTGGTCAAGGTGGGGATCTCCTGTTCCCAATCGACTTCTATGTTCTTGACATGGGAAAGAAAGCACTCAAGAACCCAGTGATCTTGCTAGGGAGGCCGTTCTTGAGGACAACGTGTACCAAGATCGATTACGACACGGGGAAATTGATAGTACAAGTAGCAGGAGAAGTCGTGGAGTTCGATGCATACAGGCAAAATCAGGATGATGCCATAGAACACCTCAACACCCTCAATGCATATGGGAAGCACGTGGAAACCTTAAAAAGCTTGAGTTGCTTCCTCGAAGACGATGAGGATGAATTCCAGGAGGAACCTAATATAGATCAACATGAGGATGAAGAGGGAGATGCTGGCATAATGAGGTTCTATGAGACAGATAATGACCATGAGAGTGAGAAAGATTGTTGGGAAGAGTCAGTTCATGGGCATAGCTTCGACTCTACCGATGAGGACTACTCCACGGACAAAGAGTTGGAGAATTACGTATTTGAAAACATCCGTGGAGATGATGGAGATCAGGATGTAGGGGAACAAAAATCCCTTGATGAGGAACTTGAGGAGTTACCCCATGATGAGACCGAGGAGTTAGTAGAGGAATTTTGGCAACAAACAGTTCTTGAGGAGGATGCCAGCTTGCAAATAGAAGAGGATCTTGCCCAGAATGAAGAACCCATAGATGTAGAGGAATGCAGTTATGTAAGGATTCCGGGCAACATGCAGCCTCAGGGGTTCGAGCCACTCAACATCCCTGAGTTGAAACCGGAGGACAGGTTGATGCCATCCTTACAAAAAGCACCTACATTGGAATTGAAGCCCTTGCCCAAGCACCTGAAATACATCTATCTTGGCAAGAACGAGACCTTGCCCGTGATCATATCATCAGAGTTATCGAGCATGGAGGAGATCAGAGTTGGTGAGGTGATGAGCAGGTACAAGGAGGCAATAGGATGGACGTTGGCCGACATCAAGGGCATTAACCCTTTGGACTGTGTTCATCATATCTTGCTCGAGGAGGATGCTACCTTAGTAAGAGATCCACAACGAAGATTGAATCCAGCCATGAAAGAAGTGGTTATGAAGGAGATACTTAAGCTTCTTGACTTAGGGATCATCTACCCCGTCTCCGACAGCCGATGGGTGAGCCCTGTGCACGTGGTGCCCAAGAAGTCAGAAATCCAGGTGGTCGAGAACGACAAGAACGAGATGGTGGCCATGAGACTACAAACCGGATGGCGAGTGTGTATAGATTACCAAAAGCTCAACCAAAAGACGAAGAAGGATCACTTTCCTTTGCCCTTTATCGACGAGATGCTTGAAAGGTTAGCTGGTAATAACTATTATTGCTTTCTTGATGGTTATTCTGGTTACATGTAGATCTGGGTTGCTGATGAGGATCAAGGCAAGACCACCTTCACGTGCCCGTTTGGCACTTTTGCATATAGAAGGATGCCGTTCGGGTTATGCAACGCTCCAGGGACATTCCAAAGGTGTATGATGCACATTTTTTCAGACCTTCTTGAAGAGTGCATCGAAGTCTTCATGAACGACTTCACTGTTTACGGCAAGACCTTCGACACATGCCTCAACAACCTGGAACGAGTCTTGAAGAGATGCGTTGAGAAGAGCCTAGTGTTAAACTACGAGAAATGCCATTTCATGGTCAATGAAGGAATAGTTTTGGGGCATGTCATATCAGGAAAAGGAATTGAGCTGGATAAGGCCAAGATCGACATCATTGCCAAGTTGCCTTACCCAAGATCCGTGAAGAAGTTAAGAGGATTCCTAGGGCATGCTGGATTCTACCGAAGATTTGTCAAGGACTTTGCCAAGATCGCCCAACCAATGACGAGACTACTTCAACATGAAGTACCATGGGAGTTTAACGAAGATTGCAAGAAGGCGTTCCATGCCTTGAAGGAGAACTTGATCACAACCCCCATTATCCAACCCCCGGGTTGGGGCATGCCTTTCAAGTTAATGTGTGATGCCAGTGGTTATGCCGTAGGAGCAGTTCTTGGGCAAAACGAGGAAAGGAGAGTTATGTTATTTACTATGCATCCAAGACATTGAATCCTGCCCAATGCAACTATGCCACCACGGAGAAGGAGTTGTTGGCTATCGTCTTCGCCTTTGAGAAGTTCAGATCATATTTACTAGGAGGCAAGACTATAGTGTACACCGACCACGCGGCATTAAAGTACTTGGTGAGCAAGAAGGAGTCCAAGCCAAGATTTATTAGATGGATTCTGTTGCTGCAAGAATTTGACATAGAGATCAAGGACAAGAGTGGTGCCCAAAATCAAGTTGCCGACCACCTAAGTTGAATCCTCCAGCCAGACGATGGGGTACCGATCAAGGAGACCTTTCCTGACGAGCATCTGAGTCTTGCCCAAGATGAACCATGGTATGCAGACATCGTGAATTACTTGGTGACCGGAGAAATTCCCTCCGATCTTGGGCGTTATCAAAGAAACAAGCTGAAACATGAGAGTCGTTTCTACCTATGGGATGAACCATATTTATAGAGGGAATGTGGGGATAAGATAATAAGGAGGTGTGTCAAAGATAAAGAGCAAAGAAGCATTCTTGAGCATTGCCACAACAAGGAGTGTGGAGGACACTTTGGGCACCAACATACCGCACGAAAGATTTTGGAGTGTGGTTTTTACTAGCCAACATTGTTTAAGGACTGCTATGAATGGGTCAAGATGTGCGAGAAGTGCAAAAGGGAAGGCAACATAACGAGAAGGAATGAGATGCCCATGATCCCGATCTTACCCGTGGAAGTACTCGATATATGGGGCATGGATTTTATGGGACCATTGCCAAGTTCCAAAGGCAACAAGTACATCATATTGGCAGTAGATTATGTCTCGAAGTGGGTAGAGGCTCGTGCTTCTTACAAGGATGATTCGAAGGTGGTTTCTAACTTCTTGAGAACTCAAATCTTCAATAGGTTTGGCGTTCCTCGAGCTATAATCAGTGATCAAGGGACTCATTTTTGCAACACCACGGTGACTGCCTTGTTCAAGAAGTATGGAGTTACCCATCGTGTGTCAACAACCTACCACCCACAAGCCAATGGACAAGCGGAGTTGTCCATAGAATAATCAAGACGATCTTGAGGAAAACAGTGGGCACAACAAGGAAGGATTGGAGTATGCGCCTAGATGATGCCTTGTGGGCGTATAGGACTGCCTTCAAAACACCTTTTGGCATGTCCCCTTATCGCATGGTCTATGGCAAGAGATGTCACTTGCCCGTGGAGCTGGAACATCGTGCGCATTGGAAGCTCGAGATCCAGGAACTCGACGAGATCAGACTCCAGGCATATGACAATGCCGGTCTATACAAGGAACGGATGAAAATGACCCACGACCTTTTGATCAAGGAAAAGGAGTTCCAGTTTGGGCAACATGTGCTGCTCTATCAAACAAGATTTAGGCTTTTATCGGGGAAGCTTTCGACCAAGTGGGCAGGACCCTATGAAGTGCAAGCTCAATTCCCTAATGGAGCTGTTGAGATCAAGGATCCCAAGAACGGGAATATTTTCAAAGTTAATGGCCAGTGCTTGAAGGCCTATCTTGGGCAAGAACAGTTTGTTGAGGGGGAACCATCTGGGTTTCCTATCGAGGAGGACCTCTGACTTCTAAAGAGGGGGGTGTCATGCCCAAGACCTTAAATGGGGCGCTGTCCAGGAGGCAACCAGGTTAGTATTTTATTTATTTTATTTTTAGTTTAATTTTGTGTTTTTATTTAATTATCTTATTTCCGTAAAAATATTAAAATCCAAAAAAATTCATAAAATCATGAAAATCCAAAAAAAATAGTGTAGTTTAGCTAGTTTATGTTTTAAGTATTTTATTTTAAAGCATTTTATGATCGAGTCTAACCATAAGGGGAAGTTTGTTCCGGAGTGTATTTGTGTTTGTAAGTGTGCAGGAGATGTTGAGCAAGATGCAGGTTGTAGATCAGGATCCACTTTAAGGGAAGTAGCTGTGGGAGTGGAGCAAGGATTTTGGGCAAGAGCTGAGATGTTGGTCAACAACGATTAAGGCGGTTACTGTACCCCTAAAACTACGCGCCCTTTAAAACCACCCTACCACGTCTATACCCCCACTACCCGATTTCAAATTCAAGTCTGCAACCTCTCATCTTCTCTCTTCTCTCTCCATCAAAACCCCTAAATTTCCTACAATGGTGTCTACTCGTCCCAAAAACAAATTCAACAAGATCCCTGCCGGAACCAATATCGACCTCACCACCGAACACCCCACTACCACCACCACAAAGCCCAAAATCATCACCAAGAGGAAACTACCCATGGAACCCGCCAACCGTTCTGCCGACCAACACCCAGAAATTTCGATCGGAACTACCGTACCCAAGAGTCCGCCGGTCGACTCCACGCTTCTGATGAGCGATGAAAACCCTAGCCTGATGGAAGAGACGGAGAAGCAGCAGGAGGAGGAGACGCAATCGAAGCAGGTTTTTGAGCAAGAGGAGTTAGAGGAAGAAGCAGAGGAGGAGGAACATGACGGCGAGGATGAAAAAGAAGAAAAAGGTGATGAGGGAGAAGGCGACAATGATGATGTGAATGAAGCCATAGACACAGTGGCGGCGACGCTGGCAGCGGAGGCGTTGGTGGAGGCGAAGACCAAGGCCAAAGAAAGTCCGACGAAGAAGAAGGAAGCCAAGGCGGCTAAGAAACGCTCTCACGGTGGCGAGGGGACGCCGGCAAAGAAGCACAAGTCTGCTGCTTCGGACGCCGGGTCCTTTCAGCCGTCGATTTCGAAGGGAACGACTGTCAGTGAACAAGAGAATGAAGGAGACGATGTTGAGGAGGAAGGGGATGATGAGCAGTCTACCCCAGCAAGTGCAAAGAGCAGGAAGAAGAGGAAGGGGCCCACGGTGATGACGTGTAGCAAGCCCAAGGAGTGGAAGGTAACTGCACCTCGAGTTCTCGACTTCAAATTCTACGAGAACTTGGGTGTTGCCCAAGAAGTAAGAGAGTTGTTCAAGGGGGTCGGCTGGAGTAAGTTTTTGAAGTGGCCTGTGGAGGTCTACGAGGAGCAAGTCAAGGAAGTCTATAGCACGGCGGCAATAACAAGTGATCCTGAGAACGGAGTGAGCATGATTTCCTTCTCGCTATTGGGCGAGAAGTATGAGTTTCAAGTCAGTGCCCTCAATCAGATTCTCGGGATGGTAAGTCTGCGAGATTTGGCTAAGAAGGAGTTCATGGAGGCCAGGACTAAGGTGCCATTTCTAGGAGATGTGGTGTATGAGGAGCAGTGGAAGGAGATCAGCAATGGGACGCCCTACTTTGGAGCCAACAACAAGGGTACTGAGCTAAGAACGCCTGCCCTGAGACTTTGCCACCGCATCCTTGCCTACAACTTGTATGGCAAGAATGACAACGACAACAGCTTGAGCAACAAGGAGCGATATCTACTGTGGTGTATGCACACCAAAACCAAAGTCAACTTCGCGGCGTTCCTTGGTGAGCAGCTCAAGACCGTGTTGGCAAAGCAGGCGTTGGGATGCACTTGTGGCCACTTTGTGACAGCCTTCGCGAATGGAGTCGGGGTCTATGATGATCTAAAGGGGAAGCCGAAGATGCCGGTCAACATATTGGAAGAAACTGCTTTGAGAAAGATGAATGACATTGAGATTAGGAATGGCAGGTATATGTTTATTGATCATTCCAAACCAGCATCTAGCAGGCGACCACCAGTGGGCAAGAAGGAGGAGGCAAGCACCAGTACGGGGGTGCTGCCCAACATAGAGATCGAGACCAGGCTGGCCAATGTGGAGAGGTTGATGACCGAGATCAGAGATGCCCAGCTGGCATTCTTTGCACACCAGGGATTCAGGTATCCACCTGAATCTTCTCTTTGATTTGTGTTCCTCCCTTCTTAGTTTAGGATTTTATTTTTCGTTTTTGTGTTTTATTGTTGAGTCTTGTTTTGTGTTATTTAGTGTCTTGTTGTTTAAGAAGGCGATTTTACTGTCTTCACCCACAATTTGCCCAGCAAATTGTGTGGTGATGACCTTATTGCCTTCTCGGTTGTATTTGTTGAGTCAGTTTGTTTTATGTTTGTTTGTTGCCCAACATTTTACCCACTTTGCCTAAGGCAAAGTGTGTGTGTGTTGTGGTGTCAGTTGTGTTTTTAAAGTATGTTTGTGTTATTGATCAGCATGTTAGCATGAAAGTTAGAATAGGTTTATGGATGATGCCGTATGTAAATAGGTAGGACGGAATGAGATATTGGGCATTAACTGTGAGGATTTGAGCTTTTGAAATGCTATATACATACACAACATTATTCTTTCTTGTGTGGTAATGATCAGTTGACATGTGTTGATCTAGAACTTGCCTGCATCTTTTAATTAAAGCTTCATGTAACTTAGTAGAACTACTTAGATGAATTAGGCAATTTTTGTTCAAAGAAGCCCATAGCTAAAAGAATTCCCTACCATAACATTTATCCTTTGATTATCCTTCTTGAGTTTGGATCGTATTCTTTCTATTTACTTATAGAAACCTGAATTTTAAGCCTTTCTGGTCAAGAACTCAGGTCTAGAATAAGGGATGAAAGGGAATGTTGGGTAGCACATAGTGGGCAATATCACCTAAGATAGAGGTGTTGGGTTGAATAAAAAAAAGAAAAAAAATATAAAAAAAAGAAAAAAAAAGAAAAAAAAGAAAAAGAAAAAAAAAGAAAAAGAAAAAGAGAAAAAAAAGAAGAAGAAGAAAAAAATAAATATATAGAAGTCTAGAATAAGTGTGCTAAATAAAAAGGGGTGAGGAATCAAGGACAATGTGTTGCTCGAGAACCTAGTTCATGACTTAGCCAGTTCCCATATTATCCTACCTTTTGTCATAAGCCACATTACAACCCACTTAAGACCTAAGGATAAGTAGTTAGATTTTGTTCGAAGGAGTAGAGATGTAGAGGGCAGGCAAGCCTATGGAAAAACTTTATTGATGATGGTCAAGAGCGTAAACACTTAACCTTATACACTTGAGAGATGAGTGCTGGTGAGGATGTCCATGTTGCCCAATAACTCTATCTTGACCTGTTTGATGGCAATATCTGTTACATATTCTGTTTTGACTGACATGTGAGATGTTAATCTGTTTTGAGTCTGTGTTTTCTATTTTGTCTTTTCTGTGTTTGAGTCTTGGGCAAAGTCGCAACCATACACTTGAGGGCAAGTGTGATTCAAGTGTGTGGGTGTGATGAACCCATATTTGTGTCCATCTTTTCTTGTGTCTTTCTTGTGTTTTTAGTCTTTATCGAGTCATTATATGTCTGGGAGGACACGCAAGTCGAGAGATAGTGTGCAGAGGAAGAACAGGTGGATGTTGGGCAAAATCCGATGGAAAATCTATTGTTGAGATGTTGAGATGGCGATACGATGCAAATGGGCATAGGGCTGGAAGCCTGTAGCTGGGCAACATCGAAACATCCTTTCTACAAGTCAGGAAGTACCTCCCCATATCCTTAAAGGCCAACAGACAGAGTACTCGGAGGAGCCAGGATCGTGGTCAACACCGGAAGCAAAGAAGGATGCAGACGATAGAGGGCAAGATGAGAGTCGAGCAGCAGCAGATTTCTTTTCCTTCAAGGAAGAGAATAAGGATCGGATGTTTCCTTCCTTATCCTAACCCAGCCAAATCATCGAAGAATATCTACCACACAAAGAAAGAAGGATCGTGCATGCGAAGGAAAGAGAGAGAGGCGGAGGTTATGATATGTATGGGAAGAATCCTTATTCAACAAGGAAACTTCCCTAAACCCTAGAATCTCATCGCCTATATATATGGCCGACTCTATCATGTAAGAGAGCTCTTCGATTCAGTAGTTTTAAGATTAGTTTGCATCCTAGTTTGAGTGGAAGTAAGGAGAACAAGTCCTACGGGCAATTACGGTTTATTACATTTGTTTATATTTTCTGCACTTTAGCTTTAGTTGCTGACGACGTTTCTGGGCAGCAACTCGTTTTCAGTTTATATTGAAGTATGTTTTCCTTTATTTATTTTGAGTTCTTAATTATATTTATGTCTAGCTAATTCTTAAGTATAGATTGGATGTAGATAAAGTGATCATACTTTACTCGTTCTAAACTCGTGAGGTCGGATTGGTTTGAGTTCGTTAATTAATTTTGTTCCCGAAACACTTAGGATTAATATTAGACTAAGTCAAAATTGACAAGTGATTGATCACCACCTAGATGTTGAGATAAAGTCACTAACGGAATTGGGAGTAACACGAGAGTGTCTTTCGTGCCTAAAAAGGTAAAAGGTGTTGGAGAGCAGTCGGTATTGACATACCTCTTAGCTGTCTTGGGTCTATTTATTCTTAATGCTTCTTGGGCAAGAACGTCACTGAAGTGTCTTCGTGACGTTGTTGATCGAGAAAGGATATCTTGCCTTCTGGTCAAGATCTGTAAAATTGGTTGGACATAGGTTAAGTGAGTTTATATCGTGACTTCGTGACCTTAGGGTATAAACCGATCTTTTCCTTGAACCAAGTGATAAAATTAGTTAAATGAATATCCTTGCACCGATGAACGAGTGAAGAGTAATTATGATCATGGATTCGAAACCCAATCTAAACCCTTTTTTGTTATTTGATAGTTTTACTTGTTGAGTTCAGGTTCGTGACCAAAACCCTTTTGTTGAACAACATCAGAAGAGCAAATTACGCCGAGTCCCTTGGGTATGATCCCGCTTGCCGCTGACTACTACCTTGTTGGGCAAGAGGTGTTATAAATATTATTTGTGCGAAGTGTGTGACAACAGCGCTCCGTCATATTAACAGATTTCATTTTGAAGCTACGGCAAATTAAATAAGGAAAGGTCACCTACATTAAAGTTACTTACTGCTCCAGCCATACACACAGTTGAAGATGAAATCAATGATGGACTTGCAGTAATAAAATGATTTCTGAACTACCCACTTCTAAGTTATAGTACAATTGAAAATTATCTTTTTAAATTATTTTTAATGTCTATAGAAGTAGTCAAATTCATTAAATCAATTATTTTTTAGGATGACACTTTTTGAGTTTATGGAGAAAGGGCATGGTCTTATCTTGCTTGCAATAAATGTCCGACTAAAGTGAAGAAAGATGATGAAATATTTTTGTGTGAGAAATGTCACAAACAAGTTTTTTATTTAAATATTTTACAACAAGACAATATCAAACAACTAATACATAATTGAAAAACAGGTATAAGCTGAGAGTTATTATCGCTGATAACTTTGGAAGTGCTAATTTTCAGTAATTTAGTTAGTAGGATTTGAATTTATTCAATTTTTTTTTTGGATTTGATGTTTTAGTAAGTAGGAATTTAAGTTATGCATTTGATATTATGATTTGCAGTATTTCATTTGGTAGGTTTTGTAGTTGATGTTTCAGTGGTTAAATTCATGTCGATGAAGTGAACATGTATTATGATTGCAGATACATATCACCATGTGAGGCTATTTGGTGAATTTTTGGATTTGAAATTCAATATAGCAATCCTCCTATTGAAAGATTGAGTTTTCACCTTCCGAATGAGAAAAATATAGTATTCTCAAATTCTTATGCAATTGATGAAGTGTTGAATAAACCGACAATTGGAGAAAGCATGTTCTTAAAATGTTTTAGGCAAACGAGATATATCTAGAGGCGCGAAGGCTTACGTACACACAATTTTCAACTAAGTTTGTTTGGAAACAGGATGAGAAGAAATGGAAACAAAAAAAATAAAGATATTCAATTGGAAGAATGTTTTATGTACCTCCTGGCACTGGTATCTGATATGTTTGCTCAACATAGTACGTGGACCTATATGTTATGAAGACATAACACATTATTAATGGAATTGTATACAATTCATTCAAGGATGCATGCTACACATATGGATTGTTAATGAGGGCAAAGAATACATTGATGCTATAACTGAAGCAAGTTATTGGGCATCTGCAAAATCTTTAAGAAATTTGTTCGTCACATTGTTGGTGTCAAAGTCTTTAGGATGTGTAGAAGAAGTCTAGAACACATGCTAGAAATATTTATTCGATGATATCTTATATAATTAAAAAGTTTTGCTCAATCATCCATGTAATATTTATTGTACAGTTTAATGTAATTTGTGATTTTTTTAAATAATTTCTGATATGAAATATGTAACTTTCAAAAAATATTGCAAACTACGATTGACTAAGGCTTAAATCAAGAGTTATACTCTTGTGGAAATTGATAAATAGTTAAGAAGTTTTTGTAGGAATTTATTATAATTTAAAGGTATTCCATGAAAATAGATTGATCAATGATGAAATGAGATATGATCGTGAAGCTCTTATGGAGGAACACAATGTATTGATTTCTATGCTTATGGATGAACATCGTTGTGTTTATGATAGAGTTATGAATGCAATACATTCAAGTTTAGGAGGAATGTTTTTCGTACATGGATATGGAGGTATTGGTGGAACACTCTCTGCAGCTCTAAGATCGAAAGGATAAATTATTTTAGGTGTTGCTTCAAGTGGTATTGAATCATTGCTATTACTAGGTGGAAGAACAACTCATTCAAGATTCAAAAGTCCTTTTAAATGTTAATGACGATTCCAGTTGCAATATCAAACAAGGAAGTCCTCTTGCAAAATTTATTGTTAGATGCAAGCTTATTATTTGGGATGAGACACCAATGATGCATAAATATTGTTTTGAACGTTAGATCCAAGTCTATGAGATATAATGCGCTTTGTCAATACATCAAGTGTATACACCTCTTTTGGAGGCAAAACAATTGTCTTTGGAGGAAATCTCTAACAAATTTTACTTGTTATTCCGAAAGGAAGTAGACAAGCTATTGTTTTTGCAACAATAAATTATTCATAAAGTGGGTTTGAATAAGAAAATATTGAAATTGGAGAAGTTTTCTAAATGGATTGCTGATATATGTGATGAGCCGGGATCCAGCGCTGATGAATCAAACCCGGAGTTGCAGCTGAGAGGTCCAGTTACAAGATTGAGAGCCAAGAATCTGCAAGGCTATTTCAAGTGCATTGTCCGGAAAAAGCTGGAAGATGAAGATGTTGGAGTGAAGCAGCCCAAGTTGGTGAACTTGACCCAAGTTTCGGATTAGCCTTTTAATTCGAAATTGGACTTCTTCTATTTAATTATTTTATGTCGGATTTATTTTAATTGGGCTGAACTTTGTGTTATTTAATGGAGCCCAATAGTTAGTATTTTTATCATTCCTTTTCGAGCCCAACTGTATTAAGGGCCCAGTTCGGATTTTAGGGTATTTAAACCCTTGTTCGACACTTTTCAGAGCAGACAATATTGAATCAAAAATCAAGTTTTCAGTTTTTGTCTCACGCGTGCTTCGGTTCACGTTGCTGTTCTTGGTAGAGTCTTGAGTTGGCATCCTTAGACTTGAAATCATTTGTCTCGTTCGTGATATCCAGTCGTATCCGGGTTAGACAAGCCACAAAGATCGATCCATCGACGCGTTTCGAATTCAAGTAGATCCGGGGTTCGTTTTGGGTAAGTTCTTCAGCCTATTTTCATTCCTTTTCGTCACCATCACCATCACCACTTTCTTTCATCATCATCCATCCCAATCCCCACGCCTTTCCAAACTTCCGCCCTTACCGCCACCGTTTCCAGTTTCAACCTAAAATCGTCCAAAAGTCCGCCCCTTCATAAATCATAAACCCCTCGTGCGAATTGGCTGAATTTTGGATATGTTGTTACTGATTTCGCGTAATTGATTGACAGTTGGCAGGAGATGAAGGATGTTATGAGAGGCAGATTCATTCCAGTTCACTATGAAAGAGAATTGGAAAAGAAGCTCAGTCAGATTCGTCAAGGGTCCAGATCAATTGAGGAGTATCACAAGGAATTAGAGACAGCACTGAACCGGGTAGGTAAAGAAGAGACACTGTTTGCTACACTCAACTGGTACATTAAAGGAATGAACCCTGATATTGCCTGTGAAGTCGAGCTGAAGGACTTTGACAGTATAGAGGCAATGGTTCATTATGCATCTATTGTTGAACGGCAGCTCAGAGATGGACGTCGTCGATCCTTCCAGTCAACGTCTGCTAGGACTCCTTGGGTTCGAGGCGATTCCTCTACGCCTAGGACAGCCCCTACACGTCCTCAAGGTCAATTCGCACCACCCGTCCGCCGTTCTGAGGAGTCTGCACCTACGCCCGGTCGCAGACCCGAGTTCGGTTCATCTGCACCCAACAGAAATCAGAATCGAACTGTGCAGCCTAATCAGTCTCAGAATGGTACTCCAGGAAGAGCATGTGACGTTCAGTGTCACAAGTGCAAAGAATGGGGATACTTTCAAGCCCAGTGTCCAAATCGTCGAGTTCTCTTCATTACCGATTAGAATGAGTTAGAATCAACTAGTGAAGAGGAGCCCGATGACCCTATTGATGCAGGGGTCGAAGATCAGCCCCTTAATGGTTCCACTAGCGTTGAGATTGAAGATGAGCAACCGAAGCCAGCTAGTGTGAATCTTGTTTCCATCCGAGCTCTGAGCATGATTCGTGAAGAGGATCAGAACGATCAGCGAGAAATCTTCTACTCGCGTTGTTCTATCCAAGACAAGACGTGCTCGCTCATTATTGACAGTGGAAGCGTCGT
This sequence comes from Schizonepeta tenuifolia, assembly GCA_029490685.1. Classification (NCBI taxonomy): domain Eukaryota; kingdom Viridiplantae; phylum Streptophyta; class Magnoliopsida; order Lamiales; family Lamiaceae; genus Schizonepeta; species Schizonepeta tenuifolia. Next base: position 22,258,487 of record CM055960.1, on the reverse strand, counting down.
GAACGCTATCAGCCAGTATGCAGTGGGAAAGCTAGGCTTGACTCCATAGAAGCATCCCAAACCCTACCGATTGCAATGGTTGACCGACAGAGGCGAGATCAGAGTAGGATACTAGGTAAATGTCACCTTTTCAATTGGTAGATATACAGATACTATTTTGTGTGACGTCATCCCTATGGATGCGGCGCATATTTTGCTTGGTCGTCCTTGGCAGTTTGACAGAAAGGCGATACATAATGGATTCGCCAACACTTATGCCGTGACTAGAGATGGTCGGACCGCCAGACTATGGCCATTGGCGCCTAAGGATGTTGCAGAAGATCAGAAGAGGATGCAAGAGAAATTCCAGGAAGAACGGGAGAAAAAGTCTGAGAACAAGGCCGCGTTGTCGTCGCCTAATTCTACAATGAGTTCGACCGACTCTAAGTCTTCCAAGGCAGCCTCTTCTACATCTAAGGGATCCTCTAAGTCCCTTCATATTGCCACTACATCGAGTTCCAGTGCAGACAATTCAGATCCAGTGCACAAGAACTTGTTTATTAGTGCAAAGGGAGTACAGAAAGCAATCAGAGTTGGTAAGCCTATCGTTCTAGTTACTTTTAAGGCTAATGATACTCCTGATGTTGTTATTCCTACTGTTTTGCAGCCTTTGATGGAGGAGTTCAAGGATGTGTTCCCAGAAAAGATTCCCAGTGGTCTGCCACCAATTCGAGGAATTGAGCATCAGATCGACTTTCAGCCGGGAGCAGTCCTTCCCAACAGACCAGCTTACCGGACCAGCCCTGAGGAGACCAAAGAAATAGACAGACAAGTTCGGGAATTGTTGGAAGATAAGCGAATCCAAGAGAGCATGTCGCCATGTGCAGTTCCTGTGATTCTTGTGCCAAAGAAGAATAATGAATGGCGTATGTGCATGGACTGCAGAGCCATCAATAAAATCACGATCTTATCCCTTTGCCTAATGACCATCTTTCGAGTTTGCAAGGCTCTCGTAGGGCTGAACAGGTTCAAGAGATGCATAAGAAGATCAAGGACAGGATCGAGCTGCAGGGAGAGAAGAACGCCACGAAGGCTAATACACATCGTAAGCAAGTGCTATTCAAACCAGGTGATAAGTTTTGGATCCACTTCAATCCAGGGTGCTTCCCTAACTTGAGGAAGTCGAAGTTGATGCCTCATGGAGATGGACCGTTTACTGTGGTTGCCCGAGTCAATGACAATGCCTACCGCATCGATCTTCCAGGTGAGTATAAGTGTTGCAATACTTTTAATGTTGCTGACTTATCTCCTTTTCCTGTAGATGACTTTGATGCCGAGGAGGAGCCGAATTCGAGGACGATTTTTTTTCAGCAGGGGGGGAATGATGAGCTAGGATCCAGCGCTGATGAATCAAACCCGGAGTTGCAGCTGAGAGGTCCAGTTACAAGATTGAGAGCCAAGAAGCTGCAAGGCTATTTCCAGTGCATTGTCCGGAAGAAGCTGGAAGATGAAGATGTTGGAGTGAAGCAGCCCAAGTTGGTGAACTTGACCCAAGTTTCGGATTAGCCTTTTAATTCGAAATTGGACTTCTTCTATTTAATTGTTTTATGTCGGATTTATTTTAATTGGGCTGAACTTTGTGTATTTAATGGAGCCCAATAGTTAGTATTTTTATCATTCCTTTTCGAGCCCAACTGTATAAAGGGCCCAGTTCAGATTTTAGGGTATTTAAACCCTTGTTCGACACTTTTTCAGAGCAGACAATATTGAATCAAAAATCAAGTTTTCAGTTTTTGTCTCACGCGTGCTTCGGTTCACGTTGCTGTTCTTGGTAGAGTCTTGAGTTGGCATCCTTAGACTTAAAATCATTTGTCTCGTTCGTGATATCCAGTCGTATCTGGGTTAGACAAGCCACGAAGATCGATCCATCGACGCGTTTCGGATTCAAGTAGATCCGGGGTTCGTTTTGGGTAAGTTCTTCAGCCTGTTTTCATTCCTTTTCATCACCATCACCATCACCACTTACGTTCATCATCATCTATCCCAATCCCCACGCCTTTCCAGACTTCCGCCCTTACCGCCACCGTTTCCAGTTTCAACCTAAAATCGTCCAAAAGTCCGCCCCTTCATAAATCATAAACCCCTCGTGCGAATTAGCTGAATTTTGGATATGTTGTTACTTATTTCAATTTTTGATTCGTGTTAAAATTTGAGTCTAATCGGAGTTGATTTGCTATAGTTTCTGATCGGGTAGTTTTCTAGGGTTCTATTCGATAATTTGGGGTTTTGTTTCGTATCTTGTTCGTTTCCTTGTTCAATTGTCGATCCAGATCAGTAATTGGGACTTCGAGTCTCTAGTTGTTCAGTTTGTAATTGGATTGAATCAACCTATAAGCTGACGTGTGTTCGAGTCCCTAATTCGGCGTAATTGATTGGCCGTATCAATATGTTGGGAAGAAAGTTTTAATTAAGTTTTGACTAATTTAAAAACCCCAACTGAACCCTAATCAAGTAGATGATTGCCTGAGTCTTGATAAGCTCAACTGTTGAGCAAGTTGAAGTCTTTTAACTTGAAAGGTCTCAAGCTGAAGGGGAACTTGGAGACTTAGTCGAATGTGTTTCGGCACAGAACAAGTTAGGTTGATTAATCAAGTGACTCATCCCGACTGAGAAAAGAAGATAGAAGAGTGCTCTGAAGAAAATTCAAATTCAAAAGAGTTCAAGCTATGTGGACCAATGAGATGCATTGTAACATCCCGATTTTTTAAAGCATAATTAGACTTTATTATTTGAAGTTAAGTTAAAATCTATTTCATAAATTGGATAGTAAAATAGTTGTAAATCCGAAAGGAAAGTTGTTCTCTTAGTTCTAAAGTTTAGTTTCTACATAGCAAACTATTATTATTATTAGATAAGTAAAGGAAAAGTCCAAGTTTTATTATATCCTTAATTAATTGTATTATTCTTTATTGTGTGTAGATGCAAGTTTTCAATTTCTAGTCCTTTAAGTACACAAGATTAATGGATATCTCTAAAGAACCTATTATTCCTTATTATTTTGAAATTTTCGTCCACTGGTTTCTAAGACTAAATAGGATTCTTTGAAAGATATATTAAAATCATCAGATTATTTATGAATTCAATCAATCTTCTTATATATATCAAATTAATTTAATTTTCAACCGTAAGTTTTAAAGAGGGACTGTCACAGCCCCAAATCCCGAGGGACAGCAAAGCCGGGGTGCGACTAGGGTTTGGATTAAAGAAGCGGGGAAGAAGGGGGATGAATTGGAATAAACGAATAAACAGACATTAATAACAGAATAACTTCTATGAACAAGACTTCATTTAAAAAGAAAGAGTTGATCTCGAAGGATCACTCGACAAGATTCTCAAAAAGAAACTGAGTTCATTGTACGAGCTTAGACCCAAAAGATAGATACATTATCTTAAAAAGATTGGCAGCGGAAAGCGTAAAGCTTGACATACAAGTCCTCTATTCTAAATACGACTTCTTAACTCAACATCAACCACCGCCGCTCCCGTCACTCAACCTGCACATTTTATAAAACATATGCAGGGCTAAGTATAAACATACTTAGTGGGCACGTTGCCGAAAACATATAATACGTATAGATAAATCAGGCATCTCATTTCTGTAGCACATCGGGGTTTTTCAATAAAGGCCCGTGTCTACTAAACATTTTCTTTTCTCATAAATCACTCGCGCGAGCATTTTCTGACTGATGTTACGTTCAATCTTGCCCAATAATTATCACAGTGGCTGGCCACCCCTCAACAGGGTTCCACACACAACGGCTACTGTGTACACTAACTTTGGATAGCAGGTCGGCTAACTCAAAGCCCGATCGTTTTAGTTAGCAAGTCGGCTAACTAATAATTCTGGATAGCAGGTCGGCTAACTCAGAAGGGTACAAGAGAACCCACATAAAAACAAATATTTCATGCTCTGATTATCACGTTGAAAACACAATTATCAAAGTTGTAGATAAAGATTTTCGAGCATCGCTCATTTTATTTCGTATATAGAAAAGCCCACCTTAAAGATTACAGAACTATAATACGAGCTTTCGTCTCTGGTCTTCCGTCCTATCCTCGGCGCTGACTTCTCCCTTTTATCGTAAATAAACAAACTTAAATAACTTGATCGCAACGATAAAAGAAACAGGAAATCGAAATTGGTTTTAGTCTTTTAGGCTTTTGCACTTTACTACTTTCTTTTGATTAACTATTAAACGAGACTTCGATCAATTCTCGTCTACAAACTGACTCGGCTCATTACTCGACACTTAGGTCAGTAGATAAATGGATGTCGATAACTTATAACGACTTAGAAGTTCACAAGGAACGAAGTTGAAAAGGATTCAACTTAAGAAATTAAGTTTTGGAAACTTTCTGCACAATACAGTAGTTCTGGAGTTTGCACAGAACAGAGCACTTTAAAACAGGGGATGATATTTATAGAGAAAGCTACGGATGTCTAGTTTACTCTCCAATTTACGGATCTCGATTAGGTTAAGCGAGCTAGAAGTTATGACATTTTCCGTGAAATGTCGCAAAACAGTCCGCGCGAAACCCTAATGCTCGATAAAACTCGACTCACGATTCCCTAGGTTCGATTAATGCTATTCCACTTTTATTTTCACGAAAATTTCATCTCAATGCAGTCAACATGCAATATCCCTTAATCAGGTTCACATTCACGTCTTTTGATTAAACAAACGACGAGCATTTCCTCGTCATTTTAAACTAACCAATTACTAAACCAAATCAAATTTCAAATTCTATTTCATTCATCAACTTCTCGTTTATTAACTAAAACTCAAATCATCTCGTATCTCGGATGGAAATATCGTCAACTACAATATCATTCGTCAAACGACAACAATCATTATTATCAAATTGGTTTTCCTTATTCGACTTCTCTATCAACGTTTAATCTCGTTTCTTCGTCTCTTATCCAAATTCGAATCTTTTTAGAATTCGTTCAAATTTTACAGTTACGATCATCAACTAGCAAGATTATCATAGGCTCGAATCATAAACCTAAATCATTATTCATACTCGACTTATCGACGATTGCTCGTCTCTTAACAAAAATCCGACGTTATCCGATTTCGCTCAAACTTTACAACATCGATCATTATCTATCAAGAATCACTAATATGCAAACCATATAATCAAATCATTTACGAGCCTCAACTTATCGACGAGCTTTCGTCTCTTACGTTTTTCATTTTATTTTTAGAAAAGTTCCAAATAATTATAACATCATCCTCAAACATCCTACATACCATTTCTATTATCAAAACATGCAAACTATAATATCTTCTTCATCAAAACATGCATTCTTCATCTCTTACACTTTTATAATTATTTTTAGAAAATTCTAAATTAATTCATGTAGTCATCTAACATCATGTAGAACACTAATCCATCAATCAAACAACAAGAAAATCGAACTAACAAAAACCCCTAAAATAAAGAAAAATTTCGGTAATTACAATTAGGTTAGGAGGGATGATTTCTTCATGATTCGATCCATAAAACCTAATTCTAAGCATACTATATCATGTATTAAACAAGGGTTCATCATCCTACTTCATTTCCATTTTTTTCGAAAAAATAAAGTTGATGGAATCGAGTTTTTGTTCGGTTCATAACGTAGAAGAAGTTCCTACCTTGCGAAATATGAACTCGGAAATGAAATCGATCGGTAGACGAGAGACTTGTGAACTTGAGAAAAGCTTGAAGATGAACTTTAACGGAGGATTGAGAGAGAAAAAATGAGAGAGAGGAGATGATGAAGGTGGCGGATGGAATGGGGAGGGAGAGAGAGAGATGACTCATGCTATACTATTCCATAAAGTAGAAAAATATCCCAAGGGTGATGACTCACAATGTAGAGGCGGTTTGGGGGGGAATTATTTGACGGAAATATCTCGTTTCCGGGTCTAGAACGACGTTATAAAAGTCGAAAAATAAATTCTTAGTCGGTTACGTATTCGACGAAATCTAATTTGACCATTAGATTAGAAATAAATCACATACTCGGAAAACCTAATTCGTTTTTCAAAATCCGATAAAAAGTCGGGATAAAACAGTCTAAAATTCGCCCGGAAAAATCATAAAAACTGACTTTCTCCGGTGAACTTGTATCGAAGAAAAAGTGAATGTAAATTCTGATGGTTTTTCGATTTGAGTTTTCGGACGAAAATTCTATCGGACGCGAAAACCCTAATACAGTAGTCGTTCGACCGACTTCTGGAATTTATTTTCAGAAACGGATTTCACCGTCAGTCTTAGAATCGAAAATCCTTAACTTAGGCGTGCAAAGCCTTAATTATTAATTAGATTTTCATGTTAATGACGGAATAATTATCCGGGGTATTACAGGGACTTTGATTATTTTATTATTGTTTAATCCAAGAGAGTAAGTGTTTCTAATAAACCTTCGAATATTAATTTGTAGGAAATCTTATCATCTTTTATATTACAAGCTTATCACTTTGCTTAGGTAATAAATTCCATTATAGTTTATAATTATCCAAAGGGGCGATCTCTTTGTACAAATAGGAATTACTAAGAAATTACTCTTAAATATCTTAAGGGTGTATCTCTTTACGTGTTCAAGTTTTCTTGGAAAACAATAATTATATTGTTAAATCATGGTTATCCTATCATGCATTAGTCACTAGTATAAATAGGTGTTTAGTTGGACTATCAGGGGATTCTCACGTCATAGATAGGATTTGAAGGGCGCTGCTCCACAATTGTTTACATCGATTTTTGTCGTGACAACGTAAGGTTTAAGGTGAGGAATTTATGCTCGTGGTTTATTATTATCCGTGTATGTTGACTATGTTAGTATTCATGTTTCATTGATAATGTATGTTTGTGCTATGATCTTATGGTTATCAAAACGGGGCCATGTTAATGCCCTTACAGTTATAAAGTCGGGGTCACGTCTCTACTCTCACGGTTATAAAGTCGGGGCCATATCTCTGCCCTCATGGTTATAAACTCGGGGTCACGTCTCTGCCCTCATGATTATCAAGTCTTTATGGTTAGTGAATGTATAAGTATCTATGATAATATGACTTATTAGCATGATAGACATGTTGGATAATTGCATGTTTTCTCACTGAGTATATTTCAATATTCTCACCCCCTTTCAGTTTTTCTTTCTCTTTCAGATTTTGGAGTCGAAGCAGACGTTGTGGCCAAAAATGACTAGGGTGGTTCAAGAATAATTAGTAATTTTGTCAAATTTTTGAAATTGTTTGCTTTCGTTATTTTTTTAGACAATACATTATTTAAGAGTTTATTCATTCATATGTTAGTCATAAAGTATTAAGTTATGATATTACTTTCATGGTTTACGTACTTTGAGTTTCTCTTATAGTTAACACATGTTAATGTTAATAAGAAAGATTCTTTAAGTTGATTATTATTTACTTAATTCTAGCAATATTGTTCTAAAAGTTTCCATGAGATATATTGATGGATCTGTTTTAGTGATTGATCGTTAATGAATTATTAAAATTAGTTATATTAATGTATACAGGTTTATGTGTTAGACGTTGAATATTATTTGTATAATTTTTACAGTAGTATTTATATATTGACTTTTTGTGAATTAACTGATTATATATATATATATATATATATATATATATATATATATATATATATATATATATATATACCTCACTAAGTTAGATTTAATGTTCAATTTATAATTGGTAGTTTTATTTATTTATTAAATAATGGAAAACTTAAGATTAAGTATATAGTATTAAATATTATCTTGTTTTATATAGCTGATCTTAGAATTTTGTATGATTTCGGTTTTTGACGAGAGGATTATTGTAAGGAAGTGTAATTGTATTTTAAATTATAACATCACGATTTATTTGTACATATGTATTTGCATGTTTAGATTCCGCTGCAGCTTTTTACTGGGGAAAATTATGGTTATAGTTAAGAAAGAAAATAGGGTGTTACATGCATATAGAAGACATTTCCTAATTTGGTCAAACAAAGACTTCATCCGAGACTAGAGCATCGTGCAACAGTTGCCGAAAGAGCTTCACAACGAATTCAACGGATGAAGATGGTGTCATAGCCCGAATTCTAATGTATAAGAACGACTAGAATCCATTGGACAATGAAGATGGAACAACTGAATAAACATGACTCATAAGGGATAATACTCAGGTACAAAAGAAAAATTCAAATGAAGCGATGACATTTAATTAACTTGCTTTCAATTACCCAATTCAAAAACTCAATAAAACAAGTTTATTATTTAAGAGTCGAGAGAATATCAAAATAAAATGACGGGTATGAACCTCATTAATTGAATATCAGAATTGAAAGAATTTAAAAACACGATTATCATTGTCGCAGCGGAATATTACATCAAGTCCCAAAGTTATATGTATGAAGACATATAATCCAAGTTTACACAAAACTCGACTCGAAACAACGAACGCCACCAAGCACACCGCACTATCATCACCCGAGCAAACCTGCACATTTTATAAATAACATGCAAGGCTGAGTACTTCGTACTCAGTAATACATGCTAAAAATAATTTAAAGCTTTCTCGATAGAGCTATATAATTGAATTTGCCTTTCTTACTGCATCACAAGTGTTAGAGTTATAAAACAGTTAACTTGTGCATGTAATAAAATCATTTCACTTTTAAATGTGTGTGCGCAGACAAATAATATATAACTAATGCATGTACCAGTTCTACAATCAAATATGAGTGTCGAGAAGTAGGCATCATTCTCGAACACCGTGACCGGCTAACCCGAAGGAAAGCACACGATCACCTCTTTGTGTACACAGAAATCCTGTCTCACACAGAACCGAATTCGTTCTTCTCAAGTAGATGACAACATAAACAAAAACTCAAACATTGGCAAGTCAGTTAATTTAAAAACTCATATAATACGATAATCATAATATCTTATAATATCGCATTCATCTATTTGTTTCGGTTAGAAAGCCCACCTGTCATCCAGTAATTTTGCTCGGAATATCTTTTTTCGGTTCGCTCTTTACTTCTGGACTCTGTTCGTTTCTCACTATCGAACTTTACTCGTTACTTCAAGAATAAATAATTACAAAAACGAGTTCTATTTCTCGAATAAAAACGAAATCTAAACTCGATTATTCGGATTTCTACTTGACTCGGGATTTCTAACTTCCTCGGCTCGACTAATCGAACTTTCTCGACTCTTAACTCTATTCAAGTACTATACCAACAGACTCTCACACTCAGGTACTTGACTCAACAACGTTCAATTATTTTAATAATTAAATAATCCACAAATATCAAGAAATCATTATTCACGTCACACGTCTCGTTTTTCTCGATTTCTCGAGTTAAACGAACTCAGAAAATTACAAGATTAATTCTCAGGTTCTAATATCACAAATCATTCACAAATAAACTTTCAAATTAAGAATCGAACATTCATAAATAGGTAAACGATCGACTTCAATAAATAGATGGAAAAAGAAAATTTTCCAAATATAATAATATATTCTAGAAAAATTCTAGAAAATCATATTTATTCATTTAATCATAACTATTCACTCGGAAATTTATTCACATCTCAATACGGTCTCATGTTGATGACTTTTAAATTCTAAAAAATTTAAGTCTTCGGTTTTTAACGAAAATAGATTTGTTATACTCGAAATAAATCAAAGAATTCAAATACGGAATCAGATTCAAAATCCGAAACCTTTAACAAAAATTTTCGGCTTAATACTACGTCACTAGTTCTCGTAAAGCGTGTCACATTCCTCGTAATACGTGCACGTGCTCGGAAAATTCTTGAACTTGACAGATTAACTTCAAATAATTTCAATTAACTAATTACTCAATTAAAATTTCTCAATTTTCGTTTTTAACTTATTAAAATTTGATTTTTCTTTCTAAACTTCAATTCTCGATAACTTTTACATCTTAACTCCAATTTAAGAAATTTAAAAAGCTAACTTCATTATTTTTACTCAAATTTTATCATCTAATCATCCATTATCTCAAACAACATCAAAAACTTAACATTCATACCTTATTTCTCATTAAACTCGATTTTCTTATAAAGATATTTATATTTGTTCCTTTTTCGATTTCAAATCTCTAATTTGCTCGATTTAATTATCTAAGCTCATTAAAGTCATTGTAATATCCCGGATATTTCTTCCGTCATTAAAATAAAAAGTTATTAATTAATTAAGGTTTTGCACGCCTAAGTTAAGGAAATTCAATTCTAAGACTAACGGTGAAATCCGTTTTTGAAAATAAATTCCAGAAGTCGTTCAATCGACTACTGTATTAGGGTTTTCACGTCCGATAGAATTTTCGTTTGAGAACTCTGTCACAGCCCCAAATCCCGAGGGATGACAAAGTCGGAGTGCGACTAGGGATTGGATTTAAGAAGCGGGGAAGAAGGGGGAATAACATAAATAAATACAATAACTAAACGATCAACTGATATCTATGAACACACTTTATTAGGAGAAAGAGAGTCGACCTTGAAGGATCGCTCGACAGAGTTGTTCTTAAAAGAAACTAAGTTCAAAGTACGGGACTTAGACCCAAAAAGATATACATTGACACAAAAAGAGTTTGGCAGCGGAAAACGTAGAACTAGAACCTTACTATTCTTCTTTCTATTCACAACCTTCTACTCAACCTCCGCCGCTCCTGTCACTCAACCTGCACATTTTATAAAACATATGCAGGGCTAAGTATAAATATACTTAGTGGGCACATTGCCGAAAATATATCATAAGTATAGATTAATCAGGCATCTTATAAATAGTGCATCGGGGGTTTTCATCAAATGCCCGTGCCTATTAAACATTTTCTTTCACTTTTCACAATAGCTTGCGCAAGCCTTTACAGATGTTGCGTTCAACTTGCCCAACTTCTATTTCAACGCCGGGGAAGAGTTAACTTCTTCCGCGCACGTTCTATTCACCGTGGCTGGCTACCCCTCAACAGGGTACCACACACACCGGCTACCGTGTACACTAAACCCTGGAAAACCCTTACGGTTAACTCAGCGGTCTGATCGATTAGTTAGCCCCCTTTGGCTAACTCAGAAAGGCACAAAAGAACTCACATAAAACAAAGTATTTTCATGCCATGATAATCACTTTAAAACACAGTTATAAAGCGATAAGTAAACATTTTCGAGCATCGCTCAATTGATTTGATATGTGGAAAAACCCACACATTTTTGATAGAAAGCCTACCCTAGGCGTTTACAGAACTAATAAAGCTTCCGTCTTCTGTCTTCCGTCCTGTCTTCTAAATTCGACTTCCTCCTTTGAACGTAAATAATCAAATTTTAATAAGTGTTTGAGACGATAAAAGAAAAAGGAAATCGAATTCGTTTTATGACTTTTAGGCCTTTGCACTTTAACTATATTCCTTTGATTAACAAATAAACGAGACTCGTTCATATCTCGTTTAGAAACTAACTCGGTTCCTTACTCGATACTTGGGTCAGTTAATATCGGGAGTCAATAACTTATAACGACTTTAGAAGTTCACAAGGAACGAAGTTAAAAAGAATTCAACTTAAGAAAATAGGTTTACAAAAGTTTCTGCATAAGGCAGTAGTTCTGTAATTCATACAGAACAGATCTCTGCCAAATAGGGGATGAATTTGGTACCACAAGAAAGCTACGGATGTCTAGTTTATTTTCCAATTTACGGATCTCGATTTCGTTAAGCGAGTAGAAAGTTATGACAGTTTCCGTAACGTATCGCAAAACAGTCCGAGTGAAACCCTAGGTGCTCGTAAAACTCGACGCACGATCCCTAGGTTCGTTCAATGCTATACAACCTTTAAACTCACGAAGTTATTAACAAATTACAGTTAAGCCATAGGTTCCTTTGTTGTGAATACTTCATGTCTCTTGATTTAAACAAACGACGAGCATTTCCTCGTCTTTTTCAACAAATCAATTACTAAACCAATTCCAATTCAATTTCCATTTCAAACTTCTAACTTCTATATTCATTTCTCGAATGGAAATATCGTCAACTACAATCTTGTTTATTAATCGACAACAATCATTAATACCAAAATAGATTCCTTATTCGATTTTTCCTATCGACAATTAAACTCGATTACTCGTCTCTTACCAAAATTTCAACTTTCTTAGAATTCGTTCAAATTTTCCAATAACGATCCTTAACTACTAAGATTAGTGAATATTCAAAACATAAACCTATATCATTATCCAATCTCAACTTATCGACGATTCTTCGTCTCTTATTAAAAATTCGACATTCTCCGATTTCGCTCAAACTTTCCAATTACGTTCATCAACTACCAAGATTCATTAATACGAAAACTATATACTCAAATTATTATCGAATCTTAACTTATCGTCGGTTCTTTGTCTCTTACGATTTCTATTTTATTTTTAGAAAAATCTAATTAAATTATATGTTCATCTATACACTTACTACATCTCATTTATCATATTACATCAACCAAATCATATCAATTACTCCATCAAATCCTCACTTCTTTCTCTCTTACATTTTGGTTTCTATTTTTAGAAAATTCTCAATTAATTCCCACATCAATCTAACAATACATAGAACACAATTCCACAAACTAATCATCTAAAAAATTGAACTTAACTTCACCTACAATTTTCTTTATAATTTTCGGTATTATCTATAAGTTAGGGGAAATGATTTCTCTTTGATTTCAACCATAGATAATTCATTTCTATGCATAATTAATCAATTATCCAAGCTTAGAACATCATCCTACAAAGTTTCACCATTTTCGGTCCACACTAAATCAATAGGGGAATTAATTTCTACTCGAATCCAACCATGGAATCCATTCCTTATTGATGAATAACATGAATTAAACTTAAACATCCTACTACTTCCCATAAAATTTTCGATCAATACATAAATTAAAGAATGGAATTTTGCTTGGATGAAATGGAAGCTAGAATCATTACCTTAACAAATATGTGATTGGAATTAAGATTAGATGGAAGATGGATGATCTATGATGAAGAATCCTTGATGAACCTTGAAGACAACAATGGAGAAATGAAGAACAAAAGAGAGAGAAATGAGAGGGATGAAAGTGGCGGTCAAGAGAGAGGGATAAGGGAGAAAGAGTGATGAGGTGTATTGTGATATTTGTGGAAGAACAATCTAAGAATGGTGAGTCATAAAGCATGGCGGTTTGGAGGTGGAAAATTAGTCAAAAATATCTCGTTTACGGATCTAATACGACTTATATAAATCGAGAAATTATATTTTTAGACGGTTACGTTTTTGACGAAATCTAATTCGACCGTTAGATTAGAAATAAATCTCTTACTCGGAAAGCATAATTCGTTTTCCAAAATCTGATAAAAACTTGGGATTTCACAGTCTAAATTTCGCTCGGAAAAATAATAAAAACTGACTTTCTCCGGTAGACTTGTATCGCAGAACAAGTGAATGTAAAGTCTGACGGTTTTTCGATCTGAGTTTTCGAACGAAAATTCTATCGGACGCGAAAACCCTAATACAGTAGTCGTTCAACCGACTTCTGGAATTTATTTTCAGAAACGGATTTCACCGTTAGTCTTAGAATTGAAAATCCTTAACTTAGGCGTGCAAAGCCTTAATTAATAATTAAATTTTTATTTCTCGTCGGAAGAAAATATCTGGGGTATCACAAACTCAGATCGAAAAACCGTATGACTTTACATTCACTTATTTTACGATACGAGTCTACTGGAGAAAGTCAGTTTTTATTATTTTTCCGGGCGAATTTTGGACTGTCATGTCCCGACTTTTCTTCGAATTTCGGAAATCGAATTATGCTTTCCGACTAAGAAAATTATTTTCAATCTAATGGTCGAATTAATTTTCACCGAAAACGTAACCGTCTAAGAAAATAATTAATCGATTTCTATACGCCGTATTAGACCCGTAAACGAGATATTATGAATTTTCCTCGACTCACAAATCGCCACCTAAACCTCCTTAGTCATCCATTCACCTTATTAAGTCAATTAACACTCTTAGTCATCACACTCTCTCTCATCCCTCCCAATACCGCCCCCCCCCCCCCTCTCTTCTCTCTCTTTTTCTTCATCTATCTTCAAATCTTCATCAAATTTCTTCAAGTTCTTCAAGTGTTCAAGTCCCGTAACTTTTTCATCTACCGGTCGATTTCTAATCCGAGTTCATATTCGGAAAGGTGAGAGCCTCTTCTTCACTTTTATCCGAACAAAATCTCTTTCTCTTAAACTTTCAAAAAAATTAAGGAGAGGAATAAGATGATGTTCTAAATGTAAGACTTCATTATGTATGCTTAGGAATAGGTTTCCATGGTTAGAATCAAGTGAAAATCATCCCCCTTTTCTTTTTGTCATTACCGAAAATTTAGGGTATTAGGGTTTGATATTTTTATTTCATGATTTTAGATGATTGGTTGGTAGATTATCACTCTATGTATTAGTATGTTGATGCATGAATTGTTTTAGAATTTTCTAAAAATAAAAATAAAAAGGTAAGAGATGAAGAAGCATGAATTTGAATGAGTAAATGTTATGATATTGATGATAAGATTTGATATTAATGATGTAGGAAGCATGTAGTTTAACATATATTTAATTTAGATTTTTCTAAAAATAAAAACGGAATCGTTGGAGACGAAGAATCGTCGATAGAATTAGTTTTGATGATGATATGGATTGATGGTTTGCATATTAATTAATCCATATAGTTAATAACGATATTTGGAAAGTTTGAACAAAATCTAAGAACGTCAAACTTTTCGTAAGAGACGAAGAGTCGATCGTAATCGTCGATAGGAAAATCGAATGAGAAAACTAATCGAATATTAATAATTATTGATAGGTTAAGATAGTTGTTGAATTATTTAAGAATTAACTAACAACTTTGGAAAATCGAGTTCTTAGACCGATATAAATGACGTGGATTAGTTAAGTAATGGTTTATAATGATATTAATGCATTAAGATGATCATTACTAAGTAAGATGAGGATAGAAACTAATTTGAATTGAATTGAATTAGTAAAACTCCAAAAATCGAAGAAAGTAAGTACTTAAAAGAAGAAATAAGGAATCGAGACTTTATATGTTGAATGATTTGAGTTCGTAGTTGATAAATAAGTAAGAACGAAGTTGATAAAGATTTCATATAGAGTATGAAAAAGGAAATAAGAAGTAGAATTTTGAAATTGAATTGGAAATTCTAAGTATAAAATGAATGGTTGAAAAGACGAGAAGTAATCGTCGTAGTTTTAATCGAAGAACGAGAAAGTATTTACGATAGATAAATATGAGACTTAACTGTAATATGATAGGATTTTCATGCACATAAAGGTTGTATAGCATTGATCGAACCTAGGGAATCGTGCGTCGAGTTTTACGAGCGATTAGGGTTTTTTTAGCAGTTTTGCGACCCTTCACGGAAACGGCCGTAACTTTTAGCTCGTTTAACAAAATCGAGATCCGTAAATTGGATAAGAAACTAGACATCCATGTCTTTCTTTTGGTACCAAGAATATCCCCTGTTTCGCAGACTTCTGTTCTGTAGAGGCTTCAGACTTACTGCCTTGTGCAGAAATTTTTTGAAACTCATTTTCTTAAGTTGAATTCTTTTCAACTTAATTCCTTAAGAACTTTTAAGTCGTTAAGAGTTATTGACTTCCATTTTTAACTAATCTAAATGTCACGTAAAGGAACCGAGTTAGTTCTAAACGAGATGTGTTCGAGTCTCGTTTCTTCATTAATCAAAAGAAATTAGTTAAAGTGCAAATGCCTAAAAGTCTTAAACCGAATCCGAATGTCTTTTCTTTAATCGTCTCAATCGATTATTAAAGTTTGTTTATTTGCGATAAAAGAAGGAAGTCGGAATCAAGGATAGGACGGAAGACTGAAGAAGGAAGCTTTAGTTGTTTTGTATATCGCCTAAGGTGGACTTTTCTATATCAAACAAAATGAGCGATGCTCGAAAATGTTTACTTACTGCTTTGATAAGTGTATTTTCAAATTGATTATCAGTGCATAAAAGAATTTGTTTTATGTCAGTTTTTTTGTGCCATTCTGAATTGGTTCGCCAATTAAGTCGATCGGACTCTGAGTTAGTCAAAAGGGACTTCCAGGGTTAGTGTACATGGTAGCCGGTGTGTGTGGTACTCTATTGAGGGATAGCCAGCCACGGTGAATAGAACGTGCGGGGAAGAAGTTAACTCTTCCCCGGTGTTGAAATAGAATTGGTCAAGTTGAACGTAACATCTGTAAAGGCTTGCGCAAGCTATTATGAAAAGAAAGAAAATGTTTAGTAAGCACGGTCCTTTGATGAAAAATCCTAATGCGTTACTGTATGAGATGCCTGATTAATCTATACTCTATGATATGTTTTCGGCACTGTGCCCACTAAGTATGTTTATACTTAGCCCTGCATATATTTATAAATGTGCAGGTTGAGCAACGGAAGCGGCGGAGGTTGAGTTGAGTTGAACATAGGAAAGAAGAACGATGTTTAAGACTACGTTATTTCCGCTGCAAAACTATTTCCTTTTGATGTATAACTTTTGGTTTGTTTCGTACTTTAAACTTAGTATACTCTGATAACATCTTCATTGAGTGATCCTTCGTGATCGACTCTCTTTTGGTAATGAAATCGGTTCATAGATATTATCTTGTTTAATATTATTAGTTAAGGCATATGTTCAGTCAGTTATTCCCCCTTCTTCCCCGCTTCTTTAATCCAATCCCTAGTCGCACTTCGGCTTTGCCATCCCTCGGGATTTGGGGCTGTGACTGAGTGGTATCAGAGAAATTGTTTCTGCTCTGCATCCAATATTCTTTCAAGTTAGTTCGACTGAGCATTTGTTCATGCTCTGCACCCGAGTCTTCGTTCAAGTAAAGTTTAGTTCGTATCACTAAACTTAAGAATATAGTTAACAACTCAACTTCCCGCTACGTCGGCTCAACCGAAGAAGAAAAAAAAGAAAGAAAAGTATCGGAAGTGTTGTTTCTTTTTACAGAATTTTTTTTTATAAGTATGCAAGTATGTTGTGAATAAGTATGCAAGTATGTTGTGAATGAATATGCCAAGTATGAATTGATTGAAGTATAAGTGCTATACTCTGTGATGATATGTGAAAATTATTTGAGTTAGAATTTCTTTGATTGAGATGTATGTTGGCATGAGAACCTAAACTATTGCTCTCTAAGACTTTTTCCGATTTCTTGAGAACATAGAATTGATAAGAAGCATTGGTTCCAAAATTATTCGAAAAGTGATCATTAAACAAGAAGAACCGAACCTATTATATACGAATGTCACATGCGGATAAGTGACATGAACAAAGTCTCTTTGGAGTCAGCTTTGTTTTAATAATTAAAAAGAATCGTTAAGTTAAAAGTTGGAAGAAAAATCTCGGAAATTTTTTTTTTGTAGTGCAATTTCTTAATATTGTTAGATGCTTAAGATAAGTTGTTGATTAAGTGGTTAAAGTATTGCAATTTGAATAATGGAATATTCTAATTGTAATTTAAGAATTCCTTAAGATATGTTATTATCCTACCAGTTACTGATCCGTGTTCTCTTAAAATCTTTGTAGGATGTCTACTACACGTGTCACAGCTCAGAAGAGCCAACCTTTGAGACAGCGTACCATGGTAGATGAGATCTTGGATGAGTACTATGACTATGAGGTAGACCCGAACCATGATATAGGGCAGTTAGTCAGTGACTTCGCTGCACATTTCCATGCAGCCCGGCACTTTGTTACAGAGCGTCAGGCTATAGAAGACTTGATCGGACGGCTTCCCGTGGCGTGGTTGGGCACACGACATCGCCTGGTACTACCTTACACTGGTCGGTGATGACACCGAGCCGACAGGAGACTTTTTCGAATTCGCTCTATCCCTACACGGGCATTTCTTCGAGAGTAGGTTCATGGTGTCTGTTCCAGTTCTCGAGCACCACCCCTACGTCCACATCCCAGCTCCTCTTGAGCCTGAGCCGTTTGTCTTGGACCCAGAGTTAGCTGCACTGTTGGAGTTGCCACAGGTTCTTACACCCGTCGAGGATCTATTTCCAGAGGCAGGTACCTGGAGATCGACACAGAGTTTGCTGCGATGTTAGAGCTTCATTCCCCACTTGCACCACCTGAGGAGGTTCCTACAGAGAGAGCTTTACTCGTAGGGGACGAGGGTTCGACCTCTGACCTACCCCAGTCTTGGATGAGGGTCCAAGGACAGTTTAAGGCGGGACCATCCAGGGCCCGTTCTGTAGAGCCATACGTGCCTAGTCCACCCCCTGAGCACCTGTTTCCCCCGAAGAAGCGGACAGTAGTGACCAGCTTCGACGATCTAGTTCCCCGCTTAGAGAGGACCGTTTCGGAGGTGCCTCCGCCACCACCTCTAGTACTTTGGGACGGCACCACACTCAGGGTTGACGAGGTGCTCCAACTAGTCTTTGGTACAGACTCGGAGGAGGATCCGGAGGAGGACCCTGAGGAGGACCCAGAGGAGGAGGACCCTGAGGAGTTTCAGGCTGTAGAGGGCAGCACAGACTCGACTGCAGCCTTTTGAGCAGAGAGTCTTAGACGTATAGTAGTTTTTAGTAGAACCGTCTAGTACATAGTTCGGATCAGTAGACTTCTTTTTTAGCACTCTAAACGGAGACCAAATTTTATGAATCGTTCCCGTTCTAGTACTTCTGGTAGATACGGTGATGCAATCTGTTAGTGCACCAAGTACATAGATAGGCAGTTAGCCTAGCTTAGACTAATTGTAGTCTAGATTTTGGTATAAGTCCTCGTGGAGGCAAAATTAGTACTCTTTTTGAAGTGTATATATATATATATAACCCCGTGAGTGGGCTTAAATCCAGTGAACGTTTGTTCTTACCATGTTTCGATGATTGCTCGTAATTAACTCGCGAAGTTAAAAGTTTCATAGAAGTAGTGCGGATGATATTATCTATTTCTTTCCGTGAATCCATTTAAAGTTGGGAGAATCATACTAAGTGGGTGAATTTTTTTATTTATTTAAAATGAAAGTACTAATAAGAAATTCTTGTTGTCTATAGTTTCAAAAATGCCGCCGAGAGTAGTAAACAATAGAAGAGGACCTGGTAGGCCTAGAGGACCAGGTAGACGACAAGCAAGAGGTGAAAGGGAAGAGGATCAGGAACGTTAGGAAACCCCTCCACCTTCACCACCACTATCTCCACCACCACCCCGTCGTGACATTAAGGACCTATTCCTCAAATGAAATCCACCCGTGTTTAATAGATCTGGTAACCCGAGCGATGCTAAGCTTTGGGTACGATCCATTGAGAGAATCTTCAAACTCCTCAGATGTTCTGATGAGGACCGACTCTTGTGTATCGCATTTCAATTCTCTGGACCAGCTGACTACTGGTGGGAGGCTAGGCAGAAGGTTATACCAGCTGAGCACTTGGCTCATTTTACTTGGGACGAATTTAAGGAGGCATTGTATGATAAATACGTGCCTAAGACTTATAGAGCGCAGAAAGAGGCTGAGTTTTACAATCTGAAACAAGGGAAGATGACTGTCACAGAATATGATGCGAAATTCTGTGAGTTATCAAGATATGCACCTGAGCAAGTAGATACCGAGGATAAGATAGCAAAGAAGTTCCGTGGGGGACTTAAACACGAATTAGGTGTAGCACTGGTCAGTCATGGAGGACTGAGCTACACGGAAATACTAGGACGAGCCCTAGAGATGGAGGCCATAGTGCCGGATGAAAGGAAAGTTATAATACCTGCACCAACCCCAAACCAGACTTAGAATCGAGGCCATTTCGGCAACAACCACAATAATAACTACCAGGGGAAAAGGAAATGGGAAGGAGGAAACAATAGTGGCTACTATCAGCACTACAACAATTAGGGAAATCAGAATGGGAATCAACAACCAAGGAGGAAATAATCAAGGAAGGATCACCATTTCTCTCTGTCCGAAGTGTAATAGGGTACACCACGGTGTCTGTCAAGCAAGCTCTGGTGGTTGCTTCAACAGTGGACAAAAGGGGCATTTTAAGAAGGATTGCCCGAAACCGTTGCGAGCAGTAGGGCAAAACCAGTATGGTCAACTCCAACCTTTAAGAGCAATTCAGGCACAGGCGCAGCAGCAGATGACGCAGCAGCAGTATCAGCAACACGCCCAACAGTAACAGAATGCCAGGGCATTCACAATCAAGCAGAATGCGCAGAATAAGGGCAAGGGAAACCTGGCAGGTATGGCTAAACTTCATAATACCCCTATTAAGATATTGTTTGATACTGGCGCATCGCATTCTTTCATTGCTGGCTCATGTGCGGAGAACTTAGATATCAGACCTGAATGAGCTAATCACGCAATGAGAGTAGCTACACCCTCAGGAGAAATCACAACCTCTACGCATGTTTGCTCTAACCTAGAACTAGAAATTGGAACTCTTAAGGTTAAGGCGAACAACTTGAATGTTATGATAATGTGGGATGTAGATATAATCTTAGGAATGGATTGGTTGTCTGAGAATTATGCCATGATTCTCTGCAACGAAAGAAAAATTTCTTTCCAACCCTCGGGAAAAGAGCCAACAGAATTCCATGGGATTTCGATAGGCAAGAGGATACCGATAATATCCGCTCTACAAGCCAAGAAGTTGATGAAGAAGAAGAATTGCAAAGCTTATCTTGTGTACCTAAGTGAAGAACCAGGAATCGAAAAGACCATACAAGATGTGAAAATTGTTAACGAATATGAAGACATTTTTCCAGAAGTGTTACCCGGTTTACCACCAGATCGTCACGTAGATTTCACAATCGACTTAGAACCAGGATCGGCCCCCAAATCAAAAGCCCCATATAGGATGGCACCCAAGGAGTTAGAAGAGCTTAAGATCCAACTGCAGGAATTGTTAGATCTTGGTTTCATTAGACCTAGCGTTTCACCATGGAGAGCACCTGTTTTGTTTGTTAGAAAGAAGGATGGTTCTATGAGAATGTGCATAGACTATCGAGAGCTGAATAAGATCACCCTCAAGAATAAATATCCTTTGCCTAGGATAGAAGACCTTTTTGATCAGCTTAAGGGCGCAGGTGTATTTTCAAAAATAGACTTAAGATCCGGATATCACCAGTTGAAAATCAAACCCGAAGATGTACCTAAGACTGCTTTCTGAACCAGATATGGCCATTACGAATTCCTAGTTATGCCATTTGGTTTGACCAACGCCCCCGCAGTATTCATGGATCTCATGAATAGAATTTTCCACCCATACTTAGACAAATTCGTCTTAGTTTTCATCGACGACATTCTCATTTACTCCAAAAATGAGAAGGAGCACGAAGAACATTTGCGAATAGTGTTAGAAACGCTTAGAACTGAGAAACTTTACGCCAAATTCAGTAAGTGCGAGTTTTGGCTGAAAGAAATGATGTTTCTTGGACACATCGTATCAGTAGAAGGCATCAAGGTAGACCCTGCCAAGATAGAGGCAATGCGCAATTGGAAATCACCAACAAATCCAAACAAAATTAGGAGTTTCTTAGGTTTAGTCGGCTATTATAGAAGCTTCATCGAGGAATTTTCTACAATTGCTAGACCTATGACGCAACTACTACGGAAGGAAAACAAGTACAAATGGACTGACGAATGCGAGACGAGTTTTCAGACACTCAAGGAGAAGTTAACCACAGCCCCAGTGTTAGCGCTTCCAGAAGCGAATAAGGAATACGTAGTTTATACAGATGCTTCAAAGAATGGATTAGGATGCGTATTGATGCAAGAAGGAAAGGTGATAGCTTATGCTTCACGACAACTTCGACCCCATGAAGTTGGTTATCCAACCCACGATTTAGAACTGGCAGCCGTTGTGCATGCGTTGAAAATTTGGAGACATCACCTCTATGGTGTAAGGGTTGTGATTTTTACGGATTACAAGAGTTTGAAGTACTTTTTCGAGCAAAAGAAATTGAATATGAGACAAAGACGATGGCTCGATTAGTCAAGGATTATGATTGTGGTATCAACTACCATCCAAGAAAAGCAAACGTAGTAGCAGACGTGCTGAGTCGCAAGACTCCAACCAAGTTAGGGTGTCTCTTTATCGAGGAAGAAACACTTGTGCAAGAATTTGAGAAGATGGATTTAGAAGTACTCGATACACCTGAAACGAGAATGACCCAAATAGCAGCACTCATAGCTACACCGGACTTACGAGAGAGAATCATAAGTGCTCAGAGAAAGGGCGAGACGATCGAGAAGCTACGACTAAGGATAAGAACGGATAAACCGGACGGTTTTTCCGAGGCACCAGATAATGCAATTTTATTTGAAGGTAGACTTTGTATCCCTGATGACGACGAATTGAAAAATGATATCATGAGTGAGGCTCACAATACGCCATATACAGCACACCCAGGGAGTACGAAGATGTATCAAGATTTAAGAAAGAATTTCTGGTGGAACGGTTTGAAACAAGATGTTGCCTCGTTTGTAGAACGATGTTTAACTTGTCAACAAGTAAAAGCTTTACACTAACGACCACAAGGGATGTTGCAGCCATTAAGTATTCCAACATGGAAGTGGAAAGATATAGCCATGGATTTTGTGACAGGTTTACCCAAGTCTAGAAGAGAAAATACTGCCATCTGGGTAGTTATTGATAGGCTCACAAAATCAGCTCACTTTCTACCAATTCAAATTACCTATGGATCTGAGAAAGTAGCACAGTTGTATGTTCGTGAAATTGTACGTCTGCACGGAATACCAAAGTCAATAACGTCCGATAGAGATGCCAAATTCACTTCAAGGTTTTAGATCACCATGCAGAAGGAGCTAGGAACTAGACTTAATTTTAGTACCGCTTTTTACCCCCAGACGGATGGACAATCCAAGAGAACAATCCAAATACTCGTAGATATGTTAAGAACGGTAGTATTAGATCGAAGTGCGATATGGGAAAATATCTTACCATTGGTCGAATTTGCTTACAACAATAGTTATCAAGCGACGATAGGAATGGCACCTTACGAGGCACTGTATGGAAGGAAATGTAGGTCACCACTTTATTGGGATGAAGTAGGTGAAAGGAAAAATTTAGGACCAGATTCAGTCGGTGAAATGATCGAGATCATTCGACAAATTTGAGTCCGAATGAAAGAAGCCTAGAGCCGACAAAAGTCTTACACCGATGTTCGCCGAACAGATCTTAGTTTTGAGATTGGGGATAAGGTTTTCCTCAAGATTTTTCCGTCTAAAGGAATCATTAGATTTGGTGTCAAGGGTAAACTCAGACCGAGGTTTATAGGACCTTATGAGATTCTGGAAAAATTAGGACCTGTTGCTTATAGATTGGCCTTACCTCCAAGTCTAGGAATTGTTCATAATGTCTTCCACGTATCTTAATTGCGAAAGTATGTTTTCGACCCTAAGCACGTAATTAACCAGCAAGACGTTGTTCTTGAATCCGACTTAAGTTATGAAGAAAAACCACTATCGATCTTGGATCGAAAAGCGCAAGAATTAAGAAACAAGTCGATATCATTAGTGAAAGTGTTGTGGAGTCACCACGGGCAAGAAGAAGCCACGTGGGAACTCGAAGAAAAGATGAAAGAGAAATACCCTTACCTATTCAAAGAAGGTATGCAAATTTCGGAACGAAATTTCTTGTTAGAGGGGTAGGATGTAATATCCCGGATATTTCTTCCGTCGTTAAAATAAAAAGTTATTAATTAATTAAGGCTTTGCACGCCTAAGTTAAGGAAATTCAATTCTAAGACTAACGATGAAATCCATTTCTGAAAATAAATTCTAGAAGTCGTTCAACCGACTACTGTATTAGGGTTTTCGCGTCCGATAGAATTTTCGTTCGAGAACTCAGATCGAAAAACCGTCTGACTTTATATTCACTTATTTTACGATACGAGTCTACTGGATAAAGTCAGTTTTTATTATTTTTTCCGGGCGAATTTTGGACTGTTATGTCCCGACTTTTCTTCGAATTTTGGAAATCGAATTATGCTTTCCGACTAAGAAAATTATTTTCAATCTAATGGTCGAATTAGTTTTCATCGGAAACGTAACCGTCTAAGAAAATAATTTATCGATTTCTATACGCCGTATTAGACCCGTAAACGAGATATTATGAATTTTCCTCCACTCACAAATCGCAACCTAAACCCCCTTAGTCATCCATTCACCTTATTAAGTTAATTAACACTTTTAGTCATCACACTCTCTCTCTCATCCCTCCCAATACCGCCCCTCTCTCTCTCTCTCTCTCTCTCTCTCTCTCTCTCTCTCTCTCTCTCTCTCTCTCTTCTCTCTCTTGTTCTTCATCTATCTTCAAATCTTCATCAAAGTTCTTCAAGTTCTTCAAGTGTTCAAGTCCCGTAACTTTTTCATCTACCGATCGATTTCTAATCCGAGTTCATATTCGGAAAGGTGAGAGCCTCTTCTTCACTTCTATCCAAACAAAATCTCTTTCTCTTAAACTTTCAAAAAATTTAAGGAGAGGAATAAGATGATGTTCTAAATGTAAGACTTCATTATGTATGCTTAGGAATAGATTTCCATGGTTAGAATCAAGTGAAAATCATCCCCCTTTTCTTTTTGTCATTACCGAAAATTTAGGGTATTAGGGTTTGATGTTTTTATTTCATGATTTTAGATGATTGGTTGGTAGATTATCACTCTATGTATTAGTATGTTGATGCATGAATTGTTTTAGATTTTTCTAAAAATAAAAATAAAAAGGTAAGAGATGAAGAAGCATGAATTTGAATGAGTAAATGTTATGATATTGATTATATGATTTGATATTAATGATGTAGGAAGCATGTAGTTTAACATATATTTAATTTAGATTTTTCTAAAAATAAAAACGGAATCGTTGGAGACGAAGAATCGTCGATAGAATTAGTTTTGATGATGATATGGATTGATGGTTTGCATATTAGTTAATCTATATAGTTAATGACGATATTTGGAAAGTTTGAACGAAATCTAAGAACGTCGAACTTTTCGTAAGAGACGAAGAGTCGATCGTAATCGTCGATAGGAAAATTGAACGAGAAAACTAATCGAATATTAGTAATTATTGATAGGTTAAGATAGTTGTTGAATTATTTAAGAATTAACTAACAACTTTGGAAAATCGAGTTCTTAGACCGATATAAATGACGTGGATTAGTTAAGTAATGGTTTATAATGATATTAATGCATTAAGATGATCATTACTAAGTAAGATGAGGATAGAAACTAATTTAAATTGAATTGAATTAGTAAAACTCCAAAAATCGAAGAAAGTAAGTAAGTACTTAAAAGAGGAAATAAGGAATCGAGACTTTATATGTTGAATGATTTGAGTTCGTAGTTGATAAATAAGTAGGAACGAAGTTGATAAAGATTTCATATAGAGTATGAAAAAGGAAATAAGAAGTTGAATTTTGAAATTGAATTGGAAATTCTAAGTATAAAATGAATAGTTGAAAAGACTAGAAGTAATCGTCGTAGTTTTAATCGGGGAACGAGAAAGTATTCACGATAGATAAATATGAGACTTAACTGTAATATGATAGGATTTTCATGCACATAAAGGTTGTATAGCATTGATCGAACCTAGGGAATCTTGCGTCGAGTTTTACGAGCGATTAGGGTTTTTTCAGCAGTTTTGCGACCCTTCACGGAAACGGCCGTAACTTTTAGCTCGTTTAACGAAATCGAGATCCGTAAATTGGATAAGAAACTAGACATCCGTGTATTTCTTTTGATACCAAGAATAACCCCTGTTTCGCAGACTTCTGTTCTGTAGAGGCTTCAGACTTACTGCCTTGTGCAGAAATTTTTTGAAACTCATTTTCTTAAGTTGAATTCTTTTCAACTTAATTCCTTAAGAACTTTTAGTTAAAGTGCAAATGCCTAAAAGTCTTAAACCGAATCCGAATATCTTTTCTTTAATCATCTCGATTGATTATTAAATTTTGTTTATTTGCGATAAAATAAGGAAGTCAGAATCAAAGATAGGACGGAAGACTGAAGAAGGAAGCTTTAGTTGTTCTGTATATCGCCTAAGGTGGGCTTTTCTATATCAAACAAAATGAGCGATGCTCGAAAATGTTTATTTACTGCTTTGATAAGTGTGTTTTCAAATTGATTATCAGTGTATAAAAGAAATTTTTTTATGTGAGTTCTTTTGTGCCATTCTGAATTGGTTCGCCAATTAAGTCGATCGGACTTTGAGTTAGTCAAAAGGGACTTCTAGGGTTAGTGTACACGGTAGCCGGTGTGTGTGGTACTCTGTTGAGGGGTAGCTAGCTACGGTGAATAGAACGTGCGCGGAAGAAGTTAACTCTTCCCCGGCATTGAAACAGAATTGGGCAAGTTGAACGTAACATCTGTAAAGGCTTGCGCAAGCTATTATAAAAAGAAAGAAAATGTTTAGTAAGTACGGGCCTTTGATGAAAAATCCTGATGCGTTACTGTATGAGATGCCTGATTAATCTATACTCTATGATATGTTTTCGGCACTGTGCTCACTAAGTATGTTTATACTTAGCCCTGCATATATTTATAAATGTGCAGGTTGAGCAACGGAAGCGGCGGAGGTTGAGTTGAGTTGAACATAGGAAAGAAGAATGATGTTTAAGACTACGTTATTTCCGCTGCAAAACTATTTCATTTTGATGTATAACTTTTGGTTTGTTTCGTACTTTAAACTTAGTATACTCTGATAACATCTTCATCGAGTGATCCTTCGCGATCGACTCTCTTTTGGTAATGAAATCAGTTCATAGATATTATCTTGTTTAATATTATTAGTTAAGGCATTTGTTCAGTCAGTTATTCCCCCTTCTTCCCCGCTTCTTTAATCCAACTGTTGGGAAATTTATTAGTAAAAGTTTTGATGAATTCCAAAACCGACTGACCCCAACCGAGTAGATGTTGCCAGAACCTAATGTTAGAAGTTAGGCTCGCTGTTTGAGCAAAGTTAAGATTTTATCTTTACAGATCTCCAGCTGAAGATGGCAACAAGGCATCACTCAGATAGAACATCAGTTATGATGAAAGACAACTGAGAGTTCATTTGTTCAGATGGAATGAGGGGGAAGTCTTCAGAACATCAGTTGTGAAGGAAACCAACTGAGGGTTCATCAGATGAGAAGCAGTAGAGAGGAAGAGAACATCAGATGAAAAGGAAGTCATCTGAAGGTTCAAACTCAACTGACTAAATACAAGAAAGACAACTGAGTGTTCAGTTTCAGAACCTCAGTTGTAGAACTCAAACAAGAAGATCAACAGCATGAAGTTCAAAATCAGCTGAGAGTTCAACGGTTCAGTCAGAACATCAGCTGAAGACCACTCAGATAAAGATCAAGATTTTCAACCGACTAACCGAGGTTGACTGTCAGAAAGGTTAAGATTTGAATTTCAAAAGGAAGTCACATGAGGGTTTGACCGTTCAGTCATTACCCCATCTGGCCCAACACAAGGATGTCTCAGATGGAAAGCAGAAGAGCACAGATGCCATATCGGGAAAGTCTGCAGAGATGAGAGACAAGCCATCGCTTTCAACGATCAGAGATCAACAGCTCCTCCAACGGCTAGTTGATACTCTCCGCCTATAAATAGAGGCATTCTCTCATTCGAGAGGTTTACGATAGACGAGACAAGAGATAGAGAAGTGCAATCACAAGAGAAACAAGCGCAAGAAAAAATCTGCAAAAATCATATTCTAAGAACATCAGCAACTGAGAGTTCAAGAGTAATAGAACATTAGAAGCTGAGGGTTCATAGAGTTATAATCTATCTTAGATCTTAGTTTGAGTGTTCATTCGTTCAAGCCATAGATCCAGCTCTCTTTCGTGATCGAGCTGTAGTTGGAAAATCCACCCACATACACACCTTAAAAAGTGTTTATTATGATCATACTCTTCCTGTAACTGAGTATCTAGGTCGTCAAGTACCCGCAAACTTGACATAGGTTGTTAAGTACCCGCAAACTTAACTGTAAAGGTTGATAAGTACCCGTAAACTTATTGCAACGGTTGCACAGCCCGGGTAAGCTGTGTGGAACTGTCCAGAAGAACTTGGACTGAGGTGTGAGGATTCACATCTCCCTGTGGACGTAGGAGGGTTATCTCTGAACCACGTTAAATCCTGTGTGTCTGTGTTTATTTTATTCAGTTACTTATTGCATTGTTAACTGACCAAACTAACCGGCATACAATCTGCATATCTGCACATTCTCAACTGTTTGGTTATTGACCAACCTTGCTAAAAGCGTGAGTTGTTTTAACGAGTTCATTTTCCACCACATTCCGCACAGCACCACTCTTCCAGCTGAGGTTGTTTACTCAGCTGTGAGATTCCAACTGAGTCAGTTTTACTCAGTTGAAGTATTTTTAAGTGTTAAGTTTTAAAATCCTAACTGGTGTATTCCCCCCCCCCATACACCAGTAACTCGTTTCGGGACCATCAAGTGGTATCAGAGCAGTGGTTCAAAAGACTGCTAACTCTGTTTCACAAGGTGTGAATTCGAGAAATTTTCTTCAGTGGTCAACTGAACAGATCTTTTCATGCTAGTGCATATTTGCTCGCATTTTTGTCCTATTTTTTTTTTGCAGATGGACGTCAAGGACAAGATCGTCGTCATGTTCTCAGTAGTCAATTATACATCATGGAGAAATCGAATGAAGAAGATCCTTCTGTCAAAGCATCACAGGATGCAACAAGTTCTCTCTTCCGGACCAATCGTCATTAAAGAAAGAATAGCTCGCACTCTCACAAATCCTAACGATGGAGATACAGTGGTGGAGTATGTGGAGAAACAGCCAGAAGACTACTCTCTGGAGGAGGTCAAGGTGAGCCAGTTGGATATCTGGGCTCAGAGCACAATAATGTCCACAGTTGGACAGGATTATCTGCCTTGGATAGAGGAGTGTGAAACTGCAAAAGAGATGTGGGACATCCTGGCATCGCTAAGTGAAGGAAGCGATGAGACGAAGGAAAACAAGTTCTCACATGCATGTCAAGATTTCGACAACTTCAGTCTGCGACCTGATGAGACTATTGATCAGCTAGAGCTCTGGTTTATGGACATCATCAGAAGAATCCAGTCCATCCGAAGAGGAAAATACACACTAAGAGAAATCAATCTCAAAGTGTTGCAAGCTCTACCGGCTGAGTGGGATACTTTCACCAATATCCACGAGAGCCGAGCTGACCTTGGTGAAATGAAAACTGAAAGATTGTTCTCAATCTTAAAAGGAAATGAATATAAGGTCAACAGGAGGAGATCGCAGTACTCAGGTCAGACAAGTAGAATTGAGGATGTAGGCTCAGCCTCAAAGTCAGTTGCTCTCCGAGCTGACTACTCGAAATCGAGATCATCGAGGCCAACCAGATCGGCTGACACGACTGCAAAGGAGCCAAGCAGAGATGAACTATAACAAAACATTGCAGCTCTGTCAAAGAAGCTAGCCGACATGGACACTCGGTTCGGGAAATACAAACGATTCTACAAATCAAACCGAACTCGAGACAGCTCAAAGCCTGTCACCAACGGTTGTTTTGAATGCGGAAAGGAAGGTCATTTCAAGGCTGACTGCCCAGATCTATCGAAGAAAGAGAGAGATGCTCTAAGGGCCAAACAAGCTGGAAAGAACAAGGCCATGGTTGCAGAAGAAGCAGCTGACGATATGGATATCTTCACTGACACCGAAGATGAAGATGAGCTGACTTCTACCAACAACGTCATCAGTCAGGATCAATGCCTCATGGCACTTGGAACCAACCAAGATGATATTGAGGTACAATCTAATCCTGCTTAGTTAAACTCTTCCAATACTTCTAACATGCAGGAATCTCTGAACGATGAGTTAGAACCCTCCTGGAGTGATTTTCAAGAACTCAATGAGGAGCTGCATCATCAATCAGTTGAGTTTAAGAGTCTTCAAGCTCAGTTTGCCAAACTTGAAGATTCCTTAACCGAAAAGGACGATCTGATCAAGAGTCAAACCGAGGAGATTGAGAATCTCAAGAGTCAACTGAACGAGGCTAAGGCTCCAGCTGATGAGGAGTTGACAAAGCAGAACAAGGAACAGCAAGATCAGTTGAAAAATCAAGATGCTCAGATCAAACAGCTGATAAAGAAGTCAGATGGACAAACCGAGCAGATAGCTGTACTCGTCAAAGAGTTGCAAACTGAGAAGGACAATCTAATTAAGATGTATCAGTCATCCAAGATCATAGAGAATCTTATCAGTTATAGTAGACAGATGGATGACGTGTCAGGTCTTGGCTATGATGTTGTCAAGGATACTGGGATTCCACCAGCAACCTTCATCAAAGTTGTAGAAGTCACAGCTGTCGAGCCAGACACAGCTGAGTCTCCTGAAGCTAATTCAACCTCTACCTCTCAACAAGTTCAAACGACCAATAGGATTACAACTGAGAAGGGAAAAGGAGTAGCAGATGTAGGACAGAATGTTTCATCGGTTCAGGTATCAACCGAGGGGGAATGTTCCAAAAGTCAGAAGAGGAATCAGAGGCGTCGAAGGCACAACCGCAACCAATCTCAGAATCAGAACCGACCTCTGCATCAACCTCAAAGTCAATGTCAGAAAGAATGGAACCGACCTCAGAACAGACATGGGTTCAATCATCTGAATCAACAGCGATTCCAACATCAGTCCGACCAAAGGTTCCAACCGAGTCAACCAATGAGGAACTGGTCAAACAACTGGAGATATTCATGCCATAATATGAATCATCATCAAGGCATGAATAGGTACAAACAACCCTCAGGAAGTTGGAATCATAATCAACCACAAAGATTCCAACATGGCGTCCGACCTCACAGACAAACTCAACAGGATAAGAATTGCCATCAAAACAAGGGGAAAGCCTCACATCCTAAAGCTCAACATGGGAGAAATCCAACTCCTCCCAAGAAACTGAACATCACTACTAACAACAAGCCTAAGGATAACCGAGGTGTTGTTATAGTTGATGATGAAGGAAAAGTAATCTGGAATGATAAATCCATCCGAGTTTACAGGGAAAAGCGAAGCACAGTTCCAGCGGGAACTGGTTCTAACCCTCCAGGACCCAACTGAAATTGGGGACCTAAGCGAGTTTCTCTTTGCAGGTGCAGGAGAAACAGCTGAGGAAGAAGAAGACGTCTGCTACAATGTGGGTGATGGACAGTGGATGCTCGAAACACATGACGAATCTGAAGGATTTGCTTGGAAGTTTCATGGAGAAAGAAGGTCCATCAGTCACTTTTGGTGATAACTCAAAAGGTTATACCAGAGGTTACGGTACCCTTGAAACCAATCATGTTTCAATTTCTAATGTCTCTTATGTTGATGGATTGAAGCATAACCTGCTCTCCATCAGCCAATTCTGTGATAATGGTTTCTCTGTCAAGTTTGATGCACAGGGTTGCAGTGTTAAAGATGTCGGATCAAAACATGTGATATTGTTGGGAAATCGATCACCAACAGGGAATGTCTATTACGCTGACTGGAACAGCAGCCTCCCTGATACCTGCCTGTTATCAAAGAGCAGTTCTGATGTGAGTTGGCTGTGGCACAAAAGGCTCAACCATCTGAACTTAAAGACGATGAACCGACTCGCCAGACAAGAACATGCAAGAGGCATACCTAACCGAGTGTTTTCAACAATACACATCTGCAGTGCATGCCAGCTGGGAAAGCTCGCTAGATCCTCCTTCCGGTTGAAGTCAACTCTCTCAACCGACTGAGTGTTACAGCTGATCCATATGGATCTCTTCGGGCCAGTTACACCAAAGAACATTAATGGCAACGAATATACATTGGTTGTAACTGATGATTAGTCGAGGTACACGTGGACCATTTTTATGCGTCACAAGAGCGAAACCCGAGATAAGCTGCCCAAGCTGATGGATCGGATATCGAACCAACAAGAGATGAAGATCATTTCTATCCGATCAGATCGTGGAACTGAGTTTCTAAATGAAACCATCATCAAGTATTGCGAGAAAAATGGAATAACCCATCAGACATCAGCCGCGCGTACTCCGCAACAAAATGGAGTAGCTGAGCGAAGGAACAGAACACTAAAGGATGCAGCCACATCCATGTTAGCCAGCTTAGCTCTACCAAAGAGATTTTGGGCTGAAGCGATCAACACTGCATGCTACACTCAAAACCGGTCTCTTCTAACCAAGCGATTGGGAAAGACACCATATGAGCTATGGAGACGCAGGAAGCCAGATATTTCTTATTTCCGCGTCTTTGGTTCTAAGTGTTATATTCACAACAATGGGAAGACTCAGTTGAAAACTTTTGATGCCAAAGCTTCGAAAGGCATATTTCTTGGATATGCTGCTCGAATCAAGGCATACAGAGTATTTAACAACAGCTCTCGTGTCGTGGAAATAACACCTCATGTTAGTTTTGATGAATCTACCTTTGAGTGCAGGGAACAGGTTAAAGGACAACAAGTAGATCCAACTGTTCCACCAGTTCTCACCAGATCGCAAGCTCTAAGGGAAAAGAACCTAGCTGAACCACTGGTTTGGGCAACTGAGGATGATGATCCATACTCCTCTGAAGATGAATGCGAAGACCCCAGCACATCCAAAGGGGGAACTTCAGTTGATGTTCCTCCAACTGCTTCAGCATCCGAAGCCCAACCAAGTCCGATTCAACCTAATACCAATGTTGAGGATCCAGACTCAATAGCTGATCAATCACCAGCTCTAAAGACTCCAACTCAGATTTCGGAACAGCCATAGTTGGAAGAAGAAGGAAAATGCAACCGAAGATGGTATGAAGTCCATTCCACTGACAACATCATCGGCGATCCAACCGAGGGTGTGCATACAAGGAGCCGAGTTGCAAATCCAGAATCAACTGAAGAAAACTCCAACACTTACGCCCAATATGCTGAGGAATTGGCAGTTCTAGAGGAGTTCGAGCAAGCTGGAGATGTTGCCATGATTTCTTTCTTTGCAGCTGATGTACCAGAACCGAAGAATGTTGGGGAAGCTCTCAACTGTGTTCACTGGACAACAGCCATGCAAGAAGAACTGAATGAGTTTCTACGCAACTGTGTATGGGAGTTGGTAGAAAGACCAAATGGTGTCAAGGTGATTGGATTAAAGTGGATTTTCAAAAACAAGATTGGATTCATAGTAAGGAATAAGGCAAGGTTGGTAGCTCAAGGATACTGCCAACAAGAAGGAATCGACTTTGAAGAATTTTTCGCGCCTGTTGCAAGGCTGGAAGCCATCCGAATCTTCCTAGCTTATGCCGCACATCACAAGTTCAAAGTATATCAGATGGATGTGAAATGTGCATTCCTCAACGGAGATATCAAGGAAGATGTATATGTTGAACAGCCTCCAGGTTTTGAGACTGGAGATGGAAGAGTGTACAAGTTGAAGAAAGCTATCTATGGTCTAAAGCAAGCACCAAGGGCCTGGTATGACACTCTTTGTGGTTTTCTACTGAACTCGGGATTCAAACGAGGATCAGTAGACAAAACCCTGTTCACCATCAAAGTTGGAGATGATATACTTGTAGTGCAAATCTATGTGGATGACATCATATTCGGTTCCAAGTCGGAGGAGCTGTGCAAAAAGTTTTCAGATCTCATGAAGGAGAAGTTCGAGATGTCAATGATGGGCGAGATGAATTATTTCCTTGGATTACAAGTGAAGCAGTCACCAGAAGGGATTTTCATCAATCAGTCCAAGTATACAAAGGAGCTCATCACCAAGTTTGGATTGCAAACAAGTAAGACCACGAGGATCCCAATGAATACTAACTGGAAGATTGAACCCGGAGCTGAAGGAAAGCTCGTAGATGCCAGCCAGTTTAGAGGGATCATCAGTTCGCTGCTATATCTAACTGCCAGCCGACCAGACATATCATACGCAATTGGAGTGTGTGCTCGATTCCAAGTTCAGCCAAGGGAAGCACACATGTTGGCAGCAAAGAACATCATCAAGTATCTAAAGGGAACTATTAATGTTGGATTGTGGTATCCAACTGACGACAATATCCAGCTGACTGGATACTCAGATGCGGACCTAGCAGGAGATCGGTTGGACAGGAAGTCTACCTCTGGACACTGTCAATTCATGGGAAGCAAGCTGGTTTCATGGTTCTCCAAGAAACAAGCATATGTTGCAACCTCTACAACCGAGTCAGAGTATATGGCTGCCGGAAGCTGTTGCATGCAAGTGTTGTGGCTGAAGCAACAGCTGAGAGATTATGAAGTTACAACTGGACAGGTTCCCATTCATTGTGATAGCTCGAGTGCCATAGCTATCTCTCTGAATCCTGTTCACCACTCTCGGACAAAGCATATCGACATTCGTCATCATTTCATCCGAGATCATATTGAGAAGAAGGATGTGTCCATGGAGAAGATTCCAACTGAGATTCAGAGAGCTGATATTTTCACCAAACCTCTACCTGAAGCCCGGTTCAAGATGTTGTGTGATCTTCTTGGACTATTGGATCCATCGGATGAAGAGTCATCCGAGCTGCAGAGGATCCATCCGAGATGAAGAGTCAGATATCCATCTGAGGGGGAAGCTCAAATAAAGAGGGAATCTCAGATACGGATTGCCAACTGAAGACATCAAACATCAGCTGAACAGACGAACTCGAGTCAGCTGATGGTATGCTGCAACAATGGATCAGACGTCAGCTGAACAGACGAACTCAAGTCAGCTGATGGTGTGCGGCAACTGAGGAACTCAACTGAGGTATACAGCTGATCTCGACATCAGCTGGCAGGTATCATTTATGACTGAAGGTGTTATGATATTCAATGAGAATGTTTGAAATAAATTCAAACATTCCTGAACATATCAGCTAGACTAAACAAGCCATCGTATCGCATTTAATGTAAAGTCTGGCTGAACTCCTATAGCCTTACTTTATAGTGCGACTGGGCTGACACCTTAAACTATTCACCTTCTCACTCGCGCGAATGGAGCGTCAGTCAAAATACCCAACAGTCGCGAAATCCCAGCCGTTGATAAATACGCGCCATTTAACCCCAGCCGTTGATTTTATCCGAGTCAAAGATTATATAATAAGGCAAATCAGGAAGTGATCTTTACCTTCTCTTTTCGTGCATATCTTTACTAACTATTCATCATCCTCTCCAAGTTTGTCTCACCATTTTCAGTATCTCGGACGAATTCTTTGCTTATATATCTCTTTGAGATGGCGCCTAAATCTAAAGCTTCCAAGAAGATGGTTTCCGCAGAGCCTGCTACATTCCAGGAATCTTTCGACATGGTGATGTCGAAGATTCATTTTGAACAAATTCTATCTAGAGCGGCTCTGACCTCGCCGGAACTCGCTCCAGTCGTCGCCATTCTCTCCAACCACAGTCTGCTCGACTGGGCAACCCTTTCTCCATCCAAGTTGCTCAAGAAGCAGGTCATTCATTTCTACAGGAATTTGCAGTGAGTTGCAGAAGACGGGCTTGTCATGATCATCGCGTGCAAGCAACGAAACAGCACTACCCGTACGCTGGAAGATACCGCCATTGAAATCAAAGTAACCAAAGAACTGGAGAAGATCATCCCCAAAAATTGCGAAGCCACGGATGTGATGGGGAACTTCACCGATAAGGAAGCTGATATATTCCTTCAAACAATCCTTCTTGTTCGCGAACCTTTGAAGGGGAGCATGCAAAGGATAAAACTGAAGCCGGAGCACCGACTTCTTTTCGACGTGATATCCAAATGCGTCTTCGCGTATGGAGGAGCTTTCGGTGACATTAGCAGACCGAAGCTCAAGCAGCAGAAGGCCCTGGAGGAACAGCACCAGGTCGACTGGCTGGGCTATCTTGAAAGCCAGCTGTTGATGGAGAAGCAGAAAATTTCCGAGACGTCAGCTGAGTCCGGAGAGCAGCTGTTGAGTGTCAAGGGGACACTCAACTTCGGCACAAAAATTTCTGCCCTAATCTTCCAAGCCACAAAGGGACAGCAACTGACCTGGGAAGGGAGTGAGGACCCGCCGCTCAGCAAGCTGATGTTGTTCCCCACAGCCAAAAAGGCCAGGGACGTTGTGGAGGCCGTTTACACTCCCAAGGGTGCCCCCAAGCCAGCTGTGGAGTCAGTCTCAGCAGCTCGCCGCCCTTCTCGGTCCAAGCCTGCGAAGCGCCAGCTGGAGGAGGTGGCTGAGGAAGAGGAAAATGAAGATGAAGGAGAAGAAGTGGAGGAACCCCTCCAGAAGAGGCCCAGGATTCGAATCATCCAGCACGCAGCTCAACCGTCTACACCGAGCCCAGTGGTGGTAAAGCCAGCTGAGGAGAAGGAGTCAACCGAATCAAGCCAGTCGGTTGACCCAGCTGGGTTTGTTCTTCAACCTCGTCAGGAGGAAGTGGCTGAGGGAGTGGAAATCCACGTGGAGGAATCCAGCTCCTCCTCAGATGAGTCTTCTTCATCTGAGGAGTCCCACGACAGTCCAACTGGAGCTGATGCCAGCCAGAAAAACCCACCTGCGTCTGAGGAAGCAATCGAGCCAGCCCACTCTCTACCCAAAGAGGATCCAGTTCTCTC
Organism: Schizonepeta tenuifolia; assembly: GCA_029490685.1. NCBI lineage: Eukaryota > Viridiplantae > Streptophyta > Magnoliopsida > Lamiales > Lamiaceae > Schizonepeta > Schizonepeta tenuifolia. The sequence continues at coordinate 22,221,835 of CM055960.1, read as the reverse complement.
AACTGGTCCTCAGTCAGATATTCCGAGCCTCTCGCTCGATGCCAACGTTGTGACCATTCCTTTGGCCAACGTTGATGAAACCATCGAACCTGTTGCCTTCGATATTGACCCCCCACCAATTGATGAAGAAGCCAACCGCCAGGCGATCTTGGCTGAATATGAAGGAAGGCTAAGCTACTGCTTCCGCAAGTTGATCGGTATGTTCCCCGAGGCAACCTCGATGCCCATTTTTGCTGTATTAGGGACGGAACTGCTCTACCAGTTCAGCGTCATATTCAGTTACTGGTACGTCAAGGAGGAAACCCTCAGGATCCATGGTTGGGATAGGTTGAAGGTCGAAGAATCCAACCTGAGGGTATACTTCGACTACCAGAACATGGAGGTGGCCTACTCTTGACGATATGTTGGCCAAGAATGCCAACTGCATGGAGGATGTCGACGCAGCTGATGAGGCGGCCAAGAAGGAGGAAGAAAAGCTCAAGGCCTACCTCGCCAGCCGAACTGCCCTGGTTGTCATGGACGCAGTTGCCCAGCAACAACCACAACACCTGCCTGGACCCTCAGATCAGCCAGCGCTCTCAACCGATGACATATGTGAGCTGATCTCTGAGAGGGTCAACCAGCTGAGGCAGGAACTGTTGTCCAAGATCCAGCTCAGCAAGGAGGAGGATGCTGACAGGATGAATCAGATGATAGAAGAGAATGCCAACTTGAAGAATCAGCTGGAACACCTTTCCTCCTCCCTACAGCAGAAGATCGAAGAACTCTCCACTTCTTCCAGCTCGGAGGTCACAACTCTAAGGAAGGTAGTTCACGGCCTCAGCTCGGACTTTAACGTATTCAAGACCGTTGCTGAATCTGATCTGGTAAAATCCCAGCAGACTCAAGATCAGGAGTGGATGTCTCAGTTCGCAAATTTCCGAGCTGAGTTCGTCACCCTCCACAAAGAGGTCTCTGCGACCTTTGCAGCCTTGCAGCGAGCTGAGCAGGAGTGCCATGACCTGGAGTTGGCCAAGAAGGTGGAAGAGAAGGATGCTGTCGGCGAACTCTTTTCCCGCGTTCAACAAGCTGAGGCCAAGCTGACCTCCCTGGATGGCACTGTTGCCACCCTTTTGGATGATGCCAAAAAGGGGGAAGACAAGGAGCCAGCCGCTGTTGCTGGAAAGGGGAAAGTTGTTTTTCAGCAGGGGGAAGGAGTTCAACAAGAAGGAGTGCCAGCTGAAGCTGAAGGATCGCAGCAGGAACTGGAAATCTCCCACGACCTCGTAGCCGAGCTTACGGCCGAGCTCGATGCCGAACTTGACGGGATATCTGTTGAAGACTGCATCGAAGCTGCCAAAGCTATGGGGGAGTCCAAGGAGAAGTACTTGAATCCCTCTTGGATCAAGAAGTTCGCTGCTGATCAGGCCAAGAAGGTGGCCAAGTTCGAGAAGGAACTGGCCAAGGTTGAGAAAAATGTCGACAGAAATAAAGCCAGCCCGAGCGTGCGAAGAATTAACAAGCACCAGATGAAGGCTGAGGCTAGGAAGAAGACACAACATTTGTAGAAGAACGCCCCGCTCCCATCTCGGTTCCCACATGTTGACAAGTGGATGAATGCTGAGTGGAATGATGACTGGGAGCAGTTCAAGCATGAATTCATTAATGACTTTTATTACAGGAAGGTCTACTCGACTGAAGACCCAAGGCAAGCCTTCAAGGAAGCCCTGTGGGAGCTCAGATCTGGAGACCCTGGAATGTTTAGTCAGTTCAAGCGAGCCATGCTGAATGCTCAGCTCGATCCCAACACCATTCTAGTTCCGCAGATGCTCAGATATCGCCCTCAGATGATCAAAGGCACAGACACTCCGAACAGAAATGCGATCATGGCTGAGGCGAGACAAGTCTGCAAGGAACATGGTGTCAACATTGGGATTGAGTCACCTACGAAGAAAGAGATCTTTAACCGTATCTTCAGCAAGTACGGTCAACAGTATTTTTGAGCTGATCTTTTTTTTGTCTTTTGAGCTGATGTAGTTTTTGGAGCAACTGCTGTATCTTTTATCTGTTCTGTGCTTAACCTTGTAATCTTTAGTTGTAACAAAAACTTCAAAGTATATATAAGATTCACCTTGATGAACAATTCCTCATTGTCCAAGCTCTGAATCACAAAGTCTTTTAAATACCATGTTATAACTGTGCTAACCCTTTGATGTTTTATCTTATAGACTGTCTAGAATTTCAGCTGAGATTATAGATAAGTTAGTGAGGTTTAGATCAATAGTGGTTCAAAGTTGTAAGTGGTTTTGGCATCATAAAAATGGGGGAAATTGTTGGGAAATTTATTAGTAAAAGTTTTGATGAATTTCAAAACCGACTGACCCCAACCGAGTAGATGTTGCCAGAACCTAATGTTAGAAGTTAGGCTCGCTGTTTGAGCAAAGTTAAGATTTTATCTTTACAGATCTCCAGCTGAAGATGGCAACAAGGCATCACTCAGATAGAACATCAGTTATGATGAAAGACAACTGAGAGTTCATTTGTTCAGATGGAATGAGGGGGAAGTCTTCAGAACATCAGTTGTGAAGGAAACCAACTGAGGGTTCATCAGATGAGAAGCAGTAGAGAGGAAGAGAACATCAGATGAAAAGGAAGTCATCTGAAGGTTCAAACTCAACTGACTAAATACAAGAAAGACAACTGAGTGTTCAGTTTCAGAACCTCAGTTGTAGAACTCAAACAAGAAGATCAACAGCATGAAGTTCAAAATCAGCTGAGAGTTCAACGGTTCAGTCAGAACATCAGCTGAAGACCACTCAGATAAAGATCAAGATTTTCAACCGACTAACCGAGGTTGACTGTCAGAAAGGTTAAGATTTGAATTTCAAAAGGAAGTCACATGAGGGTTTGACCGTTCAGTCATTACCCCATCTGGCCCAACACAAGGATGTCTCAGATGGAAAGCAGAAGAGCACAGATGCCATATCGGGAAAGTCTGCAGAGATGAGAGACAAGCCATCGCTTTCAACGATCAGAGATCAACAGCTCCTCCAACGGCTAGTTGATACTCTCCGCCTATAAATAGAGGCATTCTCTCATTCGAGAGGTTTACGATAGACGAGACAAGAGATAGAGAAGTGCAATCACAAGAGAAACAAGCGCAAGAAAAAATCTGCAAAAATCATATTCTAAGAACATCAGCAACTGAGAGTTCAAGAGTAATAGAACATTAGAAGCTGAGGGTTCATAGAGTTATAATCTATCTTAGATCTTAGTTTGAGTGTTCATTCGTTCAAGCCATAGATCCAGCTCTCTTTCGTGATCGAGCTGTAGTTGGAAAATCCACCCACATACACACCTTAAAAAGTGTTTATTATGATCATACTCTTCCTGTAACTGAGTATCTAGGTCGTCAAGTACCCGCAAACTTGACATAGGTTGTTAAGTACCCGCAAACTTAACTGTAAAGGTTGATAAGTACCCGTAAACTTATTGCAACGGTTGCACAGCCCGGGTAAGCTGTGTGGAACTGTCCAGAAGAACTTGGACTGAGGTGTGAGGATTCACATCTCCCTGTGGACGTAGGAGGGTTATCTCTGAACCACGTTAAATCCTGTGTGTCTGTGTTTATTTTATTCAGTTACTTATTGCATTGTTAACTGACCAAACTAACCGGCATACAATCTGCATATCTGCACATTCTCAACTGTTTGGTTATTGACCAACCTTGCTAAAAGCGTGAGTTGTTTTAACGAGTTCATTTTCCACCACATTCCGCACAGCACCACTCTTCCAGCTGAGGTTGTTTACTCAGCTGTGAGATTCCAACTGAGTCAGTTTTACTCAGTTGAAGTATTTTTAAGTGTTAAGTTTTAAAATCCTAACTGGTGTATTCCCCCCCCCATACACCAGTAACTTGTTTCGGGACCATCACCAACCCCTAGTCGCACCCCGGCTTTGCCGTCCCTCGGGATTTGGGGCTGTGACAGTCATAATCTCACTTAACTTTATTTCAATTTTAGATAATCAAGTTATTAGTGCACAAAAACTTCGTTTTGGCATAACTTTTTCATACGAACTCCGAATTCAGAAATTCAAAAGGCTAACATACTTGTTTTAATCCAAATTTTATCTTAGAATCATCATTGACATCATATCTCATCAAAATCCCTTTCGTTTTTCTCAGTAAATTTACTGCACTTAAACAAAAATTCTCATACTCGATCTTTTTCAATATTTTTAAGTTCTATCGTACTTAGAATAATTCTAATTGGTCAAATTCATTATCAATTTCCTCATACAAAACATCAAAAAAATTACAACTCTTCTTACTACACATGTAAATCGGCACTCTCCATAAATTTAGCAAACAAGTCATACTTTTCATTTCAATCAAGTTTTCATGCTTCTATGTACTCAAATCCATCAAATTCATCATCAATACATGCATCAAGAACACACAACAAAAATTCCTAATTTTATACTCATATTCTTCGATTTTTAAAGGAGAAAAAAGGAAGGAAAATTCTTCTCATTTAGTTGATCACACACAAACTCTTAGATTAATTTATTCTTCAAGAACATATCTTGAAAATTCCTAATTCTTGCACTCTATCTCCTTCGATTTTCTCATACTCCTCAAGCATATGAATTCTCTTTCTTAATTTGATCATTCATACATGCTTGAAATAATTTATAAAACTCAATTCCTCAATCAAAATCATGATCAAAATTAAGGTATGAAAACCCCTAAATCTATTAAAAATTTTTGGTCATCATGGAAATAAAATGATCAAAGTTTTTCTCTCTTAATTTCATGCATAGAAACTTACAAGATTAAGGAATCATACTAAAAAATAAAATGATCAAAACTCCTCCTCCAACATCCATCTTGGTCGTTCTAGAAGTGAGAAAGAAGGAGGAAATCTCTTAGCTTATAATGATCACTAAGATGAAAGGATCATGAATCCTTACTTGAATCCAAAAGATTGATGATTTTGGCTTGATTCTCATGAAATTTTTGAGCTCCATACAGCTTCCAACAATGGAGGTTTTGTGTGTGTTTGTGTGTGTGTTCTTCGTGAGAGAGAGATGAGAGAGAAAGAGAGTGTAGAGAGAGAGAGAGAGATCATGAGAGATTGAGAGAGTGAGGGAGAGTGAGATGAGAGTGAGAGTGGGGGAAAATTATAGTGAGGAGGGAGGGATGTCGGCTGGTGAGAGTGAGGGAATTTTAATTTTTATCAGATAAAAATCCCCGGAAGAAAATATTTCCGGTACAAAACATCTCTCTTTAATTGATTAACTCTCAAACCACTGAAAACTCACCACGATACTTTCTCGACATCCAATTTCACTCTAACTCGTCTCATTCTTCACCAAATAAATCAAGAATACTACAAACCCAATTTTCGGATCAAATTTCCGAATAACGAAGAAAACGTAAAAAGTTACTATTCAAACTAGACTTAAATGAACTCAGAAAATTCTCAAACATACATCAATGGTCTTAAAATAAATTCTAAACTCAAATGACACTAATTTGACAAAATTCGGAAACAGTCGATGAATAGTAAATTTTCGTTAGCAGATACTATTCACTGAAAAATTTACTTTCTCAGAATTTTTCGAAATTTACACTCATACTTTATTTCATATTATCATGCTCATATAACACTTCACATTTTCATTTCGATTCACCGAAATGAGAAAATTATATTTTTGCCCTTTAGGGGCATTTTGGTAATTTCACAAGAAAAATTTATTTCTCAAAAAAATTTATCACATAACTTCGCACCTAATCACATATAAACATATTTAATAAGCACTTAGGCACATTTAAGCATAATTAGGACGATTAGTTAAGACTTAGAAAATTTGGGGTATTACAGATGGACTTCAAACAGAAGATTCAAACGGCTTTTTTTCCAACGGCTAGTTTGATCTATCAACTTATAAATAAAAGCATTCAAGAACAAGACATATACATATAATCAAATGTTCACACGAAGAACAAAATCAAGAACACTCTCCAGGGAAGCCTTCTCCACTTCCAGTGTTTACATATTATCTATCTCTAGACTAGTCACATCTCTCCTTTGTACTAGCCTTGATTAGCGAATAGAGACTTATTGCAAGTCTATTTATTGTAAGGATTTCAATATTTATTGGAAGTCGAGATTCATAGTTGGAAAAACATACAAACTTTATAGTTTGTGTTCTAGGACCGACTAATTCCGTAACTCAGTCACCCAGGTTGTCTAGAACTCGCAATCTAGACGATAGGTTTGATTGGAACCCGTAATCCAATCACTAGTGTTGGGAAATTTATTAGTATAAGTTTTGATGAATTCCAAAACCGACTGACCCCAACCGAGTAGATGTTGCCAGAACCTAATGTTAATTTAGGCTCACTGTTTGAGCAAAGTTAAGATTTTATCTTTACAAGTCTCCAGCTGAAGAAGGCAACAAGGCGTCACCCAAACAGAACATCAGTTGTGAAGAAGGACAACTGAGAGTTCATATGATCAGATGGAAACAAGGGGAAGTCTTCAGAACATCAGTTGTGAAGGAAACCAACTGAGCGTTCATCAGATGAGAAACAGTTGAAAGGAAGAGAACATAAGATGAAAGGGAAAGTCATCTGAGGGTTCAAACCCAACTGAGTAAATACAAGGAAGACAACTGAGTATTCAGTTTCAGAACCTCAGTTGTAGAACTCGAACAAGAAGATCAACTGCTTGAAGTTCAAAGTCAGCTGAGAGTTCAACAGTTCATAACATCAGCTGAAGACCACTCAGATGAAGATCAAGACTTTCAACCGACGAACCGAAGTTGACTGTCAGAAAGGTTAAGATTTGAATTTCAAAAGGAAGTCACATGAGGGTTGACCGTTCAGTCATTACCCCATCTGGCCCAACACAAGGCTGTCTCAGATGGAAAGCAGAAGAGCACAGATGCCATATCGGGAAAGTCTGCAGAGATGAGAGACAAGCCATCGCTATCAACCGATCAGAGATCAACTGCTCCTCCAACGGCTAGTTGATTCTCTCCGCCTATAAATAGAGGCATTCTCTCATTTGAGAGATAGTAGACACAAGAGACAGACTGAAGCAAGAGAGAAAAGTGCAATCACAAGAGAATCAAGCGAAAGAAAAATCTGCTAAAATCCTATTCTAAGAACATCAGCAGCTGAGAGTTCAAGAGTGATAGAACATTAGTAGCTGAGGGTTCATAGAGTGAAAATCTGTCTTAGATCTTAGTTTGAGTGTTTATTCGTTCAAGCCTTAGATCCAGCTCTCATTCGTGATCGAGCTGTAGTTGGAAATCCCACCCTATCTCACACCCTAAAAAGTGTGCTAGGACCTTACTCTTCCTATAATTGAGTAGTCAGGTCGTCAAGTACCCGCAAACTTGACATAGGCTGTTTAGTGCCCGGAAACTAAACTGTAAGGTCGATAAGTACCCGCAAACTTATCCTTAACGATTGCTCAGCCCGCGTAAGCTGAGTGGTTCTGTCCAGAAGAACTTGGACTGAGGTGTGAAGATTCACATCTCCCTGTGGACGTAAGAGGGTTATCTCCGAACCACGTTAAATCCTGTGTATTCGTGTTTGTTTTTATTCAGTTGCATCTGCATTTTTATCTGATCAATCTAACTGACATACAAACCTCTTTTGCACATTTTCAACCGAGCTGTTTTGGTTCTTGACCAACCGAGCTGTTTTGCGTGAGTTGTTTTTAACGAGTATAATTTTCCACCACTTTCCGCACAGCCTCACTCTTCCAGCTGAGGTCGCTTACTCAGCTGTGAGATTCCAACTGAGTCCTCTTTCACTCAGTTGAAGTGATTTTTCAGGTTTAAGTTTTTAAATCCTAACTGGTCTATTCCCAACCCCCCCATACACCAGTAACTCGTTTCGAGACCATCAAGTGGTATCAGAGCAGTGGTTCAAAAGACTGCTGACTCTGTTTCACGAGGTGTGAATTCAAGAATTTTCTTCAGTGGTCAACTGAACAGATCTTTTCACGCTAGTGCATTCTTGCTCGCATTTTTGTCCTGTTTTTGTTTGTGTAGATGGATGTCAAGGACAAGATCGTAGTCATGTTCTCTGTAGTCAATTATACATCATGGAGAACTCGAATGAAGAAGATCCTTCTGTCAAAGCATCATAGGATGCAACAAGTTCTCACTTCTGGACCAATCGTCATACGAGACATAATACTACGCACTCCCACAAATCCCAACGATGGAGATGCAGTAGTGGAGTATGTGGAGAAACAGCCAGAAGACTACACTCCGGAGGAGGCCAAGGTGAGCCAGCTGGATATCTGGGCTCAGAGCACAATAATGTCCACAGTTGGACAAGATTATCTGCCCTGGATAAAGGAGTGTGAGACTACAAAAGAGATGTGGGACATCCTGGCCTCGCTAAGTGAAGGAAGCGACGAGACGAAGGAAAACAAGTTCTCGCATGCATGTCAAGATTTCGACAATTTCAGTCTGCGACCTGATGAGACTATTGATCAGCTAGAGCTCCGGTTTATGGACATCATCAGAAGAATCCAGTCCATCCGGAAAGGAAAATACACTCTAAGAGAAATAAACCTCAAAGTGTTGCAAGCTCTACCGGCTGAGTGGGATACTTTCACAAATATCCACGAGAGCCGAGCTGACCTTGGTGAAATGGGAACTGAAAGATTGTTCTCAAAATGAGTATAAGGTCAACAGAAGGAGGTCACAGCCCTCAAGTCAGACAAATAGAATTGAGGATGTTGGCTCAGCATCAAAGTCAGTGGCCCTCCGAGCTGACTACTCAAAGTCGAGATCGTCAAGGCCAACCAGATCGGCTGACACGACTGCAAAGGAGCCGAGCAGAGAGGAACTGCAACAGAACATTGCAGCGTTGTCAAAGAAGTTAGCCGATACGGATACTCGGTTCGACAAATATAAACGTTTCTATAAATCAAACCGAACTCGAGACAGTTCGAAGCCAGTCACCAATGGTTGCTTCGAATGCGGCAAGGAAGGACACTTCAAAGCTGACTGCCCAGACCTCTCAAAGAAGGAAAGAGAATCACTGAGGGCTAAGCAAACTGCAAAGAACAAGGCCATGGTAGCAGAAGAGGCAACTGACGATATGGACATCTTCACAGACACTGAAGATGAGGACGAACTGACCTCTACCAACAAAGTCATCAGTTCGGATCAATGCCTCATGGCACTTGGAACAGACCAAGATGATATTGAGGTACAATCTAATCCTGCCGGCTTAAATTCTTCCAATACCTCTAACCTGCAGGAATCTCTGAGCGATGAATTGGAACCCTCCTGGAATGATTTTCAAGAACTCAGTGAGGAACTGCATCAACAGTCGGTTGAGTTTAAGAGTCTTCAAGCTCAGTTCGCCAAGCTTGGAGATTCCTTAACCGAAAAAGAGGATCTGATCACAAGCCAAACTCAGGAGATTGAGAATCTCAAGAGTCAACTGATCGAGGCTAAGGCTCCAGCTGATGAGGAGTTGACAAAGCAAAACAAAGAACAGGAAGATCAGTTGAAAAATGAAGATGCTCAGATCAAACACCTGATAAAGAAGTCAGATGGACAAACCGAGCAGATAGCTGTACTCATGAAGGAGTTGCAAACTGAGAAGGACAATCTAATCAAGCTGTATCAGTCATCCAAGATCATCGAAAACCTTTTAAGTTACAGCAGACAGATGGATGACGTGTCAGGACTCGGTTATGATGTTGTCAAGGATAATGGGATTCCACCAGCAACTTTCATCAAACCAGTAGAAGTTACAGCTGTAGAGCCAGACACAGCTAAGTCTCCAGAAGCTAATTCAACTTCCACTTCTCAACAAGTTCAAACGACCAATGAAATTACAACTGAGAAGGGAAAAGGAGTAGCTGATGTAGGACAGAATATTCCATCGGTTGAGGTTTCAACCGAGGGAAAATGTTCCAAAAGTCAGAAGAGGAATCAGAGGTGTCGAAAGCACAACCGCAACTGATCTCAGAACCAGAACCGACCTCTGCATCAACCTCAAAGTCAACGTCAGAAGGAATGGAACCGACCTCTGAACAAGCAAGGATTCAATCATCTGAATCAACAGCAGTTCCAACATCAGTTCGACCAAAGGTTCCAACATAGTCAACCAATGAGGAACTGGTCAAACAACTGGAGATATTCATGCCATAATATTAATCATCAACAGGGCATGAACAGCTACAGACAACCCTCAGGAAGTTGGAATCATAATCAGCCAAAAAGATTCCAACAGGGCGTCCGACCTTACAGACAAACTCAACAGGATAAGAATCGCCATCAAAACAGGGGGAAAGCCTCACCTCCTAAAGCTCAACATAGGAGAAATCCAACTCCTCCCAAGAAACAGAACATCACTACTAACAACAAGCCTAAGGATAACCGAGGTGTTGTTATAGTCGATGATGAAGGAAAAGTAATTTGGAATGATAAATCCATCCGAGTTTACAGGGAAAAGCGACGCACAGATCCAGCGGGAATTGGTTCTAACCCTCCAGGACCCAACTGAAATTGGGGACCTAAGCGAGTTTCTCTTTGCAGGTACAGGAGAAATAGCTGAGGAAGAAGAAGGCGTCTACAACAATGTGGGTGATGGATAGTGGTTGCTCGAAACACATGACAAATCTGAAGGATTTGCTTGGAAGTTTCGTGGAGAAAGAAGGTCCATCAGTTACTTTTGGTGATAACTCAAAAGGTTATACCAGATGTTACGGTACCCTTGAAACCAATCATGTTTCAATTTCTAATGTCTCTTATGTTGATTGATTGAAGCATAACCTGCTCTCCATCAGCCAATTCTGTGATAATGGTTTCTCTGTCAAGTTTGATGCACAGGGTTGAAGAGTTAAAGATGTCGGATCAAAGCAGGTGATATTGTTGGGAAATCGATCTCAAACAGGGAATGTATACTACACTGACTGGAACAGCAGCCTCCCTGACACTTGCCTGTTATCAAAGAGCAGTTCGGATGTGAGCTGGCTGTGGCACAAAAGGCTCAACCATCTGAACTTCAAGACGATGAACCGACTCGTCAGACAAGAACATGCAAGAGGCATACCTAACCGAGTGTTTTCAACAACACACATCTGCAGTGCTTGCCAGCTGGGAAAGCTCGCTAGAACCTCCTTCCGGTTGAAGTCAACTCCCTCAACCGACCGAGTGTTGCAGCTGATCCATATGGATCTCTTCGGGCCAGTCACACCAATAAGCATTAATGGAAACGAATATACATTGGTTGTAACTGATGACTACTCAAGATATACGTGGACCATCTTCATGCGCCATAAGAGTGAAACCCGAGATGAGCTGCCCAAGCTGATGGATCGGATATCAAACCAACAAGAGATGAAGATCATATCTATCCGATCAGATCGTGGAACGGAGTTTCTAAATGAAACCATTATTGAGTATTGCGAAAAGAATGGCATAACCCATCAGACATCAGCCGCGCGTACTCCACAACAGAATGGCGTAGCTGAGCGAAGAAATAGAACTCTGAAGGATGCAGCCACATCCATGTTAGCAAGCTCAGCACTGCCAAAGAGATTTTGGGCTGAAGCGATCAACACAGCATGCTACACTCAGAATCGATCTCTTCTCACCAAGCGGTTGGGAAAGACGCCCTACGAGCTGTGGAGACGTAGAAAGCCAGATATTTCTTATTTTCGTGTTTTTGGATCTAAGTGTTATATTCACAACAATGGGAAGACTCAGTTGAAAACTTTTGATGCCAAAGCTTCGAAGGGCATATTTCTTGGATATGCAGCTCGGATCAAGGCATATAGAGTTTTCAACAACAGCTCTCGTGTTGTGGAAATAACACCTCATGTTAGTTTTGATGAATCTACCTTTGAGTGCAAAGAACAGGTAAAGGAACAACACTCGGATCCAGCTGTTCTACCAGTTCTCACCAAATCGCAAGCACTTCGGGAAAAGAACCGAGCTGAACCACTGGTATGGGCAACTGAGGATGAGGATCCATACTCCTCTGAAGATGAATGCGAAGACCTCAGCTCATCCCAAGGGGGAACTTCAGCTGATGCCCCTCCAACTGCATCAGCATCCGATGCCCAACCGAGCTCAGTTCAAACTATTGTTAATGTTGAGGATTCGGACTCAACAGCTGATCAATCACCAGCTCTGAAGACTCCAACTCAGATTTCTGAACAGCCACAGTTGGAAGAAGAAGGAAGACGCAACCGAAGATGGTATAAAGTTCATTCCACCAACGACATCATCGGAGATCCAACCGAGGGTGTGCACACACGGAGCAGAGTTGCAAATCCAGAATCAACCGAGGAAGATTCCAACACTTATGCCTAATATGCTGAGGAATTGGCAGTTCTAGAGGAGTTCGAGCAAGCTGGAGATGTTGCCATGATTTCTTGCTTTGTAGCTGATGTTCCAGAATCGAAGAATGTTGGGGAAGCTCTCAACTATGTCCACTGAACAACAGCTATGCAAGAAGAATTGAAAGAGTTTCTACGCAACTGTGTATGGGAGTTGGTAGAAAGACCAAATGGTGTCAAGGTGATTGGATTGAAGTGGATTTTCAAAAACAAGAGAGACGCCATTGGATTCATTGTGAGGAATAAAGCAAGGTTGGTAGCTCAAGGATACTGCCAACAAAAAGGAATTGACTTTGAAGATTCCTTTGCACCAGTTGCAAGGCTGGAAGCCATCCGGATCTTTTTAGCTTATGCCGCACATCACAAGTTCAAAGTATATCAGATGGATGTGAAGTGTGCATTCCTCAATGGAGATATCAAAGAAGATGTATATGTTGAACAGCCTCCTGGTTTTAAGACTGGAGATGGAAGAGTGTATAAGCTGAAGAAAGCTATCTATGGTCTAAAGCAAGCGCCAAGGGCATGGTATGACACTCTGTGTGGATTTCTTCTGGACTCGGGGTTCAAACGAGGTTTAGTTGATAAAACTCTGTTCACCATCAAAGTTGGAGAAGATATACTTGTTGTGCAAATTTATGTCGATGACATCATTTTCGGCTCCAAGTCGGAGGAGCTGTGCAAGAAATTCTCCGATCTTATGAAGGAGAAGTTCGAGATGTCAATGATGGGCGAGATGAATTATTTCCTTGGATTACAAGTGAAGCAGTCACCTGAAGGGATTTTCATCAACCAGTCCAAATATACAAAGGAGCTCATCACTAAGTTCGGATTACAGACAAGTAAGACAACAAAGATCCCTATGAACATGAACTGGAAGGTCGAACCAGGAGCTGAGGGAAAGCTCGTTGATGCCAGCCAGTATAGAGGGATCATCGGTTCGCTGCTCTACCTAACTGCCAGCCGACCAGACATTTCATACGCAGTTGGAGTGTGTGCTCGTTTTCAAGTCCAACCAAGAGAAGCACACATGTTGGCAGCAAAGAGCATCATTAAGTATCTGAAGGGAACTGTCAATGTTGGGTTGTGGTACCCAACTGATGACAATATCCAGCTGACTGGATACTCAGATGCCGACCTAGTAGGAGATCAGTTCATGGGAAGCAAGCTGGTTTCATGGTTCTCCAAGAAACAAGCGTGTGTTGCTACTTCGACAACCGAGTCAGAGTACATTGTTGTCGGAAGCTGTTGCATGCAAGTATTGTGGCTAAAGCAGCAGCTGAGAGATTATGAAGTCTCAACTAGACAGGTTCCCATTCATTGTGATAGCTCGAGTGCCATAGCTATCTCTCTAAACCCTGTTCACCACTCTCGGACTAAGCACATCGACATTCGTCATCATTTCATCCGAGATCATATTGAGAAGAAGGATGTGTCCATGGAGAAGATCCCAACTGAGATTCAGAGAGCTGACATCTTCACCAAACCTCTTCCTGAAGCCAGGTTCAAGATGCTGTGTGACCTTCTAGGACTCTTGGATCCGAGCTGAAGAATCATCTGAGCTGAAGAATCATCCGAGCAGAAGAGTCATCCGAGATGAACAGTCATCCGAGCTGATAAAGATCCATCCGAGCTGAAGAATCGGATATCGATTTAAGGGGGAAGCTCAGATGAAGGAGGAATCTCAGATACGAATCGCCAACTAAGACATCAAACGTCAGCTGAACAGACGAACTCGAGTCAGCTGATGGTATGCTGCAACTGAGGAGCACAACTGAGGTATACAGCTGATATCGACATCAGCTGACAGGTATTATTTATGACTGAAGGTGTTATGATATTAAATGAGAATGTTTGAAATAAATTCAAACATTCCTGAACATGTCAGCTAGACTAAACAAGCCATCATATCGCATTTAATGTAAAGTCTGGCTGAACACCTATAGCCTTACTTTATATTCACCTTCTCACTCACGCGCATGGTATATCAGTCAAAATTACTCAACAGTCGCGAAATCACAGCCGTTGATAAATACGCACGATTTAACCCCAGCCGTTGATTTTATCCGAGTCAAAGATTATATAATACGGCAAATCAGGAAGTGATCCTTACCTTCTCTTTTCGTGCATATCTTTACTCACTATTCATCATCTTCTCAAATCTTGTTTCGCCATTTTCAGTAAAGTTTTTCCTTCTTTCTTTGCATATAAATCTCCTCGAGATGGCGCCCAAATCAAAAGCCTCTAAGAAGATGGTCTCCGCAGAGCCTGCTACGTTCCAGGAATCGTTCGACATGGTGATGTCGAAGATTCATTTCGAACAGATCTTATCCAGAGCGTCTCTCTCCTCGCCTGAGCTCGCTCCAGTCGCCGCCATCCTCTCCGACCACCATCTGCTTGACTGGGCAACCCTCTCTCCGGCTTTGTTGCTCAGGAAGCAGGTCGTACATTTCTACCGAAATCTACAACGAGTCGCAGAAGAAGGGCTTGTCACGATCATCCCGTGCAAACAACGCCACAGAATCTCCCGGACAGTAGAAGACTCAGTCGTGGAGATAAAGGTGTCAAAGGAGCTAGAGAAGTTCATCCCCAGAAACCGCGAAGCCTCAGATGTGTTGGGGAACTTCACTGACAAAGAAACTGACACCTTCCTTCAAACAATCCTCATAGTTCCCGAGCCATTGAAGGGGAGCATGCAGAGGACGAAGCTGAAGCCGGCTCACCGACTTCTCTTCGACGTAATCTCCAAGTGCGCCTTCGCATATGGTGGAGCCTTCAGTGACATAAGCCGTCCTAAGCTCAAGCAGCAGAAGGCCCTGGAAGAGCTGCACCAGGTCGACTGGTTGGGATATCTGGAAAGCCAGCTGTTGTTGGAGAAGTAGAAGATATCCGAGACGACAGCTGAGTCCGGAGAACTACTGTTGAGTGTCAAGGGGACTCTCAACTTTGGGACAAAAATATCCGCCCTCATCCTCCAAGCCACAAAAGGACTACCGCTGACATGGGAAGGGAGTGAGGACACTCCGGTCAGCAAGCTGTCGCTATTCCCCTCAGCTAAGAAAGCCAGGGATATTGTGGAGGCTGTCTACACCCCCAAGGGTGCCCCCAAGCCAGCTGTGGAGTCAGCAGCTCGCCGTCCTTCGAGGACCAAGCCGGCGAAGCGCCAGCTGGAGGAGGTAGCTGAGGGGAAGAAGACGAAGAGGAGGAAGAGGAGGAACCTCTGCAGAAGAGGCCAAGGATAAGGATCATCCAGCCAGCGGCTCAACCATCCACAACAAGTCCAGTGATGGTCAAGCCGGCTGAGGCGAAGGAGTCAACCGAATCCAGTCAATCGGTTGACCCAGCTGGATTCATTCTTCAGCCGCGTCAGGAGAAAGCAGCTGAAGATGTGGAGGGTTCCAGCTCCTCCTCAGATGACTCTTCTTCATCTGAGGAGTCCCACGACAGTCAAACTAGAGCTGATGCTAGCCAGGTAAACCCACCTAAGTCTGAAGAAACCCTCGAGCCAGCCGACTCACTACCTAAAGAGGATCCAGTTCTCTCAACTGGTCCTCAGTCAGATAGTCCGAGCCTCTCGCTCGATGCCAACGTTGTGACCATTCCTTCGGCCAACGTTGATGAAACCATCGAAGCTGTAACCTTCGATATCGAACCTCCTCCAATCGATGAAGAAGCCAACCGCCAGGCAATCCTGGCTGAATATGAAGGAAGACTCAGCTACTGCTTCCGCAAGCTAATTGGTATGTTCCCCGAGGCAGCCTCAATGCCCGTCTTTGCCGTACTCGGGACGGAACTGCTCTACCAGTTCAGCGTCATATTCAGCTACTGGTACGTCAAGGAGGAAACCCTCAGGATCCATGGTTGGGACAAGTTGAAGGTCGAAGAGTCCAACCTGAGGGAATACTTCGACTACCAAAACATGGAGGTAGCTTACAACCAGAAGGTGGTTGTACTACGACGACGTCTGGACAAGAGCATCCAAGAAGGGACAGACACCAGGGAACTGTGCAACAATCCTGGAGCTGTTCAGTTTCTTGACGAGATGCTAGCCAAAAATGCCTCCTGCATGGACGACGTCGACGCAGCTGATGAGGCGGCCAAGAGAGAAGAAGACAAGCTCAAGGCCTACCTCGCCAGCTGATCTGCCATGGTTGTCTCGGTGCCTGCTGCCCAGCCACAACCACAGCTTCTGCCCGGACCCTCCGATCAGCCAGCTCTCTCAACCGACGCCATCTGCGAGCTGATTTCGGAGAGGGTCAACCAGCTGAGGCAGGAGATGCTGTCCAAGATCCAGCTGAGCAAGGTGGAGGAAGCTGACAGGATGCAGCAGCTGATGGCAGAAAATGCCAGCTTGAAGAATCAGCTAGAACACCTCTCCTCTTCTCTGCAGCACAAGTTCGAAGATCTCTCCACTTCTTCCAGCTCGGAGGTCTCGGCTTTAAGGAAGGCCGTTCAGAGCCTCAGCTCGGATTTCAACGTGTTCAAGACCGTTGCTGAATCTGACCTCGCAAAGTCCCAGCAGACTCAGGACCAGGAGTGGATGTCTCAGTTCGCCTCTTTCCGAGCTGAGTTCGTCTCCCTCCACAAAGAGGTCTCTACGACCTTTGCAGCTGTGCAGGGAGCTGAGCAGGAGCGCCAAGACTTGGAGTTGGCCAAGAAGGTAGCTGAGAAGGATGCTGTTGACGAGCTGTTTTCCCGAGTTCAACAGGCTGAAGCCAAGTTGACCTCCCTGGATGGCACTGTAGCCACCCTTTTGGATGATGCCAAAAAGGGGGAAGATAAGGAGCCAGCAGCTGGGGAAGACAAGAAACCAGCAGCTGTTGCTGGACGAGGGAAAGCTGTTCTCCAGCAAGCTAAAGGAGAAGGAGTGCCAGCTGAAGGAGCTGAAGCTGAAGGATCGCAGCCCGAACTGGAAATCTCCCACGACCTCGTAGCCGAGCTTACGGCCGAGCTCGAAGCAGAACTTGACTGAGGAATATCTGTTAAAGACTGTATCGAAGCTGCCAAAGCTATGGGGGAGTCAAAGGAGAAGTACTTGAATCCCTCCTGGATCAAGAAGTTCGCTGCCGATCAGGCCAAGAAGGTGGCCAAGTTCGAGAAGGAGCTCGCCAAGGTAGAGAAGAACGTCGACAGGAATAAAGCCAGCCGGAGTGTGCGAAGAATCAACAAGCACCAGATGAAGGCTGAGGCTAGGAAGTCGACGCGCCAACTGCAGAAGAACGCTCCGCTCCCGTCTTGGTACCCACATGTTGACAAGTGGATGAATGTTGAGTGGAACGATGACTGGGAGCAGTTCAAGCATGAGTTTGTCAATGACTTCTATTACAGGAAAGACTACTCGACTGAAGACCCAAGGCAAGCCTTCAAGGAAGCCCTGTGGGAACTCAGATCTGGAGACCCTGGAATGTTTAGTCAGTTCAAGCGAGCTATGCTGAATGCTCAGCTCGATCCCAACACCGTTCCAGTTCCAAAGAAGTGCATATACCGCCCTCAGATGATCAAAGGCACGAGCATGCCAAACAGAAACGCGATCATGGCTAAGGCGAGACAAGTCTGCAAGGAACATGGTGTCAACACTGGGATTGAGTCAGCTGCGAAGAAAGAGATTTTCGACCGAATCTTTAGCAAGTACGGTCAACAGTTTTTTTGAGCTGTCAAAGTTTTTGAGCTGATGAAGTTTTTGGATGTTGTAGTTTTTGAAGCAACTGTTGTATCTTTATCTATTTTGTGCTTAACCTTGTAACCTTCAGTTGTAACAAAAACTTCAAAGTATATAATACGATTCACCTTGATGAACAATTCCTCATTGTCCAAGCTCTGAATCACAAAGTCTTTCAATATCATGTTATATCTGTTCTAACCCTTTGATGTTTTATCTTATAAACTGTCTAGAATTTCAGCTGAGATTTTAGATAAGTTAGTGAGGTTTAGATCAGTAGTGGTTTCAAGTTGTAAGTGGTTTTGACATCATCAAAAAGGGGAAAATTGTTGGGAAATTTATTAGTATAAGTTTTGATGAATTCCAAAACCGACTGACCCCAACCGAATAGATGTTGCCAGAACCTAATGTTAATTTAGGCTCGCTGTTTGAGCAAAGTTAAGATTTTATCTTTACAGGTCTCCAGCTGAAGAAGGCAACAAGGCGTCACCCAAACAGAACATCAGTTGTGAAGAAGGACAACTGAGAGTTCATATGATCAGATGGAAACAAGGGGAAGTCTTCAGAACATCAGTTGTGAAGGAAACCAACTGGGCGTTCATCAGATGAGAAACAGTTGAAAGGAAGAGAATATCATATGAAAGGGAAAGTCATCTGAGGGTTCAAACCCAACTGAGTAAATACAAGGAAGACAACTGAGTATTCAGTTTCAGAACCTCAGTTGTAGAACTCGAACAAGAAGATCAACTGCTTGAAGTTCAAAGTCAGCTGAGAGTTCAACAGTTCAGAACATCAGCTGAAGACCACTCAGATGAAGATCTAGACTTTCAACCGACGAACCGAAGTTGACTGTCAGAAAGGTTAAGATTTGAATTTCAAAAGAAAGTCACATGAGGGTTGACCGTTCAGTCATTACCCCATCTGGCCCAACACAAGGCTGTCTCAGATGGAAAGCAGAAGAGCACAGATGCAGAGATGAGAGACAAGCCATCGCTATCAACCGATCAGAGATCAACTGCTCCTCCAACGGCTAGTTGATTCTCTCCGCCTATAAATAGAGGTATTCTCTCATTTGAGAGATAGTAGACACAAGAGACAGACTGAAGCAAGAGAGAAAAGTGCAATCACAAGAGAATCAAGCGAAAGAAAAATCTGCTAAAATCCTATTCTAAGAACATCAGCAGCTGAGAGTTCAAGAGTGATAGAACATTAGTAGTTGAGGGTTCATAGAGTGAAAATCTGTCTTAGATCTTAGTTTGAGTGTTTATTCGTTCAAGCCTTAGATCCAGCTCTCATTCGTGATCGAGCTGTAGTTGGAAATCCCACCCTATCTCACACCCTAAAAAGTGTGCTAGGACCTTACTCTTCCTGTAATTGAGTAGTCAGGTCGTCAAGTACCCGCAAACTTGACATAGGCTGTTTAGTGCCCGGAAACTAAACTGTAAGGTCGATAAGTACCCGCAAACTTATCCTTAACGGTTGCTCAGCCCGCGTAAGCCGAGTGGTTCTGTCCAGAAGAACTTGGACTGAGGTGTGAAGATTCACATCTCCCCGTGGACGTAGGAGGGTTATCTCCGAACCACGTTAAATCCTGTGTATTCGTGTTTGTTTTTATTCAGTTGCATCTGCATTTTTATCTGATCAATCTAACTGACATACAAACCTCTTTTGCACATTTTCAACCGAGCTGTTTTGGTTCTTGACCAACCGAGCTGTTTTGCGTGAGTTGTTTTTAACGAGTATAATTTTCCACCACTTTCCGCACAGCCTCACTCTTCCAGCTGAGGTCGCTTACTCAGCTGTGAGATTCCAACTGAGTCCTCTTTCACTCAGTTGAAGTGATTTTTCAGGTTTAAGTTTTTAAATCCTAACTGGTGTATTTCCCCCCCCCATACACCAGTAACTCGTTTCGGGACCATCAACTAGGTCTTATAGGAACCCACAATCCCATTGTAGGTCGCTTAGAACCCGCAATCCAAACATACGTTTTCATAGCACGCGTAAACTGAGAGTTTGAATCCTAAGGTGAACTGGATTCGCTGGGTGGACTCCCAACCAAGGACGTACGAGCGCGGCTCTGAACCTCGTTAAATTGCTTGTGTCTTTATATTATGTTTTAAGTTATTAAATTGGTCTCTAACTGACCATATACGCACTTGCATAAAAAACTGCACAAGTATTTTGACAACTTTACCTTGCCCATGCAATAACTGAGTTTTCACACAATCGAGTTTAAAGATAAAATCAGCAACTTCTGCACTGCACGCGATACTCATTTGGCTATCCACAACTGTGTCCAAGTAGTCAGTGGAATACTCGACTGAGTTAACACATCCGACTGATTTCCAAAATTGAGAGAAAATTTAAGAAGTTTTTTTATAGGTGTATTCCCCCCATACACCTAAAACTCATTTCAGGACACATCAATATAGGTGATGGAATAATTGGAGGTCCAAACGGGGTTTGTGTTTGTATTGATATTCCTGAAGATATATATTTTGATATAATGGTTAGGGAATCCGATTGAATATATAGTGACAAGACTTATCCATATTATTGTAATGATAATGCATACACGAGTTATGTACAAGAAAGAATACTTACACCAACTCTTAGTTGACTTTATGAATCAGCACGTGATTGATTTGAATACAAGTGAAAGTCTGTTGTATAGAAGCTTTCATTGAATGTGCAGATCAGATTCAAATATGATTTTCTACAACAAGTACACACTCCCGAATTCTTGAATAGCATCAATGTTCGGGTGTTCCAAATCATGATGTATATCTAAAGGTTGGAACTCCAATTATGTTGTTGAGAAATATTGACCATGCAAACAGATTATATAATGACACTTGATTGATGATAACAAGGCTTTGTAAACATATTTAGACGCAAAAAACCTTGCTGGACAAAATGCAAATCAAAATGTATTACTTTCAAGAATGTCTTTGACTCCGAGTGACCCGAGATTGCTTTGCAGTTTTGAGCGACGTCAATTACTTCTAATTTTCTCTTATGCAATGACTAGGCAATCACTTTCTCATCTTGGTTTATTCTTGCCAACACCAATTTTCACACACGGATAAATTATATGTTGCTATATCAAGAGTGCAAAATCGTGAAAGTCTGAAAGTTTTGATTTATGAGAAAAATAGGAATGGTGATAATGCAACCACCAATATTGTACATAGAGAAGTATTCCAAAGAGAAAATCCCCAAAAATAGCACTTCTAGGATAATTTTTTGAAAATTTAGCACTCCTTTTAAAAACTTAAAATTTTGGTACTTCCTCTCTTTTATACCCTCAACTATAATTTCTAATTCCCATTATATCCCAACTTTTTCATTTTCTCTCTACATCTGTATCTTCCTGCCGCCAAACACACACACACACACACACACACACACACACACACACACACACACCAGACGTCTTCCACCGCCTTCTCTCCCTGCCGCCGCCGACAACGAATCGGCCAACCCCAACCGCTGCACCCCGTCGGATCCGTCGCGTTCTACGTCGGCGAGGAGCGCCGCAGATCTATCGTCAACACATACACACACACACACACCAGACGAGGGCGGCGTTCGTCCTCTTCCACCGCCTTCTCTCCCTGCCGCCAACGAGGGCGGCGTTCACCTCTGCCGCGCGCCACCTATCTTCTACATCATCCACACCCTCCCCAAGCGGGCCTTCTCGAAACTCCAATCGAGAGCCCGGCCCAACAACCAGGCTCACCCCCCCCCCCCAAGAAGTGTTCCAGTTTCTTCTACTCCTCGGACGACGACGAACCGGCCAGCCCCAACCGCTGCACCCCGCCGGATCCGTCGCGGTCTACGTCGGAGAGGAGCGCCGCCGCTTCGTCATCCCGACCCGCTTCCTCTACCTCCCGGTCTTAGTTTCCCTCCTCCACCAGGTGGAGGAGGAATTTGGCTACCCGGCCACCGGCGGCCTCAGAACCGATTCTGCAGCTCCACCGGCGAGGCCACATCCAATGGAAAAACCGATTCCTCCTCAAGGGTTCGATCCCTTTTTATTTATCAAGGGTTCGATTTTATTTGATTTGAGAGGTAAAACAATTGAGCTCTGTTATTGCTCAATAGTATAAATTGTGTATGACTTGGGGTGATATTTGATTGCATTTTTGGTATAATACAATTGGACATTGTGTATGATTTGTGTGTTGATGTTTGATGAAAGAGATCTGTTCTTCATTGTGTTGGTTGGTTTAATTGGAGCAGATGGAAGGTTGTTGGGCCTTCCCTTTTTTTTTGTGCATTCACAAATTTTGCTATATTTTTTTGTGACTTCACAATTTTTTTCTGTTTTTTTTATGACTTCACATATTTTCTTTGTGACTTCACAAATTTTTTTAAGTGATTCACATTTTTTTTTATGACTACACAAATTTTTCCTTTTTTTTTTTCTGACTTCACACAAATTTTGTGATCGCCGGTGACAGAAAAGTGGTGGTGGAATATATTTTTTGTGATTTCACAATTTTTTTCTTTTTTTTTTCTGACTTCACAAAAAATTTGTGGCCGCCGGCGACTGTGGTGGCGGATAAGTGGTGGTGGAATATTTTTTTTGTGACTTCACAATTTTTTTTTTCTGACTTCACCAAAAAATTGTGGCCGCCAGCGACTGTAGCGGTGGAAAAATGGTGATGGTTTTTTTTTTGTTCAGTCGCAAATTTTTTTCTGTGACCGGCGGCGGCGACACGACGCCGGCGACGGCCGGAAAGTGGTGGCATGATGGCGGTGGGGGTGGCACGGCGGCGGCGGTGGCGGGGTTGTGGTGGTGGAATGTTTTCTTTTTGTTCAATCACAATTTTTTTTATGTTACTAGATAGGTGATGGAAGGGTAAAAATGTTAAGAAGTGCTATATTTCAAAAATATATAAGGGGTGCTAAATTTTAAAAAAACTATGTTAGAAGTGCTACTCTTAAAATCTTCTCTATTCCAAAATGTATAGTAGTATGTATTTTCTTTTTATTTATTGTTTTGTAATTATTGATAGCTTTAATGACTTCTAAAATTAATGTGTATATTTTCTTGAGAAGAATTTTAAAATTCATATTACTTTCTTTTTAATTATTAATTTATTTCAGCGATTTTTTGTGGTTTCCGTAATATGGCGTACTCGTTTCTGATTTAAATTGAAGTTTTTTCCTTTTCAAAAACAAAAATAAACAAAAAATTAAAACTTTACAAAAGATAACGTCAAATTCATGATTTAATTTGCATTTCTCCAAAAGGAAAAAATGGAAAATTGAAAATCGCCATGAGTTGTATTTTATGAAATACGCATTGAAATTACACCAAAATCGCGAATTCTTAGGTCCCAACTCTACACCCCTCGAAACTTCAGTTGGTTGCAGTGGTCAGTGTAGATGACGACCAGAATAGCGCCGGGCGTCGGTGCAAATCTTCTCGGCCAGCACTCCGCCGAGCGCAACCAAGACGCCACCGTCTACGTCGGCAATCTCGAATCTAAAGTACTTTTCTTAGAACCCCCTATTTTCTGCTGTCAATTTGGCCTAGGGTTTAACTCAGTTGTTTGCTATAGTTATTTTTCATCGGCCGGCGCAAATTTATTGGGGATTGTATTTTCTATTTTCGAAATAAAATGCGAATTTGAAAGAAATTGTTGGTTTTGTTTCTGCTATGTTTATGCACCAAGTATGTTTCAAGCTGGTTTAGAGTTTCCATGGTTACCGGGGAACTCCTACAAGTAAAGCTAAAGTTTCAAGCTGGTTTAGGTGTTTAATAGTTAATGGGAACTCAAACAACTAAAACTAACACTCATTTGGTTATACGTCTAAGTGCAAGTAATGGTGGTTTGGTGCATTTAGTTATTTATACTTTTAAATTGGAAGAAAAAAGATACCATGTCAGATTTAGGGAAAACTTTTCGAAGGTTTATTTAGTTATTAATACTGTAAAATTGGAAGAAGAAAGGATACCATGTTGGATATAGGGAAATTTCTGAAGGTTTTATGTTTATGGCCATGAAATTCTAGTGATATGGGTGGTTCTAGTTCACTCAGACGACCTAGGTTTTGCATTCTAGATCTGAGGTTGCTTGTTAGCATCATGCATTCATTTTCGTTCAACTTATAAGAATTTTTTGAAGATTACTGACATTTTGTCGTGCACAGGCAAGTGAAGAGTTATTATGGGAGCTGTTTGTGCAAGCAGGTCCAGTTGGTATGTCTCTGCTTCTTAGCCTTCTTTGATAGACTAAAGTAACTTAGTGCAATTGAGTTGCTTAGTTACAAACTCTTTCCTTATCTTTTTCTGTGTTGTTGCTTTGCTTGTCCCAGTCAATGTGTATGTGCCCAAAGACAGAGTTACAAATGCTCATCAAGGCTACGGATTTGTGGAGTTCAGAAGTGAAGAAGACGCCGACTATGTAAGTTTTTTCTACTCGCATTGTTATTAATACCACACCCACATTTTATTTCTTCATTTAAATTCTGAGGTTTTGATCATCAATTCCTTTTGCAGGCAATCAAAGTCCTAAACATGATTAAATTGTTTGGAAAACCCATTCGAGTAAATAAGGTATACCATTTGCATCTACGTTTTGGTGCAGATGCGGCTTACGATTCCATTCTCTCAAACCTATTAAGTATATCTTACTGGTTTTATAGAATAAGTGTTGGTTTATACGAGCCTGATTGTATGATCTTACTGTTTGGAGTTTAGGCTTCACAAGATAAAAAAAGTGTCGATGTCGGAGCAAACCTTTTCATTGGAAACCTTGATCCTGTAAGAAATTATTTACTTTCTTCATCAACTGCTCTATGTTATGGAAGTATTTATTTAAAAATGGTCTAATGTAGTAAAAGTTCACTTGTTTCTGGTCAGTTTTTTTGAGATTTTTCTGCTTATCAACTGCTGAATGATCTTACATGCTACTCTTTCTACTTTTTTTGCAGGATGTTGATGAAAAACTTCTATACGACACTTTTAGTGCTTTTGGTGTAATTGTTGCAAATCCGAAGGTTAGTCCTCATCTTTGAACTTCTGTGATCATGTATGATTTTGTATTATGAGAGTGTTAAAGCATGTTATTCATGTATTATATCTGTTATATCTGGAGCTTTTGTGTGCTTATAACTATGTGTACGTGTTTTATTTGTTGAGGCACTCTTTTTCCGCTGTTGACTCTATTTCTTTCCTAAATGTGTGAGATGAGGGTGGTGGGGTGAATCTGACCTGTTCTTCCTTTTGGGACATCTATCACAATGGCTGATTGTGACCTGTAGTGCATGCTTTTGTTTCCAATCATAGAGACTCGGGAGGAAGCACTAACTGAAAATTAGTTTATTGTTTAAAAAATGGACACTTATTTTTGATATTTTTTCCCTTATTTCTTCACTCTAAAGTGTTCTCTATCTCTCCGTCTCTCTTTTGGGTGGGGGGTGGGGCTAATATGGCTGAAGCCATATGCTTGCCATTGACTGAAATCTCTAGTTTGCCTTAATACTACAGTCATTCTAGATTTTTTGGGTCCACTTCATTTTTCTGTAAAATGCTTTATAATTGAAGTTTATAGCAATAATATTGGAGCTGTAGTATTTGATCAGATCGAATCATTAAAAAGAATTGATTCAGTACAATTCTATGTACCCATAGGTACTATATAGGATAGGAATCAGATTTAGGATCAACCTTTTTTGATTGACTGCCTCAATTATGTTGTTACTAGCATATCACTGCCACATACTGCCTCTGTCCTCGATAAGTGTGGTCCGGAGGGAGTAACACTAACACGAGTTTTAAGAGTGGGAGAGTGGATGAGAGTGGGTGGTAGAAGTATTGTGAGTGGAGAATGTGCTGGTACTCTTTTACCCTAAAATGAAGAATACAAATAAAGGGAATAAAGGGTAAAAAGGTAAAATCTCAATTGGGGCCATTTCTATTTATGGAAGGACCACACTTATTGTGGACAACTCAAAAAGGAAATCGGACCACATTTATTGTGGACGGAGGGAGTATTAGTTTTTCTTTTGTCAGAAACGAAACGTCACAATATTTTTGTGACATATGTCAAAGTGATGGTCGATCTATTTTTTATTACCATTGTGCTGTTGCTCATAAATGTTGATGTTCACACTGCTCCTACTGCCTGAAGTTGCACACATAGAAGTTGGATACTTCACTCATTTTCAATCCAATTGTAGTCTGCATTCAAGTTATTAGTTCCTTGCCCACTACCCTTTGTTTAACTTTTGTTATTGCAATGTTTACTGACTTGTGAGAAATGAGATAATTCTTTTCCAAGTCTCACTCGTGAGAATGTAGTTTGGCTCATGCTGTCAGGTTCTAAGTTTTGGCGCCCTTTGCAGATAATGAGAGATCCTGAAACTGGAAATTCTCGTGGTTTTGGTTTTATTAGCTATGATTCTTTTGAGGCTTCTGATGCTGCTATTGAGGTAAAGTTCATTTGTCTATCATTGTAGACAATCCCATCTATATCATGTAAAACATTCTATGGCTTTTGTTGGCTGAGAACATTGAAAGGGTTGCTTGGAAGGGTAAAGAAATTGAAAGGAATTACAATTAATATGACTTTTTAGTATGAACCAAAACCTCCCGGATTGAAGTCTTTGTATATCCTTTCCACAACCATCTTCAAGTTTATAAACAGTTGGGCTCATTTCACTGAAGAGGAATAGACTTGTGATATCGTACATGTTCACTATATGATTTCTTTTATCTGGAAATATGACAAACCTTGTAGAGATACATTTATTATAAGCCGAGTTTGAAACTGAAATTTTGAAATAAATTATATCACACCTATTTCCAATTTTCCATGAAGAAACTTGGAAGTCAGGGGATGAACGTCCTGTTTTTATATGTTCAGCAATTGTACAGACTACAGAATGGTAAAAACCAATATTATTTAGACAGCATCCTGCATCAAGAGCAGAAAACCTTGAGAGTCGTCAGCATGCTGTGGCGTATCTACTTTCTCCATAGTGTGGTGTCATTGTCAATGTATCTATGCTAATAAAACAATGATGTTTTCTCTCATCCTTGAGATGTTGGAGCTATTAAAATGATGGACTCTCTCCTAGGATGGTTGGACAAACGTTTGCGCCTGAAATTGAGTTGTTCTATCTGATATATGAGTATCATATGTGCTTTTAATGATAATTTATTTAGAACTTTGGAAAGTTTGAACAAATTATTTATGGGCTTTTAGAAAGGCTAATTTATTTGAACATCCTAATATTCTTCATTCCACAGACGATGAATGGCCAGTATCTCTCCTATCGTCAAATAACAGTGTCTTATGCGTACAAGAAAGATACAAAAGGAGAGCGCCATGGTACACCTGCAGGTGAGTGCTGCTTAAGACTTTGAAGGTCCTAATGTCTTGCTGTATTGAGGTCTAATAATTCTACTGCATTAAATGTTACCCTGTCCTTGTGATCTACTCATCTACTCCTCTTGATGCTAATAACATCTTTGGAGTTATCAACTTTTGCCTAGAAAATTGGCTCCCTCCGTGTTTCAAAGGGGAGATTCGGAACAGCAAACTAGAAATAGGGAACCACAACCACCGATCCCCGCCCCGATCCCCCTGATATTGAAAGTATAGTGTCCATCGCTCTGTGCAACTTGTCTTTCCTGTACAGGTTCATGCCAAATATTCTTGTCTGGCAGTGGGCAATATACTGCCTTCATAACAAAGGCATCTTTTGTAGGGAGGAACTTTTTGACTGTGAAGCTGGTCTATCCTTTCTATTACCTGCCTTTATTAGATTCGTTTTCCGCTACCCAGTCATATATGAGGTCCTTCCACCAGCCATCAATCCTTGATGCACTCACTAGCTATGCATGCACTATTTCTAGTGAAGACATGCCTTTTGCATTTGTTGAACCCAAATATTTCCGAGACCAGATCTAAGTTCTTGACTTTTGATTATTCGTGATAGCTGCGATCCTAGTTTTTGTGTTGATGTTACTGAAGTAGTTCTCCTCCATTTTAAATTGCAGAAAGAGTTCTTGCTGCAAGTAATCCTGTTACCCAAAGAAGTAGGCCTCATACGATGTTTGCGAGTGGACCTCCGACAATCCCGCAGCAAAATGGTGGTGTCAGTGCTCCGGTGCCACCAAGGCCCTTTGCCAATGGCCCTGTTCCCCAGGCTATGGTCCCAGCACTCAGTGCGCCACCTCCGCAGAACATGTATCAACCTATGCAGCAGATGCAAGCGCCATCGTGGCAGGGTCAGCCACCGCAACCTGGTCACCCGGGTATGCCGCCACCAATGCAGCAGTTCAGAAGCATGCCGCCTCCACCACCACAAATGGCTCCAGCTCCTATGAGACCTCCACCACCTCCAACTGGAATGGCTCCTCCACCTGGTTGGCGACCACCGCCGCCGCCTCAGCAGCTCGCCGGTGGAGCCCATCACATGCAACATATGTCAATGCCCCCACCTCACCATATGAATATGCTCCCACCTCCACCTCCGCAGTAAAAAATATTCCTACTCTTCTAACCAGTTTTGCATTTTGACATGTTTGAAGTAATTAGAATATGTATTCTTGCTCTTCTAACGGCAGAGTGATTGATCATCTCTAGAGAAGTTTATGTATTAGATCTTTTCAGCTTTTTGGAGCTATTAACGGAGGTCCCTTGTTTTATTAAACCTTGAATTTTGCAATCATACTGTCGCATCTTTTTTGGGTCTATTATGTATCGTATTAAAATTCCATATGAAATTCCAAATTTTCGATTTTTTCCGCATGAGCTTATAATTTTGTTTCTACATTCATAAAGAATTTTTAAACGAACATTTAGGTTTGTTTCCAACTTCTCAAACTTTCAATTTTTCGGAAATTTACGCTGATAACGGATTCCGGCCAAATGGTGACTGATGTAGCGCTGAAAATCGGTGTCGTGTGTTTTTCTGTTTTAATGAAAGTATGTGAAATTAAAATAACACGAAGGGGATGTTTGAAGGTATTTTATAGACTTGCATAAGTAACTTGCATTCGTACGTATAATTAATGAATTTATTCTATAAATGTTCGTACGTGTAATTTTGATATTTTGTAGTGGCGTTGTGTGAGGTAATATTAGTTTCTATTTTTCCTAGTATAATGTCCATCTTTAATTTTCTTAAGGAAGCTTAAGATGAAAAGAAACATAAACAAAAAGGAGAATCTTATTAATATACAAAGATTCTTAAATAATTATAGATTTTCATTTAAAAATATTCTTAGTAACATGGAGGATATTGTTACAGTATCATATACAAGCATATTGCTTGGGGTAAGAAAAAAACTACTTGGCCAACATCTAAATTATAAATTGAAGATTTGTAAGTAGAGATTTTCCTTCCTTTCTTAAATAACTACTCAAGGTAAAGAAGCTTTTTTGGTTCCCAAATTTTTAGATTATTAATATTATATACATCTAATTCAAGATCAAAAAAAAGGACGCTTTTTGTTTATTGCATTTTTATCAATTTAATAGATGTTTTGACCGTCTTTAACACTTCATCTCTCCATATCTAAGTTCATAATTAGAAAAAGATAAACTTGCCAACACTGATTTTACTATTACATATTTTAGTTAATTTGTAGATTTATGTCTTAATCTCAGAGTAAGAATTTCTAAATTGTATTATATTTGATCATCTTATGATTTCAATCTAAGGCAAAAAATATTGAGAATATAAATCTCCCAAGATATTAAAAAAATGTAGCTCTAAACATGTTTCTTTGATATCTATTTTGATAATTCATGAGGAGCATTACATGTATGCCTCTTCATCCTCTCAAAAATGCTACTACAATATATACCATATATAATTATCTTACCTCACAAATCTTTAATAAAATTTGAATGAGAGGTATAAATCATTATTTAAATATTTTTATAAGCAAATAAATAAGTTTCACATTACCCTCTAAGAAATAATATATAAATATTTTTGAATATCTTCTTAACTTTTCATGGTGAAGAAAACGAAAAAAGAAGGAAACTTTTTAAGCTTTGAGATTAAAGAAAAATCTTTCTCAATTCATCAGGTGGGAAACTCTCAAACTCATCGTCCCACTAAGAATATACATTTTTAGTTACTTCTGCAATAAGGAAAGTGTCTTTTTTTTTTTAATTTTTTTTTTTAATTTTTTTTTTAAGAGAAGTCTATATTAAATTTATAAATTTGGTAATAGCGCTTCCATTCGTCCACAATCAAACCGTAAGTGAGATCCAAATTATTCTCTTAGCCCAAATTGAGATCTAAATATATTTATTTTTCAAAAGAAAGATCAAATAAGAATTTAAACTCAAGAACTTTAAATAATAAGAAAAATTGTTATTATTTCAATTGGAGCGCAACTATGGACTCCCTCAAGTCCGAACTAAATTATTCGGGCTTATAAAAGTCGAAATATTTCATATCATAGTAACAATACTAAGTCGCATAAATAAATTAACCAAAGATTTGACGTATGAGGAAAGACCAAGTGCTATAGTTGATCGAAAAGTTCATATTCTTAGAGGCCGACAAATACCCTTAGTCAAAGTTCAATGGATTAGACATGGACCCGAAGAAGTTACTTGGGAGCGTGAGGAAGAAATCTTAGCCCGTTACCCCAATCTAGAACCAAGTAAGATCTAATTTCGAGGACGAAATTTTTTTTAGAGGGTAGGGTTGTAACACCCCACATTTTTCATTAAGCTTAATTTATTTATGCGACTTAGTATTGTTACTATGATATGAAATATTTCGATTTTTATAAGCTCGAATAATTTAGTTCGGACTTGAGGGAGTCCATAGTTGCTCTCCAATTGAAATAATAACAATTTTTCTTATTATTTAAAGTTCTTGAGTTTAAATTCTTAATTGATCTTTTTTTTGAAAAATAAATATATTTAGATCTCAATTTGGGCTAAGAGAATAATTTGGATCTCACTTACGGTTTGATTGTGGACGAATGAAAGCGCTATTATTATTATTATTATTATTATTATTATTATTATTATTATAGGCAAAATTTGGGTAAAATTGTACCCAATTTGACAGAAATATCCTTATAGGGTAGTAGGTGTGTGTGGTTAAAATTCAAAATACATTTACTGAACTTCTCTCTCTCTTCCCTATCATTCGCTCTCCTTGTTTTCTCTCTCCCCGTTTTCTGCGACGATACATCTCACCCTCCAACCCTACCGCCGCCGTCAACCACACCGCCACACTCCGCCATCACACCGCCACACTCCACCGTCAACCTCCTAGATACAGATCTATCTAAATGGCGCCACGAACAAAAAAACCAAAAACTGCCGCCGCGGGGAAGGATAAAGAAGTCGAAGTAGCAAAAGCAACGACGGCGAAGGTGACCACCGCGGCGACGACTAGCAAAGCAGCGGCAACGCCGCCCAAAGGCGCGAAGAAACAGAAAAAAGCTGCGGCGACACCGAGCAAAGCCCCGACGAAAACAAGGTCTCAAAGGACCGAAGTTCTGCCGGCGCTTAAACAGGTGCCACCGCGCGAAGAGGCGCCGCCGCACGAAGAAAAAGCAGAGCAAACGCCACCGGGGCCGCGCGAAGAAGAAGCAGAGCAGACGCCGTCGGGGCCGCGCAAAGAAGAAGGAAAAGACAAAGAAGACCAGCCTACACAGCCGAACGAGGAGGAGGAAGCCGATGAAGAAGATGTTTTCGAGCATTTGCCGATAAGTTTTCCAGATCTGAAAGTTACGGTGGTTGCATGTTTGATTATCGCTTGATTTCTCCGATTTCGCGGGTTTATTATGTTTTGAATGTCAATTGCGTACCTAGTTTGTTGAGTAGAATGGAAATTAGGGTACGATTTGCAGATCTATAATTTTGGGGGAAAACTCTACAGGTACACCGGGTACGTATTGTGAAAAACGTACCGGTAATTCTAGATATGTAATTACTGGAATTGAGGATAGCTTCTTGTTGAATAGCTGAGATTGTTTATGCATGATGTATTTTGCATTCTGATAATTTGAATATGGCCTTGTTTGGTTAAAATTGGTACGATTTTCCCAAATACGTACCAAGAAAACTAGTATATTTCTAGTACACTCGGTATACATTTTGAAAAACGTACCGAGTGTACCAGTTTTTTATTGTAATATAGGTAAGTATTTACAAAAGCGTACCTACTCTATAGGTACACTTGGTACGAAATATGAAAAACGTACCAAGTGTACCAGTATTTCATTATTTTCAAGTACGTATTTACAAAATGCGTACCTACATGACAAGTACATTAGGTACACATTAGCAAAAATGTACCAAGTGTGCCATTCTGCAATTGGTAAACTGAGTAAAATTTTGTAAAAGCGTACTAGGTGTACCAGCGTAGAATTGGTACACTAAGTACGATTTTATCAATTCGTACCAGGTGTACCATGTTGTGTGTGTACACTAGGTACGATTTTGTAAAAACGTACCGGGTTTTACCAAGCAAATTATGACTAAACAGTGAATATGTATTTGTTATTGAATTTTTTTTTCTTATTGCAGAACCGATGGAAATACAAGAGGCTGAAGCTTGAAAAATTGAAAAACAAGACAATGACTCACGGTTATGAGTCCCTTGTTTTCGACATCCGATCATGCCTCATCGCAAGTGGCAACTCATCGTTGAACAAGCTGAAGCAGTCCTGCCTTGGCCAATTTATGGGGATGGAGGACATGAACACGCGATCGGGGAAGGCCATCCACTGGATGGTGCTTCGACAGGTGGTTTCCTTCCCCGAGTATGATTCATCAGCTCTATGGTTCAAGGTTGAAGGGAAGTTCTTGCAGTTTAGCCGAGAAGACTTTGCTTTGGTGAGCGGCCTGAAATTCGGCCCTGTAGATTTCGACCCATACACCGACCACATCATACATCGACCCTCATTGTACTCCTGACTATTCGGCAACCAAATGGTCACCGCTGCAGATATGTGGACACCATTCAAGAACAGGAAGTTTTTTATCAAGGAATCTGAAATCAAGATCAGCGCCAACGACTACTTGAAGTTGGCAAAAATTCTGTTGGCAGCATCATACGTGCTTGGATATGAGAATACCAAAAAAAGAATACCGGACTGGCTGTGGGTCTTGGTTGAGGATGAGGAAGCTTGGGAGAAATTCCCCTGGGGCAACTTCTCGTTTCAAATAGTTGTCGATAGTTTCAAAACAATCGACACAGAACATAAAAAGAACAAATCCGGCATCTCTTACCACATCAGAGGCTGCAGTTTTGCTTTATTGGTAAGTTCTTAATAGGTAAAAATGGTATTTATTGAAAATCTTGGTACAATTTTATAATTACGTACCAAACTTTACAGTTCGATACTGGAAAACTCGGTACGCAATTAGGAAATCGTACCAAGTTTTTCAAATATAAGTATAATCTCTTGGAAATCTTGGTACGATTTTATAATTTCGTACCAAACGTAACAGATCGAAACTGGTAAAACTCGGTACGCAATTAGAAAATCGTACCAAGTTCTCCAAATATAAGTATAAGCTCTTGGAAAACGTAACAGTTTAATACTGGTAAACTCGGTACGCATTTATAATTATGTACCAAGATTACCAAGTAAACCTATTGTATCTTGTATATGATTACCTACTGACAAAACTTTATTTATTAAATAGGGTTGGATATTTGAGGCTGTGCTGGCTATAGGAACAAAGGTGGAATTGAGGTCCACCGAGAAGAAACTGCCTCGGATGTTGAGGTACAGATTCCTCAGAGACGTAGAAATCCCCCCAGCAGAAGACATAAAATTGGTAAGATTTATTCTTAGATATAATATAATTTTAGTAAAGCTTGGTACGCATTCAAAAATACGTACCACTTTTACCATTGTCAAAGTGCTACACTTGGTACGCACTGACAAATGCGTACCAAGTGTGCATAGATGGATTGGTAAACTTGGTACGTAATTATAAATGCGTACCAAATGTACCAAGTGAAAGAAGCAGTTTGTTAGGTACACTCGGTACGCAATAGGAATTTCGTACTGAGATTGCTTAAATAAATTGGTACACTTGGTACAAAATTGTAATTTCATACCAAGTGTACCAACTTTACCGACAGTTTATCTAATTATGTTTTATCCTTCTCAGAATCTTCGACAGCTGCTGAAGCCATCCAATGCTGAAAAGCAAACACCATACTGACTTTCTCTACAGAACGATTCGGAATTCGGTACGTTTGCATTAAAGTACGATCCGAATGATGCAAAAAAGAAAAGAAAAAGAGAAGCAGCCAACAATGGTGAAGATGATGAAGAGTCTAATGCCAATGAAGCGGAAGCTGCCAACAAAGATGATCAAGACAGTCTTCCTCCTCCTCCTCCGCATACCAACAATGCATCCACCTCAACCGCTCCTCCTGCCGCCGATACCGATTCCTCTGTCCTTGCAAACTTAATGAAAGGGCCGGAGAGAGCAGTTCTTGTGAGAGAGATAGTTGAGGTCGCCGCAAATATGCTCATATCATGGCTATCGGATGAAAGGCAGCAGCTCGTGGAGGATGTTGGGAGCTATGTTGTTAACAAGCTCCAAGAACAAGGGGTAGTCCAACCCTTCACGGGTGCACACTATACATCTCCAGCCTCTCCTCCTATCAGTGACATCCAACCTGCAACAACAGAAGTAGCAGCGGTGGATGGCGACAGGAGAAGCGCGGAGAAAGAGTAAACGGAGGCAGCAGCCATGGAAAATGACAAGACGATGAAGGAGAAGGAGGGAAGAGAACCAACAGAGCAAGTCGGAGATAGGACGACGGAGCGGGTAGATGATGATAAGGTACAAGATGCATCTTGAGTTGATGCATAGCAAAAATTGAACAATTTCATGGAGTGATAACATAAACAATCGCATCTACTTTATTTTATTTTTCATGTTATGAACAAATATTTCTTTTCCTGTTTATTTGAAGATGTAACCGAATTTATAATATATTTGATGAATTATTTTTCATTAATTGATTGATGTGTATTGTAATTGGGTACGCCTGGTACGATATATAAAATCGTACCTCTTTCCGCGCGTACGCATGGTACGTTTTTTATAAAAACGTATCATGTGTACTTACAAGCGTTTGTTCAAAACGTACCGAGTGTACCGAGTTTGCAATACAAATCTAGTACGAAATTGCTTTAAACGTACCAATATTTCTCTTTCTTCAAGCAGGCCCCTGAACAGGCAAGCGATTCATTTACGGACAGGCAAATCAACTTATTGTGGGACACCTTCCTGGAAACTGATCAATTTACACCTCCGCAAGACAAAGTTCTTCAACCAAATGCAGCTTCAGCTACTCCGTTCACATCGTGTCCAAAATTTGAAGCACAACCACCACCAGCTCCACAAATCTAGGTGCCACAAGGGTTACCTCCCCCAAAAGCTCCACAAATCTCCGTGCCACAAGGTCTACAAGCACAATATCCAGCACCACAAGGGCCACCTCCCACACAAGCTCCAACAGCTCAACAAACCTCGGTGCGCTTCTTGAATCCAAGGCCGATCCGAATAAGATTCCCAGCTCCACCTCTACGCAGTCCATTTCTGCCGGAAGACGTGCGACCAGGCCGTCACACCTTCGAGCATTGGTTGAACTTAGAGGAAGCTCCACTGTAAGTTAAATTTTTCATCTTCAAATTTTTAATCTTCAAAAATTTTGAGGTAAAACTCGGTACAATTTCTTAAATTACGTACCAAGTGTACCATTCTGCAATTGGTAAACTGAGTACGATTTTGTAAATGCGTACTAGGTGTACCAGTGTAGAATTAGTAAATTCGGTACGATTTTATCAATGCATACCAGGTGTACGCATTACTATTTGGTAAACCCGGTACGATTTTGTAAAAATGTACCAGGTGTACCAGTGTGCAATTGGTAAACTCGGTACGATTTTATCAATGCGTACCGGGTATACCATTTTTAATTGGTAAACTCGGTACGATTTTTCCAATGCGTACCAAGTTTAATTAAGAGTTTTAATTAATCTAATATTCATTGAAAACAGGAGGAATGTCAGAGCCTTTTGTGGTGTTGACAAGACCTTTTTTCAACCTATCATGGATCCAACAGACAGCTCGACATAGAACATATAGAGGCTTACCTTGTTGTTCTCGTGGCAAATCCTACAATGGCCGGATTGGGAGAAGTTGACCCGAAGATTGCCTTGACATCTTGTTATTTTATGGTAAATTCAACCAACCAGACTAATTTTAATTGTTTACAGTAATACTTCTACACACATATAGTATATAAATTTATATTTCTTACAGTTATTTGTAGGAAACGGTGGAGAATGTGTTCGACTCGGTCAACCTACCTAAGAGAGCCAATCCCTTTGATCCGTATGATCACAAGATCTTTAACCCGAAAGTTGAAGAGGTCTTCCCCGAAGATGAAATGAATAGGTTGCTTTTGTTTGCCGAAGGAGCTCAGCCAGCATGAGGGGAGAACGTAAGGTCTTGGGTTGACTACGACAAGGTACGATTTTATTGATACGTAATCATAAATCTAAGTACACTGGGTACGCATTTCTAAAATCGTACTAGATTTACCAAATGCATGTATGGTAAACACGGTACGATATTACAAATGCGTACTGAGTGTACCTGATTTTCCAGTATGCATTTACAATAACGTACCGTGTATTTTTAGATTTGTAGTACGCATTTGTAATAACGTACCATGATTCATTTTTTTTATAGGTAGTTGCATTGTGTTTTTATAAAGATCACTGGGGTACCCTATTGGTAGATCTCAAAAAACAGAAGATAACTCTCTATGATTCAAAAAAACATACATTTGAGGAACACCATTTCGATAATCGACGAGATCTATTTCTGCCAATGACAAGAACGGTGCCACAAATCATGAAGGCTATTGAATATTACCGAGAGCATCACATAAAAGACCCACAATTCGGCCAGTGGGAATTATGCTTTCCTCCAAAGAAGGGCCCGAAGAGAAATAAATTCCAGCAAAATAATGGATATGATTGTGGCATCTATGCACTCAAATATGTGGAGCAGTTCATCTCAAAAAATCCAATACCAATTCGAAGATGTTTGCAAAAGGATGAAGACCGGGTGGAGTACAGAGAACACATAGCAACAACCATTTATGCCCATAACACGGATGAAGTCACACCGGAAGTCATGGATTTCGATGGAGTGACTGAAGGGAATGAAGGCAATGAAGGCAAATGAATGAACAGTAAATTCATGTTAATATTTTGTGCATGATGGATAGGATTTTGTAAATCCATAAACATTATTATATTTTGAATATGCATTTTGCAGAACTATTAGCATATGTTAGGGATTAACTATGTATATTTTTTTATCTTTATTGGTATTGTTGAATTCTGGTACGCACAGTACGCAAATGTAAATTTGTAACAGTTTTTCTAGTACGCAAGGTAATCAATTCAACAAAACGTACCAAGATTTACTTGAACTCTTGGTACGCATTGGGTAATGCGTACCGACACACCAAATTCTGATAAGCAAACTAAGTACACAATTATAAATGCATACCAGGTTTACCGCATCCGCACTTGGTACGCTGGTACGATTTTAGTCAAATTCGTAACTGTTTTTCTAGTACGCAAGGTAATCAATTAAAAAAACGTACCAAGAGTTACTTAAAAACGTACCAAGAGTTACAATAATATTTGACATAATATTGATTAAAACGTCAAAATTTTCAAACAAAAACCATAACAAACACTACACAGCTAATAGAATTAAATAAATCTCCAATTATCAACCAAATCTATGTGGATCTTGACATGTTTGGCGAGTATGACCCGCAACACCACAAATACCACATTTCTTCGTTTTGCGGGTTCTTGTTTTGATGCTTGGTTGGTTACTACTCCCTTCTTCTTCCGGATTAATCAAGCGACGTCTTAGAGGACATGTACTCATATAATGACCTTTCTCATGACACCACAAATACCCCCGACTGCGTTTGGTATGAGATCCAGTTGGAATCCTCTTTGTACGCGGTCGTGCAGCTTGCTTAGGTTCCTTAGATGTAAGAACAATCCTTGAAGCAACATGTGGCGGTACACTACACGAATCTTTATCCGGAATAGGCATCACATCATCAGCATAAATCTCGTGCCACGTCGCAGTAGAATAATATTCACGAACATATGACATTAGGGATTCCTTCTTAAACCTAAAAATATATAAAAAATTAAAACTTCGTCAAAGGAAAACATGGTACGTAATTGTAAATGCGTACCAGGTGTACCGCATCAAAACTTGAAAACTTGGTACGCATTGGATAATGCGTACCGGCGTACCAAGTTCGGATGAGCAAACTTGGTACGCAATTGTAAATGCGTACCAAGTTTGCTCATCAGCACTTGGTACGCCGGTACGTTTTTAGCCAAAGCGTACCGGCGTACCAAGTTCTATGGAGCAAACTTAGTACGTAATTGTAATTTCGTACCAAGTGTACCAAACAGAATTTCCTGACCAGGTACGCATTGATCAAAGCGTACCTGCGTACCAAGTTACATGAGGTAAACTTGGTACGCATTTACAATTACGTACCAAATGTACTAAGAAGTTTTGGTAAAATAGGTACGAATATACAATTAATACCAACAAATAAAAACTTCAACCTCACCTAATTGCCGCAGTAGCGTGAGAGCAAGGTATTAAGTCCAGACCCCATGCCCGACACGAACACTTCCTAGAAGCAACATCAACAACATTGCTTTTTACTCCACAAATTACATTAAACTTCGTATCAGATATCGGTTCAACTCTCATCACGCGCCCCGCCTCCACAGTTATACCTAATTTTCTTGTTGCATATACCGATAAATCTTCATTTCTAGATCCAGATTTTGTGCGCTGCTGGAAGAACCAAGATTAAACAAGATTACGACAGTATTCTAGAAGAGAACATGCCGGAAGTTTTCTAGCCCACCGAAGTCTTGAATTCATATTCTCTACAGCATTGGATGTACCAAACCCAAACTTCCGCACGGGGCATAGTGCAACAGACCATCTGCTCGGACCGATACTCATAAACTTTTCATAGCCGTGAGGCCTCCTTCAAATTGTTCATGTACTCCTCATAATCCTCTACTTTGTAAGCATTTGCAGCAAGATGGAATAGATCAGTCACAACGGTACCTCAAGTCTTCAGGTTACCCTGTATATGAAACGTACAAAGACCATGAGGGATGCTAGGATAAACTCGATCTATAGCATTTTTGATGCTCAGATGCTGATCGGAAACTATCATAAAATCCGGGGGGCAACCAAACGTCCGACGGACACGCTCCAAAAACCACGACCAAGATGAAGTATCCTCCACATCACCAATGCCAAATGCTAATGGAACAATCTGTTCATTAGCATCCTTCGTAGCTGCGACAAACAAAATGCCCTTGTATTTCCCTTTCAAGTGTGTGCCGTCAATGACAATCACGGGCCGACATGCACGAAAAGCTCTTATGCACGCAGAGAGAGCAAAGTAACAATATTGAAACACACCGTTTCGACATGTCTGAAGGTCCACAATTGAACCGGGATTCATCTGCTCCAACATGTATAAGAACTTGAGAATCATCTGAAAGAATTTATCTCAATTAATAACAAAAATCGCTAAAAGTACGCTAGGTAAACATGGTACGCTTTTCAAAAAACGTACCGAATGTATCAGTAATATTGGTAAAACTTGGTACGTTTTTATAAATACGTAACATCATACTATACTAACTATTGTAAACTAGGTACGCAATATTAATTTCGTACCAGGTTTGCCGCTTTATTGCCGGTACACTGAGTACATTTTTGTAAAATCGTACCCGATGTACCGGTAATACAGAGGCAAACCGGGTACGAAATTTCAAAATCATACCAAATTTATCAATAATAATAATTACGCGAGACTAATATAGAAAAGGATAGAGAAACCTGAAATGAATTATCCGCATCTCCAAATGAAAGTTTCAGAGCATGGTGCTTACCAGCCAAAGCAGTAGAATATTTTACATTCACACCAAATTCCCTTCGTATCTGTGATTGAATATCCTTTGGCCTAAGACACGAACCATCTTCCCCAAAATTTGAGCCAAAGTGTGCAGCAACAACTCTAGATGAAACCTTAGGATCAGTGTGATATTTCAAATCATCCACACAAGAGTGACGAGTGAAGAGATTAATACGCCACAAATTAGATGCGGCACTTGCTCGCATCTCAAACTCACATTGTTCTACCAGTTTGCATCTCACATGGTAGTACACCTTGTTTGATCGAATTATTTTACACTCGAGATGTTTTTTCATGTTATATAAACCAAGAGCTGACTTCAGTTTCTTCTTTCCGACAAAAGTGCCACCCTGAACAAGCTCATCCACACGCACAACCGGTGCAAGTATTTCATCCGATGGAAGAGATGCTTGCTGGGCTACACCGGGAATAACCCATAAACGCTATCTTACGCTACTTTCATTACCCACATCGCTATTACCATCCACATTGCTATTACCAACATCATGGTCATCATTCTCACCAATGCCATCTAAACCCAACTCATTACAATCAACATCAAAATTGTTCTGGTCTTCATTCCGCACACCATCATAAATTAAAGGAGTCCTCCTATTATGAGATTCATCAATCGTGGGAGAAACCG
Source organism: Schizonepeta tenuifolia (assembly GCA_029490685.1). NCBI lineage: Eukaryota > Viridiplantae > Streptophyta > Magnoliopsida > Lamiales > Lamiaceae > Schizonepeta > Schizonepeta tenuifolia. The sequence continues at coordinate 22,181,109 of CM055960.1, read as the reverse complement.
CCACATATACAGTAGGAAACTCCAACACATCCATCAAATAGGACAACTCGAAATCATCTGTAATCTTCATTCTCATACTTTCACCACTGGGAGACTAGACTAAACCATCTATATCAAACATATACATACTCTTATCCTTCTTCATTCGAACTTCAAACTTTGCTAATAAAGATTCAAAGCTTATACCACTAGGCGGTATAGGAATATACTCTTTCCTACCATCCTCATAAATGTTCTCTTTCCAATATCCTCCATGCGCAACCATTAAAGAAGAAGGCCTTACCTGCACCGAGTAAACTTGAAACGCATTAGTAAATGCGTACTGCGTACCCAGTAAATTTGGTACGCATTCATAACTACGTACTGCGTACCAAGTACACTTGGTACGTAATGATAAATACGTACTGCGTACCAATAAAACAAATTAAGGTACGCGGTACGTTTTTATCAATACGTACTGCGTACCAGGTAAACTTGGTACGCACCAGTACGCAATTAAAAAAATGTACCATCCCTGAACCAGAAAATACAGTCGCCGGAAATTTACCTCCATAGCTTTGACGCCACAACCAAAAATCGCCGGAAAATTACAATTGAACCAACACTTTCTAAACAAAAATTAAAGCAAAAAACAAAGCAAAATCGCAAACAATTTTGCAGAATAAACAAAAAACAAATACAAAAAATTCTCCATAAATCTTAATGAAATTGCAGTAAAAATCACAGCCAAAGCATATAGACGACAGCGACGACGAAGTTAAACACGACCACAAAAGCAGAAGCCACGGCGACAACGAACAAGACACGACAACAATAATGGAGGAAAAAGCTCCAAACTATGGCGATGGCGATGGCGACGACGATGACGACGGCGATGGCGACGACGATGATGGAAAGAGATCAACAATGGCGACGACGTCGGACGGAGAGAAATCGACAGAGAGAAAAACTTGAGGAAGAAGAAAACCGAAAAAAAACGAGAGAGGGAGAGAAAGACGTGAGCTGAGGGAAGAAGAGAGAGAAAAAAGAGAGAGAAAAGAGAGAAACAAAAATAAAGTGAAAAAGTAGGAGAGAGAATGTACTAAGATAGAATAAGGTATAAATTATAAGGGTATAAATGTCAAAAAAGTAAACATATGACAAAAATTGATAAAATTTGAACTAGTGACCATTTTTGTTATTACCTTTCAGCTAATGACATATGGGTGCATTTCCTATTATTATTATTATTATTATTATTATTATTATTATTATTATTATTATTATTATTATTATTTCCTAAGACATTAGAATACTAAATTTTGCTTTTACCTTATTTCTTTCCGTAATTTGTCATCCTTGAAATTTTTGTCATTTATAAGTTAATCAATTATGATGTCTTTCTTTAATCAAATATTTTAATATTGCTTCAAAATAAAAAAAATAATACTCATATTTTCCGCTGTAAATATTCTTTAAAATATTAAATATTCTTTTTAATATTATTTTAATGCCTTAATTAGATTAGGGTGTTACATTATGGAAATTATAACAAGGTAAGTTTAATTCCGGATTAATTATATTATATTAATATATTTTTTTCTTGTACATATAATTTATAATATTATATGAGGAATACTTGCATGCAACCGGTCTCTTCCCACGAGACCGGATCCGGGTCGGGTTTGACCCGGTCAATGCGGGTTGACCCGTTGACCGGTCAATTTTTTTGATTTTTTTTAATTTTTAATTTTTTTTCGGCTCTGATTTTACGGCTACGTCTCCGCTCCGATTACTAATATAAGGATAATTGTCGGGCAACAATTTGAATTTTTTCGGCTTCCCTCGCTCAAATCTTGACCAAAGAAGAAGTGACAAACAAAAAATCGAAGAGGCAAACAAAAAAAAAGGTCGAATTTTTAAAAAACAAAAATTGAAATAAAAAATAGAAATTTTTTTGAAAATCAAATAAAAAAACTGAAATTCAAAAAAACGAAATTAAAGAAAACTGAAATTTAAAAAAAATCTGAAAAAAAAAAGTTACAGGTGCGTGTATTACAAGCGCCGCACGTGGGTGACTGGCGCGTGTGCGGTCGCATTGTATGCAACCGGTCACATACAAGTATTTGTGATATTATATATTGCCCTTAGTTTAGATCTATAAAAGGATATTTTAGGCCAAGCATATTTTGAAAAATAAGCCTTTTCTGTATATAAGGCTCTGATATTACTGAAGCTCAATAAATAGATCACGTATTCAACAATAGAGAAGGATACAACAAGATCACTACATATGAGGCTCTTACATCTTTCTGAATCTTTAGCCACGATGACTTTTTTTTCATACTGAAGTTTTCATTGATCGTCGTCTTCATCTTCAGGATCGAGGCGCCACTCACTCCCGTAGTAGGAGTTAGGCAGTCCCAACCAGAACTTAAACTCCTCAACTGCTCTCCTCCTCTCACCCGCCCTCGACTCGTGCTTACTCGTAAACATCCCCCAATGCATCTCCATATACATCCTCTTATACTTGGTCCTATTTGGATGTATACCATGCTGCTCCATGCATCCAATAATCTCCAATGCTGTCTTAAAGAAAGCTGCCCTCACACAAATACCAGCCAACGTATCCAAAAACCCTTCATCCGGTTTCAATGGTGGGATCGAGCTAGAACTAGAACTAGACTCCTCATCAACATTCTCCACCCCACACCTCCCCTTTATCTCAGTCCACAGCAGAAGTGCTTCCCTCGGTTTTCTAGCCAACTCTATCCCAGTTGCAAGACTCCCATAAGTGCACACATTCGGACACATTCCATTATCCTTCATCTTTTCGATTATACTTTTTCCTTCCTTGATTAGCCCCAGCTTGCAATACCCTTGCACCAACATATTCCACGCGATGAAATCAGCTTTCACACGGGGATCATTGATCATCTCATCAAACACCTTGTTAGCTAGCTTTGGATTCCCTGAGGAAGCAAATGCCTTCATCAATGTCGTGTAGCTGACTTTATCGGGAGCTATGCCTCTCTTGCACATCTCATTGAAGTAGGAAACCGCTCCTGCACAATCATCATCGAGTATGCATCCATCAATCAATATATTATAAGAGGTCACATCCGGTTGAATCCCAACTTCATCAACCATCTCCCTCATCAGCTCCTCTGCTTTATCAATCTGCAGTTGGTGGCAGTACCCTTTGAGGAGGGTGTTGTACGTGATCAAGTAAGCAGGAACGCCTGTCCTAGCCATCTCTGCTAGCACGAGGCGTGCCCTGTCCATTGATCCCGTCTTCATGAATGCAGATATAACCGTGGTGTACGTGACATGGTTTGGATGGCTGGAGCTGTCTATCTCGTGCTTCATAGCCTCAAGGATCCTCATCAAATCAGCAATGCGCCCCGCATTCATGTAGCCTTTCATCAAGGTATTGTAAGAGATCACATTTGGTTGAATCCCAATTTCATCAACCATCTCCCTCATCAGCTCCTCTGCTCTATCAATCTGCAGTTGGTCGCAGTACCCTTTGAGGAGGATGTTGTACGTGATCAAGTTTGGAGGAACGACCGTCCTAGCGATCTCTGCTAGCACGAGGCGTGTCCTGTCCATTGATCCCACCTTCACGAATGCAGATATAACTGTGGTGTATGTGACGTGGGCTGGATGGCTGGAGCTATCTGTCTCATGCTTCATTACCTCAAGCATCCTCATCGTGTCAGCAATGCGCCCTGCTTTCATGTAGCCTTTCATCAAGGTATTGTAGATTCTTGAGTCCGGTAAAACTGCCTCGGCCAACTCTGGTGGCTCACTACTATAATCCATTGAATTTGGTAGTAGCTTCTCAAAAAGATTGCCCTCGTTGCTCGACACCTCCTCCTCCTCCTCGTCTAAGCTTGATTTCCTCAAGATCATGCAAATGTCTCTCTTTCCTTCTCTCATTGCCTGAACCAGTTTCTCAGCAGTGTCGAGATCACCAACCCCAACATAGGCCGTGACGAGAGAATGTAGCGTCGTCCGATGAAGCGGTATCCCCTTCTCAATTAGCCTCTCCAACACAAACACGAGCAGATCCCTCCTCTCAACTCGTGCACATAGCTTGATCATCACGTTGTATGTCAACGAATTTGGCTTGCAGCCGAACTCAGGCATTTCATCAAACAGTTGGACGAACTGTTTAACACGGCCGAGATTGGCGCAGGCATTGAGCACGGCGTTGTAAGCACCTGTATCCGGGATCGTGTTCTTGACAACCTTGGAACCCGCAAACCTGCGCACCCTTTTTATGACAGAATTGAAAAGCTTAATCGCCTCAACCGGCCCATCATTGCCGGTGGCGGCGAGTCTGCTTACCACGGCGCTCCAGGCCTTGACATGGGGGAGATAGCTCGACTTAAGTAGGAACTTGATGATGGAAGATGCGTAGAGAGTGTGGCCGCCTTTGGCGGCAGCCACCGCGAGACGGCAGAGGGAATTGGCATCGAGGCGGTGGAGCTGGCACTCGCGGCGGAGGCGCTCGATAACGGACTGAGCTCGGGCCAAGCCGGATGCGGTGTTGAGATAGGACAATTGGGAAACGAGGCGGCTGAGGCAGGTGGGATTGGGGAGTTCGGCGCACTGCCCGTACAAAGACCAAGCTTGCTCTGTTTTCCGCTGCCGGAGGAGTCCGAGGAGAGCTTCATCTAAGGAAATGGGGAGCTTGTTAGTGGCGGCGGCGGAGGAGGACGAGGAGGAGGAAATGGAGGTGGTGGAGGATTCTTTGTTGGTTTGGTGGCGGAGAGAGGAAGATTTTGAAGAGGTGGAAAGGGTGGAGGAGGCGAAAACGGCGGAGGAAGGTGGAGGCGGCGGAACGCAGCGGAGCGAGAGAGCGTGTGTAGTGTTCATAGCGTCAGTATATTTGAAGAGGAAATCCCCAAAATGTCACTTATTACAAGTGAAATTTAAAAAATATCACCTTTTTTAGTTTCTTATAATAATGTCACTTTTGGACTTTTTTACCCCTCCTTCTTCCTTTTCAATTTTTTTTTTTGGTTTAGCAAGAGATTACTCATTTTTGTTATTTTCTTCTTTCCAATTCAAATCTCATTTTCTTTCTTTCATCTCTTCTCTATCTCTCTTCTCTATTTATCTTCTCTCTCCCTCTTATTTATCTCTCTTCTCTCTCCTGACTATATCTATTCCCTCTCTCGAGCCGTCCCAACCACCACAATCCGCCGTGCCGTCAGCAGTATCGATCGGTTGCAGCAAGAAGAATTAGTTTTCTGGCGATGTGCTTATAGGGGAGGCGTGGAGAAGGCGGCGGCGGCGGGGCGGTGTCGACCGCGTCGTCGGCGATGTGCTCATTAAGGGGAGGCGCAGAGGAGGTGGCGACGACGGGACGGGCGGAGTGATTGCGGAGGTGGGCGGGTGAGTAGGCGGCGTCGGCGTTGAAATGAAGTTTTGAAGTTTTGAATTCTCTGTCTTCTTTGTCTTCTGATTGATAGCTATGAAGTTTTGAATTCATTTTTTTCTTCTTTCTTCTACTTCGTCTGCCTTTCCATTTGTTCATTTTTTTTCTTCCGATTGCTGATTTTGGTGTATTTTCTTGTAGATTTGAATTAGTCGTGCTATATTCTTTCCAATTTGTTGTACTTCTTGGCGGATCTTCCTTTCTTTTCCGACGAACCTGTGATTTCCGAAAACAAAGGCCAAGGTAATTTCTACTTTTTACCCATTTCTTAAACCCTTTTTTTGCTGCGTTTGATAACATGTAATATGATTGTTTTTTTTCTTATGCTACCTCCAGAGATCGTGATTGTTGCTTCATATTCGATTTTATTTTTCTTCCATTTTCTCTTTCGAACATGTATTTCTTTTTATTTTCCAGTTTATTGTTGTATGATTCAGTTTAATTGTGACCTTTTTGTTTTGGTGATTTCACATTTCTTTGTTCGAAGTATAATACATGTTTCTCTGTACTTATATTCGCGAAAATCTATCAGCATTCATTATCATATTCTGGTTTTTTTCTTTATTATGCTGCATCTGTATGAAGAACACACTAATTTATGGTAGAACCTTTTTTTCCTTTTGTTAATACCAAAATCATGTTTGAGAACAGAACTATCACAAATTTAATTTAGGTAGCAACACCTTTTTCTCATTACCAAATCTGGTAACACATTTTTTACTGTGAGTATAGTTTCGTTGTAACACTTTTCCTCCTCTGACTCACCAAAAAAAATTAGTTTGCTACCGCAAATTTAATTTAGATAACATCACTTTTTTCCCGTTACCAAATTTGGTAACACATTTTTTACTGTGAGTATAGTTTCGTAGAGTAACACTTTTCCTCTTGTGACTCACCCAAAAAATTAGTGTGCTATCACAAATTTAATTTAGATAGCAACACTTTTTTCCCCTTTACCAAATCAGGTAACACATTTTTTACTGTACGTATAGTTTCGTAGAGTAACACTTTTCCTCTTGTGAATGTTGTTCTCATTATTTTTGCACGTGGTCGAAATATATGTCGGAGCTTTTGTTTTTTGTGTTTCTTGGCACTTCAATCTAAAGCTGCATTTTCTAGTACCAGCTATGGGTGAGAGGAAATAGTTGTTGGGGTGCCTAGTAATCCGAAACAAGCTGGATGCCCTAGTAGTAACAAAAGGATTCCGTCCCATGGAGAGTCGTCATTTAAAAAATCATCTCGTAGTTGCTCTCATTGCAAACAGAGAGGCCACTACACTTCAACTTGTAGTGTGGACGTTTCTATTGCTTCTAATGCATCTGTTGAAGGAAATCCACCAACACGTAAAAGGAAACCCAAGTGCTGCAATGTTTGCCGTTCTCCACATCATACTAAGACCAAATGTCCTTACTTTATTAAACGAGCGGGTTGAAAAATAATTCTGTGTCGTAATTTGAATATTTAATTATCTTCTATGTTGTTAAGCAGTACATTTCAACTGGTTGAGACATTTGTTTTTCAATTATTGGAACTTATATTTCTGTTTGTACTTACTATTTGGATTATGAACAAGGGACTACAAATCAGAAATATTTGATGTCACATTGGTTTTCAAAATTTTAACTTAAATTTTTTTGTTACAAAACTTAATAATTTTTCATTTATTTTCAACACTATGTCTATTCCAATATCCTTATTTACATTTTGTTTTGTTACTTACCGCTAACAGAAACACATGTTAATTTTGTTACCTAATTTCCCTAAGCTTACATTATTAGTTTTCTTAGTAACAGAAAAAAAAAAATTGTTCAGATCGCAAATTCACCAAATTAAAACAGCTCACATCCCAATTTAAAATTTGATACCAATTTCCTAATCTAACATTATTATTTTTGTGAGTAAGCAAAAGAAAATTTTGTTGCATCAACTATCACAAAATAACAATAGTTACCATCACATAACTATCACAAATTCAAAAAATCTACCAACCAATTTTTCCCTGTTACCAATTGTGGACGCACAATTTTTTTACAATTAACAAAGTTTAATAGAATAACACTTTTCATAGTGTGACTAACAAAAAAAAAATTGCTCACAGACGCTTTACCAATTTAACAAAAGATAGCATCACCTAATTATCACGAATTTAAAAAAGTTACCAATTACTACATTTTGCCTGTTACCAAATCTGGGAACAAGATTTTTTCCCTGCTTACAAGAGTTCCATGGTATAACACTTCCCATTTTGTGAGTAACCAAAAATAAATTTATTCTGATTAAAATTTACAGAGTCACACCAAATTATGTTTGATCGCACACCTTTTACAAATTTAAATTTATTTTTTCTTTTAACCCAGCTATTGAGAGAAAAAAAATCTTTTTGTACTCATTCACTAATAAATAATCCTGTGGCAAGAGACGAGCAAGTGAAATCAACATATCCCTTTGGTTATCAAAATCTCCTTGTGTGTAGCTCCCTGATTTGGCGTCGTAGACATTAATCGTATTGCTTCGAAAATCCATCTCATAAGTAGCCCAACCACCAATTACTCTAAATGTACTCACCACCTATTGCAGTAGATATGTCAAACTTAAGAAACAGTTACTCCATCTATTACTCTGCTAAGAACTAAATAATTTATGTTACTAACCTTGTCATATTCCCATCACGGTTTTGAATTCCGCCATCTTGGTCTCTTGCCAACCACGAACCTAGCAAGTTTAGATAAAGTAATAACAACAAAACCCATAGAGTTCCAAATTGGAATAGAAATGGCACGAAATTCAATCACTGGATTTCAAACATGCATTTAAATGCATTCTAATTTCACAAATATAAATAAAGTATGGCACCAAAAAAAAAGTTATTCTTCACACATATTTTTTTGTCATTTACCTTTGACAGAAACACTAGTTCTACTGTTACCTAATTTCCCTCAGCTAACATTATTAATTTTGTTAGTCACAGAAAATAATGTGTTCAATTAAGAACTTCACCAATTACAAACATAGACCATCTCTGATTTTTGAAGAAACCAAAGAACCAACGAATGAAACCGTTGCCAAAGTTACATGAATTTTTACATAACATAACTATCTTAAATTTTAAAAAGCTACCCACTTATTTTTTTCCCGTTACCAAATCTCTATGGAATCACACTTCCCATTTTGTGACTAACAAAAAAAAATTGATTTAGAAAAAGATTCATAAATTCTCAAAAGGTACTATCACAAATTTTTAAGAGCAACCCACACATTCTTTCCGTTTACCAAATCTGCAAACACAAATTTTTTCCAGTTACCAAAAATCTATGGAATCACAATTCCCATTTTGTGACTAACAAAAAATTTTTTTGTTCTAAACAAGATTCACAAATTCTCAAAAGGTACTATCACAAATTATTAAGAGCTACCCATACATTTTTTCCCGTTACCAAATCTGGAAACACAATTTTTTTCCAGTTACCAAAAATCTATGGAATCATACTTCTCATTTTGTGACTAACAAAAAAAATTTGGTTCACAACAAGATTCACAAATTCTCAAAAGGTACTATCTCAAATTTTTAAGAGCTACCCACACATTTTTACCCGTTACCAAATCTGGATACACAATTTTTTACCCGTTACCAAAGATCTATTGAATAACACTTCCCATTTTGTGAATAACCAAAAATAAATGGTTACAGCAAAAGACTCACAAATTATAAGTAGCTACTCTCACAATTTTTTTTTGATGCTAAACAGATTCTGATGACTAACACAAATTAAAGCGTGTACAAACGAAAGGAACTAAAAAATAAAAAACTTACCCCAAAAAAAAAGAACAAAAAAAATATATATACCGGCGGTTCATCTTCTTCGTCAGAATCTGACGAACTACCTTGTTCATCACCAAGCGAATCTAGGTCTTCTTTATCCATTGTGTTCTGCGTTGCTTCTGGCTCAACATTCTCTTCGCCTTCCTCATTTTTGCTTCTCGAACTAGGGTTTGTAGTTGTCATTTTTCTCAAATGGCTGGCTCGGTTCTGCAAGTCACCGGAAAAGATAGATAAAAGTATGGCACCAAGCACAAGAAAATCGAAAAAAAAATAGCAGACAAAATGAAAGCTTTTAGCTTACCAGAAAATCAACGTAAAAGAGAGGTAAACAGCAGATGTATATTATCCGGCCGCCTTTGTCAAAGAAGTTGACCGGAAAGTCACTAAAAAACACGGTGGAGAGAAACAGAAGATGAAACAAAAGTGGGTGAATGGATTTTGTTGACTGATATCTTTTAAATGAAAAATGGTATATTAGGTATCAAAGACTTTAATGTGATTAGTGTATTCTAGTAGTTTTTTTATCAAAAGAAGGGTAAGATTGTCTAAAAGTGCTAGATTTATAAGGAATTAAAAAGGTGACATTTTTTAACTTTCACTTATAAGAAGTGCTATTTTGACAATCCTCTCTTATTTGAATGTGTATTTTGTTAGTGATAAGATGGATATTTTTCCTAATAAAAAAAAAGATGATATATATTTTTGGAAGAAATATGAAAACAGCATTTTGAGATTAAAAAAATTAACATTGCTTAATTTGAAAAAAAAATAATAAAAATAGCATTTATAAATATTTTTGCCTTCTTTTCCTATTTCACATACTTTCTTTTAAATGTTAACGATGAAATTTTAAAGAGCGATGCTTTTGAATTTCAAACCTTTTTGCCCTTATTAGCGAGTCAATTTAAGATACGCTACGAATATCCACATTCATATCATATTCGTAGTAACTTATTATTCAGTAGCGATCACCAATGTCGCCTCTACAGCCGCGAACGACCACCGATAATGCGATATGCTTGGTATAAACATACGTTTTTCACCACAATCACCACCATCTTCATTCCGCCACCGCCATCATCGATGGCGTGGTGCGCTTGGTACAAATATGAACGAAGATACATATTTTGTATATCTCTTGTAAGTTGATTGTAATTTATAAAAACAAAGAACAATTAGGATATGATATTTTCAATTTTTTATGCAGTAATTAGGGATACCATTTGCCATTTTTCCCACTATTTTAGTATACATTTTTTGTCGATTCGGACACTTTTTCACGAATGGAGGGAGCAAGTCAATTTTTCCAAAATAAAAAGCAAAACTAGTGAGGCTATAACAGAAAAATGAGGACTTTTTAAAATTACTCAATAATGTTTTTTCATCGATTCTGGAAGGGCTATACGCTTGTTCAAATTTAAAATAGTGTATAGTCCGTCGAAAATAGATGGAAAATTATTATTTAATAAAATTAATAAAATATAATATATGGTAGTATAAGTAAGATGTTGTTTGTTAATTATTTTTAATTTTTTTTGAATAATATCATTAAAATTTCAAATCTAATTCACACCTATTTTTATAGATAATTTTCAAAGCCCTCTTTCTTCTCAAAATTGATCTGAGACAAACTATTTACATCTCAAACAAATTGTTTTGTATTGATTTTGTATGAGAATTGAGGTGGTTCTTTTTAATAGCAAATTTCTATTTGTCTCCCTAAATTATAAAATAATAAAGTTGCCTTGCTGCTACTGAATCGGTCCTCAACGCGTACAATTCTGGGTCGGAATTGGCCGTAGACAAATCGTTAGTAAATTTTCTGCTAATTTAACTACACATTCAACGTTTTCCAATGAAGACAATTAATCAAACAATTCGAGGCGAGATGTTTAGAATTATTCAAACCTGTCTGAAATTTATATACATGTACTTGTTCAGAACCCGATTAAAAAATGATAAACATGAATTTTCTCATCTTTATAAGAGTAATTGATGTCAATTTATATTGAGAAATCATGTTTGTAAAGAGTTTTGTTCTTAAGTATTGTTTTCTTGTGAAAGATGATGCTCGTTCGTTGTTTGTTTGATTTTACAGAAAATTGGAGTTAATCTTATGAAAATTGAGCATGATAGGTTAAAAGTACACTTCGATAGGAGTTCATAGACGAAAACAGATCTAAAATCGGAGTCGAAACGAGGGAGAACGAGCCGATTGAAATTTTTTGCGCGCAGACATAGTGGCATGCGTCCGCATGACCAACCGCACAGTCATACGAAAATCGCGAAAAGAGTTACGAGTTTTCCATGCAGTCGTGCATGCGGTCCCGCATGCGACCGCATTGCCGACAGACTCCTCCAAGTTATTTCCTTCTCAAAATATACTACTTTCCTTAACTCAATTCATTGCTCTACTTTAATTGTACTCTTTCCCCAACTATATATACTCTTCTATAGCATAGAAGATACATCTTTTAATCCTTTAATCTCTTATCTTTTTTTTTCTATTATTTTAGATTAGGTCAGTTTAGATTTATTTGCTTGGAGGAGTTTTGAAGATTGGGAGAAGAGAAGAAAAGACACTCAAGAACTAAGAATTCGCCTACGGATTTTATGTTATTTATTGGATATTGTCTATGATGTCTATAAGTAACTAATTTCCTTTTATCCTAGGATTAGAGAGTAGATAATTAACTTTGATTTTTATTTGATTGATCAAATACGACCTTCTCTTCTTTATTATGTTCTTGGTTTGATTTGTTTGCATAATTGCTTAGCTACTAATTTTGCTTTATTTGATGTGTTAATTTGAGATCAGAAGAAGATTATTAGCACTTGATCTAGAACATAGGACATACATTGCAAAATAACCGGAAGGGGACGAGCCTTGTGTGAGAGCATTGGTTTAATCGATCTTTTTGGAGTTGTATGCATATAATGTTTGTCGGGAACGAAAATCCTTGCATGTGATCAACGGTTTATTCGCTACGGAAGTAGGTGATGGTCCCGATACGAGTTCTGGTATATGGAGGGGGGGGGGGAATACACCAGATAGGAATTTTAAAAACAACCCCCTGAAAATACCACAACTGAGTAAGAGGACTCAGCTGGAATCACAACTGAGTAAGAAAACTCAGCTGGAAGAGTGGTGTTGTGCGGAATGTGGTGGAAACAACAATAACTCGTATAAAACAACTCACGCTTAGATGCAAGGTCGGTCAACAACCAAATCAGTTGAAATGTAAAGATGCAGTTTTGAGTGCTGGTTAGTTGGTCAGTTAGAAATGCAGAAAGTAACTGAACTGAAAACACAACACAAAGGAATTACGTGGTTCGGAGAGAACTCCTACGTCCATGGGGAGTTGTGAGTCCACACAACTCAGTCCAAATTCTTTAGGACAGCTACCACAAAGCTTACGCGGGCTTTGCAACCGTTCAGATAAGTTTACGGGTACTTATCAACCTTACAGATAAGTTTGCGGGTACTTATCAACCTTTCTACTCAATTTCGGGAAGAGCAGGATCCTAACAACCTTTTTAGAGGATGTGTATAAGGGTGGGTTTTCCAACTAATAGCTCTAACAAAGAAGTGAGCTAGGATCTAAGCTTGAACGAATGAAGACTCAAACTAAGATCGAAAACACCAAGACAGATTCTAACTCTCTATGAACTCTCAGCTGGTGATGTTCTTAGAGAATGATTTCAGTTTAGCTTGTGCACAGTATAAAGTCGTTCTTTCGCTCGTCTGTCTCTTCTCTGTCTTCTATCTTGATGAATGAATGAATGCCTCTATTTATAGGCGGTGAGAATCAACTAGCCGTTGGAAGAGCCGTTGATCTCTGTTCTGTGAAAGCGATGGTTTGTCTCTCATCTCTGCAGATTTTCCCGATTTGGCAACTGTGAACTTCTGTTTTCCTTCTGAGACAACCTTGTGTTGGGCCAAATGAGGTAATGACAGAATGTCAAACCTTCACGTGACTTCCTATTTGAAATTCAAATTTCAACCTTTGTCTTTCAATATTGGTTAGTCGGTTGAGGCGTTTGATCTTCATCTGAGTGGTCTTCAGCTGATGTTCCATCTGATCGCTACCTTCATCTGACCTTCTGTCTGAATAGGAACAGTTGAACCCTCAGCTGCCTTGAACTTCATGTTGTCGATCTATCAGATTAAGTCCTGCAACTGATGTTCCATCTGATCAGGTGGATTGTCACTTCTGATGAACAGTTGATTACTCAAATGTTTTCTTTCATCCGATGTTCTATATCCGAACGGTTGGCTTGAACGCTCAGTTGTCTTTCTTACATCTGATGTTCCACATCCGAGTTTCCATCTGAAGTTCTATCCGAGTATAGTCATGTTGCCGTCTTCAGCTGGAGTCCTATAAAGATAAAATTTGAACATTGCTCAAACAGCGAGCCTAAATACTAACATTAGGATATGACAACATCTACTCGGTTGGGGTCAGTTGATTTTGGAATCAATCAAAACTTTACTAAATTTCCTAACAGCAGGTTTAACTAATTTCGTCATAGTTCTAAGAAGAGTTGAGTTTTTGAGTTAATTGATTAATTGATTGAATCTTGAAGTTGATTTTCTATTGAAATCGAAGACTTAGGATATCTTTTGTCATATTTGAATCTTTGATCATTTCTGCTATTTGCCTTTTCGTTATTTGTTAGATTAATAATTCAAACTAAAGTTCGGAGTCTAAATAGAGGAAAAATGATTGAACGTAGTACTTGCTAGAATTAAATCAATCTCCGTGGATACGACCTTGCTTTCCTATACTCAATTACACCCGTGCACTTGCGGTGTGAAAGAAATTAGCGAACAAAAAATTAGTCATTTACGTTCCTTCCTAAAAAAAATTTGTATAGCAATACCCGTCAATTGGGAATTGACCCGTCTACCACCATGGTTGCAGGTCGGAACAGGCCCCTTGACCATAGCATTAATTTATAAGTGCTTAATTTATGAAACTCATTTAGAATTTATAGATCCAAAATTTAATAGAAAAAAATTGATTGTATTATTCGTTATCGTCCTTAACCGTATAGTAAACTTTGCTAATTACAATTATAAATTATGCAAACTTCGAAAACCGACAATTCTAGATTTTAGAAAATACATGAAAAACATGCATAGCATGAAAATTTCCCGAGTTGAGGTACCCGTTGGTTGAGAATTGGCTTGTCTACGCCACGTTTTCGGGTCGGAATCCGCCCGATGACCACAGTTTTGATTTATAAGTGCGTAATTTATGAAATCCGTTTAGAATTTATATATACCCAAAATTTAATAAAAAAGATTGATTATACTATTCGTTCTCGCCTTTAAATGTATAGTAATATTCGCTAATTACATTTATGAATTATGCACAGTCGGAAATCCAAGTACAAATTAGGGGTGTTCATCTGAATCGGAACCGGCCGGTTAGATACGGAACAGAAACCGTGGTCAACGATTTTCAAACCAGAACTGTGGTCAACGGTTTTCGAACCAGAACCGTAGTCAACGGGCCGGTTCCGGTTTAAATGTCTATGAACCATGAATCGGCGGTTCGAACAATTTTTTTATTTTTTCTATCTTTTTTTAGTTATAAAATATGGTTTGTATTAATTCATGTTAATTGTATGGTTTAAGAAGAAAAATGACAATTATAATGATAAATGGAAAAATATATATATAAGGTTCAAATATGAACCGGTGGTTCGTTCGGAACCATGGAACCGTGTGAAAATATAAGATTTTAATTGATCATACATTGTATAAATGAAGATATATTTTGTTTTATATCGATTCTATACATTATATTGAAGATTATTGAGTTTGAAATACAATATAATTTATATTTTCAACGATAAAAAAAATTTAAAAAAACTAAAATTTTAGACGGTTCGGGCCTAGAACCAGCGGGTTGGAACCGGATCCGGAACCGTGACTGCGGGGGCCGGTTCTGAACCGGAACCTTAACTATGGCGGACCGGTTCAAGTTCCAACATCCTTGAATCGGAACCGATGGTTTCGATCCGATTCCGACCCGAAACCAGACCCGTGAACACCTCTAGTACAAATAACATAAGAATTAATTCGTGGATGACGATTCTAGATTTTACAATAAAGAATAAAGAATAAAAGAATGGAGATGTATCACGTGGGATCCCGAGTTGAGGTACACGTCGGTTGGTAATTGGCTCGCCTACCTAATTAATTGGTTGAATTACAATTACTTATTTTTTATCAAATTAAATAAAAACTTATTAAACTACTTCAAATTTTAGTTCGGTCAACCAATAAATTAGGCAAATTATTTTGGAACCATTTATTCGGCCAACTAATAAATTGGTTCCTATATTATTTATTTGGTCAACTAATAAATTAGCCAAATTAAATTAAATTAATTTAAACCAATAAATTAGCCAAATTATTTTGGAAATTGCTATTGCTGCTGCTTCTTTTTCATGCCGACGAGATCCACTTTCGTGAATCGGGCAGCGAACTCGGTGTCGTAGACCGATTTTTTGGCCGGATCGGAGAGGACTGCTCACGAGTTGACGACGAGGCGGAAGGCGGAGTCGGAGAAGGAGAATTTATTCTTGTGGGGTGGAGGAGGAGGGCGAGGCAGCGGTATTGCTGAGCCGCTTGTTGTCGGCGGCGAGGAAGACCTCGGCGACGACAAGGATCTGGTCGGAGCCCTCGACAAGCGGCTCCGTCTCCTGAGGATGGTGAAATCGCGGCAGCCGCCGAAAATTTTGTCGCGGAGGAGCTTCTCCGCGATGCCTAAGAGGCGCTCGGCTTCGGCGCAGCTCGTGGTGGTGCGGTGCTCCATCTTTCCGGCTCAAATCAATGGAGATCTACAACTCAAGCTCTTGCTTTTCCCAGACATAGAAAACAATGTTTACTCATTTCATGTCCTACTGCTAAAAGGATCGTCGTTGTCATCGTTGATGGATGCCCCTTTTTTTTATTCTCTCTCTAAAATAAAACAAGAGAGAGAAAAAGTAAAGAGATTTAGAAACTAAGTCTATATAATTAACAATACCCATACTATCCTACTTTTACTCCACTCACAACTACCTTATGAGTTTTCTTAATCTCCGTGCCAAGCTTCAAATGATTCAATTTTTCGCGAACGGAGGAAGTAGTTATTTATTCGGCCGACTAATTAATAAACTGACCAAATAAAAGCAGTGGTGCAAAAGATGAGAAAATACACATTGATTCTATGTATTTATAAGTTTTTCAATATGTGTAGTTTTATTAAAAAAACAGATGTGGGACACAAGATTTTTATAGATATTTAAAATCTATTATTTAAATTTGAATCATCACGTCCTATTTAATAAGAATAATGTTGTAGGGTTATAGTCATGATACACTTGAATAGTCACAAGGTAAAAAAAATTAATAAACACAACATAATAATTGTCGATGTGAGATAAAAAATTTGTGAAAAATATATATTAAATTAAGCAATCAAATTTTTGAGAATAGGTGAACAATTAAAATATACAACGAATCAACCGTTTTGGAAAAAAAGTTAGATTCCCGCATGCATGAGTATTTTATATGGTAGAAAGTTTAGATATATATATATATATATATATATATATATATATATATATATTTAAATAAGGAAATTTCAATAATCAATAGTATATATATAATATTATTTATGAATCAAAAATGCATAAAATAGGAATTTAAGATAAATAGGAATACTATATTATGGTTGCGCCATGTAAGAACTAAATTCAAGGGGAGACTTCGAATCCACATCGGTATTAATAATATATATTAGTGTGCAACCCTTCAAAAATCGACGGGATATTATTAGGCGCAATTTTTTTGGTAGTTATAGAAATTTATTTTGAAAATATTTTTTTTCTAATTAAATTCAAGAAAATTGTTTCTCAATTCTCTCGTTTTTATTTACTATTTGTGATCTTTTAGTTTAATTTATTCCACATTTTCATTATTAAAATTATTAGCCACAATTTATTGATAGTTATAAAAATTTATTTTGAAAGTGAAATTTTTAAAATTTAACTAAATTCAAGAAAATTGTTATGCGATTCTCCCGTCTTCATTTACTATTTTTGTTCCCTTTTTAGTTTAATTTTAATCCAAATGCTTCATTAAGATTACTAAAATTATTAGGCGCAATTTACTTGATAGTTATAAAAATTTCTTTTGAAAGTGAGAATCTTTAGCAGTATGTAATTTAATTCAACAAAATTGTTCTGTGATTATCTCGTCTTCATTAAATATTTTTATCCTTTTAGTTCAATTTAATTAACATGTTTTAGTAAGATTCAAGAAAATTATTTTGTGATTCTTTCGTGTTTATTTACTACTATTTTTTATCCCTTTTGGTTCAATTTTAATCCAAATATTATTACGAATATTAAGAGTAATTTGCTTGGTAGTTATAAACAAATTGAAAATTAAAATCTTTAGTATTTAATAAAATTCAAGAAAATCGTTATGCTACTCTCCCGTCTTCATTTACTATTTTTGATTCAATTTTAATCCACAAGGTCCATTATTTTTATGTTCTTAAGAGGCATGAACATTAACATTCAATCTAAAATCTCAAACTTGAAACAACATGGCATAAACTTCTACTAATTTAAAAAAAAAAAAAAAAACTTAATGTTATAACCTTTATCTGTTTTGATAAAAAAAAGAAGGAAGAAAAAAAATCACATTATGTTAATTGAATTAATGATCATTACATATTCTTTCTTTAGTAGGCATGAACAATAAGGCCAAATTAATCTTGATGGGGTCGAGATTTGCAATCCTTAAACATACCGATGTTTAAGAATCATTAACACATAATAAGTACCTTGTATCGACGAGATTATGTTTGAGAAGAGTTTCTCCACGTGGATTCCGTCCTTGAATTCCGACCTACAAAGCGTAATGCTGGGTTGTGTGCCGGCGTCGCGTCTCCGGCGATCAAGTTAGTGTATATTCAACACAAGACTTGAGAGGAAAACCAACGAGTTCTATTGTAAATCAGAGGTAAGATACGTGATACCTGCTGTGGTGTTATAAAATCTGTATATATATACCTGTAAGAGATAAGGGTATTTTAGCCATTTCAGGGAGACTTGGGAAGTCTCCCAACTGCCTTTGGTAGGGGAAGTTTCCCTACTTTAGGTGATGTGATAGGTCGGTACTGATGTCTTACACAAGATATTTATGCCTTGAGAAGGCAAATCCGTACTGCACTTTAGACCAACTGTCAATAAAGTGTAAAAGGGGAAGGTTGCCACAAGGTAACCTTCCTTAGGAAGCATGATTCCTTTATTCAGAGCAGACTTCCCCCACTATTCCAAACATTGGGGCAAGGTTGTCGTTCAAGTTAGAGAATAATGAGAGTGTTAGTGGAAGTCTGCTACAACCTCGCCCCAATGTTTGGAATAGTGGGGGAAGCCTGCTCTGAATAAATGAATCATGCTTCCTAGGGAAGGTTACCTCGTGGCAACCTTCCCCGTTTACACTTTATTGACAGCTGGTCTAAAGTGCAGTACGGATTTGCCTTCTCAAGGCATAAATATCCTGTGTCAGACGTCGGTACTGACCTATCACGTCACCTAAAGTAGGGAAGCTTCCCCTACCAAAGGCGGTTGGGAGACTTCCCAAGTCTCCCCGAAATGGCTAAAATATCCTTATTTCTTACAGGTATATATACAGATTTTATAACACCACAGCAGGTAACACGTATCTTACCTCTGATTTACAATAGAATTCGTTGATTTTCCTCTCAAACTTGTGTTGAATACTAACTTGATAGTCGGAGACGCGATGCTGGCACACAATCCGACGTTACGGTTTGTAGGTCGGAATTCAAGGACGGAATCCACGTGGAGAAGCTCTTCTCAAATATAATCTCGTCGATACAAGGTACGTATTATGTGTTAATGATTCTTAAACATCAGTATGTTTAAGGGTTGCAAATCTCAACCCTGTCAAATCTAAAACTGGAATCATCACTTAATTAATTCAAACCAATGGTCTGGAAGAAAACATACTTTTCTCAACGGCTGCACAATATTCGAAAGATCAATCGGTGATTGTATACTTCATGAATTTCTAACTCTGTAGTGTGAGTAGAAAAATATTAAAAGTGATAGATATTAATCATAAAGTAAAAAAATGTGTTATTTCAATAATGAGAGTTTGTTTCAATAATGAAATACATTCCTTTGTTAAAATGTTTAAAAATTGTGAAAAATTATTCTATATTTTCTTATATTTACGCCAATTTAATAATTTTTCAAATTAAACAAATTTTTATTGGTTTCCTAATAATAAGCAAGCTAAAATATTTTTTTGCTTGGCCAACTACGTAATTGGCCAAACGAAATTTATTGTGCAAAACAATTGTGAGATTAGAAAATATACATTAATCTCGATTATTTATATTGATTTCCTAAGAGTGGAGTTTTAAGGTAATAGATGTGGGATAAGACCGTATTTAATCTACGAAAGAACATCAAATTAATAATATTATATTATTCTATATGCAAATTAACTCAAGTTTAAAAAAATAATATTTCATTCATGCGCCACTATAGAGTTATATCTTTTGATTAATTAATATTTAATTAAAATTCAAATATTGCCAATATAACGATTGCCCAAATTAAAATTTATAATAAAAATAAATTATTTATTTGACCAACTAATTAATCGACCAAATCAAATTGATTGTGCAAATAATCTTGAGATGAGAGAATAGATATCTATTTTGAGTATTTATATAGGTTCTCCAAGAGTAGAGTTTAATTAAAAAACGATGTGAAAATTTGTATATTAAATCTAATAAACACACACACACACACACACACACACACACATATATATATATATGAATAATAATACTTAAAATGTAGATTTAAGATAAATATGAATACCCAATGGAGGCCGAGTCACGTAAAACCTTAATGTGGTTCCTTTTATTGAGTTTCAATGATGATCAGTCTTGTAATAAATCAATGTGGAACTCATTTTATTAAAGTTTTTAGAAGATGTAAAATAGTCCATACTCATAAATCAATTGTATTATCCACTTATCTAAGTCTTCTACGAACATATAATTTATTTCGAAGGATTGTGCATTGTAAAAGTTATTATTAATATTTACTACACATTTTTTATGATCATATTGTAGATATGATTCAAGTGATTAAAGAATCAACTAATTAATTGAGTGATGCAAAATAATTACACCTTCTTGTTTAATTCTTGAGCAGGTGGGAGTTTGAGATTTTAAGTTCTGTTATGAGCTCTAAAATCTTATAACAGTTCGAGAAGAATGTTGATTTTATTGAAAATAGAGAACTTCAAGAATTGGTTACAATATAAAATTAAACTGCTAATTAATAAATTGATGAAAGAAAGGATGAGAAAAAACTACATATATTTATTCGGCCTACTAATAAGTTGGCCAAATTATATTAGTGGTGCAAAGGATGAGAGATTGCGTAATGATTCTAATCATTTATAAAGTTTTCAATAGGTGAAGTTTCATCTAAAACTGATGTGGGATGGAAAAATTAATTGTTATTAATATTTATAAAATTTTATTTTATTTTAATAATTTAAAAAAGGAATAACAAAATATTAAAGGTCAGATGGCTCGTATTTGAATTTTGCTTATTAACTATTGAAAGTTACCATTATTTATATCCATTGAAAAGATTCTATGGACAATCATTTTGCGCTATATAGGATCTAAAATTAAGGGGAGAGCTTGAATCAACATTGATTTTAATAATATATACATATAGATAGATAGATAAAGACCAATATATTCGAAACATTTGACAATACTTAAAATTACGTATTTCAAGGATTTACACGATCATGCGATCTCATAATCATTCGAAAGTATGTGGTGAATGAGCATATGATTCTATCTACTACACTATCACCCAAAGTAAACATTCATTTAGTGACTGTTTCCCTCGACAAGTTTCCAGTGCAGAAGTTGAGAACGAACACCTACCAGAAAGATGTCGATCGACTGAAGCCTTGTGTTGAGAGCTCATTCCATGACCTCCTCAATAGTTACAAACCGGCCCTTCTCAATCGACAGTTGAGCTGCAACTCCTATGGCTATGGAAACCAATCCATCGTGCAAGCCTGCTACGGGAGCTTGCGTGCCCTTTGCTCTTACTGCTGCCAACAAGTGAAGATGTTCCAGATAGCTAGAACCGTGATGTAACCCGTCATACCTGATTGTCGAAACTCAAAATTAACTATTCATAGCCGGGCACACTATCAAATCAGACGAGTTGTATCGATATAAATTTGTGATAGTTCAACTGCAACTTGTATTTAATAGATACTCCCACCGTCCCATTACATAATGCCCATTTGGTCAGACATGGATGTTAAGTTATTTATGATAAAGTTGGAAAGATGAAGTAACTTTTTCGGGGTATTTCTGTTAAATCAAGTAAATTATGTGTTGTGTTTCCATTTTAGAAAATTGGTATAATGAAATGGGACGTCCAATAAGGAAAATAGGTACCATGAAAAGGGACGGCTGAAGTAGTTAATAAAGAGAAACCTACTTGATACGATCATCCTCGGCTTTTAAGGTCTTGACACCGTCTCTTCCCTCTGCTCGAGTGCCCCATCGGACTATGCTTTCAGGGACAAATGCCTCACCCTGCAGCATTCTCTATAAGTAATTCTTGATCTGCTATAAATGAGGCCTAAACAATCTAATCTAGCAGCATATGTTGTAAAATCGAGTAAGGCACTTAGCATCATTGGCTCAAAATTTCAGAAGGATTTTGATTTACCTTTCCGATGTCGCCAACAACAGATATCTCTTGTTCATTTTTACTGCCTTCAGCAAACATGCAGAGATCAAGCATGCCCCGTGAACCGTTTTCAAATTCGACAATTACATATGCGTTATCGATTATATCTGGCACCTGCAGAAACAAGAAACTGATCACCAATAGGTGCATAAGATGATGATTCACATATACACATTGCAAAAACAAAGAAACCGAGGAGAGTTCATCAATTTGTGGTCCTTTTCAACTGGTTATGGATAACGGTCCATTTTAAATGCAAAGAGAAAAGGGTTCGGACTTTGCTCTTCAGCTCTAAACTGTTGTCGACTTCCACTCAAGAAGTGTGTTGGCTAACCTCGCTCCCCTGCCTTCTTTACTCTGATATCAGATCTCTAAGGATGTAATTTGTAATGCAGATATCAAATGTTGGTCTCTCTTTCTGGAGATCATAAACATAAGCCACAAGAATTGTAATTTTCTAATGCCATCCATCACTTTTCAAATATCGTTTAGTTTAAGCCGACTAGCAGCGTACAAAATTAAGAGAAATGTATTTTCTTCCCTTGCAAATACTAGTACAGACATTTAATCTCAATAAACTTTGTGATAGGCTACACGATATGCTTGAATCGTTGCTTTTTATTAATTATCTTCTCATTTTCTACCATACATCCAGAAGCAGGATTCTCACACCCTTCTTGTGATCACATTCTCACATGTTTAATTATCTCCAACATATTTGCCTACAGATTTAAATGCATGAGCTTTCATGACTACTTTGGATTTTTCAGCTTTTGATTATGGGAACTCAAAAATCCACAAAGAATTTGTCTCAATATAAATGTTCGTGGTTCGTCTATATGATAAAGCACATAACTCCTAAACGCAACAAACCTTACATGCTACAAATATGAAAATCTGATCTTGAAGGATTACCTTTCCATCATAAATTTCATCTTTATGATTTACATCTATAGCTCCAGAAGCCATGACCCGGACGGGATTCGCACCAGTAAATAGTGTCATGAGATCGAAGAAGTGGCAGCATTTCTCTACCAGAGTACCGCCAGAGTTACAGTTGAATCGGTTCCAATTGTTGACCTACAAAAATAATGGGTTAAGAATCTTGCTTGGTGAAAGCCAGACATGTGCAGTAGCACTAAGTACCTTGACTAGAAACGGGAAACGGTGTTCACGGATAGCCACCATTTTGACTTGTCCTAGATTTCCCCCTTTAACCACATCAATCAGTTTGGCAACTGGTGGCATGTATCTATATTCTAATCCAACTTGTACCAGCACATCTGGTCTGCTTTTAGCAGCATCTATGACCTGAAAAACGACGCTGAATATCCTGATAGTTGATCACACTCTTTTTCAGACAAAGATTGCAGTAATATGGCCTTAGACATATAATAAATCAGCATAAAGTAAAGGATTATACGGCATAACACGTTATGTTTCATATGCACATTGCTAGTTCTATACTTCGTCCTGAAATTCTGGCATAATGTTATTTATACAAGTGCTTGATTAGATTCGTCCCAAGTACCGTTTAAGCACAGACGAGCTATACCAAATAAATATAGAGTTTGTCTAGCCACATCACATTCTAATATTTATAAACTTGTACTCCCTCCGTCCCATTGAGAACGTCCCCTACTTTTTGGCACGGTTATTAAGGAGCAAGAGTAAAATACTAGAAAATGGTAGGCCCCATCATTTGAATGGTTAAATATTTCCATTTATGGAAATGGGATGGACGAAAAAGGAAAGAGGGACATTATCAGTGGGACAGAGAGAGAATATACTAGCATAATAGATTACCAGAGATGTTTGAAAGTAGATGTGCGTATCAAAACATTACTGCCATCAATCAGGCTCAAACCCTCAGAATATCCCAATCGGTCACTTGAAAACAGTTGCAAAACGTATAAAATTTGTGTATGTGTGTGTGTGTGTGTATAATCGGCAAGGATAGTGAGTGAATTCAATAATTCATCTAGTTACTAGCTCACAGGAAAAACGGTGAAGAATAAGGATATCAAACTACTCATCTTATTCGGCATGAACTAGAGGGGTTATTTTGATGTAAACAATGACGACTACATCAAACACATACTTGACAGCTCTAGGTATCTCATTCTTTCCGATAGACGACAATATAAAAATCTTACTGGCCTCTCATTGCCAAGAAAATAAGTGGAGCAGTTATCTACAACAACATATCAGGCTCCTGATTCCACAACCTATTCACAGTAAACCGAAGATACTTATCTACAAGCAGCCAATTGTATCAGTAGCATTTCATTAATCCAACTAAACTCTTCTCAAATGTCCTCGAGTTTCAGTTATTTCGATGCAACTGAAGGCACCAACAACATTTTGACAACTGAATACTGAATTAAGAGGTATATGATAATTTCTAACTCATATCGAAACCACTATAAGCATGCTAAAACATTCCGGTATAAGGTGCTTACCTGTTTGCAATGCGCAACGGTGGTGCAGAGAGGCTTCTCCACCAACACATGATGGGGTTTGGGGTGGCTGATAATATCCATCAAGATTTCATAGTGAGTCATGTTTGGAGTGGATACAACTACTACATCACACACTCCACTATCCAACAGCTCTTTGTGACCACAAAATACCTTCAAATTAAACACACATACAGATACACATTCAAGTAAAAACTCAATCAACACAATCTAGCAACATATATCCAGAATCCCTTTTCCAATAATGAACTAAAAGATTAAGTTTCAAAACCCATAATCTTACACGCATAAATATTAAACAATTCGAATATCACCACATGAAACCAGACAAGAAACTGAAAAACTTGAGGGAAAAAAAAAATTAAAAATCGGCGCTTCAACTTCATTTGAGCAAAATATGATTCAGCACAGTTTAATCAGAAGAAAGAAGAGGAAGTATGGATGAAACATGAGTTGGTAGCTACCTGAATCGGCCAGTTGAAAGAGTGTGCAAGAGTGAGGGCTTGGTGTTGGGAAGCAAAGTGAGGATCGGCAACGGCAACCACAGCAACACCTTCATTCTTGAGGTGGTAGAGATTGATGAGATGCTCTCTTCCCATCATTCCAACTCCAATTATCCCATATTTTACTATTTCAAAAGCCATTATTCTTGATTTGGGATATCCTCACTTCACAAGCAGAAACTGAACATATTGATGTTATATTGATGTAGACAAATTGTGTTGTGGTTGTCCTTGTGGATCATATTTTCTTAGTTTTGTTTCCATATCATAATCATAAAACCAACTTCAATTTTCATTTTTAAACAAAAATCAATTTATATCTAATATCAAAACAAAAGTGTGGAATGAGAAAATCCTAAAATTAATTTTGACCAATTTTAATTAATTTTTATTAATTCTAATTTTTTTTTCTTATAATAAATTTCGACCAATTTTAATTAATCCTAATATCAAAACAAAAGCGAAACCGGCTCGAGTCGGCACGTGGCTCCAATCACCTTACTAAAAAAAAAATTGAAAACACGCGCCAAAGGGAAAAATTGATGCATTTATTTATTTATTTATTTTTATTCATTTTTTACCCTATAAATACACCTCTTCTTCCCTCATTTCATCTCACATCTGTCATTTCTTTCTCATTTCCTCACAAATTTGTACTCCAAAAATGTCTTCATCATCGTCGACTTCAATTTCGTCCCTCGAATATGAATCTCATGGCATCGACGAGGAGGTTTTGGAGCTTGTCTCCAACGTGCAACGAGTCGTTCATGCTCACATTGACGAGCATAAGAAGAAGAAGAAGAAGAAGAAGAAGAAGAAGAAGAAGAAGAAGAAGAAGAAGAGGCCGAGGTCATTCGTCTACTGCGACTGTGAAGGGGCATGTCACACGCCGATTACTTGGCCGACAATCCTACTTACGGTGAGCACTTTTTTTGACGTCGTTTTCGGATGCATAAGCATCTTTGTTTGCGCATTTGTAAAACGTTGGAGGACAACGTCCGCTAGTTCAAGCATCGAAAAGATGCATTGGGAAGACGAGGGTTGACGTCGATGCAAAAATGCACGATGGCAGTAAGACAACTAGCCACCGGTGGTGCAGCTGATGTCTTCAACGAGTACCACAAGATCAGAGATAGCACAGGCCGTCTTTGTCTCCACAAGTTTTGCAGAGCTGTCATCGAGCACTTCGGCGACAGGTACTTGAGGAAGCCAAACGCTTCGGCGTCACTTCGCAATTGCTGCAAATGCATGAGGAGCGGCACGACTTTTCGGGGATGCTCGGGAGCCTGGATTGCATGCACTGGGCATGGAGGAATTGCCTAAAAGGGTGGGCGGCTGCCTATACACAAAGCGATCAGGGCGAGCCAACATTGATTTTAGAAGTGGTGACGTCACAGGATTTGTGGATCTCGCATGCCTTTTTTGGATGTGCTCTTTCCAACAACGAAATCAACGTTCTCAACTAGTCGTGTAATACCCGGCTTTTCTTTTCTGACGAGAAATAAAAATTTTCTAAGAAATTAAGGCTTTGCACTTCTAAATTAATGAAATTCAGTTATAAGAATAACGGCGAACTCCGTTTCGAAAATAAGTTGCAGAAGTCGTTCAACCGACTACTGTATTAGGTTTTTCGTGCCCGATAAAATTTTCGTTCGAGAACTCAGATCGAAAAAGCGTCTGACTTTACATTCACTTATTTTGCGATATGAGTCTAATGGTAAAAGTCAGTTTTATTTATTTTTCCGGGCAAATTTTGGACTGTCACGTCTCGACTTTTTGAAGTTTTTCGGGAAACGAATCGTCCTTTCCGACTAAGTAAAATATTCCGAAACTAATGATCGTGTCCATTTTTGTCAAAAATGTGACCGTCTAAAAAAGTAAATGTTCGTTTTTAGTTTACAGTATTATATCCGGAAAAGTGGATATTTGGTAAAGAAATTAGTGTACAAATTGATTTTGTCTTCTACATTATAAATATCACCACAACTCTCTCCCTCTCTCACCTCCACAATCCCCCCCCCCTCCTCTATATGCTCTCTTCTCTCTCTTGTTCTTCCCATCTTCAAGTTTTCTTCAAGTTCTTCAAGCTTCTAAGTTCCATAACTTGTTCGATTCTCGATTAAAGTCAATTCCGATTGCATATTCGTAAAGGTCAGAGCTTCCTCTTTAATTCCAACCGAACAAAATCTATCTCTTTAATTTCTTGAAAATTTCGAAAATTGTAAGAGGTATAGGATTGATGTTCTAAGTTTATTACATGATTATTTATGCTTAGGATTAAGTTTCTATGGTTTGAATCAAGCATAAATCATGTTAGTATTAATTTGGTAATTTTTGAAATATATGTTCTTGTTTCTTTCGAAAATTTTGAGTTCATTTAGATAAGGTTTGAGCTTGAATTTAGATGTATGGTTTGTAGATTATGATTACATGCATTGAGATATGATTGCATGAATTGTTTGAGGATTTTCTAAAAATAAGAACAAGTTTGTAAGAGACAAAGAAGTATGATTTTTTTTGATTAAGTAAATCTTATATTATTGATGATGTGATGTGATATATAAGATGTAGGAAGCATGTAATTGATCATATAATTAAATTAGATTTTTCTAAAAAAATAAAAACGAAATCGTTGGAGGCGAAGAATCGTCAATAGAATTAGTTTTGATTATGATATAAGCTTTTGGATTGCATATTAGTTAATCTAAGTAGTTAATGATGATGAATTGAAAGTTTGAATAAATTCTAAGAATGTCGAACTTTTTGTAAGAGACGAAGAATTGAACATAATTGTCAATAGAAAAATAGAACGAGAAAACTAATCGAATATTAGTGATTGTACATGTGTTTGGTTTGTTGTTGAATTAATTGAGAATTAACTAACAACTTTGAAAAATCGAGTTCTTGAACCGATAAAAATGACGTGAATTGATTAAGTATTAGTTATAATGATGTTAGTGTGTTAATATGATCTTTGTTAAGTATAAAGATGATAGAAACTAATTTGGTTTGAATTGGATTAGTAGAACTTCAAAAATTAAAGAAAGTAAGTAAGTGTAGAAACAAAGAAACGAGAAAACGAGGGTTTGTATGTTTCCGATTGATGATATGGTTGATGTATTGATGATAAATATGATTATATGTACTTAGTATGAATTTCTTAGATTTTATAAAAATGTTTGGAAAAATCAACAACGGCGTTCGTTGCTCGATAAAAGTGACGTGTATGTTAGAAATTAATGAATGTTGATTGATCGAAGTATGATGTTAGTTAAGGAACATTTGTTTAGTTGATGACCATAGCATGAGATAATTGAATTAGAAGTTAAGGAAATTTTTGTGATTTGAAATTGAAAAGAAATTGTTAAGTATGATGTTAGTTGAAAAGACGAGATTGCTCGTCGTATTTTAATCGAGGAACGTGAAAGTATTTACGTTAAATGATTGTGTGACTTGACTTTTAAATTGATGGAAATTTCGTGCAAATAAAGGTGAAGGGTTGTATACGAAAGCAAGACTTTTGTTTATATACAATTGATATTTATTTCACTATAATTCTCCTATCTGAAATGTTTATTATTGCATAATTATTATTTGTTCAATTATCTCAATATCATAGATTATATAGTGTGTTGTAGATCACAAAAGATTATATAATCGGCATTTTATGAGATATAAACTAATATTCACAATCGAGACAACTTGGACGAGTTGTTGGTTTAGATTGTAGCATAATAGTATTAAATGGTTTATCTTGACAATTTATTTATGCTAGTACGTTAATCGTATTGAAAGGATCACAGTGAGATTAATTCTCTGTTCTGAATTATTGAGAATTAAAGATCTCGGTGACTTAAATAGTCTTAACCTTAATTGGGCTTATCAGTATGAATAAGTGTATGACTATTGCTTTGATCTATTATAAATGAGAACTTAATAGTGGTTCAAAATTTCGTATTTTGGGCGGTAGCAGTTCTTATTTGATATTGATAGAGCTGCAATAAGGATCCGTGTCCTATGCATAATGGGATGATGATATCCTCTCGAGGAACTTAATAAGCTTATCGTATTAAACCCTGCAGGTGGAATTAGTTCCGATACGATATTAAGTTTAAGGGGTAGCACTCGGGATAATTATTTAGTAAATAATTAATTGGTTAATTAATTGCTGTCAGAAGTATTTAATTAATTAATGGATATTCGAGAATCTTAAACATGGAGATTAATTAAGTCTAATACTAGCCCCGACTCAAATAAATAAATAAATAAGAGGGTAAGTCAGTATTAATTCTTTAGTGGAATGAATTAATATTTATATCTGATTTATATTTCTGGGCTGAATAGACTAAATCAGATATTATCGGGCCAATCTTGTTTAAGCTAGTAGATCCCTGAACTGGCCCAATGGCCTGTGTCTCTAGTGGGCTAGGCGCGTGTCTCCTACGGCCCATTACGGTTGTCTAGGTTCAATGAATGTGAGCAGTTATTTATCTATAAATACAAGGCTCATAAGACTCATTACTTACTTGCATTCTAAGCAATAAAACCCTAGAGAGAGAGAGTATAGGCGCCGCCCCCCACAGCAAGAGAGAGAGTACGAGGTCGATCACATCCATCGTCGTATTCTAGTCGGGAACAGTTCAGAAGGTCAACTCTGGAGTCGTTGTGCATCAAATTCGCAGGTATTTCGAACAAACATCCTATGATTGTAATTAAATTCATAGGAGCATGCTAGGTATGAATTTTGTATGTGTTTGTTAGATATTCATAATTGATCCGTGGGTTAAAGTTGAATTGGTTTTCAATAACCGGTTCCTACAAAAGGTTGTATAGCATTGATCGAACCTAGGAAAACGTGCGTCGAGTTTTTAAACGTCTAGGGTTTCTCGGCCAGTTTTGCCACCCTTCACGGAAACGGCCATAACTCTTTGCTCGTTTAACAAAATCGAGATCCGTAAATTGGACAGTAAAGTAGACTTCCGTGTCTTTCTTTTGACATAAGGCACATCCCCTGTTTCGAAATGCTCTGTTCTGTAAAGGCTCCAAACCTACTGACTTGTACAGGAAAAATTCTAAACTCATTTTCTTAAGTTGAATTCTTTAAGAACTTTTAAGTCGTTAAGAGTTATCGACTTCCGTTTTTAACTAATCTAAATGTCGAGTAAGGAACCGAGTTAGTTCTAAACGAGATGTGTCCGAGTCTCGTTTCTTTTTAAACCAAAAGGGGTTAGTTAAAGTGCAAACGCCTAAAAAAAAAAACTTAACCGAATTCGATTCTTTTTCTGTAATCGTCTCGACCAAATACTAAAGTTTGAATGTTTGCAATCAAAGGAGGAAGTCAAAATTAGAAGACAGGACGGAAGACCGAAGACAGAAGTTTGTGTTTGTTCTGTAACCGGTTAAGGTGGGCTTTTCTATATAACAAATAAAATGAGCGTTGCTCAAAATGTTTACTTATTGCTTTATAAGTGTGTTTTGAAAGTGATTATCAATGTATAAAAGAATTTGTTTTTGTGAGTTCTCTTGAGCCATTCTGAGTTAGCCAAAAGGGTGCTGACTAATCGATCGGACTCTGAGTTAGTCAAAAAGGACTTTCCAGGGTTAGTGTACACGGTAGCCGTTGTGTGTGGTACTCTGTTGAGGGGTAGCCAGCCACAGTGAGGAGCATTCGTGGAAGAAGAAAAGGCTTCTTCCCCGGCGTTGAAACAGAAGTTGGGCAATATGAACGAAACAACAGAAAAATCTTGATATCAAGTAAAGTATGAGAAAAATGTTTAGTAAGCACGGGATTGTTTTAAAAGGGAAAACCCCCGTTGTGTTACTCTTTAAATGCCTGATGAATCTATATAAAATCTATGATATGATTTCGGCAAAGTGCCCACTAAGTGCTTTTTGTACTTAGCCCTGTATGTATTTATAAATGTGTAGGTTGAGTGACGGAGATGACGGAAGTTGAGTAGAGGTCGTACTTAAGGAAAGAAGTTTAGTTGAGCCTCGATTTCACATCTGAAAATATGTTATCACTCTACGTTTTATTCCGCTGCAAAATACTTCTTTTTGATGTATAATCCTTTCGGTTTAAGTATTATGTACTTGAAACCCTAGAGATCTTCGAGACAACTTTTGTCGAGTGATCTTTCGAGATTGTCTCTCTTTTGATTAATCGAAGTACTTCATGTTTACCATCTTATCTAAGTTATGTCAGTTCATCATTTATTCAGTAAATTCCCCTTTCTTCCCCGCCTCTTTAATCCAACCCCTAGTCGCACCCCGGCTTTGTCGTCCCTTGGGATTTGGGGCTGTGACAAGTCGCCCTTGTTTGCCGATGTGCTTGAGAATAAGGCTCCGGAGTGCAACTTCACCGTCATGGGTCGACAGTACGACAAGGAATACTATTTGACCGACTAGATCTACCCTTCTTGGCCAACACTAATCAAGGCTCCTAAAATTTCAACTGACCCGAAGTCGGCAAGGTTCAAGAAGATGGAGGAAGCAACGGGGAAGGACATCGAGCGAGCTTTTGGAGTTATCCAAGTCTGATGGGGAATAATTAGGAATCCGGCTCAGTGCTGTTATACGAGGCACCTCCGAGATATCATATTCACGTGCATTATTTTATACAATATGATAATCCTCGAGAGAGAGGATGCAGAGAATTGGAGAGACGACGTAGATTCTCCGTCCACTAGTGGTGTATCAACAAGGCCCACTCCGCTCGCCTTTCAAAATTATCTCAAACGGAAAGCCGACATGAGAGATACAAGAAAGCACAATCGGCTTACCAATGATTTGACCGAGCATATTTGGCGCCGATTTGGACATGTACAAGAGTAGTCGTTTATTTTAATAAATGTAATTTTTTATTTCAATTAATGTAATGTTTTATTTTATTTCAATTAATGTAATTTTTTATTTTATTTAAATGAATTTAATTTTTGGAATTTAAATAAAGCAAAATTTTAATTTTATAATATTAAAGTTAGAGACACTTTTGAGACAATTGTGATGCAGATATAGTGTCTCTAAGTGCTGAAATTGGAGTTAGAGACACCAAGGGATGCAAACAGCCTAACCACCACATTCCGCACATTGTACACTCTTTAAAACCTCAGTCAGAAAAATACAGTTGACCCTCAGTACAAGAAGTCAACTGTGTACCGAACTGAATGAACGCTACAACTGACTTTCGCAGTTGTCAAGCAACTTGAACTGAACAGT
Source organism: Schizonepeta tenuifolia (assembly GCA_029490685.1). Classification (NCBI taxonomy): domain Eukaryota; kingdom Viridiplantae; phylum Streptophyta; class Magnoliopsida; order Lamiales; family Lamiaceae; genus Schizonepeta; species Schizonepeta tenuifolia. The sequence continues at coordinate 22,148,811 of CM055960.1, read as the reverse complement.
TTTCAAGAAAGTTTTTAAAATCCTTAGTAGTGTATTTCCCCCCACCCCATACACCAGTTAACTCGTTACCGGGACCATCAAGAGTTAACTAGATAAGGCTTGGGGACTCAAATAAAAGATATTTTCATGCTTATGCTAAGGCAAGACAGTCAGGTAAAGGCCATTATCTTTTCAAAGAGGATGGCACAAGATGTGATACTCAGGCACAAATCATGAATGAAGTGAGATACTTTTATATCAGTTTGATGGGTAGTGTGGTTGTGGAGCTTCCTATTATAGATTAAACTATCATTGCTAAAAGATATATTCTCACTTCTCTACAGAAACAAAAGTTTTGCTCAGAATTCACTGAAGAGGAGATTAAGAATGCTCTTTTTAGCATGGATTCAATGAAAGCCCCATTAATAGATGGATATAACGTTTTCTTCTTCAAAAAAACTTGGAACATTATTGGTCAAGATGTTTGTGAAGTAGTCCAAGAATTTCAAAAATCTGGAATCTTGCCAAGAGCCATCAACACAACTTTGGTATCTCTCTTACCAAAAAAAGCAAATGCTAGCACAATAAAGGATTACAGACCAATTGCCTGCTGTTCAGTGATATATTAAATCATTTCTAAAGTGTTGGCAAACAAATTACAAGAAATTTTGGGCCAACTTATTAGTGAAACTCAGGCAGCTTTTAAGAAAGAGAGATCAATCTTTGACAATATTTTATTGAGTCATGAGCTAATAAAGGGATACAACAGGAAAGGAATATCCCCAAGATGCATGGTGAAGATAGATGTTCAAAAAGCCTACGATTATGTAGAATGGCCTTTTTTGAAATTTTTGATGTTGGAGATGGGCTTTCCTCAGAAGTTTGTTCAATGGATACTAGCTTGCCTATCTAGTGTGACTTATGTAATAAGTAATGGAGAAACTATTGCTTCATTTAAAGCTAGAAGGGGATTAAGACAAGGTGATCCTATATCACCTTATTTATTTGCGATCTGCATGGAGTATCTGCACAAAAGTTTACTTGAGTTGAGAGATATCAAAGAGTTTAAGTTTCATCCTAGATGCAGGAAATTTGAGTTGATCCAAGTGAGCTTTGCTAATGATCTTTTGTTTTTTTTCCAGAGGAGATATTGGCTCTCTAAGACAGCTGATAAGGGTGTTTGAGAGATTTCCAGAGACTTCAGGACTCAAAGCAAATCAATCGAAAAGCAACATCTATTTTGGAGGGGTGCTTTAACGAGCTCAGGAATAACTATTGGCTGAGTTTGGAATGGTTGAAAGAGATTTACCTTTTCGATATTTGGGAGTCTCATTATCCTCAAAAAAGTTGTTTGTTATGTAATGCCAACCATTAATCAGGAGGATTCTTGATCGAATGGATTGTTGGTCATCTAAACTGCTTTCCTATGCAGGGAGGATCCAATTAATCAAATTTGTTCTATTTGGAATGCAGGCTTTTTGGCGCCAAGTTTTCCTAATTCCATAGAAAGTGATTAAGCTTATACAAGTTGCATGTAGGACTTTCTTGTGAAATGAAAAATTGGGAGTATCTAAACGAGCCCTAGTGGCTTGGGAGCAGATTCAACTTCCTAAATCAACAGGGGGTTGGAGAATAACTAATATGAGACTTTGGAACCAAGCAACCATCTGTAAATTACTATGGTGTTTGTCACAAAAGAAGGATACGATCTTAGTGAAATGGATACATGGTGTTGGAAAAATTAGTAAAGATTTTGATTTATCCCAAAACCCAACTGACCCCAACTAAGTATATGAAGCCATCAGTCCTAACTTAGCTAGAGCTCACTGTTTGAGCGTAGGGATTTTATCTTTACAGGATTCAAGCAGATGAAACCAGCCTGACTGAAGAAGGCAGTTCGTGATCAAGACGATCATTTGAGCTAGAACTCGACAGACTCCAGAACTGATCCATACAGTGTATGCATGTCAAGAAATTGTGTTGAAGTCAGACGTCCTAAAGTCAGAAGAGAAGACTTAGATGACGTTGAAGAAAGAAGAGTTCAAATTCAAATTCAAATCTACTCAGAAGTATAAGACAACCTGTAATTTTCCATAAATGGATCGACCACAGAGACTTGCATAAAGCAAGGGTTGCAGTTACTATTGGAAAAATTATAAAGGTTTCGAAAGATGCCTAAAATCTAACTGACCCCAACCGAGTAGATGAATGCCTTTAATCTATTTAGCTAGAGCTCACTGTTTGAGCGTAGGGATTTTATCTTTACAAGAGTCAAGCAGAAAAAGTCATTCGGATGTCACGGTTGTTGTGGAGGAGGACGAAGTAGATAGGTCAGAAAAGATGAGTCTTGACGGTGGAGGAATTGGAGAATTAGGGCCCGATGTGGAAATTGGGAAAATAAAGTCAAAGGAAGAGATTTTGGCTATTTTGACTGAGCTAAGAGAAGGTGATGAGCTGGACAACAAAAGTGGCTAAGAAAGTCGCGTAGGAAGGAGAAGTCGTGTGTTTTCATCACACTTATCTTTAATTAGTTTTATCAACATTTTCTATTTTCTTTATTGAGTGTAATAGCTGTAATTTGGGACCACAAGGTGGTTATAAGCTCTCTTGTTTCACAAGTCAGAATTAAGCAATGAAATTATCTCTTTCCTATCCTTCTTTCTCTCGTCTATCTTCTTCATTTCTTTCTATCTTCTTAATATTTCAGTTTCCAGTCCATTCTTATACAGAAAATATCAAAAATATTGTGTGGGCCACTACAATTGGTATCTAGAACCAGGTTTCTGCTTTCTCTTCGGCAAATTCTAGGCTACGATGACAGAGGGAACTCATTTCAAGGACCTGCAAGATGCAAAAAAACGATTAGATCAAGTGTTACAGACTAAGACTATGAAGAGGACAGCAACTGAGGACAAGTTTCGTGAATAGATCCAATCTATTGATCAAAAGGTGGATCAAAGGATTGGGGCTATTGATAAGAAGTGTGACAAATTGACAAACCTTCTAGCTGATATACAACTGCAATTGGGGAATGTGTGCAAGGAGGGCACCAAATCTACTGGATCTATCTTGGGTAAGGTTCCTCACCATTTTCAGACTGCTACAACTACTGGATCTGCATCTACAACTTATACTTCTAAATTTAAATCTGATTTGTTTCAATCTGGGAATGGTAGTTCACACCACAAGGTTGTTTTTTTGCTGCTAAGGCTATTGACAAGGAAGCACATGCTGATTTTGAGGTTGTGGCTAAGCTCTTGAAATATAAAGGCAAGGTTGTAGTGGGTTCCAATTCCAACCTCAGATCTACATTAATGCATGAGATGCACAACACTCCTTATGGTGGTCACTCTGGAATTTATTGCACTTATATGAGGTTGAAGGGGTATTTTTTCTGGCCAAAAATGAAGTCTGATGTTATTGCATTTGTACAGAGTTGTGATGTGTGTCAAAGGCATAAATCAGATGTGGGACGCTATCCTGGCTTGCTCCAGCCTCTACCTATTCTGATAAAGCATGGGCTGAAATTTCCATGGATTTTGTGGAGGGATTACCAAGGTCAGGTGGGAAGGATGTTACTTTAGTTGTTATTGACAGACTGACTAAATATGGCCATTTTATTGCACTATCTCATCCCTATACTACTCAATCAGTGGCTAAGTAATTTCTAGATATTGTCTATAAACTACATGGCCCCTCTTACAACAATTGTTTCTGACAGAGATAGAGTCTTCACCAGTTCTTTTTGGAGGGAGCTCACTAGATTGATGGGTACTAAGTTAGCTCTCTCAATTGCTTACCACCTACAATCTGATGGGTAGACTGAGAGGCTCAACCAATGCTTGGAGAATTATCTACGTTGTATGGTAAGTTCTGCCCCAAAGAAATGGTTAAAGTGGTTGTCTTTGGCCGAATATTGGTATAATACCAATTTCCATACCAACTTGAAGTGTACTCTTTTTCAAGCTTTGTATGGTTTTCCACCCAATCAGTTGGGCTTGGGTTTCTATCTAGACTCTACTACTGAGGAAGTCAAGAATTTTATGGAAAAAAGAAGGTGTTTCACTCAGTCTCTCAAGGATAATCTAGTTCAAGCTCAGAGCCATATGAAATTCTTTGCGGATAAAAAGAGGCAAGATCGGGTTTTTCAGGTTGGAGATATGGTCTATCTAAAGTTACAGCCATACAAGCAGAATTCTTATCTCCTCGTAAGAATATAAAGTTATCTGCTCGCTACTATGGGTCGTATCCTATCTTAGATTGTGTTGGAAAGGTGGCTTATAAACTGGATTTACCGGATTCTTCTCGGATTCATCCAGTTTTTCACGTATCTCTGTTAAAGAAATGCATTAGCAGAGATGTCGTACCTGCAGCAGCTTTGCCAGAGTTTGATGAAGCTGGTGAGTGCAAGATCGAGCCTAAGTCTGTGTTGGATACTCGTGTCATTGGCCACAGAGGTTCACAGGTTCCACAAGCTCTGGTCCAGTGGGTGTCTTCTTCTCCAGATTTGGCCACTTGGAAGGATGTTGCGTTTTTCCGGTGTAAGTTTCCTTCGTTTAATCCTTGTGGGCAAAGATCTTTATTGGTGGGGGGTATTGCCATGGTTGTCGCATAGGTGATGAGCTGGACAACAAAAGTGGCTAATAAAGTCACATAGGAAGGAGAAGTCGTGTGTTTTCATCACACTTATAATTAATTAGTTTTATCAACATTTTCTATATTTTTTATTGAGTGTAATAGTTGTAATTTGGGACCACAAGGTGGTTATAAGGTCTCTTGTTTCCCGAGTCAGAATTAAGCAATGAAATTATCGATTTCCTATCCTTCTTTCTCTCATCTATCTTCCTCCTTTCTTTCTATCTTCTATTTCTTAATATTTCTATTTCCAGTCAATTCTTATACAGAAAATATCAAAAATATTGTTTAGGCCACTACACCGGGCTGAAGAAGGAGGTTCGTGAAGAACTCAGCTGAGGCTCAAACTCAGCTGAGACCCAGACGCAGCTGAGGGATCACAATTAGTTAAGACTTAAGGTCAGTTGGGACATCAACCCCAACTGAAGCACGGACTCAGTTGGACAGCAGCTCAGTTGACTCTACAACTGAACCGCGCAGCTGAAGGCATATAGTTAGTGTGAAGAGAAGTTGTGTGAAAGTCAAGACGTCTCGAAGCGGAGAAGAGAAAACGCCGAAGACGGAAGAGCTGCAGTCTAGATATTGGATCTACTCGGGAGCACAAGTCAGCTAGAAAACTTTCTATAAATGGGCCGACAACAGCGACGTGCAAAAAGCAAAGGTCGCAGTTGCCATTTTTGGAAAGTTACCAGTAAAGCATGTGGAGTGTCATGCTTTATGGCAAAGGTCAAACAGCTCTTTCCAACGGCTAATTGACCTCCCTCTCTATAAATAGAGGTCTCCAAATTGCAAGAAAGAGAGAGCACACACGCGTAAAGAAGCAGATAAGAACTCTGATGGTTATTAAGCTCTGATATTTATGAATGAAAATGATGGTCCCGAGTGAATTGGTGTATTGGGAGGGAGGATACATCAGTAGTGAATTTTTAAAAACTTTTTCTGACTGATGGAGCTTGGTCAGTTCGTGTGGCTTGATGACTGAAAAGGTCAATCGAAGTAATTACTCAGCTGGGTGCACAATTGACTTCTTGGACTGAGGGTCAGCTGTGTACTCCGAGCTGAGGTTTTAGAAAGACTTGCTATATGGAATGTGGTGGTTTGTTTTGACTCGTTACTTTACTGAAAATCTTTTAATGGGAAGGTCAAGTTCCCAAACACTTAGTGCAGTTTGAACAAACACAGTTTTATGCAAGGTTAGTTAGTTAGCTAACTGAAATATAAAATACTGAAAGTAAAAGTTATAGTATTTTTACATGGTTCAGAGATTGACCTCCTACGTCCACGACTTCCTTTTTAGGGAAGTAATCCACTAGATAAGCTTACGTGTGCTTATCAAACATTCAATTTTGTTTAGGGGTACCAAACAACCTAACCAGTTCGATTGCAGGTATGAACTAAACCTTACAACACTTTTGCGGGTAAGTGTACAACCTTTCTTAGATTGCGTGTTCTAAGGGACATAGACTCTTTGATTACAGGTTCAAAGGAAACCTAAATGGTAGGTGTTGAGAAAATTAGTAAAGGTTTTGATTTATCCCAAAATCTAACTGACCCCAACCGATTAGATGAAAGCTATCAGTCTAAACTTAGATAGAGCTCACTGTTTGAGTGTAGAGATTTGTATATTTACATGTTTCAAGCGGAAAAAGTCAGCCAGACTGAAGAAGATAGTTCGTGAGGAACTTGGTCAGTTAGACCACAACTCAATTGACTCCATAACTGAATCATGCAGCTCAAGCATGAAGAGAAGTCGTGTTGAAATCAGACGTCACAAAGCTGAGTAGAGAAGACTTTGACAGCATTGAAAGCAGAAAAGTTGAAGTCCAAATTCAAATCTACTCGGAAGCACAAGTCGACCTTTAAACTTACTATAAATGGACCGACAACAGAGACGCGCAAAAATCGAAGGTCGCAGTTGCCATTTTAGGAAAGTTTGTAGTGAAGCAAGTGGAGTGCCAAACTTTTGGCAGAGATCAAATGGCTCTTTCCAACGGCTAATTAGATCTCCCTCTATAAATAGAGGTCTCCCTATTGAAGAGAGAGAGAGAGAGAAGAGAAGATTCAAGCAAAGTAGCAAACAACCACTCTCTCTCCAGAGCAAGACCAACCAAGTCGAAGAATCAGTAGAAGTCGAGTGTCTTCACCTTCTCCTGTTCTTCCATCTAGCCTCTCGAAAAGCCTTTTTTCTTTGATCTAGTCTAGAATCTAGGTTCTTGCATCATCCTGAGCAAACTCTCTCCCAAAAGATCGAGTCCTAAGCCTTCGGAAGAAGCCTTCACTTCTCTCTGTGTAGAAGGCTTCATAGTTGGAAAAACCCCCACCTCAGGTTTGTCTTTGAACCCGCAATCTAAGACCAGGCTATACACTTGCCCACAAAAGTATTGTAAGGTTTGGTTCGAACACGTAATCGAACTAGTTAGGTTGCTTGGTACCCGTAAACCAAGTGGAACGTTTGATAAACATGCGTAAGCTTATCTAGTGGATTACTTCCCCGAAAAAGAAGTCGTGGATGTAGGAGGTCAATCTCTGAACCACGTAAAAGTACTGTGCCTTTTACTTTTAGTATTTACATTTCAGTTATCTAACCAATTGACTTTGCATACAAACTGCTTATCTACAAACTACACTAAGATTTGAGAACTTGACCTTCTCCGTTTTCATAAAGGTTTCAGTTTAAGTAACGAGCTTTAATTTCCACCAACTTCTGTATAGCGTAACTCTTTGAAACCTCAGTTAGATGTCACAGCCCGAAATCCGGTGTGTAGGAACGACCAGACTCCATTGGAGTGTTAAGGTGAAACCATCAAATAAAACATACCACTTTTGTCACAACTCAACTCGAGATGTAACAATAGACTAACTCCATCGAATTAAGAATGTGAAACCATCAAATGAAACTTGACTCAACAAGGAATTATGCTCGGAAATAAGGGTTTATCAGCAAGAAACGTTAACAGTATCAACATACTTCCAAATGGCTAATCAAGATAGACGAGCACGAATAATTTACATTAGTTTCACAAAATATAATAAGTTTTCCAAATCCAAGTCAAGCAAAAATGAAAGATAAACGTAAATAGTTTCGAGCAAATGGCTCATCGTATCTATACCATATCAGAGTTTATCAAAAAGATATATCAAAAGAGATTATCATATAGCGGAGACATCACTCACTCCCAACAACTACATGTATGAAGACATGTAATTGTTGACTCAACAAATAACACACCACCAAGAATCACCCTCGCCATCCTCATCCATAGCTAACCTGCACGTTTAGAAATACATGCAGGGCTGAGTACTTCGTACTCAGTGAACACATGCCAAAAACATTTTGAAAACAATGCTCATTAGAGCTATATAATTGAACTTGCCTTGTCACTGCATCACAAGTGTTAGTGCATTGAAAACATTTTACTTGTGAATGCATAAATCATTTAATTTTTCTGAAATCGACTTCGCAATCAAAACATAATATAATAAAGGTATGAATCATCTACCACATCAACATTGTGTCGAGAAGTAGGCCTCCTTCTCAGACACTGTGATCGGCTAAACCGAAGTAAAGCTCACAGTCATCTCATCAAATCAATTAACCACACGTGGGTTCCTACCTCACACAGGATATAATAACTCATGTAGATGATAAAGCATACCAAACTCCAATAAATGGCAAGTCAATTAATTTTAAAAGCTCACATAATAATACTCAATAAGTAATAGCATTCATCAAGGTTTTGGTTTTAGAAAAGCCCACCTGACTTCTGGTATTTTGAGTCGAGGTAGCTTACTTTATGCTTCCGACTACTTCTCAGTCTCGTTCGGCCCTTCAATAATAACATCGAATAAGAACGAGTCTATCGTCTCGAAAAACGTAAAATAGACTTAGGGCTCGGCTGATAGACTTCTACTTGACTCGGGTCTTTCTTATCTCATTTTAGCTTTTCTACATCGTCATCTTTCTCGGTTTCTCATTCTCGGATTATCGTCCTTACTCGGTTTCTAGAAAATTCTCAAATTCGAATTCTCGTTTCTAGAAAATAACATTTTAATATTTCACACAAAACTAGAAAATAACATTTTCTCGAGTTATACGAACTCAGAAAATCATAACATTAATTCTCGATTATTATCTTCACAAATCATTAATATCATATTCGAGCATTCATTGCAATAATCAAACATTCACATCAATAATTGAGTATTCACGTCAATAAAAATCGGCATATATGCAAATAAATTCTCAAAAATTATCAACTTCACATCTATGCATATAAATCACTCAAATCATCACCATAAACATATATCATCATCATATCATCAAATAATCATCAAATACTCATCAAAGAATTATTTTCCTATTTTTTTCTCTTGTTCGATTTTTAGGTATTTTTCTTAAGAAAAATTCTTTTCTTCATCTTTTAATTCCTAAATCAATTTCTTAATCTCATGTTTATCATCTTATCATCCATCATCATCACCATCCTAAGGTTTGCCTAAACATGAAGTAAATATGCATGTTTTTTCTTATTTTCATACTTATACATATACATACTTTCAAAAATGGAATAAAATCATACTTAAAAATTAAATCAAACTCCTCCTTGCTTGATGATAATCTCGATGAAATTGAGAATGATAAGGAGATGGATTTCACTTCTTTTCTTTCATGAAAAGATATACAAGGGTATAAGAATCAAAGCTTGAATAAATAAGGATCAAATCCTTACTTAGTATTTCCATGAAAATCGATGGAAATATGTAGGAATAAAAAGGATTCTCTTAGCTTGATAGAGATATGAACTTACTTCTTGATGATAATCTTTGAAGATAGAGGTAGGAAAACACTTCAAGAATCCTCAAGTTTCAAGTATGCATCATGGAGGAATTTTTGTATATGTATGTGTGAGTATGTCGAAGAAGATGAAGAAAGAAAAAAGGGGAAGGGGGGAGGGGGCTGCTGCTCCTTTCTTTCTCGGCAGAGAAAGATAGTTAGATGAGAGAGAATGGAGAGTTGAATGTTGAATATGGTTGATAACTTAGAGGGGAATATATCTAGTTGAGAGAGAGAGATCGAGAGTGATAGAGAGAGGGGGGGGGGGGGGGAGGGGGCAAATGTGTTGGCTAAAGGAGATGGAGAGTGGCTCTCACTCTCTTGGGTGAGAGTGGGTTAGAAATTTCACCAATAATTTGAAAACGGATGCAGATTTTTATCTGCTAAAAACGCCCGGAACAAAAAGTTTTCCGGTAGAAAATATCCCTATTATTTTATTTTATCTCCCAAACGATTAAAAATTCTCCTCGACTCTTTCTCGTCGTAAAAAATCTCTCTACTTCGTCTTATATCTCCCAAAATAAATTAAGGAATCTTATTATCAAATTTCAGATCAAAATTCCATCTAACGAAGAAAATCTTAAAAACTGCTCGGCTAATTATGCCGTTAAGCAATTATTTTTAAAACTTCGCTCAAATAATCTCGGAAAATTCTCAGACATATCTCAAAGGTCTTAAAATAAATTGTAGATTCAAATGACACTAATTAGACTAAATTCGGAGTCGATCGATGAATAGTGATTTCTCGGTTAATGTTACTATTCATCAAAAAGTAAAAGTTTTCAGAATTTTCTGAAATTCAAACTCACGCTCAAACTCATATATTAATGCTCAAACAATGCATCACATACTCGATTCGAATAATCGAAACGAGAAAAATCACATCAAAGCACGTAAGGGCATTTTCGTCATTTCACAAGAAAAATTTATTTTCTTGGAAATTTTTAGCACTCAAAACACATCATATAGGCATAATAACTTATTTAATATGCACTTAAAGACTTCGGGGTATTACATTAGATTACACAGCTGACCCTCAGCCAAAGAAGTCAGCTATGTACCTGACTTTGTGATCAGCTTCAACTGACTTTCTCAATTGTTGAGCAAACTCACCTGAGCAATTGCCTCAGTGAAAACATTTTGAAAGCAAAAAAAATTGCTATTAGTGTATTGATGCGTCTTTGACTTTTGGGTCTTTTGGCCTCTTTTTTTTCTTCTTTTGTGTCTGTTTGAGTCGTATAAGAGAGAAACAGGTATTGTGGAAGAGGAAGCTTGGAAATGGGCATATGGACAAAATATGGTCGGAATGGGCATTACTGAGACAAATCTGCCCAAGTTGTACGAAATTAATACCTTCATGAAGAGAGCTTAACAATGGACAACTCAAAATATCTCGAAGCAATGATGATCGCTGAAGAATTCCACCTGGTGTGAGGCTAACCGAAGGATGCAGCTGGTATGACCATGCCCGACAGCAGCAGCCAGCAGCTAGAGCCAAATATGGAAAGACGCGTGGAGGACATATTCAGAAGATTCTGGGGATTCCTGGTGATAGAAGGATTTGGAAAGTAGTAAAGTCAACCAATCAATCACCAGCTGATTGCCAATCACCAATTGGATCAATCAAGAATTAAGCTAAATATAGAAGGTGATCACTCATGTCAGTAAGGCCATGACAGGCTGTCCCAGTCAGCACATATGAGCTATTTATGGAAAAACATGTGGAGGGCCAAGGATGGAAGGTTTTAGCGAATCTAGAAAGTGAGAGATAAAGTCAACTCAATCAATTAAAGCCAATTATCCCCAGCAATCAAATTAATCACGATCATCTATTTATGGAAAGTCAGTCACAAGGATACTGTCAGACAACTATGGTTAGGGTTAGACTAACGTCTCTAAACTATATAAGTTCAACAAGTGTGGTTGACAGAATGTTGGTTCCTCATCGTATTCTACTTCATTTTTAGTCCAAGATACACTTTAGATTTAGTATTTTCCTTTACATTTTCGTACTAAACAATTTACTCGCTTTCATTTCAATTCTGTTGTGAAAAACAAGTCCAAGGTGGTTTTCCTTTGGTATTTATTCAATTATTTCGTATTTTCATTATTCATGTGTTCATTTTATTTTGTGTTCATGTCTTTAATTATGTGTGAGTAATTTCCGTGGTGCGATTTGGGTGGGGGAAATGGTTAACTATTGATATGTGAAATATTCGTGTGGCATTTGTGCCTTCGGTTGGATCCAGTGGTTCCGAAGAGATCTGAGCAGAATTCTTGGGCAGTCCTGACCTAGCAGGTGATCTCTGCTCGGTTAGGTATGAACTATACCAAGCAAAGGCCAAGGCATGATAGACAACAATGTTCAGTATACCCAGGACCGAGTGGGTGAGCAGCACCCTCAATGGTGTTGTAGATCTGGAATGTGAGGAACATGTAAGGGGATACTGCGTCCTTCCTCGGTCTTAAGCTTCTCTAATGGCTATCCATCAACTGTGGCGAGGCATCAAGCCATGGTTATTGATCAAGGAACTCACCTCATGCATCGTAGATATATCGATGACCGGTTGGACGTGTTATCGGAAATGGATATCCCGCGAGTTATGTCTACTTTGTAGGCGCGGAGCCGGGAAGCTTGGAAGAGAAGGTTGGTGAGGGTCATACTTGGAAAGATCAGGTATGACTACTATCTAAAGAAGAGTGAAGCACGGCCTTGTGATCAGGGTGAAGCATGACCTTCGTACCAAGTGACCACAAGGGACTCAAACATCCCAAGTATGGAGTATAAACTCTTGAAACGCCCCAATGTCTTTGGGTCATGCCTTGAGTTTCTACGAAGCATGGACGGATCTTTAGTATGCCTATGATCGAATACGAGCATCAATAATAATCATAACCTATCCCAAATCTTACCCCTTTTATATTTGATTGTTTTCAAGTTAATTTGTGCAGATAAACAGGTTGAGACCGTAATAACTCAATTCGTGCACTGAAGAGTAAAATAGTTCCTCACTCTCCATGGGATCGACCCAAGCTTACCGCTAAGACTAACTAGTCTAATTGTGGGCATAAGAGCGTGTACTGTCCGTCTGGGCATACACAAGTATTTTGATTGTACCATACGACGAGTGCATGTCATGTATTCCCCCCATACACCAGATACTCGTTACCGGGACCATCAAGTGGTATCAGAGCAGTGGTTCAAAAGACTTCTGACTCTGGTTCACTAGGTGTGAGTCGAGTAAATTTTTCAGTAGTCAACTGAACAGATCTTTTCTGAAAACCATTTCAGTGCATTCTGCTGCATATTTGCTTGTTTGTCTTTTTTGGTGTGCAGGAAATATGAACTCGACGTTGCTAGGAACTTAGCGGAGTTCTCTGTGGATGACTATTCGATGTGGAAGTTTTGACTGAAGATGACACTAATTGCCAGACATAACAGGATGTGGGAGACCATTGAAAACGGTCCCATCCGAGTGACACAGTCAGTATTTGTTCCATCCAATAGGAATGGAGAAGTGATCACGAAGTTAAGATCCAGAAGGGTAAGCCAAGGAAGAAAGAGACATTGCACAACTCGATGACATCGCAAAGAGTGTCATCTCTTCCACCGTCGGCAAAGTTTACCTGTCGAAGATTATCTATTGCTCCACAACAAAAGATATGTGGGAAGCGTTAGCTGCACTCTGTGAAGGATCTAACGAGATCAAGGAGAATAAATTCACCTTAGCTTGTCAGAAGTATGAGAACTTCTCTCAGCTCACCGACGAGTCCATCGACAAGATGGAGCTGAGATTCACAGAGGTTATAATGGACATCGAGAGTATCAGAAAGGGAAAATACTCTCAGCGTGAGATGAACTTAATAGTTCTCTCCGCACTAAGCGAAGATTGGGCGGTTTACAAAGTCGTCCATCAAAATTGGAGTGACCTTAGTTCAATGAAAACTGAGAAGCTGTTGTCCATGCTTAAGGCGAATGAGTATGATATCCTCCGACTGAAGCACACCAAGCTTCAGAAGCCAGAATGACCGATCAAAGCTTAGCGACCAAGCCAGTGGCGCTTCGAGCTGACTTTGGAAGAGCCAAGTTCGCTAGACCCCCACAATCCGCTGACTCCTCAGTTAGAGATCGACCGAGCAAGTCCGAACTTCAGAAGAAGGTCGAGAAAATAACCAAACAACTAGAGTAGATGAACTCAAAAATTGAGAAGTATAGGAGGATTAACAAGAGCAGGCGGAGCTCAACTGAAACATCCTTAAAGAATCAAAGTGAAGGATGCTTTGAATGCTGAAAGCCAAGACACTTCAAGGTCGACTGTCCTGATCTCTCCAAAAAGGAGAAAGATGCCCTCCTAGGAAAGGCCAAGGAGAAGACCAAGGCCCTAATCGTTGAGGATGATGTCGATGACACCGATGTGTTCACAGAGTCAGAAGGAGAGGAAGCTGACTCTCTATCCAGCTTCATGGCACTGCCTGAAGTTTCGACTGGTAAGGTAAACTCAGTTTTCCATCCCTCTCATAATATTCTTTCTGCTAACCCATGTGCAGGAGAATTAGATGAAAATATTGAACCGTCTTCAGATGAAGTAGAAAACTTGAGCAAACTGTGCAATGCTCAAGTTAACCAGTGCAAAGCCCTCCAAGTTGAATGTGATATCATGAGCAATGAGCTGATCATGAAGGATCAAGACATAGAAAATCTCGTGGAGGAGAACCAGAGACTCCATGAAGAAGTTGCTCAGTCAACCAACAGTCAGGTCATCAACTTGATCAATATGACTAGGACTTAGGCTGAATACATCTCTCAGTTGCAAATGGAGCTAAAGTTTGCACATGAGAAGATAGTATCCCTTCATTCCTCGAGCGCAGCTCTAGAGAGCATGATCAACAATCAAAGACCTCCCAACTGCGTAGAAGGTCTTGGATCCAACCCGGAGACGGACACTGGAGCATAGCTAGGATAGTTTGTCAGGGCAAGTCAACCATCGACTGAGACAAACCAAGTTCAACTGAACTCAGTCGAAGTCACAATTCTATAAACTCCAGTCATTCTTCAGACTGTTGAGACTCCTATGATTGATAAAGGAAAGAAGGTTCAAATTGAAGAACCCAAAGAGCATGAAGTTGGTAAATCAAAAGGTGCTGAGAGATTTTCAAAGAAGTTCAGACCCGAGGACGCAGAGTGAGGGGGAACAGACAAGGACGACCTTCGCAGCCAAGGCAAAATCAGCCCAGGCGCAGGTCAAACAACTCAGCTCAGCATCAAGGCATCCAAACTAGGATAATCCTCATTTCTATCATCAGACATTCTCAGTGCCTCATCATTACCAGCAAGCATATTGAGGACATGGAACTATGGTGATCAGTCTAGTGGTCTTAGTTATCCACTATATGGGTATGCTCAAGGAGCTAGATAATTTGAGTCATCTTCCAGACTATTCTCACCACAAAGGAATCGACCAAGTCAGCTAAGTCAAAACAAAGCTCCTCAAAGGCAAGGATATCCACCGCTGAATTGGACTACACGAGCTCCCAAGAAATTTCAGTCAGCAGTCTATGTGGATAAGATGGAAAAGTGATCCGAACTTATCATACAGTTCGAGTCTTCAAGGAAGCTTCAGTTGCTTCCAAACCTGGATCCAACTGAGCTTGGATTAAGAGTTCATCATGAAGGTTGTAGGAACAGGATGAACTTAGAGAAACTTATCATGCAGGGTCAGTATGCATTGTTGGAAAAGTTTATACTAATCTTTGAATTTGAAGAAGATAGAAGTCACAAGTTGAGGGGGAATCTCAACTTGAAGGGGAACTGAGTCAGTCAACAGGAATGCAGCTCAATGGGAGATGTCTAAATCAAACCTCAACTGAACAGACGAACTTGAGTTGGTTGAGTGTATGCTGATCCAGTTGGATTTCAAACCAACTGTGAAGAACTAAAGATCATTTAAGTCCCTTTGTTATTAAGGCAAGAGTTTCAAAATAAATTCAAACATCCTTTGACGTTAACCGTCGGGTAACCGACTGGTACGATCAAAATACTTGTGTATGCCCCAGACGGACAATACACCCTTCTATGCCCACAACCGAACTGGTTAGTCTTAGCGGTAAGCTAGGGTCGATTCCACGGAGAGTGAGGAACCACTTTACTCTTCAGGTGCACAAGTTTGGTTGTCACGGTCCAATCCTATTTATCTGCACAAATTAACTTAGAAACAATCAAATATAAAAATGGTAAGATTTGGGGTAGGTCATGATTATAGTTGATATGTGTATTCGGTCATGGGCATAAACTCAAGGCATAAACTCAAGGCGTGGCCTAAAGATATTGGGGTGTTTCAAGAGTTTATACTCCACACTTTGGATGGTTGAATCCCTTGTGGTCACTTGGTCCGAAGGTCATGCTTCACCCCAGTCACAAGGCCATGCTTCACTCCTCCTTAGATAGTAGCCATACCCGATCCCTCCAAGTATGTCCCTCACCAACCTTCTTTTTTAAGCTTCCCGGCTCCGTACCTACAGAGTAGACATAACTCGCGGGATATCCATTTCCGGTAATACGTCCAACCGGTCATCGATATATCTGCGATGCGTGAGGTGAGTCCCTTGGTCAATAACCATGGCTTTATGCCTCGTCACAGTTGATGAATAGTTATTAGAGAAGCCCAAGACCGAGGAAGGAAGCAGTATCCCCTTTCCCGTTCCTCGCCATCTAGATCTACAACTCTATTAAAGACGCTGCTCAGCTACTCGGTCATAGGCATATTGAACATTGTTGTCTGTCATGCCCTGGCCTTTGCTTGGCATGGTACAGCCCTAACCCAACGGTGATCACCCGCTAGGTCAAAACTGCCCATGAATTCTGTTCAGATCTCTCCAGAGCCACTGGATCCAACCAAAGGCACAAATACCTCATGAATATTTTACATAAATACTTAACCATTTCCCATACCCAAATCTCACCAAGGGGAACTACTCACACATAATGAAATGCATAATAACGAAGATAAATAAACACATCAGTAACACCAAATAAGAAATACTTGAATTAAGAAAATACCTAAGGCAAGCTGCCTTGGATTTGTTCACGACAGGAATTGAAATGAAAGCTAGTAAATTGTTTTTGGTGCGGAAAATGTAATGCGAGCTGAAAGTAAATTGTATCTTGAGCTGAATGATATCGAATACTAGGGGTAACCAACCATCTGTCAGCCACACTTGCTGGACTTATATAGTTTAGAGACGTCGGTCTAACCCTAACCGCAGTTGTCTGACAGTATCCCTCTGAATGACTTTCCATAAATAGATGGTCGTAATTGATTTGATTGTTGGGGATGATTGGCTTTAATTGATTGAGTTGACTTTATCGCTCTCTTGTTGTTGATATCCCAGATTCGCTGGAGCCTTCCATCCTTGGTTCTTTACACGTTTTCCCATAAATAGCCCATATGTGCTGACTGTAACAGTCTGTCATGGCCTTACCGACATGAGTGATCACCTTCCATATTTAGATTGATCCTTGATTGGTCTGATTAGTGATTGGCCATCAAATGGTGATTGATTGGATTGACTCCACCTTTTTCCAGATCCTTCCATCGCTGGGAATCACCAGAATCTTTTGCAATCTCCTCCACGCGTCTTTCCATATTTAGCTTCATGTACTGACTGTTGTTGGCGGTCATGGTTGTACGGACTGCATTCTTCGGTTAGCCTTACACCAGGTGGAATTCTTTAGGGATCGTCACTGTTCAAAGATATTTTAAGTGGTCCATCATTGAGCTCTCCTCCTGGGGGAATCATTATCCGACAGCGGGGCTGATTTGTCTCAATAATGCCCATTCTGACAATATTTCGTCCATATGCCTATTTTCGAGCTTCCTCTTCCAGAATACCTGTTTTCTCTCCTATACGACTCATACAGACACAAAAGAAGGGAAAAACGGGGCTAAAAGACCCAAAAGTCAAAGACGCATCACCGACCCGAATTTTCAGTTAATCGAACCCGAAATGGTTGAAATACTATAACCGGAACCGACTCAAAGTAGTTGGTCGGTTACCCGCTAACCGGTCGATTCTATTAGATGGGTAACCGACTAACCGACTAAATAACCAGTTTTGGACGGTTGAAGTCTGCCATGTGTAATGTGTTATTGTAACTGAACAAGATATCTTAGGAATTGACAAAAAAGTGAAAAACAATCGAACAAGATATCTTAGGAAGTAGGAACTAATCAATTAACTTAAAATCCGCCAACTAATTACAAATTTACAACAGCATAGTGAATTTAAACAAATAAAACACATAAAATTCGGCAACCAATGAACGAATTCTACAGGACTAAAAAGATTAAAAAAACAAGAAAGAGGAACATACAACTGTATTTGATGTAGGAGAGCCGACGGCGGAGGAGACACGATGACAGAGGAGACCCGACGGCGATCGGTTGAGTGCTGCCCGCAGTGGCGCAGGCGCTCAACTCGCACTGTCACGCAGAGAGAGGAGAGATTGAGAGAGAGACTAGAGCGGCGGTCCGGCCGTAGCGGAGGTGGTCCACTGGAATCAGGCGGAGGATTGAGGAAGATGAAGATTGAACATTGAAGAAGAAAGGTGTAATGGTGTGCGGCACGTCGACGAGAGGTACTGAGGTTAAGGTAGGGTAGTTGCTTTGGGGATTCAAAATAAAATAATACAATACATAGTATATATATTTTACTAATTTTCGGTTATTTGGTTAACCTGACTGGTTATCGGTTATAACCAACCGATAACCAGAATTCTTTACAAACCCTAACTGTAACCAGCCCGTAACCGGAAAAAATCGGTTACCGGGTAACCGCACCCAATCGATTATTACCGATTACGGTTAATAACTGATTAACTGGATCCGAATAAGCAGCCCTATCTAGTGATAATGATCACGTAGAGATAAGCCCCGCAGTTACATTCAATGCAAAGCTAGTCCTAATCAATAGGTTACGCTTTTAAGGCTGCGAGTGGGCTGACATGGATACTCTTTCACGCCTCACGCACGAGTCCCGTCACTTCTGGACCCACGTCTCGTGCCACGTTCCCTTTAGGCGAACCGTCTCTAACTTGAACCATTGATTTCAAAGAGGCAGGAATCATTCTCATCCATTGATTCCATGCATCGTCCTGTCTCATAAGGGATCTCATAAACCCTTATTCCCCTTTTCATACTCTGAATTTACAACCCTCATCTGTGTAAATTCCCTCTCATTCAAACCTTCAAAGTTTTAGAGTCAATCTAATTTGTGGCCCCTCATTTTGCCGGAAAATTGTCCTCAAAAGTTATGCCAATCAATGTTGATATTACAGAAATCAGAGCGATGGTATCATTCAAACTTATTCTTTCTCTCTCCCACAAGGAGATGGACGTTATGAAAAGTTAATCTTCTTTATCTCTCTGGACTAAGACATTGGGTATGTCATGAACCCCAATATCTCCTTCCCTCCAGC
Source organism: Schizonepeta tenuifolia (assembly GCA_029490685.1). NCBI lineage: Eukaryota > Viridiplantae > Streptophyta > Magnoliopsida > Lamiales > Lamiaceae > Schizonepeta > Schizonepeta tenuifolia. The sequence goes on along the minus strand of CM055960.1, from coordinate 22,129,888 downwards.
GCGCAGAATTCTTTGCTCACATGAGAAAGAACAAGGCAGGAAATCTCTTTTCCTACATTAATCTCCCTGTTACAAACGGAGAGGATGGAAGCTACCGAGCAGAAGAGCTGGAGATCAATGTCGATGCGCTTGAAGGAATTGTTTTATCTTCCCTCTACAAGAGAAGATCCTTCATCATGGAAGGATTCAAAAGTGAGAAAGTTCATCACTTCAATCTCCATCAACAAAGAAGAGTTCAGGGCAAGAATGCAATGCACAAAACTGGAGCTAGAGCCAAGATTGATGTTCGATGTTATTGCCAAATGTGTTCATCTTCTTTCTGGATCAACTTTCAACATTAATCTTCCAAAGATGAAGCCCACTATGACAATCCTCGACAAAATTGAAACTGATTGGTTCAACTATGGGAAGAACCTTCTCTGGGCAGAACTCACCAAGATTCAGTTTAAAGACTCTATTTACAAGTGTCAGGAAAACTTCCATACAGCACAAAAATCAGCTCAATCATTCTTCATTCGATTCAAAAACAAGGAATGAGGGTGAACTGAAGACGTCTGGACAAAGAAGCTCTATCTAATAAGAATCAACTGTTTGGCTCAGAACGTCGCATCAATGAAATTTTCACTTTGACATACAAAGGAGGTTCACCTTCAAAGAAAGGAGTTAAAAGGACTCACACTACTCATTCTGAAGCAACAAAGTTAGGCCGAGGTCAGAAGCCAACTGAACCACTAATTGAGACTGACTCTGACGCAGAGCAGACATCAATCCATCAGATAGAAAAGAAGAAGAAGAAATCCAAGAGGTTCACAAAGTCAAGTAGTTCTCGTTCTCCCTCCAAAGAAGAAGTTGAGGAACAGGATGAACTTGAAGCTCCCAAACAACATGAATCAAAAAGGTAGAAAGTTGCTAAGTCAGGAGAAACTCTGCCAAAAATGGATAAATTCAAGCAGTACGACATACTCACTTCAAGCAAGACAGTTCGAGCTGAAGCTATCAAGGTTGCTGTTGGGCGAAGGGTGGCATCATCGAGTTTATCATCCTCTGCTTCAAAGTCATTTGCAGAGGATTTGGCACAGATAGTTCAGTTGTCCCCTCAGTCAAGGTTTCACAAGGTGTTATCCCACCACCTGACACTGTCTGTTCGCCCTCTCATGACATCGTGACAAACCCTCTCAAAAGGGGATATTGTTGCAACTATGGAAGTAGAGATTATTTCTCAAGCTGAAGAAGCTAACAAAGTTGGGACAAGAACATAGAAAAAAACAACTCTCTTACATGTTGAAAACAAAGCTCAAGGTGGTGATCCAGATGCACCGGTAGTAGAAGATTATCAAGAGTCTGAAGAAGAGCAAGAAGAAGATCAATTAGTTAGTGCAAAACCAAATGGAAGGAAATCATCAAAAGAGCAAGACATCATCCAACTCTCCAATGAGATGAATCTTCCAGTCCAACTTTCAGAGCACGCAAAGGTTCAGGATACAGGGTGTAATGTCCAACTTTCCAAGGTCAAATAATGGCTTAATCAGAATTTGTCTTCACACTTTTTGAAATTCTGGAACAAACTGATTCGTTTCTATCTGAAGATCAGATTGAACAAAAGACACTCACTGCTTCCTTCGAGAGAGATTATCTAGCTTCTTTGAAGAAAGGTTTAACTTTGTTTCCTAAGCTGAGAGATCATCCCAACACTCTCACTAAGGTCGTAGATCTCTTCATGTATATATCAGTTAGTCTTGGCAACTACTGTGTGTTAGCTGACTTCTTGAAAATCCATGGGATGTTTGAGCTGCAAACTTCAGAAGGAGTTCTGAAAGACAATTTCAAGTTTGATACTAAGCTTGAGCCGATGCAACAATAAGACAAGCTCATCAGAGCATTCCTTGAAGACCAAGCAACAAAAAGAGCTATCGATTATTTAATTGAGAATATCTCCCACACCGATCTCGAAAATCTTCGTGAGAACATTGAAAAATGTGGATGGAAACCTCACCAAAATGATCAGCTGACGAGTGCGATCTCTGAGCCATCGATCCCTAAAAAGGATCTCACAGTCAACCGAGCAATAATGGTCACTCCTACTGCCAAAGCAATGATCCAACCAGTCGCCGCAGTATATGAGGAACTGCAGACTTTAAATGAGAAAGTAACTCACCTTAGAAAGTCTGTCAAAGATGTGGAAATCCAATCAACTGCATTCAAGAGTGAGCTCATCTCTAAACAGGCAGAGATCCAAAAGGACTTCTCAGAAAAATTTGCAGAGGTATAGAAGCTGACTCAAACTCTGGAAGAAATCAAGAACAACCTTCAAGATCGTATTGACAACCGATGACATGGTTGAAGCACATGAAAAACACGTTGCTAAGGTTAATGAAAAGCTTAAAAAGCAGACGACTTTGATTTGTAGCAAGGTCGATGCCCTTAGTACCAGTTTTATAACCAAACAAGACTTTCAGAAGCTCACAACCAAAATCAATGCCAGCAACAAGTCATTTGAGATTCATGAGTCCAAGATTAAGTCTATGGATGAACTTATTGCCTCCATGCAGCAGGAGCTCAAAGAAATCAAGGATCAGAATACTTCAACTGGGATTGAGCAAACTAGCTCTCCTCAGCTCCTCCAATATTTTTTGTTAATACCAACTCAAAAATCAACGATGAAGTCTCATATCTCAACAATGCAGTTGTCTTCCTTATTGTTGATGCCAAAAAGGGGGAAGGGGATACTGCATCATTCCTCAGTCTTGGGCTTCTCTATTGGCTATCCATCAACTGTGACGAGGCATAAAGCCATGGTTATTGACCAAGGGACTCACCTCACGCATCGTAGACATATCGATGACTGGTTGGACGTGTTATTGGAAATGGATATCCCACGAGTTATGTCTACTCTTTAGGTGCAGAGCCGGGAAACTTGGAAGAGAAGGTTGGTGAGGGTCATGCTTGGAGAAATCGGGTATGACTACAATCTAAGGAGGAGTGAAGCACGACCTTGTAAATGGGGTGAAACGTGACCTTCGGACCAAGTGACCACAAAGGACTCAACCATCCCAAGTGTGGAGTATAACCTCTTAAAACACCCCAATGTCTTTGGACCACGCCTTGAGCTTATGCGAAGCATGGACGGATCTTTAGTATGCCTATGACCGAATACAAATATCAATACTAATCATGACCTACCCCAAATCTTATCCCTTTAATATTTGATTGCCTTTTAGTTTATTGTGCAGATAAACAGGTTGAGATCGTGACAACTCAAACTTGTGCACCGAAGAGTAAAATAGTTCCTCACTCTCCGTGGAATCGACCCTAGCTTACCGCTAAGACTAACCAATTAAGTTGTGGGCATAGGAGCATGTACTGTTTGTTTGGGGCATACACAAGTATTTTGACCATACCATACGATGGATGCGTGTTAAACCACAACTCAGTTGACTCCATAACTGAACCGTGCAGCTCAAGCATGAAGAGAAGTTGTGTTGAAGTCAGACGTCACAAAGCTGAGAAGAGAAAACTTTGAAGACGTTGAAGACAGAAGAGTTGAAGTCCAAATTCAAATCTACTCGGAAGTACAAGTTAGCCTTTAAACTTACTATAAATGTATCGACAAGAGAGATGCGCAAAAAGCGAAGGTCACAGTTGCCATTTTAGGAAAGTTTGCAATGAAGCAAGTGGAGTGCCATACTTTTGGCAGAGATCAAACGGCTCTTTCCAACATCTAATTAGATCTCCCTTTTATAAATAGAGGTCTCCCCATTGAACATAGAGAGAGAGAGAGAGAGAGAGAGAGCGAGAAGTGAAATATTCAAGCAAAGCAACAAACAACCACTCTCTCCAAAGCAAGACCAACCAAGTCGAAGAATCAGTAGAAGTCGAGTGTCTTCACCTCCTCCTGTTCTTTCATCTAGCCACTCAAAAAGTCATTTCTTTGATCGAGTCTAGAAACTAGGTTCTTGCATTATCCTGAGCAGACTCTCTCCCAAAAGATCGGGTCTCTAAGCCTTAGAAAGAAGCCTCAACTTCTCTTTGTGTAGAAGGCTTCATAGTTGGAAAAACCACCAACCCCAAAACCTCAGGCGTATTTTTGAACCTGCAATCAAAGACACTAGGTTCCTTAGAACCCGCAATCTAGGAATAGGTCCCTTAAAACCCGCAATCTAAGACCAGGCTCTACACTTGCTCGTTAAAGTGTTGTAAGGTTTGGTTCGAACCCGTAATCGAACTGGTTAGGTTGCTTGGTACCCGCAAACCAAGTGAAACATTTGATAAGCACGCGTAAACTTATCTAGTGGATTACTTCCCCGAAAAGGAAGTCGTGGATGTAGGTGGTCAATCTCTGAACCACGTAAAAGTACCGTGTCTTTGACTTTCAGTATTTACATTTCAATTATCTAACCAACTGAATTTACATACAAACTGCTTATCTCCAAACTGCACTAAGATTTGGGAACTTGACCTTTCCCATTTTCATAAAGGTTTCAGTTTAAGTAACGAGCTTTAATTTCCACCAACTTCCGCATAGCTTAACTCTTTGAAACCTCGATTAGATTACACAGCTGACCCTCAGCCAAAGAAGTCAGTTGTGTGTGTGATCAGCTCCAACTGACTTTCTCAGTTGTTGAGCGAATTGACCTGAGCAGTTTCCTCAGTGAAAAGATTTTGAAAGCAAAAAATTACTACTGGTGTATTTCCCCCCTCCTCCCTATACACCAGATACTCGTTACTGGGACCATCAAAGTTAATTTATATATTTTTCTTGTGCTAACCTTTTTCCTCTTATAGACTAGAACTCAGTTTATCTTTTAGTCTTAATGATATCAATTGTGTGGTATCAGTTAAGAAAGTTAGGTGGTGTCAGTTTAGAGTTTTGGCATCGTCAAAAGGGGAAAAATTATTGGGAAATTAGTAAAGGTTTTGCATTATCCCAAAATCCAATTGACCCCAACCGAGTAGATGAAAGCCATAAGTCTAAATTTAGATAGAGCTCATTGTTTGAGCATAGGGATTTTTTATCTTTACAGCTTTCAAGCAAACGAAGTCAACCAGACTGAAGAAGATAGTTCGTGAGGGACTTGGTCAGTTGGACCACAACTCAGTTGACTCCAAAACTGCACCGTGCAGCTCAAGCATGAAGAGAAGTCCTGTTGAAGTCAGACGTCACAAAGCTGAGAAGAGAAGATTTTGATGACATTGAAGGCAGAAGAGTTGACATCCGAATTGAAATATACTCGGAAGCACAAGTCAACCTAGAAACTTACTATAAATGGACCGACAATAGAGACGCGCAAATAGCGAAGGTTGCAGTTGCCATTTTAGGAAAGTTTGCAGTGAAGCAGATGGAGTGCCATACTTTTGGCAGAGATCAAACAGTTCTTTCCAATGGCTAATTAGATATCCCTCTATAAATAGAGGTCTCCCTATTGAAGAGAGAGAGAGAGAGAGAGAGAGAGAGAGAGAGAGAGAGAGAGAGAGAGAGGTGAAGAAAAAATATTCAAGCAAAGCAGCAAACAACCACTCTCTCCACAACAAGAACAACCAAGTCGAAGAATTAGTATAAGTCGAGTGTCTTCACCTCCTCCTCTTCTTTCATCTAGCTTCTCATAAAGCCCTTTCTCTGATCGAGTCTAGAATCTAAGTTCTTTGCATTATCCTTAGCAGGCTCTCTCCTAAAAGATCGAGCCTCTAAACTTTAGGAATAAGCCTCCACTTCTGTCTATGTAGAAGGCTTCATAGTTGGAAAAACCTCCAACCCCAAAATCTCAGGTCTGTTGTTGAACCCGCAATCAAAGACACTAGGTCCTTTAGAACGCGCAATCTAAGACAAAGTCCCTTAGAACCCGCAATCTAAGACCAGGCTGTACACTTTCCCGCTAAAGTGTTGTAAGCTTTGGTTCGAACCCGTAATCAAACTGGTTAGGTTGCTTGGTATCCGCAAACCAAGTGGAACGTTTGATAAGCACGCGTAAACTTATCTAGTGGATTACTTTCCTGAAAAGAAAGTCGTGGATGTAGGAGGTTAATCTCTCAACCACGTAAAATACTGTGTCTTTTACTTTCAGTATTTACATTTCAATTATCTAACCAACTGACTCTGCATACAAACTGCATTAAGATTTGGGAACTTGACCTTCCCCATTTTCATAAAGGATTCAGTTTAAGTAACAAGCTTTAATTTTCACCAACTTCCGCATAGCTTAACTCTGTGAAACCTCAGTTAGATTACACAACTGACTCACAACTAAAGAAGACAGTTGTGCACCTGACTGTTTGATCAGCTCCAACTGGCTTTCTCAGTTGTTGAGCGAACTGATCTGAGCAGTTTCCTCAGTGAAAAGATTTCGAAAGCAAAAATTGCTACTGGTGTATTCCTCCATACACTAGATACTCGTTACCGGGACCATCAGTAGGGTTGGTGGATTTTCCAACTATGAAGCCTTCAACACTTAAAATAATGGAGACTTCTTCCTAAGGCTTAGAGACTCAATCTTTTAAGAGAGTCTTCTTAGAGACTATGCAAGAACCTATGAATCTAGACTCGATCAAAGAATGGGGATTCTGATAGGCTAGAAGGAAGAAGAGGAGGAGAAATGAACTTCTCGACTTCTACTTGTTCTTCGACAAATCTTGCTTGGCGAGAGAGAATGGTTGAATCTGCAAGGATGCTCTTCGCCTGAGGTTCTTCTTCTTCTCTCTCTCTCTCTCTCAATGTGGAGACCTTTATTTATAGAGAGGGAGATCAATTAGTCGCTTGACCTCTGCCAAAAAGCATGGCACTCCACCTGCTCCTCTGCAACCTTCCCAAAATGGTAACTGCAACCCTTGCTTTATGCAAGTACCTATAGTCAGTTCGTTTAGGAAAAGTTACAGGATGTCTTGTACTTCGAGTAAATTTCAATGTGTAAATAAACTCTTCTTCTTTCACCGTCTTCTAAGTCTTATCTTCTGGACTTTGTGACGTCTGACTTCAACACAATTGTTCAACATGCATGAACTGCATAGTTTAGTTTGGAGTCAGTCGAGTTCCGATTTGATTGATCATTTTGATCACGAACTACCTTCTCAGTCTGTCGGCTTCTTTTGTTTGATCCTGTAAAGAGAAAAATCCTACACTCAAACAGTGAGCTCTATCTAAGTTTAGATCGATAGCTTCATCTACTTGGTTGGGATCAGTTGGATTTTGGGATAAATCAAAACCTTTACTAATTTTCCCAACAGAAAGTGCTATCCATAAACGAAATCGTATATTGTGCGCTCTATGTGTTTAATGCTCTTAGTGTACACTCCCAGAGTCATGTATTGCGATGACCGATCACCATTGTGTACTTGACATAGTTTAGTGATTTCTTTGAGTTTCGCCTCGAGATTCACCAGAGAACTCTTGTAGCTTCGGCTCAAGGTTCACCCAGTTATAAGAGTAACACAAGAATGTCACAAGTAGTGCACACAAGTATGAGAAAAGTTTTCAGTGAACTTAGAAGCTTTTTCGTTTTAAAACCTTCTAAGTGTCACTGTACCTTATGTATATGCTAAGTTTAAGTTTTCATAAACTGTTCTATGAAATGTGATGCCCACTGAGTGCTCAGCCTAAATGTTTCCAAATATTTTTCAGGTCTTAGAGCAGGTGCGACGGACTGAACTGTGGATAGAGTTCCAACATTGAATTTGCTTCCACAAGTTTAAGCTTTTTGAGCTTAATTTTTGATATATTTTTCAGTCTTTCTATTTTCGGATGCGAACTAGAACTTCAATTTTATATGATCTTGAGCAGCAAATGTTGTTGTTAATATAATTGTATAATATAACATTCTACATGAATGAAGTTTTGAATGCAATCTAGTTGGAGCTTATTCCTTCGCTTTCACCTTTTCTTATTCACAACTCTTAGGGGGGTGTATTGGTTTGAGAATTTGAATGATTTTTAAGGAGTTGAAATCTATGGAATTGAAATTTGTGGAGTTAAAATCTATAGGATTTTAGTGGAGTTTGTAGGAGTTGAGGGTAGAGTTTGGAGGAGTTTCGAATAGAATTTTAAGGAGTTCGGGGGATTTGAAATCAACATCCCAGCGATCGCTGCACTTGCGCAGTCGCTAACATTATGTCAGCAACCGCTGGCAATACGCGATCGCAGGGATGGATTTGGGTATAACTCATGTTCCTACACAAAAGTGTAGCCAGCGATCTCTGACTTAAAGAGAGTAATTATCGTCAACACAAAATATATGCAGCAGAGCAACTTAATACTTATCCTCCACATATAATTCAACATTAATTACCTTCATAATTACGCCAGAACATTTTGTAATGCATAGTAAAACAATTCTACCAAAAAGAATAAGAGAAAATAAATAACTACCATAAGTAAAACGATGGTAATTTATTACGTTCATTTCGAGGGGTAGATTTCTCCAGATTACCATTACTTCAGTTAAATTTGTTGTGATGAATGGAAACGGAATGGGGAAAAAAGAGAGTAATTTGCCAGCGACCGCTGATTTAATAGATATAACTCATGTTCCTAAACAAAAGTGTGGCCATCGACCGCTGGCTATGGGCGATCGCTGGCTGTACATAGCGACAACGATCGCTCGACATCGTCGTTCGCTGGATACAAAATCCATAGAATTTCGAGGGTGGGAGGTCGGATTTCAATCCTTTGTATTTTGTCTTTGAAATCCATCGAAATCCATAAATTAATGAAATCCATCGTTATCGAGCTAATGTTGAATACACCAAGAATTTACTGGAGTTGAAATCTGTGGGATTGAATACCCTTGAATTTTAATGGAGTTGAAATCTGTGGAATTGAATACCTCTGAATTTTAACAGAGTTTGAAATCTGTGAATCCAATACACCTAGAATTTCAAACTCCATTAAAAATTTTCAAACTCTATAAACCAATACATCCCCCTTAGTCATTAGTTGTTGTTCTAAAAGTGGGGTATGACATCCGAACTGGAACCGTAGGAGTACATGGGCCGATTCGGAACCGACAATTCAATTTATTTATTTTTAATAATTTTATAAAGAACTCATAATTTATGATATTTATGGTCACCTTCATTCTAATAGACAATCTTTAATATTATGTTTTCACTATATTAATATGGAACAAAAAGAGATTGGCTATCAAAAGCATCAACTTCAATTCTTATACAATATTGACGTGAGACAATCTTTTTTATTGCAAAGTATGCTTTGTCATATATCGATTTTAAGAAGAAAGAGAATTTTAAAAATTATCGATAGAAATATGGGACTTAAAATTTAATTTTATATCTTTTATCGTTTATATTAGAAGTGCCCAAAAAATAAAAACCATGTTCAACGGGCTGGTTCCAACCTCGAATCGTGAGGGTAGAAAGGTTGATTCCAAACCGGTGGTTCAACTTAAAAAAAATAATCTTATGTTAATTTCATAATGTAAGATATTTAACATATAGACAATCTTCACAATTATTTTTCTAGCATAAATCAATATGAGACAAACAAATATTTGTTGTCAAAAAGATTCACCACACTTTTCACATGAAATCGACGTGAGACAATCTCTTTAATAGCCAAATATACTTTTGTCTCACATCGCTTTTGAGAAGAGAATGAGCTTTAAAATTATCTATTAAAATGTATGCTCAAATATGACATTATTGAAGCGATATTTTTATTCATCTTTACTAGATTTTTTTTATTCTTTCTTATGAAAAATATTATCTTGTTAACCACTTCAATAATGAGTAAAATGCCACAACAAAAATAGTTAAATGTCACATCATAAAAAAGGTTCCACGTTATTTTTTCGGTCACCGAAAAAAGAAGATATGCTTCGAATTGCAATAATTTAAAAAGTCATGCCTGAGAAAAATGAGGCGGAAAAAGAGAAAAAAACCTAAGCTTCTTTCTTGTTTCTTTTTCCTTCAAATCGTCGGATTTCTACCCACTAATTCTCAAAATTGATTACATATTCAACATCTTGGGTGAAATTCGAACGTTTTAGCCTTTTGAATCGTTCGATTTCGTTAAGTTTTGAGCAAGATTTCAATGTTGGGGTTTCTACGCCGTCGTAATTTTAATTTCGAATTCCGGCGACTCCGCTGGAAATCGGTTCACGGCGTTTACATATTATTCATCCTGGGTGAAAATCGAACATATTAGCCTTTTCAATTGTTCGATTTGGTTAAGTTTTACGTACGTTTCGTTATTAGGGTTTCTACGTCGTTGTTCTTTCAGTTTCAACTTCCGGCCACTCCGACATGATTTGCTTAACGGAGTTTACAGGTCTTTGTTTTTGGGCAAAAATAAAACATATTAGCATTTTCAATTGTTCGATTTGGTTCCAATTTGAGGGAGATCGGATTCTAGGTTTCCCGCCATCGTCATCTTTGAATTCTGGCATCCCTGCTAGAAATTGATCGACGGTGACTTCAGATTATTGTTCCTGGTTAAAAATCAAGCATCATAGCATTTTGAATTGCTTGATTTCATTGAGATTGGAGGGTGTTTCTCTTTAGCGTAACAACCGGCAGCCTTCGCCTCTTCATTTTTTGGGCAAGCAGCTTGTTGCTTCTCCTTCCAAGGGCCCTTGTGCCTTCAGGTTCCACAGAGGTTGCGTTCTTCAGGTTTGCGAAGTCAATTTCGGTGATAGTTGCAGTATTTCCAGCGGCATTGCTGCAACTCCGACGTGATTGCTCCAGCTTCCTCCGGACTTGCTGCTGCTGTTTCGGCATCATCTCTGATGCCTAATCCTTGCTTTCATGCAAATCCTTTCGCTTGCGAGAGACGTTGCACGACGAGGGGCACATCGCTTTTGCGATTTCATCTCCGGCGATAATAATTGTTCGGACTTTCTTCTACATCAAACTTTGCTTGATGAGCAAGGAATTCCTGAATTTCAAAGCAGATGGCGCGAACATGATCACATCTTATGCGCCACTGAATTTTCTTCTTATTTGGAGGAGTTTTTTCAATTTAGTAGCGGAGTCTGTTGCTTTATTGTAGGTTGCTGTTTAGCTGGATATCTAGTCGTTTTAGTGACAGAAACGACTAGATTATTTTTTATTTTTATTTTTTTTTCTTAATCCCTCCCCTTTTAGATAGGTTTGTCTTTTTCTTTTTTTATTTTCCTTTTTCTTGTATTTTTCTTTTATTCTATTTAATAATAATCTCAAATTAAGAAAAAATATGGTACTATAATCGTAAATTGGTGAAAAGGTGGTGCCTCAATGTGCAACTAATCCATTTACTTATAAAACTACGTATTTTCGTTTGAAAAATTCAAAAATAATTAAAAAAATATATTGTTTTCTGATCGATTTTGACGGACTATAGGCTAGTTTTTTTTTTTTTATAATTAGAAAAAATAAAATAATACTGAAAATCCGTTAATTAAAATAAAATAAAGTAATATTTGAAAACCTGCACTTAGAATTTTTAAGTGAATTTTTGCACAAGCAAGAAGCCTTCTACTATATTAACCGGACATAACCAACGCCCGAGAGTTTCCTCTCACGCGCCGCCGCGACGAGAAGGAGAAGATGACGAAATGGAGAGCTTATCGAAGTATTCCACTGCTGAATTTCAACAGGATTTGCCACCAACGACGATTTCATTTCACCACATTTCTTCGCAAGTCCCGACCTGCGCAGCCGCAAGCTTCCCTCGGCGGCGCCGCCGCCGGTAACAAAGGCGGCGATTCGCAGGGTACGGTACAACTCTACCTTTTATTTCTCACTTCAAGTTGTGAACTAATATTACTTGCTCTCGTTACATTGAAAACAAAATGAAATGCTATGGAGAATATACTAGTATGTTTTCACCATCACCATTTGTGCGCACTATTACGAACATCGTAGCGAAAATTCGCATATTTCGAGGTGTCCAACACAGATTTAGCATGATTTAACGTACTTGCTAGCAATTTCTCTGTTAATTGACTAGTTGATGTTAATTTGGCTGTAATTAAGTTTTGATGATGGCTTTGGATTGCTCGGATGCTAGAAAAACTCATTTCGATATCAATATTTTGTGAGTCAACTAGATGTCGTCCCGCAAAACAATCGGAATAAAGGAGAAATGTTACAAGATTCTACATTTATATTTGCTCTGTTTCCATGTCTAATTAAAGTTATTATGTGCAGGTAATTCTTTCTTCGTGCCTGGTGCAACTATGGCAACCATACTTATGCTCGGTGCACTTCATGTCCGTCGTCTATATGAAGATAAAAAGGTATAATGCTTGATCTCTATGTGAGAATAGGAAGACAAATTACAATGCATACTGCTTGACACTGAGGGTATTATAAAGAAATTTTTATTACCAGGTGTAGTGCTTGCTTTTGTGAACGTGTTGCATATGCATTACTATGCTTGCAAGCTGCCAAACTCTTTCTTTTGAATCTTTGTTTTGTGCGTATGCCTCAGAACTCTCTGCCCCTAGACTAGATAGGATTAAGGGTTCCAATTAGAGCGAGCTGAGTTGAGTAAGCCAAGCTCGACCACGACCTAAAAAACTCCAAGCTCAAACTCAGTCAAGCTCCAAATTTTGTATTCAAGATTGACTCAGAACCAAACTCAGCTCAGTTACTTATCGGTAGTAAATGATCTGCATTCTAATGCGTATTTAATTAAAAAATTTATATGATTGAACTTCTCAACAAATACGATTAATCCAAACAGTTTGCTGTTGCAAAAACTTCCGATGTTGTTATTCACATTTAGGTATATATGTAGATAACTAAACTATTAAGTGTAGAATTGTATATACTTTGAAACTCATTAAGGCTCGTTAGCCTGTCTAGCCAAATATTGTTGAGCTTGAGACCAGAGCTCGTGAACTACTCATTTAGCCTGAGCTGAGCTCAACTCCATTATTTTCTTATTTTTGAGATTTTCTTGAGTTGATTCCGAGTTGCTTGCAATTGGCTCTTATCTGGTATACCCATAATTGGACTGGCTGGAATTGTTACACAAATTGCAATATTTGCTTACGAAATGTCAGCTTCCCTGTTTGTATATGATGCACTGTCAGTGATGGGTTGTGAGTGCAGGGAAGTAGTCACTAGATATTGGTGCATGTGATAAAAGGAAAAAAAACCCAACTCTGCGCATGAAATAGAAATGTTGCTCAGTTTTTAATGATGGAAATCACCTTGTTGGGAAAAAAAATGTATATGCATTGTTATACTAGCTCTTTTGAGTTCACATTCTTGTTTGCCCAAGGTTGTAGATTTTTTTCTGTCAACTTTGGTTCACCGACACAAATGCAACTCTTGTACTTCTCATATTTTCTCATTTTATTGTTATTATAGGGAATTGTATCTTACCAGTGTGCTTGTGTCTGTTTATCTTTTCAAATGTTTGAGGAATAGATTGAAGAGGCCAGGTCCAATGGTGTTGAACTAGAGTTCCACCCAGATGTAAAGGTAAGTTCTTCTCTTTTATTGTGCTATTACATGTAAACGGTCCAATGTATGATTTTTATGCCAAACATTTTGTTTGTGACAGGCTAGATTCTTGAATTTGCTACCCTTGCGCTCTATTTCAAGGTTTTGGGGTTCCCTAACTGATATGGTGAGTATAACAATATCAATCAGCTAATATATCATGAATGAAGGTAAGGTATGTGCTAAATAATTTCTTGACAGGAACTTCCTATTTGGCTGCGGCCACATGTATATAAAGCATGGGCTAGAGCGTTTCACTCTAGTATGTTTTCTTGATCTGTGTCTACATTCTTCTGAAAGTGTTTGTTTACGTTAAATTCATTCATAGTTTGCTAAACTAAACAGTGCAAATAAAATCTGCCGGAATTTCTTTTTCTTTTTGTGATTTAGATCTGGAAGAAGCTCAACTACCATTGGAAGAATATGCTACCCTAAGAGAGTTTTTTGTTCGAAAGTTGAAAGAAAGCTGCAGGCCTATCGATTTTGACCATTATTGTCTGGTAACTGGTAACAAGTTCTTGAATATGTACTTCCTTCCATAGCGTCCATGCTATTTCTGAACAGTTTGATCACTGTGTACGTATTTTTATCTGCTATAGGTCAGTCCTGTAGATGGGACAGTTCTCAGGTTTGGTGAGTTAAGAGGACCAGGGGCTATAATTGAGCAAGTAAAGGGATGTTCTTATTCTGCTTCTTCCCTTCTTGGTGCAAACTCGCATCTTCCCATGATTGCTTCAGATGCTAATGAAGAAAGTGGCGAGGAAGAGAAAACCGTGAGAGATGTGAACCAGAAGTCATGGTGGAGTATTTCCCTGGCTACTCCTAAAGTTAGAGATGATGCATCATCCCGGTAAATATTGGAATAGTTTGAAGCTTTTATATCATATCAAGTACTAGAGTGCCTTTAAACCTTTATCAGTTTTTGATGTAAGTTGAAAAATTAAATGCTCAGTTATTTAATGGCTAGTTGATATTTTCTTGCAATAAGCTGATCTGTTATTCCTGAAGAAACAATTAGTAATGTTATATCCAGCTTTAGAGAAGTTATATAGATTTAATTAGCATAATTATAAGCACTACAGTTATCTTGACAAGTCTAACACACATAAACAATTAAAGAATAGAGCAATTTTGGATTCTGATTTCTGAGTTCTGTCAATTTGATAATTTTCTCCTCTTATTGTTGATTATTTCCATTACGAAATCTTCTCCCACCATTACAATAGTTTTTAAGAAGTAGAACTGATTAAGTCCTGAGACCCCCCCTCCCCCTAAAAATAGAAGAAGGAAGAAACAAAATTCAGAGCGAATAGAGATTCTAGCAATTGGATTTATGGTGAAATTTCTAATTTATGCAGCCCACGAAAAGGCCTTTTCTATTGTGTGATTTACTTGAAGCCTGGAGACTACCATCGGATACATTCTCCAGTTGATTGGAATCTTCATGTTCGACGACATTTTACGGGCAAGATATAAACTTTTATTCAATTTTTTTCTGCTTAGTTTGCACATGTTTTTAACTGCTGAGAAGAACGAGGATCATATTCTCAACCCGTTTATCTTGTCAACCACCTAAGTCCTTACCTGCTTATGAACTTTATGGAATCTTATAACCTGCAGATGAGATAATATAGAAAACCATGTTCTACTAAGTGATCTCATTACTTCTATATTCTGCAGTTTAGGAAATTCTAAAAGCTAGAATTTGGCATGCGTTGGCATGGTTCTTAGGAGTTTGTTCATTGTTGTCAATGAATGAACATGAGAAACATGACTCGATAGCTGCAATTAGTTGGAAATAGGTTCTTTAGTATTACAGTCCTGAAACTTATAAACAGTTGTCTGATCATTGAATTTTTTAGATGACCTAATTAATTAGGTATATAACCTCCCATATTATTTGTAAGATTTCTAATTGCATCCTTATGTTCACAGGTCATCTTTTTCCAGTGAACGAGCGAGCGACAAGAACAATCAGAAATTTGTATGTCGAAAATGAAAGGGTAATTATGGTCCATAGGCAATGTATTTTCTGTCTGCATCATCATCATTGGGGTTCGGTGGGGGCACGACGATATAAGTGGTCAAACAATTGACTCTCGTATTCTTTAATGAGAATTTTTTTCTCATTGGCCCCATTTCAACAAAATGTTATTAGTAAGTTTTAGTTGCAAAAATTGAAAAGTTAATAGACTAGCAAACTGTATAATTGTGCATTTGATTTCTCCGAATCCTTCTAACTAGTTATATTCATTGAAAATAGCAGCTAATAGTCCTCCAAAAATGCTTACATTCATACGTAGCTTATATTGTTCATCCAAATATGCTGACATCCTGTCATGATGACCAGGTGGTGCTTGAAGGTCAATGGAAGGAAGGCTATATGGCTATGGCAGCCATTGGTGCGACAAATATTGGTTCAATTGAGGTTCACTCTACCTTCCATTGTCTAAATTTCTTAGTTGTTTTAGTGCTACATAATAATGTAGTATGGAGATTGAGCATGTTTTATTTGGAAATTCCTTGACTAAAGTTATAAAACTGTGGATTTGATGAATAAAACATGTAAAAAAAATAGTGGGAGCATGAAGGCATCTGTAAGATGTTCTTCCGCTTCTCACTTTTTTTCTCTCTTTAAGTTAACTAAGTTTTAATTTTCTTCTTAGTACAACTATTCTTCATCGTTTGAACAATTCAAAAAATCAAAATATTTATCTTTAGTAGAAATGCTAGGATGAATCTTCACAAACTATGAAATTGTTGGGGTGGGTTTCTCTGTGAACTGTGGTCAGGAAGATTGGGAAATATTATACCCTTCGTTACTTCGTACGACAGTTAAATTACAATGTCTTCTACAAAGTGGTTTCTCAGATCTTGGATAGAGAATTAGTCTTTGGCCTCAGCATGTGATGAGTCAGAATTGAGAAATTGTGCATTTAATCCTTAAAAAATGCTACTAACAATAGAAGAATTGTCTATTGATATAGTGAACAATTCAGAGGCAGAGTTCTCTGCCAACTCTGATCAACAAGTATTTGGTTTAAGTTTCTGTACGTTACTTCTCATAGCTGCGTGCATTTTTGTAGTATCTCCTCATGATATACTAACGCTGTGCGCACATGATGACAGCTTTTCATTGAGCCAACTCTGAGGACAAATAGACCACATAAGAAACTGCTACATTCATTGCCCCCAGATGAGCAGCTATATGAACCTGAAGGCACAGGAGTGCCGCTTAAGAAAGGAGATGAGGTATGTCACGGATTCACTCCATTAGTCTGAACTAGGACATAATTATATCACCAGCTTGTGGGGATTACTCATTTGAAGATTTACAATGGCGTCCTATTTTCTTTGTTCTACTTGTTTTCATTAATGGAAGTGCTATATTTACACAATTGTATGTAATTTGGTTGTTAAATCTAGATTTTGCTGTTTAATCCTGCAGGTAGCTGCTTTCAACATGGGATCAACCGTGGTGTTGGTCTTCGAAGCTCCTACTTTGCAATCTCGTACGGTCACAGATAGCTCGTCTGACTTCAGATTTTGTATCAAGAGGGGCGATAGGATCCGTATGGGAGAAGCACTGGGTAGGTGGAATGAATCTTAAGACTGGCATGAAATGTGCACATCTAAATATAATACCCAAAGAAAGCTTTTAACTTTCATCTCTCAAGTCTTAAAAAAGTGTTTGATGGTCATTTCTATCTCAGTGTTGAATGTTCAGTTCCCCTGCAATATGTTGGTTTGGTGGAAAGAAAAAGTTGAATCTTTCAATGCTAGTTTTTATTCTCATTCCATTTGGGTTACCGGTAAGAAAATACACGAACTTTAGCCAAATTTAGTTTTTTGAATTTCAATTTGGCCAAAAAATAAATGAACTTTGAATTTAATTCAACTTTTAGGGGGAAAAAGTGTCATTTAGTTGGATCCACAACTTAAGAAAAATGACTTCGACTAAGTAAATGGATGACAAGTTAATGTTACCGGCTTTGCCAAATCAGAATTGATTTTGCCCAACATCAAAGCAAAGCGAAAATTGCGATGAAATTCATAAATTGTGGTCAATTGAAAGTTCATGTGGAAAAATTGAATTATCAAAATATAATGCAACTTTGATATTCTAAGAATTTGTATGAGTGGTGACAATATTGAAAAACAATGTATTTAGTGAGTCGTGATAAAATTGAATTAGAGAATTGACAATGTAATGAAACTGATGCAAGTTTGAATGCTGCAATTCTGACATTTTTTTAATTGAATTTCACAAAATTAGAGAATATAAAGAAGAGAAAAAAATCATATCAGCACAATTCAAAATAACCATATGCACAGCTCAGACTATTTCACCCTAAACTTTAAAGTATTAATGCAATTAGCAAGACAATGCTCACTGACTGGAACAATATCAAGCAAAACATATGGCATTATCCACCAACCATTCTACTCAGTCACACTCTCTACCAAGTAATCTCAAGGAACTTCGGTCACGCTGTCGAGGGGTCAACATACTCACACACACACATAGGCAAGCATGGTTAGAGCTGCTAGTCCTAATATACAAGGCTGGCTGAACGCTTGTCCTAATACTGCACCAAACAATCAAATTAGCAGGTTAAACGACATGGCTTATTTCGGACATGTGATTAAGCGACTCAGCCAATCAGGTTTCTTTAAAACTGACTCCTCTATTTCGTAATGGTCGCATGAACAGCAGATGATAATGCAAGCACCCAAAGTGCAAAACCAAGCAACGGTGAAGCTAAAAAACAAGAATGTTATCCCAACACTGAGTAAAGCGAAGAGATAAAGGGTGTACATACAAATCCTTTAACTTGTTAATACGAACAGTAGGAGGTTTGAACTAATAGAAACCAAATATATCTCAAACATTCACATTGAATACTGAATCATTCCAAACCAATGGGTATCACTATCACACCAAGATAGGGATGAATATCGAGAATGTCAAATCTAATGAATAGAAACTGGCTTCACACATATATGGTCCAAAGGACCTATCCTAGAACCTTCGGTGTAAAGGTTCAAGAAAAGTTGACAAAGAATATAATTTGAAATAGATATTAGGACAACGATAAAAGCAAGCAATATCACAAATGACTGAGGATCAAAGCCACCATACAGGAATCAACCTCAAAATAAACTGAACTTCCACGAACAACGGCCATGAAATAGAGTGCCTTCATTCTCATAGTTGATCACAAAATATAAATTTTCAAGTTACGAATTTACTCTTCGTACTTCCAAACCCATCCTTAGATGTTCTACAAATCACAAGACATTTATTAACCAAGGAGAAAGATTATGTTGCAGTTATTCATGAATGCATTTGTTACAGACGATAAGGTGAAGAAAGGCTTAAATGCATCAAAACATCGATAAATAAGTCATAGTATGTGGGCAATTTACCTATTACTAGAATTTATATACACAAATCTTCCAGCATTCAGGCAATCAGTCACAATAACCACATAAGAGAAGTGACCCTCAGACCAAAGCAGGTATAAAAAATTGGTAAGTTACAATAGATACTTAGGGAAAACCACTAATGATAAATGATAAGGAAACAGAAGTTGTAATGAAAGTCATGTGAGTTTAAAAGATGTAACAATCTGACAAAGGTAGAGAATAACAAAGTTGAGAGAAAAATTATATAATCACAATTCACAAATACCATATGCTAACATCTCAACGATTTCACCCAAAACTTTAAAGTATTCATTAACATAGCACGACAAGGTTCACTACCTGGAAAAATATCAAGCAAAACATATGGCATTATCTATCAACCATCTACCAGGTCACAAACTCTGCCAAGCAATCTCAAGGAACTTGGTCATGCTGTCAAGTCCACGCACACACACACATATACACACACACACATGCAAGCATGGTTAGAGCAGCTAGTCCTAATATTACAAGGCTAGATGAATGCTATGCCGTAATACTGCACAAAACCATCAAGTTAACAGGTTGTAAGACATGGCCGATGGCTTATTTTGGACTTATAATCAAGCGACACCACCATTCAGATTTCTTTAAAACTGAGTCCTCTATTTAGTAATGATCACGCGAATGGCTGATGAAAATGCAAACACCTAGATGCAAAAACAAGTAATGGTGAAGCCAAGAACCAAATATATTATCCCAATATAGATTTAAGCAAAAAAATAAAGGTTGTATATACCACTTTTGTAACTTGTTAATACGAACAGTTGGAGATTTGAAGTTATGCACTGCACCCACAAACATAACCTATAGAAACCAAATATACACCCAAATCAGGTAATCCAAGATAAAGTATATCTCGAACATTCACACCGATGTTCTGAATCACTCCAGACAAAAGGGTATCATACAAGCTTACACTTTGTACTTACCAACCCATCCTAGTTATTATATGTTATATAAATCACAAGACATTTATTAACCAAGTAGAATGACTACGTTGCTATTATTCGTGAATCCATTTGTTGCAGATGACAAGGAGAAGGAAGGTGTAATTGCATCAAAACATTGATATGGAAATCATAGTATGTGGGCAACTTACTTATTGTGAATTATGTAATAGAAATCAGTCAGCATAAAGGCAATCAGTCACAATAGCCAATGCAAGAGAAGTGATCCTCAGACCAAAATAACCAAACAGGTAAACAGACACATCACACATAATGTCAATTTCAGTTTTTCAAAAAAAAAAAATGAATACTCTGAACAAACAGAAAAACATGAAGTAATAATTTTCATAACTAACAACGCAAAATGAGCCATCTTACAAAGGGCAAATGCAGAACCAAACATCATCGTAAACCATAAATTGACCATATAGTCACGAAGAAAGATGTTTCAGCACGGTATCAAACTAACAACTCGATATGTCAAAATCCATAGACTTTCTAACATGTACAGGCAATTTGCAGATATATCCATGAATCAAAATTCATTCTCCACCTTTTCCTTCACAGTGTACCACCTTGCCCATGAATCACATATTAATCCTGGGCATCCAGAACAACTCTATATCAAAACCTTGTTCCTGCAAGAAGGGCATCAATTGGCCAATCAATCTCAAGTCATTTTACACTAAACCCTTGGATAAACACATCAGGCACACTCAAATCCTCACAGTAACAAAAGATTCGGGACTGGTTCGAGTCTAAGAACTAGTTTCGTAACTAAAAACACAAAGGCCCTTATATATAGTGGGGCATCAGGAGCATAAGTCATAATGCAGGTAAGCTTGATTCCACAAGAAGAACTAATCCCATCAAAAAACAACAAAATCCAGAAATAAATACAGTCACACCACAAATCAAAAAAACCAACTTTTGACTATAATCCTCCTCCCCCCAAAGAATGGAAGGAATGGAAAGAGTCGAGATATCGATAATTTGCAATTTGCAATAATATGAAAAAAGCAGGCAGAGACCTACGTCTGTTTGGAGTAAGAGGAAGAAGAAGGAACTCTTTTGTTGCGAAACATCATGTATCCCACCGGCAAAACCACTCCTAACATCATTATCGCCGCTCCGATCAAATATCGAACTACGCTCGGAGGCTCCACCTCCAACACCACGGATTTCCTAAACTGCATCCACAAAATTACCGAATCGATCGATCATTTAATCGCAACGAATCTACATTAGCGGATGACAAGGAAGAATTCTATGGAATGAGTAGGGGTGAATCATGGATCTGGTTAAATGCATATCCAAACCGATCAAAATCGTACGAGTTGTTAAAAGGGGAAAGAGAAAACGTAGAGAGGAGAAAAGAGAGGAACTTACGGGCATTGTTAGTGAACTGCGGGATTAAGAGTTGAGGATTCCGATCGCAGGTGCCGGCTGCGGAGAAAAATTGCGTGAATTTTTCTCTCAGCTAACCACCAACTGAAATTTGAGGAGAGAGAAATAAGAGTAGAGTGAGAGAGAATGAAAGTATTAGAAATTACAACACAAACAAGATGATGAAGAAGAAGAAGAAGGAAAGAGCCAATTTTACATCATGTGCGAAACTGTCATGAACAATTTTAGAAAGAAAAAAAGAAAATCTAAGTTACTCAAATTATTTAAATTAATCAACTTAAACTCTAAACATTAGTGGAGATTTCAAGAAAAAATATTTAATCATATTATTCCATTAACATAACTTGGAAAGAAGTTACTAGTAAACTCAAAGTAGCATGTACTCCGTCAAAATTTGATGAAAAATCATTTTATATTGTATTTTATAAATAAATTTTAAAATAACTAAATACTTTATTTTTTGAAATAAAAAATATAAAAATAAAGTATGAATAAATAAATAAAATAAAATAAGTACTTTATGTTAATATATTTCAACAAATTATCATGAAAGTCTTATATGAAGAATTTTCTTGTTAGGTATGGTTAAAATAGCTTTATTCTAAAAAAATTGGCAATTTACTTTCTAATATATATATATATATATATATATATATATATATATATTTCAATACTTTATTTCGAAGAAATATATTTCGACAAATTATTACAAATAAATATTACATCAAGAATCATCTCGTTTGTATGGTCAAAATAGCTATATCCTTATTTTGGCACTTTATGTTGTAATTTACATATATAAATTTAAAAAATAAATCTATACTCTGTTTCGAATTAACAGATTTTGATAAATCATTGCAAATAAGTATAATATGAATTATCTCATTGTTGGGGTCAAAAAAGGCTATATCCTTAAAAAATTTGTCAGTTAACGTTGTAATTTATACATATAAATTTAAAAAGTAATTCAACATTTTATTTAGAAATGATAAATAATTGTGAATAAGTGTTAATGAATCACCTCGTTTTTGGAGCCAAAAAAGTTCTTAACAAACAAATCCAAATAAATGTCACATGAAGAAACACCTCGTTGGTTGGATCAAATTGTACACGGAGTTTGAAATTTACATTTCAACAAAAAATCACCACTATTTTGCTCAAATATTTAGAAAACAAAATTCAAATACAAATATATATATATATATATATATATATATATATATATATATATATGCCAACTTAATGATTTGTGAAATTAACAGATTAATATTGACAATTTAATAATTTGCCAATTAATTTTTTCATTCAAAAATTTATTTGTTCGACCAAATAAAAGTTAGTTGATCAAATTAAATTGATTGTGCAAACAATTACATAATAAAAATATATACTTCCTCTGTTCACGAAAAAGACGCTTCATGGTCCTGGTAACGAGTAACTGGTATATGGGGGGGAGGGATACACCAGTAGCGACTTTTCAAACTTGAAATCGATTCACTGAGGAAACTGTTCAGGTCAGTTCGCTCAACAACTGAGAGAGGCAGTTGGAGTTGATTACACAGTTAGGTGCACTGCTGACGTCTTTGACTGAGGGTCAGCTGTGTACTCGAACTGAGGTTTTAAAGAGTTATATTATGTGGAAGTTGGTGGAAATTAAAAGCTCGTTACTTAAACTGAAACCTTATGAAAACAAGGAAGGTCAAGTTCCCAAAATTTAGTACAGTTTGTGCAAGTGCACTTTGATGGTCCCGGTAACGAGAACTGGTGTATGGGGGGGAAGAAATACACCAGTAGCAATTTTCGTTTTGCTTAACGTCTTTTCATATAATGCTCAGGTCAGTTTACTCACAACTGGAAGAGACAGTTGGAGTAGCTCTTCAACTGAGTTGCTCAATTGGAGTCAATCACACAGTTGGTAGCTCAGCTAACTCTTATGCCTGAAGTACAGCTGTATGTACCGAGGTTTCAAATAGTTTTGCATGCAGAAGATAGTGGAAGATAAGCTCGTTACAAAAACTGAAACCTTAGTGAAAGGGGAAGGTTAAGTTCCTAAATTAGTGTAGTGCATATGCTGGGTTAGATGGTTAGGTACAGAATTAAAATACTTAATGTAAAGTACAGAAGATAAAGTACACAGTATTTTAACGTGGTTCGGAGACCCCCCTCCTACGTCCGCGACTTCCTTTTTGGGGAAGTAATCCACTAGATAAGCTTACGTGTGCTTACCAAACGCCCCACTTGGATTCCGGGTTCCAAGCAAACCTAATCAATTCGATTCCAGGTTCGAACAATACAACACTTTTCCGGGCAAATGCACAGCCAGTCTTAGATTCTGGATTCTAAAGGACCTGTTCTTGGATTCCGGGTTCCAAGGGACCTAGTATTGGATTACCGGTTCCAAGGGACCAAGTGACTTTAATTACGAGTTCAAAGTCAAACCTGAGGTTTGGATTTGGGGGAAGAAATCCAACAAAGAAATCTATTACACCTTAGGGGAGTGGAGGCTTCAACTTAAGACAGTATACTCGATCTCTTGTGAAATAGTTTGCTGGGACACAAACCAAACAAGAACCTGGACTCAAAAGTCTATCAAGGAAATGCTTCTTGATAGGAGGAGGTTTTCTTGCTTGAGGAGAGAGGTAGTCTGCTGCTGCTGGAACTACTCTTTTTCTTCTCTCTACTCTTCTAATGTGAAAATTTGTGTCACCGTGCTTAGATATGGAGACCTCTATTTATAGAGGAAATGGTCAAACCAGCCATTGGAAAGAGCTATTGAGCCTCTGCCAAAAGTATGGCACTCCACATGTTTTATCGGTAACTTTCCAAAAATGATACCTGCGACCTTTGCTTTTTGCACCTCGCTGTTGTCGGCCCATTTATAGTAAGTTTTCCAGCTGACTTGTGCTTCCGAGTAGGTTCGATTCTAAACTGCAACTCCTCAGTCTTCAGCGTCTTCAAGATCTTCTCTTCTGCGCTTCATGACGACTGACAACTTCTCCTTACGTGAACTGAACGTCTTCAGTTTCGTGGATCAGTTGGGGAGACAACTGAGTTGCTGTTCAACTGAGTCCGTGCTTCAGTTGAAATTGATGTCTCAATTGACTTCCAATCTCAACTGAGTCTGAACCCTCAGCTGAGTTCCGGGACTCAACTGAGTTTGGGCCTCAGCTGAGTTCTTCCACGAAATCCCATCTTCAGTCTGGCTGACTTCTTTTGCTTGAACTCTATAACGATAAAATCCTTTGCTTAAACAGTGAGCTCTAGCAAAGAACAGACTAAAGGTAATCACCTACTCGGTTGGAGTCAGTTGGGGTCAGTTGGGGTTTTGGTATCTTTGGAAACCTTTGCTCATTTTCCCAACACAATTTGTATGCAGAGTCAGTTGGTTAAATAACTGAAATATAAAATACTGAAAGTAAATAACACAGTATTTTAACGTGGTTCGGAGATCGATCTCCTACGTCCACAACTTTCTTTTCGGGGAAGTAATCCGCTAGATAAGCTTACACGCGCTTATCAAACGTTCCACTTGGTTTGCGGGTACTAAGTAACCTAACCAGTTCTATTACGAGTGCGAACCAAACCTTACAACACTTTTGCGGGCAAGTGTACAGCCTAGTCTTAGATTGCGGGTTCTAAGGGACCTAGTGTCTTTGATTGCGGGTTCAAACACAGACTTGAGGCTTTAGGGTTGGGGGTTTTTCCAAGTATGAAGCCTTCTACACTGAGAGGGGTGGCGGCTTCTTCCTAAGGCTTAGAGACTCGATCTTTTGGGAAAGAGTCTGCTCAGCACTTTAGCAAGAACCTAGATTCTAGACTCGATCAAAGAAAGGGCTTTTTGAAAGGCTAGATTGAAGAACAGGAAGAGGTGTGAGCACTCGATTTCTACTGGTTCTTCAATTTGGTTGTTCTTACTCTGGAGAGAGATTCAGCTGGAATTGGTTGTCTGCTGCATTGCGCGTATGAGCTCATGTATTTTTCTCTCTTGTAATCTCTCTTGTAATCTCTCTACTTTCTTCAATGAGGATACCTCTATTTATAGAGAGGGATATCTAATTAGCCATTGGAAAAAGTCATTTGATCTCTGCCAAAAGCATGGCACTCCACCTGCTCCACTGCAGGCTTTCCTAAAATGGTAACTACGACCTTTGCTTTATGCGTGTCTCCATGGTCAGTCCATTAATAGTAAGTCTCCAGGCTGTCTTGTGCTTTCAAGTAGATTTGAACTTGGACTTCAACTCTCCTGCCTTCAACGTCTTCAAAGTCTTCTCTTCTCAGCTTCGTGACGTCTGACTTTAGCACAACTTCTCTTAATGCTTGACTGCATGGCTCAGTTTTGGAGTCAGCTAAGTTGTGGTCTGACCGACCAAGTTCCTCTCGAACTGCCTTTTTCAGTCTTGCTGACTTCTTGTGCTCGAAACCTGTAAAGATGAAAATTCCTACGCTCAAACAGTGAGCTCTATCTAAGTTCAGACTGATGGCTTTCATCTACTCGGTTGGGGTCAGTTGGGTTTTGGTATAAATCAAAACATTTACTAATTTTTCCAACAATCTTCCTCCTTTTGATGATGCCAAAACTCTAAGCTGACACCACCTAACTTTCCTAACTGATACCACACAGCTAATATCGTTTAACTTAAAGACGAACTGATTCTAGTCTATAAGAGAAAAAGGGTTAACACAAGATAAATATAAAAGTTAACTTCAAAACTTGGACAACGAGATAGTAGTAATCAAGTGAAGTTAATAAGACCTTTTAAAACCAGTAACTTATCATTATAGATAACAAGTTGGAGAGTGATTACAGTTACAACTGAGTTTCTAAAAACTACAAAGTTGAAAAATACAACAGTCCTAACATTCTAACCTACTCTAGGGACTTCGTCTTCGTCTTCGACTTGATCTTCATCTTCAACAAGGCTGGAGGCTGAGGTCATCCCTTCTCTTGACCTTTTATTAGCCTTTCCTTCAGCAGCCTTGTTAGTCTTCATCAAGTCTGGCGACTGACATCATTTGAAGGTATTCATTTTCAGCTCAACTAAATACCTACCTCAAGCAACAGGGCGAGGCAACTGATTTCCCATCAGCCTTCTCTTCTTCAGCCTTTTCTTCATTCAATCATGCGTGAAGGTCACCTTATGTCGCGTCAAACTGGAGTAGTTGATCTAATTAGCAACATTCTGAAGGTGCCTTTTCTACTTCTTTCCCCTTTTTGGCATCAACAAAAAGTAAAGGAGGGAGAAGGTTCACAAGAGGCATTTCGGGTTCAACTTCCTCAGAGGCAGGAAATTGTGCCCATTTTCCTTCCACTTCCTCGGGGGAAGAACAGTAGCAAGACTACACTTGCAGTTGCGACTCCTGGTGCTTCTGCTTGTGTAGCTGCTGCAGCTCTTATGGAAGGAAAGTCATTTGAGATGAGCTTGGGAACAAGGAAATGCCTTGCACACAGCTATCTCGCGACTCAATGCCAATGTTCGTGCAGGACGCATTCTACACAGGTTATAGATGACATGTTTACATGATGTCGGGTCAATGGTTGAAGGCCAGAGATACTCGAACACGCACCTCGCATGAGTATGGAAGAGTGACCATCGAAACTGTCTAAGTCTTGCATATCTGTCCGTCTAGATTGGAGGAAGATTAACTCTAACTATCCACTTTTTCATCCTTGCGGTGATGGCTCTGCGGCACATGGTATCTCAGGGCATTGAAATCAAGAGGGTGAGATGGGAGGAATTTTGGAAAGACATATTCTCAATCTGAAGAGAAGAAAAATCCTAAACCAGAGAGAAAAACTTCAAAGCAAAGGTGTTAGT
This sequence comes from Schizonepeta tenuifolia, assembly GCA_029490685.1. Classification (NCBI taxonomy): domain Eukaryota; kingdom Viridiplantae; phylum Streptophyta; class Magnoliopsida; order Lamiales; family Lamiaceae; genus Schizonepeta; species Schizonepeta tenuifolia. The sequence goes on along the minus strand of CM055960.1, from coordinate 22,102,809 downwards.
TGAAGAGGTAAATATGAATTTGCATGAGAAGAAGCAACCCTATTTATGCACGGAGAAGATTGATTTCAACAGATGAGATTAAATTCATTCATAGTGGATCCTATGGCAAGGATCATTCGGCAGTTTTACCCAAGAACCAAGCTAAATTAATTGCACTTAGATTACCGATGACAAAGTGAAGATCACACGCGAGCGTGGGAATCGATAATCACGCAATGTCAGCCCATATGCAGTCTAAAAGTATGGCCTATAAGGTAGGGCACACTGTTTTACTTAATTGTACCGCAGGCTTTTGATTGATTGATATCATGACATCAGAGGATATTTGAATTAAAATCAAATCTCCTGACTTACGGAATAATTGATGCAACAACATGTTATTACCTCACAATCGGCGTTGAAACTCGACTGTTTTCGCAGTTCAGTTTACACTCGACTGACTCATGTTGTTAGTTCAGTCAAGGTGTGACTCCGTCGTTCCTCTGAACTGTCTGGAGGCCTCGAACTGGTACATTCCCCCTCAAGTTGAGATTCCCCCTCAACTTGTGATCTTCATCTTCATGGCTTCTTCGTCGGTTGGGTTAAGCAATCTAAAGAGTTGACACAACATCTTGAATCGTGCTTCCACCAAAGGCTTTGTGAAAATATCAACTCACTAAATGTCAGTGTGAATTTTCTCAACAATGACGTCCTTCTTTTCGATGTGATCACGGATAAAGTGATGCCTGATGTCGATGTACTTCGTCGTGAAATGATGAACTGGATTCATCGTGATGGCTATAGCACTTGAGCTATTACAGAAGATGGGTACTTGGCCTGTCTTCACTTCATAATTTCTGAGTTGTTGCTTCAGCTAGAGTATTTGCATGCAGCAGCTTCCTGCTGCCATGTATTCTGATTCAGTTGTGGAGGTGGCAACAAAAACTTGTTTCTTTGAAAACTAGGAAACTAACTTGCTTCCCATCAACTCGATCACCAACTAAGTCTGCATCTGAGTAGCCTGCCGGTTCGTTGTTATCATCAGTTGGGTACCACAGTCCCATATGAATTGCCCCTTTGAGATACTTGATGATATTTTTCGCTGGTTGCATGTAAGCTTCCCTTGGCTCAACTTGGAATCTTGCACAGACTCCGACTGTGTAGGAGATGTCTGGTCGACTGGCAGTCAGGTATAGCAGTGAACCAATGATCCATCTATACTTATTTGCATCGACAAGCTTTCCTTCCTGGCCACGGTCGATTTTCCAGTTGGTGTTAATAGGGGTCTTCATTGTTCTGCTTGAATTCAGTCCGAACTTGGAAATCAGTTCTTTTGTATACTTGGACTAATTGATGAAGATTCCTTCTGGCGACTGCTTGACTTGTAGCCCAAGGAAATAGTTCAGCTCTCTTATCATGGACATCTCAAATTTTTCCTTCATGAGTTGAGAGAATTTCTCGCACAGAGCTTTGGACCTGGATCCAAAGATGACATCGTCGACATAGATTTGTACCACTAGGATGTCTTCTCCAACTTTGATGGTAAAGAGGGTTTTGTCGACTGAGCCTCGGATGAATTAAGAATCTAGTAGAAACCCACACAAAGTGCCATACCATGCACGCGGAGCCTGTTTCAATCCGTTAATGGCTTTCTTCTATTTGTAGACTCTACCATCAACGATCTCAAAACAAGGAGGTTGTTCCACATACAGTACATATCTTCTTTGATGTTGCCATTGAGAAATGCACACTTCACATCCATTTGATAAACTTTGAATTTGTGGTAAGTGGCATAGGTTAGGAAGATCTGAATTGCTTCAAGATGAGCAACTGAAGCGAAGGAGTCTTCAAAATCTATTCCTTCTTGTTGACAGTAACCTTGAACTACCAGTCTAGCCTTTTTTCTCACTATGTATCCTATGACATCTCGTTTATTCTTGAATATCCACTTCAGACCTATCACCTTAACTCCTTCAGGTCTCTCAACAAGTTCCCAAACACAGTCTGAGGAACTCATTTAACTCATCCTGCATGGCTTGAGTCCAGTGGATGCAACCTAAAGCTTTTAGGATATCTTTAGGTTCGGGCACGTCAGCTACATAGCATGCTGTCATAGCCACATCTCCTGCATGATCAAACTTTCCTAGTACTCTGAGTTCATCAGCGTCCTGTGCAAGCAAAGTTGGCTCTTCATCAGCTGGAGTTTCTGACTGAGTGGACTGAATCGGAACATATGCTGTGGGGTCTACAACTTAAGTTGATCTTCTGGTTTGAACACCTACTTCCAGATTTGCTATGACTGCATCTTTGATGTGGCTTTCATACCATTGTTTGTTCTTCATTGCTTGCTTAGCTGCTTCAAGCATTGTGATGGAATAATTTGGTCTTGGAGAAGTTGAAGGTGTCGGGCTTGAGGGTCTAACTTCTGGTGCAGTTCTGTCCTCAGCTGGAGATGGAGGATGAACTGGGGTGCTGGCTGGCCTTGGACTTGGGAGTCCAGGACTTGGAAGCTGATCAGTTGCTGGTACGGTCTATGTATTAGCTGGAGTTGGCACTTGATCTATTGACTCTGAAGTTTCCCCTTGATTAGAGACGGGATCTTCAGTCTCATCTTCAGAAGAATATACTTCTTCTTCTTCAGCTGACCAGATGAGTGGCTCTACCAGATTCTTTAGTCGTTAAGCTTGAAATCTTGTCTGAGCTGGCTGTGCCGGTGCACTTTCTTCAATTGCCTACTATTTAGCCAATTCCCTGCACTCAAAAGTAGATTCGTCAAACATAACATGAGGTGTTATATCCACAATTTTGGTGTTGGAATTGGAAACTTTATAAGCCTTAATCTTCGCAGCATATCCTAAGAATATACCTTTGACAGCTTTAGGCTCGAAGGTTTCCAACTGAGCTTTCCCATTGTTATGGATGTAACACTTAGAACCGAAAACACGAAGATGAGAGATATTAAGCTTCCTGTTTCTCTAGAGTTCGTATGGAGTTTTCCCTTGTCTCTTCGTTAGGAGAGAGCGGTTCTGTGTGTAGCACGCTGTATTGACTGCCTCAACCCAGAAACATTTTGGCAAGGCTGAGCTTGTCAGCGTGGACGTTGTTGCGTCCTTCAACGTTCGATTTCTCCTCTTAGCTACTCCGTTCTGCTATAGAGTCCTTGCAGCTGAGGTTTGGTAAGTTATGCCATTTTTCTCTCAATACTCAATAATGGTTTCATTGAGAAACTCAGTTCTGTGATCAGATCTGATGGATACAATGGATTTTCCTTGTTGATTCGCAAGTCTATTGATGAACTCATATTTGTGTTTATTTTTCATGCCTTTTTGTTGTGTCTTTTGTGTCTTTTTTTGAGTCTTTATGTGTCTGGGAGGACATAATAGGTGCGATTGTGGGCATAATCTGGCGGAAAACTGCTTTTCTGGCGTTGGGCAACGATACAATGCAATATGGGCGTAGGGCTGAAGTCTGTAGCTGAGAATGAAGAGACATATCTTGAGCAAGCTATAGGTGAAGGAGTACCTCCCCATAATCTTATGGCCAAAGCAGTAGAGTACCCAGACTAGTGCGCGTTGAGGGTAAGACTGATGTAGACGTGACCAAGGCAGAAGGATGTAGTGGTGCGCAGCGGATATTACTTGATCTCCAAGGAGAAGATGAAGAAGGAAACTTCCATCCTAATCATGACAAGACCGATCAAAGCCAAATTCAACAAGGAGAAGGAAAGAAATCTGATGCCGAGCCAAAGAAGGAAACAAGGCTGAAGAAGGAAGGAGTCCAGCCCATGAAGGGAACCGCCCTTACCTCTCTTCAATGCCTATATATATATGGTTGCTGTTTTCTGTAAAAGCATCATCAATCAACCATTGTACGCCTTTAATTGAGAGTTTGGAGAGGAGAAAAACAAATCCTACAGACAAAGCTTTTAAATTCTGTTTTACTTTTGTTATTTGGTAATATAGTTCTTATTTTAGTTTCAATCATGTTTACCTTTATTTCTTTGTATTTCTTTCATTTAATATTATGTCTAGCTAATTTCTTATACTTGGATTGGATTAGATGATGTGAATATTAGTACATTGATTACTGGTGAGGCCTAAGTGTTAAAATTAGATCGTGTGTTTTTATTCCCGAAATACTTAGGGCTTAATATTAGATTTGGAAAAGATAACTAATTGCTTGATCACCAATAAGTTAAGGAGTCTAGATCACCAATAGAGTCGAGGTCAACACGAGAGTGTCTCTTGTGACCAAATAGATATTAAATATTGGAGAGCAGTCGATGCCTTGGGTATGTCTTGGCTAATTTGGGTCTAAAAGAAATTAATGCCTGTTGGGCAATGCATCTGCTGAAGGGTCTTCATGGGTGTGTTGATCAAGAGAGGAGTTTTGTCTAGAGTGTCTCTGGAATACTCGAATTTAAAGGAATAGATATAAGAGTAAAGTATTCTTAGTTGTTACTTCGTGACCATAGGGCATGAATTAATTTACTCTTTAAACTGAATAGTAAAGGTGTGCGATTGAATATCATTGTGATATGATTGAGTAAAAGTATTAATGTTCATTGATTCAAAATCCAGTCCAAGTCCTTTTTTGTTATTGATCAAATCTACTTTTAGTTTCAGTTATAATTTTCAGTGCTTGTTGACTAAGACAAGTGTGTGCAAACCAAAACCTTTTTAGTGATACTGGATCCATGGAAGAGAGACTATACCAATTCCCTTGAGTACGACCCTGCTTACCGCTGGCTATCGCCTATTGTGGGCATAAGAGTTACAAATTTTATTTGCATGAAGTGCAAACGACAGCTTCGTCATCTATCCATCTGCTTAGGCAATTCTTCTCTCGTCTCAGTCCTATGCGCTATGAAGATCACCCAGGTGTATCTCGGATAGTCATCAGTGACTACTAGAGTATATTCATTTCCACTTAAACTCTTAGGGGTGACCAGACCGAAAAGATCCATGCGGATCAATTGCAGAACACGATCTGTGGATGGCGTCAACTTAAGACGAAATGATGCTCTAGCCAATTTTCCAAGTTGGCATGCACTGCAGAGATGCATCATACTGTACTTCAAGTCTTGTATTCCATCTACGTGTTGTTGGCGAGCTAACTCGTTCATGGTTTTAAAGTTGAGGTGGTTAAGCCTTTTGTGCCACAGCCAGCTTATCTCCGAGCTGCTTTTAGAAACTAGACACGTTTCTGGTGAACTACTTGACCAGTGTGTATCGTACACTCCACCAGATGAAAATCGTCTACCAAATAAGAGAATTTGTTTGGTATTGAAATCTTTCATACTACAACCACGTGCATTAAACTTCATAGAAAAACCATTATCACAGAGTTGGCTTATGGAGAGCAGATTATGCTTCAATTCGTCGACCAAGGAAACATTTTTGATAGTCACTGAATCAGTTTCGAATGTACCAATCCCTTTAGTTTTACCCTGGGAGTCATCACCAAAAGTAACAATCCCTCCTTCTCGAAACTTGATGTCTTTAAGAAGATTCTTCTAGTGTGTCATATGTTTGGAGCACCCGCTATCTAACACCCAGACTGACTTTGCAGCTCTTCTTTTCCTCAGTTCATCCTGGTCCTGCAAAAATATAAGAAGAACTTTAGGTACCCAAACTTAGTTAGGTCCTGGCAGGTTAGTGACTTGAGTTTCCTTGAAGACTCAAACTGTGTGATCAGTTCGAATCACTTTTCCTTCTTCATCCACATAGAATGCTGACTGGAATTGCCCGGGAGCTCGAGCAGTCCAATTTTTCGGTGGATATCTTTCTCTTTGAGGAGCTTGGTGCCGACCTGGCTAATTCGATCGATTTCTTTGAGGTGTGAACTGTCTAGGAGATGACCCAAACTGTCTAGCACCTTGAGCATATACGTACTGTGGATAACTGGGACCATGATACTGATCACAATAGTTTCCATGTCCTTGATATGCTTGCTGGCATTGATGTTGAACTGGGAGTGTCTAATGGTAGATGTTTGGATTATCCAGTTTCTGTGCCTTTGCTGTTGATGCTGAGCTGAGTGGTTGTGTGGTCTGCGTCTAGGCTAATTCTGCCTTGACTGCAAATGTCCATCTAGTCTATTTCCCCTCGCTCTGCGACATCGGGTTCTAGACTTCTTTGAGGATTTCTCAGCATCTTTAGAAGTACCAACTTCATCCTTTTTAGGTTTATCTTCTAGAACCTTCTTGCCTTTATCAATCACAAGAGTCTTAACAGTCTGAATAGCTGGAGTTTCTTGAACTGTGACTACTATTGATAGGGCTGCTAATACGGATTCCGGGTATACGGGTAACCCGATCTCGACCCGGAACCCAGCGGGTAATCGGGTACCCAATACCCAAAATTAATGGAGTTGGTACGGGTGATGGATTTTTTTTTAAGCTATCCGGGTACCGGGTATACCCGTACCGTCCCGATTTATCCGTCGAACTACCCAATTTTTAAATTTTTAAATTATATATATAATATTATATTTTAATAATTAAATATTAAAGAAAATAATCTCTCTTTGTCACACTCACGCAAGCAACTTAGACCCTAAAACCCTAAACTCCTGTGTATATATATATACTTATATATACTTATTTATGTTCTTTCTCTATTTTAACACTTTCATCTCACACAAGTCGCAAGCGGCGGCCGCCCTAGTCCCTAAGTTCACCTTCGTTCCAGTAAGCCAGTAAGTTAGTAATCATAAATAATTAAATATTGGCCAAGTGTATGTTTAAATTTGACGTTGTCTGCAACCTGATATTTAATTATCTATCATGCATGTACTACTAGAATTATGTTACAGAATTACATATGCAGTAAATATATGCATGGGAAATTATGGCTATGATGAATTTGAGGTCCAGTATTCTCTATGAAGAAAATTTATTATTGTTTGTTGTATAATTATTTGATGATATATTATTTAGCTAATAGCTTCTGTGTTTCATTAATTGTTTTTTTACGCAAGTTGTTTTTTTACGCAAGTTATAGTTATGAATTAATTATTTCTTCACACTTGACAATTTACTTATTTACATATCTATATTTACATAGTGTATACAATACATACATATAGATAGATATATATTTGATTTGTTGATGGGTCTTTGAATTTTATTGTAGATGGAAGATTCTCAAGTAGCTGCCGCTCAAGCAGAAACTAATAGACTATTAGAAGAACAGCCGCACATGGAGCTTAATGAAACTTTGAAAGGAAGAGTTGAAGAAGAAGGAACAAAACAAGAAAAAGAAGCAGGAACAGAAGTTGAAACTGGTGTGAAACGGAGGAATTCAACATTGAAATCTTTGCGTTGGAAAGATTATGACGTGGTTTTTGTTGAAGAAGGTGATCCTCCAATAAAGAAACGCAAAGGCGAGTGCAAGGAATAGGATGATCTTCTTGCTCCAGGGATAGAACTGGTTCAAACACAACCCAGTCTCTCAATTTTATCATCGTCGTTTCGATAGCCATGACGAATCTTTGAAGGCTAAGATATTTCAGTGAAGATAGAATGTGAGGATGGGGATTGCAGAAAATCTCCGACTGAGTGAACTGATTTGATGAATCAATTAGGGGTTTCACTCATTTAATATCCTTCGGGAGGGGATAACAATCAACGGTTCTCAGAGATTTCCGCCTCTAAATAATCGACGCTCTGGATTGGAGACGGTTTACCTATTGGGAACATGGCACGAGACGTTGGTCCGATGGTGAGGGGTACTCGCGTGTGAGACGTGTAATAGCTTCCATGTCAGCCTACTCGCAGTCTCAAAAGATTAACCTATTGATTAGGGATAGCTTTGCATTAAATACCACTGCACGGCTTAACTCAAAATGATCATTATCATCACAGGATGTTTGAATTTATTTTGAAACACCTGCCTTAATTACTAAGGGACGAAAAAGGATTTTTGGATCTTCTTAGTTGGTCTGGATCCTAACTGAATTAGCATACTCTCAATTGACTCAAATTCGTCTGTTCAGTTAAGGTTTGATCTTCATGTCCTCAGTTGAGCTGTGTCTTCGTCGACTGTCTCAGTTCACCCTCAAGTTGAGATTCCCCCTCAACTTGTGATCACCTATCTTCAAAACTTCGAGATCAGTATGAATTTTTCCAACAATGCATACTGACCCTGCAGGATAGTCTGCTCTCAGTTCATCGTGTTCCTGCAGCCCACAGGATGAACTCCTTATCCAACTCAGTTGGATTGAGGATCAGAAGCTATTGGAGCTTCCTGGAAGACTCGGACTGAATCATCAGTTCTAATCACCTTTCCTGCATTATCCACATAGACTGCTGACTGAAATTTCTTTGGTGCGCGTGCAGTCCAGTTGAGTGGTGGATAACCTTGTCTTTGAGAAGCTTAGTTACAACTCAGCTAAGCTGGTCGATTCTTCTTTGGTGAGAACTATCTGGTGGATGCCCAAACTGTCTTTCTCCTTGAGCATACTCAAACTGAGGATAACTAGGACCATTGAACTGGTCACCATAGTTTCCTTGTTGTCGGTATGCTTGCTGGTAGTGGGGAGGCACTGGTAACGTCTGATTAAAGAAGTGAGGGTTGTCCCAGTTTGGATGCCTCTGCTCATGATGTTAAGCTGAATGGTTTGGCCTGTGCCTGGGGCTGATTCTGCCTTGGTTGCGGAGGTCCATTTTGTCGGTTCCCCCTCGCTCTGCAACCTCGGGGTCTTGACTTACTTAAAGATCACTCAGCATCCTTTGAAGTACTTGCTTCATGCTCGCAGCTAGAACCTTCTTTTCTTTATCCTTCACAGGAGTCTAGATAGTCTAAGGGATGACTGGAGTCTCCTGAACTGTGACTTTGACTGAGTCAGGTTGAGCCTGAGGTGCCTTAGTCGGTGATCCAGTTGCCTTGACGAACTGAGCTGACTGAGCTCCAATGTCAGTGGTTAGATTGTATCATAGACCTTCAACACATTTGGGAGGTCTTTGATGACTGATCATGCTCTCTAGAGCTGAGCTCGACGTATGAAGAGATACTATCTTCTCATTTGCAAACTTCAGCTCCATTTGCAAGTGAGAGATGTATTCAGCCTGAGTCCAGGTCCTGTGGATCAAGTGGATAGCCTGACTGTTTGTAGACTGAGCAATTTCTTCATGGAGTCTGTGGTTTTCCTCCATGAACTACTCTATCCCTTATGATCACTTCGTTGCTCAAGTTTCATACTCAGCTTGCAGCTCCTTGCACTGTGAAACTTGTTTAGTGCACAATCTGCTAAGGTGTTCGGCCTCATTCCATGACGGCTATATGTCTTCGTCAAATTCTTCTGTACATTTGTTAACAGATTAAACATTTTGAGTGGGATGGAAAGAAGAGTTTACCTCATCAGCTGACTCTTCCGCCAATGCCATGAATCACTGGGCTTTTCCTGCTGAGCTTGATGGTGAGTCAGTTTCTTCTCCTTCTGACTCGGTGAATACGTCGGTGCTGTCAACGTCTTCCTTAATGATCATGGCCTTGGAGTTCTCCTTGGCCTTTCCTCTGAGGGCTTCATTCTCCTTTGTGGAGAGGTCAGGATAGTTGGCTTTGAAGTATCCTGGCTTTCCGCATTCAAAGCATCATTCGCTTTGATTCCTTGAAGAGGGGTCAGTTTAGCTCCGCTTGCTCCTGTTGATCCTCCTATACTTCTCGATCCTGGAGTTCATCTCCTCGAGTTTCTTCGTCATCTCATCAACCTTCTTCTAAAGTTCAAACCTGCTCGGTCGATCCCTAGCTGAGGAGTCAGCGGACCGTGAGGGTCTGGCAAAGTTGGATCTGCCTGAATTAGCTCGAAGCACCATTAACTTGGCAGCTGAGCTCTGCTCGGTCTGTTCTGGTTTCTGAAGCTTGCCTTGCTTCAGTCGGAGGATATCATACTCATTTACCTTGAGCATGGAGAACAACTTCTTAGTTGTCATCGAACTGAGGTCACTCCAATTTTGATGGACGACTCTGTAGATCGCCGAATCTTCATCTAACGCGGAGAGAACCTTTAGGTTCGTCTCACGCTGAGAGTATTTGCCCTTCCTAATACTCTCAATGTCCATTAGGACCTCTGTAAATATCAGCTTCATCTTGTCGATGGACTCCCCGGTTAGCTGAGAGAAGTTCTCGTTCTTGTGACAGGCTAAGGTGAACTTGTTCTCCTTAATCTCGTCAGAGCCTTCACAGAGTGCAGCTAAGGCTTCCCACGTATCTTTTTCCGTGAAGTAATTGATAATCTTCGGCAGATAAGCTTTGCCCACTGTGGAAGAGATGACGCTTTTGGCGATAACAACTAGCTGCGCGATGTCTCTTTCTTTCTTGGTGTACTGGTGGGCACCTTTGGGTTCTTCCTTCATCATCTCTCTCTAGAGTGTTTGAAGGGTCCAGCACGAACTGAGTCACCTAGATAGGACCAGTTTCTATGATCTTCCACATCCTGTGATGCCTAGCAATCAGGGCCATCCTCAAGCGAAACTTCCACATAGAATAATCATCCACGGAGATCTCCAGTAAGCTTCCTAGCAATATCGGGTTTATCTTTCCTGCACACCACAAGAGACAGACATAAAAATATGCAGTAGAATGCACTAATTAATTTCAGAAAAGATCTGTTCAGTTGACCACTGAAAAAATATACTCGACTCATACCTTGTGAATCAGAAACAACAGTCTTTTGAATCACTGCTCTGATACCACTTGATGGTCCTGGTAATGAGTATCTGGTGTATGGGGGAAGGGAAATACACCAGTAGCAAATTTTTATTTTGCTAAAGTCTTTTTACTGAGTTTTACTGCTCAGGTCAGTTGGCTCGACAACTGGAAAAGTCAGTTGGAGCTATTTTACAACTAAGTTGCTCAGTTGAAGCTGATTACACAGTTGGCAGTACAATATGCTTGAAGTTCAGCTGCATGCACGAACTGAGGTTTTAAATCAGTTTTACATTGCAGAAGATGGTGGCATTTAAACTAGTTACAAAAACTGAAACCTTTGTGAAAATGGAAAGGTCAAGTTCTCAAATTAGTCTAGTTTGAAAAAGATGCAATATGTAGGCATATGCTGGGTCAGTTGGTTAGGTAAACTGAATTTAAAATACTAAATATAAAATGCTGAAAGTAAAGTACACAGTATTTTAACGTGGCTTGGAGATCGACCTCCTATCTCCACGACTTCTTTTTTGGGGAAATAATCCACTGAATAAGCTTAAGCGTGCTTACCAAACGCTCCACTTGGATTTACGGGTTCCAAGCAAACCTAACCAGTTCGATTTTGGGTTCGAACAAGACATTACAACACTTTTCCGGGCAAGTGTACAGCGTGGTCTTAGATTTTAGATTCTAAGGGACCTGTTCTTAGATTCCAGGTTCCAAGGGACCTGATATTTGATTACAGGTTCCAAGGGACCTGATGTTGGAGTTTGGGGATTTCCAACTGGGAAGCCTTTAACACTAAGGGAAGTGGATGCTTCGACTTAAGACAACAAACTCGATCTCTTGGGATAGAGTCTGTTGGGAAACAAATAACGCAAGAACCTAATATCTAGACTCAATCAAAGAAGGGGCTTTTTTGAAAGTCTAGAGGGAAGAACAGGAGGAGGTGTGAAGACTCTACTGCGACTGGTCTTCGCCGGTGGCCTTTTTGCTGAGCAGAGAGGTGGTCTGCTGCTGCTGCGACTTCACCTTTTCTTTTCTCTCAACTCTTCTATTGTAATGACTTGCGTCAATGAGATTGGATGTGGAGACCATTATTTATAGAGGGAGACCTAACTAGCCGTTCTGCCAAAAGTATGGCACTCCACTTGCTTTCTGGAAACTTTCCTAAAATGGCAACTGCGACCTTTGCTTTTTGCACGTCGCTGTTTTCGGCCCATTTATGGTAAGTTTTCCAGCTGACTTGTGCTTCCGAGTAGATTCAAATCTAAACTGCAACTTCTCTGTCTTCAGCGTCTTCAAAGTCTTCTCTTCTTTGCTTTGTGACATCTGAATTCGACACAACTTCTCTTCACATTTGAACTGTATGCCTTCAGCTGCGTGGGTCAGTTGAGGAGTCAACTGAACTGTTGTCCAACTAAGTCCGTGCTTCAGTTGAGGTTGATGTCTCAACTGATCTTGAGTCTCAGCTGGGTCTTTGCTAAGTTTGGGCCTCAGCTGAGTTCTTCACGAACTTCATTCTTTAGTCCAGCTGGCTTCTTCTACTTGAAACCTGTAAAGATAAAATCCCTACGCTCAAACAGTGAGCTCTAGCTAAGATCATATTAAAGGCATTCATCTACTCGGTTGGGATCAGTTGAGGTTTTGGTATCTTTCGAAACCTTTTACTAATTTTTCCAACAATGGTCTTTGGTTGCTAATCATGATCTCTAGAGCTGCGCTCAAGGCATGAAGGGACACTATCTTTTCATTTGCATACTTCAGCTCCATTTGCAACTGAGAGATGTATTCAGCCTGTGTCCTGGTCATATTGATCAAGTTGATGACTTGGTCGTTATTCGACTGAGCAACTTCTTCATGGAGACTTTGGTTTTCTTCCACGAGCTTTTCTATATCTTGATCCTTCATGATCATCTCGTTGCTCATGTTGTCAAACTCTTGCCTGGAGCTCTTTGCACTGCTTAACTTGAGCAGTGCACAGTCTGCTCAGATGTTCAACCTCATCCCAAGACAGTTGAATATCTTTGTCTAATTCTCGTGCACATTGGTTAACAGAAGGAATATCAAGAGAGGGGTGAAAAGAAGAGTTTACCTCGCCAGTTGACCTTTCTGGTAGTGCCATGAAGCATTGGTCTTTTTCTCTTGAGCTGAATAGTTAATCAGCTTCCTCTCCTTCTGATTCAGTAAACACATCGGTGTCATCGACGTCATCCTCTACGATCATGGCCTTGGTCTTCTCCTTGGTCTTCTCCTTGGCCTTTGCTCCTAGGGCATCTCTTTCCATCTTGGGGAGATCAGGACAGTCGATCTTGAAGTGTCCTGGCTTCCAGCATTCAAAGCATCCTTCACTTTGATTCTTTGATGAGGTTTCAATTTAGCTCTGCCTACTCCTGTTAATCCTCTTATACTTCTCAATCTTAAAGTTCATCTCCTCGATTTTCTTGGTTATTTCCTTGACCTTCTTCTGAAGTTCGGACCTACTCGGTCGATCCCTAACTGATGAGTCAGCGGACCGTGAGGGTCTAGCGAACTTGGATCTTCTAGAGTCAGCTCGAAGCACCACTGGCTTGGTCACTGAGCTTTGCTCGATCTGTTCTAGTTTCTGAAGCTTGGCTTGCTTTAGTTGGATGATGTCATACTCATTCACCTTGAGCATGGAGAACAACTTCTCAGTCTTCATCGAACTGAGGTCACTCTGATTTTGATGGACGACTCTGTACACAGCCCAATCTTTTCCACGTGCGGAGAGAACTTTCAAGTTCATCTCACGCTGAGAGTATTTAACCTTTCTGATACTCTCAATGTCCATTATGACCTCTGTAAATCTTAGCTCCATTTTGTCGATAGACTCATCGATGAGTTGAGTGAAGTTCTCGTACTTCTGACAAGCTAAGATGAACTTATTCTCCTTAATCTCGTTCGATCCTTCACAGAGTGCAGCTAAGGCATCCCACATCTCTTTTGTTGTGCGGCAATAGATGATCTTCGACATGTAGGATTTGCCGACTGTGGATGAGATGACACTCTTTGCAATGTCATCTAGTTGTGCGATATCTCTTTCTTCCTTGGTGTAGAACTCGAGTTTCTTCAGCTCGGTCTTCGTGGTGACATCTCCATCTCCTGGATTTGTAGAAGGAGCTATGATGGACTGAGTCACACGGATGGGACCATTTGATACGGTCTCCCACATCCTGTGATGTCTAGTTGTAAGAGCCATTTTCAGCCTAAATCTCCACGTAGAATAATCATCCACGGAGAAGTCTGGAAAGCTTTTGAGTATAGTAGGATTCATAATACTTGCACGCCAATAGAGAGAGACAAACAAATATGTATAAGAATGCACTAAAGGTTTTCAAAAAAGATATGTTCAGTTGACCACTGAAAAAATTACTCGACTCACACCTAGTGAACCAAAGTCAGCAGTCTCTTGAACCACTACTCTGATACCACTTAATGGTCCCGGTAACGAGTAACTGGTGTATGGCGAAATACATCAGTAGCACTCAACTTCGACTGGTTCTTCAATTGGTTGTTCTTGCTCTGGAGAGAGATTCAGCTGGAATTAATGGTCCCGATAACGAGTAACTGGTGTATGGCGAAACCTTATGTCAGTTTGTATGCAGAGTCAGTTGGTAAGATAACTGAAATATAAAATACTAAAAGTAAATAACATAGTATTTTAACGTGGTTCAGAGATTGATCTCCTACGTCCACGACTTCTTTTTCAGGGAAGTAACCACTAGATAATCTTACGTGTGCTTATCAAACGCTCCACTTGATTTGTGGGTAACAAGCAACCTAACCAGTTCGATAACGGGTTCGAACCAAACCTTACAATACTTTTGCGTGCAAGTGTACAACCTAGACCTAGTCTTAGATTGTGGGTTCTAAGGGACCTAGTCTTAGATTGCGGGTTCTAAGGGACCTAGTATCTTTGATTGCCAGTTCAAAGACAGACCTGAGGTTTTGGGGTTGGAGGTTTTTCTAACAATGAAGCCTTCTACACTGAGAGGAGTGGAGGTTTCTTCCTAAGGCTTAGAGACTCGATCTTTTGGGAGAGAGTCTGCTCAGAACTATGCAAGAACCTAGATTCTAGATTCAATCAAAGAAAGGGCTTTTTGAAAGACTAGATGGAAGAATAGGAGGAGGTGTGGACACTCAACTTCTACTATTTCTTCAACTTGGTTGTTCTTGCTCTGGAGAAAGATTCATCTTGATTTGGTCGCCTGCTGCTTTGAGCATATGAGCTCGCGTATTTTTCTCCCTCGTAATCTGTCTACTTTTTTCAATGGGGAGACCTCTATTTATAGATAGGGAGATCTAATTAGCCATTGGAAAGAGTCGTTTGATCTCTGCCAAAGGCATGGCTCTCCACCTGCTCCATTGCAGACTTTTCTTAAATGGTAACTGCGACATTCGCTTTATGCGCGTCTCTGTGGTCGGTGCATTTATAGTAAGTTTCCAGGTTGTCTTGTGCTTCTGAGTAGATTTGAATCTGAACTTCAACTCTTCTTCCTTCAACGTCTTCAAAGTCTTCTCTTCTCAGTTTTGTGACGTCTGACTTCAACACAACTTCTCTTCATGCTTGAACTGCATGGTTCAGTTATGGATTTAGCTGAGCTGTGGTCCGACTCTCCAAGTTCCTCTCGAACTGTCTTTTCAGTCTAGCTGACTTCTTCTGCTCGAAACCTGTAAAGATAAAAATCTCTACGCTTAAACAGTGAGCTCTAACTAAGTTTAGACTGATGGCTTTCATCTACTCGGTTGAGTTTTGGGATAAATTAAATCCTTTACTAATTTTCCCAATAGACGCTTATTTCAGAATGAATGGAGTTTAATAAACTTGGTGGAGTGTGTTGTGAGTGGAATAAGGGTCTCACGTATTATATAGTTTTAAATTGAGTAAGTTGAATAAATATCTCACTTGGATTGAGTGAAGGATTAAATTAAACTACATTGTTTGAATGAAGGATTAAATTAATATAAATTTATTGAGTGGAGAATTAAATTAAAATAAATTGGTTGAATGGAAGATTGAACTAAAGTAGATTGTGTGGGTCATATTTCTAAAAATGGAACAAACATCTTTTTTGGACAAATGAAAATGAAAAATAGGCATATTTTTCATGAATAGATAGAGTATATTGATTTTGAGTGTTTATAAAGGTTATTCAGAACTAAAGATTTATTAAAAAATGATGTGAAACAAAAAAAAAATGATAGATAAATGATATTATTGCATTCAAATAGCTTAATGAGCAATTCAATTAAAGATATTTTTGACAATTATTCGTGTAGTCTAAATTGATTAAATATGGAGATTTTAATTTAATATTAAATTATGGAAACTTAGAGAATTTAAAATGAGATTTGAATGTATTTTACCTTTATGCTATGGGGAAATTCCATTCGGTCACACTGTATCCGGCTACACACGTAAGAAAAAGGAAAGTTAATTATGAAAATGGAAATAATCACATTTTCCTTAAGAGTTTATGATTCCCCAATTAGAGTATATTTCCTTTTTCAAACCCTATGTTACCTGTTGGGAAAATCAGTAAGGTTTTGATTTCTACCAAAATCCAACTGACCCCAGCTGAGTAGATGTGTCTTTTTCTAGTCTTTGAGCGTAAGGCTTTTATCTTTACAGGATCAAACTGAAGAAGACAGTTGAAGATCAAAGCAGTTCGGATCAAATCAAAAGTCAACTCAGTTTACTCTAGAACTGAGTCATGCAGTAGTGCATGTTCAGAACTGTTGAAGTCACAAGTCTAGTAATCTGAAGAAGAAGACTTAGAAGACTGAGAAGAAAGAAAAACTTGAATTCGAAATTCAAATCTGCTCCCAAGTACAAGACAGACTGCAATTTTTCATTTATGGACCGACAACGAAGACATGCATAAAGCAAAGTTCGCAATTACCATTTATTGAAAGTTTGCAAAGATTAGGTGAGGAGTCATGTTTTGTGGCAGAGGTCAAACGGCTCTTTCCAACGACTACTTCAACCGCCCCTCTATAAATAGAGGCCTTCACTCTTGCGAGAAACCATCAAAAGAGCGCATAAATTTCCCGAGTAAGAAATCTCTCCCAATAAGAAATATCTAAGTGTTTGAAGCAAAAGTCGCAGAGAGTTATGTCCAACTCCTTTAGCTTCCTTCTACTCTCTCAAGAATCCTTTCTTTGATCGAATCTAGAAGTATACACCCTTTTCCTAAGCAGATTCCTTATGAAAGTCGAGTCTCGATGCCTTAGAAGGAAATCTCCACTTCCCTAAGTGTAGAAGGTTTCAATAGTTAGAAAAACCCCCAACTCCTATTTCTTAGGTCCTCTTCAAACCCACAATCAAAGTCTCTAAGTCCCTAGTACCCGCAAACTAAGGATAAGGATTGTTCTTACCCGTAAAAGAACTGTAGGTGTTGTTTATACCTATAAACAAACTGTACAAGCTTATTTGGTACCCACAAACCAAACTTTATCGTTTGGGAAGTACGCGTAAACTTCCCTAGTGGATTACCAACCCGAAAAGTTGGTCGTGGACGTAGAAGATCTTCTCTGAACCACGTAAAATACTTGTGTTATGTTTACTTCGGTTATTGCTTTCAGTTCACTAACCATCCTAACTGCAGAAAACAAATTTCCTTAAATCTACACTAAGTCTTTGCGAACTGACCTTCGCCAAAAGGATTTTCTGTTAAAGTAACGAGAACTCAATTTCTACCAACTTTCGCACACACTCTATAAAATCTCAGTTCGAGTGATACAATTGACCCTCAGTCAAAGAAGTCAACTGCATCCCAACTGAGCAAATACTCCGACTGAGTTTCACAGTTGTTGAGCTAACTGAGTTAATTTAGAAAAAGTTTTTTAAATCCTTACTGGTGTATTCTCTCCTCCCCCATACACCAATTAACAAGTTATCGGGACCATCATTACCTTTTAAACTTGTGTAGCTCGTCATAGTGTGTCCAAATAACACTAATTATATTCAATAATAGAATACTATTTTGTATATCTAAAATGAGATTTGAAATGTATTCTATTGTGTCAAGATTTCCATTTTTTCCTTTATTGCATCACTGTGCAATTAATATGTTCAAGCCTCAATACTACGAAGACACGATTGAAAATCATGATATGAGAGATTGTTTCAAATTCGTGCAGTATAAAATAGAATCTTGGGATATCCAATCAGAGTTGTAGTTCATCATTTGCTTGTTTTGCTCACTCTTTGGAGCAACCACAACGGGTGTCGAGCGCCGGTGTCGATCGGCCGCTCGACCCTGTGAGGTCAACGCTGTTGTGGGGTGCTCGATACAAGAGTGTCGTAGGGGGTGTGTCGAGGCACTCGACACCGCCTTCGACCTTGCAGCTGCAACATCTTGGGAACACGTGGCGTGTCCCCATTGGTTCGGTTATATTTTGTTTCTGATTAAAAAATAAAATAAAATAAATCCCAACGGTTATTATCAAAAAATTCACTATAAATACCCCTTCATCCCATTCATTCTCCATACCAAAATCCAATCTTCATCCCAATTTCTTTCTTCTTCAATTTCAATCTCTAAATCTTATTTTTTTGTGAAAAAAAATGAGTGAAAACGAGTTCAATTCGTGGTACCAGCAATGGGTCGGTTTAAATCCACCGAATCAAACTCCAAAAAAAAAAATGAGTGAAAACGAGTTCAATTCGTGGTACCAGCAATGGGTCTCCTACCGATATTTTTCTAGTTGCTGAACGTGAGACTGCCTGGTCCGATGGCACCTTGCTCCGACCTGAGCTCAGATGCCTCGGGATGGATGGGCCTACAGGAGCCGGTCCGTACTTTTTTTTTTACTGTATGTAGGCAATGCATTTAGCGCTTTAGTAAGAGCATTAATAGAAGTTATAAGAGCATTTAGAGCTATTATAGGCGCAATTATAGGTATAGGCAGGAATCTAGCCGGATAGTAGGTCTAGCGTTAATCGACCCTGTCTTTTCTTTAAGAAATCCAAACTCTCAATTCCCTCCTGCTACCGGTTTCACCCGATACTCCCCGGCTGCCAGGTTTGCACATTTCTCGCAATTTCCCCCGTCGACAGGGTTCTCGCAGTCTCCGAGGTACTCAGGGGGAAGGGAAAGGCGAGCCGCAAGGGCAAACAGCCCGCCGCATCAAGCACTACATCGAGGCCACTGCGAGGTCCTAACTATACACCCGACGATATAGAGTTCCTCGCACGGTGCTACATAGATTACGGGGTGGACGAGGTGACCAGCAACTACCAAACCCAAAATCATTTCTTAATGAAAATATATGCCCACTTCAACGAGCACATAGCTCCTGTCGCGTCGCGCGAGAAGGGTCTAATGAAGTGCGCGTGGGGCTGCGCCAAGAAGCAAATCCAGCACTTCGCCACCATCTACATCAAACTCGAAGATAAACTCAGAAGCGGGCAAAACGACCTCGATCTGTACACGATGACCGAAGATAATTACTCTGACATGTATAAGAAAAGCTTCCTCTATAGGATAACGTGGGAGCTCTTGAAGAATATTCCGAGTTTTTCCAACCTAGTGATGGCAACAGCTCCAAAGCGGACGAGGATAAATGAAGCCGACGACTATACTTCATCTGCTAGCGGCAACACATTCAAGAGCGATGCAAACACCTTGCAAATTCGTCCCGAAGGAGTGAAAGACGTCAAGAAGGGGAGGAAGGGGAAGGCGAAGGAGGAGGCGAGACCAGAGTTGGCTACCGTAGCCGAAGAATTGAAGAGTCTCTCGAAAAGTGAAAGCAGGGAGAAGTGGACCTACGATATTTTTACGCGAGACACGACGAATATGAATCCATCGGTTTTGGAGACGCACCTCAAAGTTTGCGTCAAATTTGCAAAAGAATTTGGATGGGAGTAGTTGTCCTAATTTTTTCCCTTAATTATTGTAATTTTATTATCTTATTTATTGTATTTTTATTTTATTAATTAGTGTATGTTTTATTTTTTTTATTGAATAAAATTGTCATTTTTTAAGTTTTGAATTTAATTAAGTATTTTTAATGTTATTTATTATAAATATAAAAAAAAATAACAAAATAAAATCTATTCAATCATTGCCAATGATTATAGACCCGGGGTCTTACTCAACCCCACTATTTTAGAAATTTTTACCAGAGTCATACTCAACCCCACCAATCATTGAAATTACGTTTTTCAGCGATAGACCCGGGGTCTAACTAAATACTCGTTGTGGATGCTCTTAGAATCAACTCCACTCCAAAATTCATAGTACCTCCGGTTTTGAAGTAAATTACTAGAAGGGAGTGGTACAAGAATTAAGAAAAAAGTTGTCGTGAGTGGAGAAAAAGTAAGCGTAAGGAAGAATGTTTTATTGTATGGGTGTGACAAAAATAGGTATAAAGTTATTTGGGAACCGTTCCAAAATTCAGAAGATTTCAACCGTTACTTGAGGGCCACGTCTGCTAATCGACCAAGTGAGGCACTCAATTAGAAGACCACGACTGACGATTAAGCCCTTATATTCGTGTTGTCACCAAAGCCAATCTCAGTTCGGGCTCCTGAGTAGCAGTGGACAACTTTGGAGAAAGAGAAAATAACTTTGGAGACTCAACAACCCTCGCCCATCACCATCTCTGCCTCTTCATCGCATGAAAATCCCACTAAGGCTTAAGACTACTCGCAGTGGGTGTCTCGTTGGGGTGGCTCGAGACACCCACTCCCACGAGACACCCCACTGTAGCTCTCATCGTCTTGAGACCGTCTCACCCCCTCGAGACCGTCTCGATCCGGCGCGTGCATTGCACGCGCTTGATCGAGAAAAATAAATGCGGCAACGGCCGATTATTGAGATGTAACGGTTATGGCCGAATTTTGTTTGTTTTTTTATTCATTTTCTACTTATAAATACTACCTTATTTCTACCTCATTTCACACCATTCTTCCACAAATTCTCCCTCAATCACCTCTCATACTCCCTAAAAAATGGATCCAAATAATCTGTGGTCGTCGTCATGGTGTCCCCTCGAATTGGCGGACGAAGCATACAACGCATACACCCTCACTGCAGTCGCCCCCCACCGGCTGACGTCGCCTCCAAACCAATGACGAAGTGGCGCAATTACACGGTCGAACAGTCCATCACCATCGCCCAAATTTGGGTAGAAGAGATGTGCAATTCCATTTTCGGCAAATATCAACACTCCAAGAAATATTGTGGAAAAGTGGCCCAGGGGTTCAACGCCATGTTTAACAAAAACCTCAACCCGAAGATAGTGAAAAGCTTTTTTGGGCGCGTCGCCGGCTGGGTGAAGGAATGGATGATTGCTTACAGCAAGGTGACTACTAAAAGGCCCAACGGTGCCTCCGACGATATGGTGTTCGAGAATGCCCAGAAGTTGTACGCGACCCATCAAAATAACCAGCGCTTTAAGCATTTTGGAGCCTGGGAAATCTTGCAGAACTATCCCAAATTCGTCCATCAAGAATTTTCCGACGTTCAGTCCATGAAGTGGACGAAGAATACGGAGGAGGGCGCGTACACCTCATTGGGAACGGCCCACGGCTCGAGCGAGATAACAGAATGGGAAAAACACGCCCCCCCTCCCTCCCCCCCTCCAGGGACGAGACGCTGCGAAGGCGGAGGCGAGGGCGTCCAAAGGAAAGGGGAAGAAAAAGGCGAGCGAGGATACGGAGTTTCGGGTCATTGATCGACTCAACAAATGCCCGACTAAGCAGCATGATCGAGGCAAAGCAAGAACTAGCCAAGGCAAAGCTGCGTGCTCGGGCGAAGCAAGATGCCACCGACTTGAAGATCATCTCCACGGATACGTCGCACATGACGCCGGAGTAGTACCAACTGCACATGATGATGGTTGTCGAGGTCAAGCAACGTTGAGGATGGGCTTAGTTTATTTTTTCCCAACAATGTATTTTTTTTTTTAATTTCTAGTAATGTATTTTTTTTTATTTCTAGTAATATATTATTTTTTATTTAAATTAATTAAATTATTGATTTTAATTAAAATTAATGCAAATTATATATTTAGAAATTAAATAGAGACACCTCATAAAGACACTCTCACTGCGGGTGACTATCTAGATCACACTCTACAGAAACACTCCACTGCGAATAGTCTAACCTGAAGCATGGCAAGAGCGTGAACGAAGCTCTCGTTCTCCATCCCGAGCTGAAGCATCAGCCAAATTCGTTGTTTGTAATCGGAGATCTTCTCCAATGCACCTTCGGCTTGTATTGGCTAATGATATATTTTAATTCGAATCAATTTATAATTAATACAGAGTTACTATAAATTGTTTATGGAAAATTGTATCATTTATATTATTTTTTAGATTGCTCATATTTAATTTCAATAGTGCAATCTCGCCTCATGGCATATATGCTTTGAAAGGTTCATAGTATTACTAAATAAATATCAAATGATAATTTCCATTCAATAAGATCCCTTCAATAGTATTAACTTTTGTTTCTTAAATTTGCTTTTAAGATTTTCTCTCAAACTCTTATTTTACAAATAAATGTATATCACTACTCTCATATTTTCTATTAATTATTTATTAAAGTTTTGGTCCTATCTCAATTTGTGATATAGGAGAAGATTTGGGGATATGTTATATCGAGGAGAAATATAGGCGAAAACTTGCGTACAACGCGGTGTACGATCAGACAAGTCGGGTTTGACCCGCCGACCCGCGTGCAAAAATGAATTTTTTTTTTAAAAAAAAACAAAAGGGAGCCTCCTTTCATATAAATGTAGTTATCAAAGAAAAAGAATATGCTACGGCCGTAGCCTAGTGGTATTTGCGCCAAGTCTAGCATCTTGGTGCCCCAGGTTCGATTCCTAGGCAAATCAACTCTTTTTATTTTCTATTTATGACACTCTAAAGTGTCCTTATATCCTTTTTTTTTAATATTCTTTTGTTTTTTGTTTTTCTAATTTTTTTAATCTCTCTTTTTATTTGATTAATCTCCTAGGGCTTATTAATTTCCAATTAGGATCTATTTGTAATATCCCGGCCTTTTTCTCCCATCACTAAAACTAAAAATTTGATAATTAATTAAGGCTTTGCACGCCTAAGTTAAGGAATTTCAGTTTTCAGACTAACAGTGAAATCCGTTTCTGAAAATAAAATTCAGAAGTCGTTCAGCCGACTACTGTATTAGGGTTTTCGCGCCCGATAAATTTTCGTTCGAGAACTCAGATCGAAAAAGCGTCTGACTTTACATTCACTTATTTTGCAATACGAGTCTATTGGTAAAAGACAGTTTTATTTATTTTTCCGAGCGAAATTTGGATTGTCACGTCTCAACTTTTCGATGGATTTCGGAAATTGAATTGTCCTTTCTGACTAAGTAAATTATTTCCAATCTATTGGTCGAATTAGTTTTCGCCGAAAATGTAACCGTCTAAGAAATTAATTAATCGATTTTAGTATGCAGTATTAGACCCGTAAAATGAGATATTTTGGATTTAAAATTCCTTCCTAACCGCCTCTCTCTCTCTAAGTTGTCATCTTGATTTTTTCTTCTACTTTATCACTTAATATCTCACAATTAACACACAACTCTCTCATCTCTCTCTCTCCAAACCCCTCCCCCTCCCCCCATATGCTCTTTTCTCTCTCTTGTTCTTCACATCTTCAAATCATCTTCAAGTTTTTCTTCAAGTTCTTCAAGCTTCTAAGTTCCATAACTTGTTCGATTTTCGATTAAAGTCAATTCCGATTGCATATTCGTAAATGTGAGAGCTTCCTCTTTAATTCCAACCGAACAAAAATCCTATTCTTTAATTCTTGAAAATTTCAAAAATTTTAAGAGGTAGAGGATTGATGTTCTAAGTTTATTACATGATAATTTATGCTTAGGAATGAGTTTCTATAAATTGAATCGAGTATAAATCATGTTAGAATTAATTGGGTAATTTTCGAAAATTTCATGAATTAGTTGATGAAGATTGAGCTTGAATTTAGATGTATGGTTTGTAGAATATGTTTGTATGCAATGAATGATGATTGCATGAATTGTTTGAGGATTTTCTAAAAATAAGAACAAGTTTGTAAGAGACAAAGAAGTATGATTTTGATTAAGTAAATCTTATGTTTTTGCTGATGTGATGTGATATATAAGATGTAGGAAGCATGAGGTTCAACATATAATTAAATTAGATTTTTCTAAAAATAAAAACGAAATCATTGGAGACGAAGAATCGTCGATAGAATTAGTTTTGATTATAATATAAGCTTTTGGATTGCATATTAGTTAATCTAAGTAGTTAATGATGATAATTGGAAAGTTTGAATGAAATCTAAGAACGTCGAACTTTTTGTAAGAGATGAAGAATCAAACGTAATTGTCGATAGAAAAATAGAACGAGAAAACTAATCGAATATTAGTGATTGTACATGTGTTAGGTTTGTTGTTGAATTAATTGAGAATTAACTAACAACTTTGAAAAAAATCGAGTTCTTGAACCGATAAAAATGACGTGAATTGATTAAGTATTAGTTATAATGATGTTAGTATGTTAATATGATCTTTGTTAAGTATAAAGATGATAGAAACTAATTTGGTTTGAATTGGATTAGTAGAACTTTAAAAATGGAAGAAAGTAAGTAAGTTCGTAAAAGAAGAAATGAGAAAATACTACTTTATATGTTATCAATTGATGTTATGGTTTATATGTTATGGATAAGCATGATGATATGGACTTAGTATGAATTTTTTAGATTTTATAAAAATGTTTGGAAAAATCGACAACGATGTTCGTTGCTCGATAAAAACGACGTGTTAAATAATTATGAGTATATGTTGATTGATTTGAGTTGGTTGATGATTAATAAGCATGCGTGTAGTTGATGATAATTTCATATAAGTTATGAAATAGAAGTTAGAAGTTAGTTGTGATTTGAAATTGAAACGAAATTTGCTAAGTGTTTTCGTTAAACGAAAAGACGAGAATTGCTCGTCGTATTTAAATCGAGGAACGTGAAAGTATTCACGTTAAATGATTGTGTGACTTGACTGTAAATTGATGGAAATTTCGTGCACATAAAAATTTTATAGCATTGATCGAACCTAGGGAAACGTGCGTTGAGTTTTTAAACGTCTAGGGTTTCTCGGCCAGTTTTGCCACCCTTCACGGAAACGGCCATAACTCTTTGCTCGTTTAACGAAATCGAGATCCGTAAATTGGACAGTAATGTAGACTTCCGAGTCTTTCTTTTGACATAAGGCACATCCCCTGTTTCGAAATACATTGTTCTGTAGAGGTTCCAAACCTACTGACTTGTGCAGAAAAATTCTAAACTCATTCTTCTTAAGTTGAATTCTTTTCAACTTAATTCTTTAAGAACTTTTAAGTCGTTAAGAGTTATCGACTTCCGTCTTTAACTAATCTAAAATGTCGAGTAAGGAACCGAGTTAGTTCTAAATGAGATGTGTCCGAATCTCGTTTCTTTTAAACCAAAAAAGATTAGTTAAAGTGCAAACGCCTAAAAGACTTAACCGAATTCGATTTGCTTTTTCTTTAATCGTCTCGACCGATTTACTAAAGCATATTTGTTGCGATAGAAGGAGGAAGTCGCAATTAGAAGAAAGGACGGAAGACCGAAGACAGAAGTTTGTTCTATAACCAGTTAAGGTGGGTTTTTCTATATAACAAAATAAAGTGAGCGTTGCTAAAAATGTTTACTTATTGCTTTATAAGTATGTTTTGAAAGTGATTATCAGTGCATAAAAGAATTGTTTTTGTGAGTTCTTTTGTGCCATTCTGAGTTGGTTCGCCAACTAATCGATCGGATTCTGAGTTAACCAGAAGGGTTTTCCAGAGTTAGTGTACACGGTAGCCGTTGTGTGTGGTACTCTGTTGAGGGGTAGCCAGCCACGGTGAGGAACGTGCGCGGGAGAAGTTAACTCTCCCCCGGCATTGAAACAGAAGTTGGGCAAGTTGAACGTAACAACAGTAAAATGCTTGTACAAGCTATGTTTATGAAAAGAAAATGTTTAGTAAGCACGGGCCTTTGAAAGGAAAACCCCGTTGTGTTACTTTGAGAATGCCTGATTAATCTATACGCTTATGATATGTTTTCGACATTGTGCCCACTAAGTATGATTATACTTAGCCCTGCATGTATTTATAAATGTGCAGGTTGAGTGACGAAGGCGGCGAAGGTTGAGTAGAAGTTGTATATAGGAAAGAAGAATAGCGTAATCAGTTCTACATTTTTCCGCTGCAAACTACTTCACTTTTTGTCGTATAACTTTTCGGTTTAAGTTTCGTACTTTAAACATAGGCTACTCTGAAAATAACTTCGTCGAGCGATCCTTCGAGATCGACTCTCTTTTGTTAAATGGAATCAGTTCATAGATATCATCTTGTTTATTATTATTGGTTAATGCATTTATTCAGTTATTCTCCCTTCTTCCCCGCTTCTTTAATCCAACCCCTAGTCGCACCCCGGCTTAGCCGTCCCTCGGGATTTGGGGCTGTGACACTATTAATCTCCAATAAGAGTTTTTAATATCCAATTAAGATTTATTTTCAATTTTGTAGACGAATTATCTTTTTGAAAACATTACATTTCTTTATGTCAATAATTACTTTTCATTACGACAATAATTACTTTACCAAATAACTAAAAGTACAAGTTCTCGTTTAAAAAAATAAACATACATTCTCGTGAAGAAAACTAAGATTTTTGAAACATTACTTTTATTCATATCAATAACTAATTTTTACTACAATAATAGTTATTTGACCAAATTACTAACAAAAGTAATATTTTTGGAACATTACCTTTCTTCATATCAATGATTACTTTTCATTAAAAAAATAATTACTTAACCAAATAACTAAAAGTGTTGAGAAATTTATTAGTATGAGTTTTGATGAATTCCAAAACCAACTGACCCCAACCGAGTAGATGTTGCCAGTTCCTAATGTTAGCTGTTAGGCTCGCTGTTTGAGCAATGTTAAGATTTTATCTTTACAGATCTCCAGCTGAAGACGGCAACAGAGCAACACTCGGATACAACCCCGGATGAAAGATCGGATGAGGAACATCAGTTACAAGACTGCCTGATAAGAGAGCTATGCTTTTTGACAGCTGAGAGTTCAAGCCAACTGTTCAGTTGGAACATCAGCTATAGAATGCCATCCGATAAAGAGAATGTTTCAAGAAGGGGGAAGTTATAAAAGAAATCTCAACATGAAGTTCAAAGTCAGCTGAGAGTTCGACGGTTCAGTCAGAACATCGGCTGAAGACCACTCAGATGAAGATCAAGATTTTCAACCGACTAACCGAGGTTGACTGTCAGAAAGGTTTAAATTTGAACTTCAAAAGGAAGTCACATGAGGGTTTGACCGTTCAGTCATTACCCCATTTGGCCCAACACAAGGCTGTCTCAGATGGAAAGCAAAAGAACTCAGATGCCATATCGGGAAAGTCTGCAGAGATGAGAGACAAGCCATCGCTTTCAATGATCAGAGATCAACAGCTCCTCCAACGGCTAGTTGATACTCTCCGCCTATAAATAAGAGGCCTTCATTCATTCGAGACACAAAAAAAAGACACACATGCGAGAAGAAACCCGAGAGCAAAAAGAAAGAGAAATATTCTTCACGAGCTGAACTGAATCTCTAAGAACATCACTTGTTGAGGGTTCTAGAGTTAGATAGTTTTATTTGTGTCTTTAGATCGAACCTTGAGAACATCACTTAGTGAGAATTCGTAGAGAGTTAGATCGCAGCTCACCTTCAAGTTAGAGCTTTTAGTTGGAAAACACTTTCTTTCACCTGAAAAGGTTTAGGATTCTACTCTTCCTGCAATTGAGTAGCTAGGTCGTTTAGTACCCGTAAACTAACTTGTAAGGTTGATAAGTACCCGCAAACTTATCCATAACGGTTGCTCAGCCCGCGTAAGCTGAGTGGTTTGTCCAGAAGAACTTGGACAGAGTTGTGTGGACTCACAACTCCCCGTGGACGTAGGAGGGTTATCTCCGAACCACGTTAAATTCTGTGTGTCTGTGTTTAATTTTTTTTGTTCCTTATTGCATTTTTAATTGACCAATCTAACCGGCATACAAGCTGCATATCTGCACATTCTCATCTGTTTTGGTTTTTGACCAACCCTGCACTAAAAGCGTGAGTTGTTTTAACGAGTTTAATTTCCACCACATTCCGCACTTCACCTCTCTCACAGCTGAGTTCTCTTACTCAGTTGTGATCTCAGTTGAGCCTGTCTTTACTCAGTTGAAGTTTTTGGGGGCTAAGTTTTCAAAAGTTGAAAAATCCTAACTGGTGTATTCCCCCCCCATACACCAGTAACTCGTTTCGGGACCATCAAGTGGTATCAAAGCAGTGGTTCAAAAGACTGTTGACTCTATTTCACAAGGTGTGAATTCGAGAAATTTTCTTCAGTGGTCAACTGAACAGATCTTTTCACGCTAGTGCATATCTGCTTGCATATTTGTTCTGATTGCTGTGTGCAGATGGACGTCAAGCATAAGATCGCCGTCATGTTCTCTATAGTCAATTATACATCATGGAGAACACAGATGAAGAAGATCCTACTTTCGAAGCATCATAGGATGCAACAAGTTCTCTCTTCCGGACCGATCGTTATTAAAGAAAGAATAGCTCGCACTCCCACAAATCCCAACGATGGGGATACAGCTGTGGAGTATGTGGAGAAACAGCCGGAAGACTACACTCCAGAGGAAGCCAAGGTGAGCCAGTTAGACATCTGGGCTCAGAGCACAATAATGTCCACAGTTGGACAAGATTATCTTCTTTGGATAGATGAGTGTGAGACTGCAAAAGAAATGTGGGACATCCTGGCATCGCTGAGTAAAGGAAGCAACGAGACGAAGGAAAACAAGTTCTCACACATGCATGTCAAGATTTCGACAACTTCAGTCTGCGACCTGATGAGACCATCGATCAGCTAGAGCTCCGGTTTATGGACATCATTAGAAGAATCCAGTCCATCCGAAGAGGAAAATACACACTAAGAGAAATCAATCTCAAAGTGTTGCAAGCTCTACCGGCTGAGTGGGATACCTTCACCAATATCCACGAAAGCCGAGCTGACCTTGGTGAAATGGGGACTGAAAGATTGTTCTCAATCTTAAAAGGAAATGAGTATAAGGTCAACAGGAGGAGATCTCAGTCTTCAGGTCAGACGAGTAGAATTGAGGATGTTGGCTCAGCCTCAAAGTCAGTTGCTCTCCGAGCTGACTACTCGAAATCGAGATCATCGAGGCCAACCTGATCGGCTGACACGACTGCAAAGGAGCCAAGCAGAGAGAAACTGCAACAGAACATTGCAGCTCTGTCAAAGAAGCTAGCCGACATGGACACTCGGTTCGGGAAATACAAACGATTCTACAAATCAAACCGAACTCGAGACAGCTCAAAGCCTGTCACCAACGATTGCTTTGAATGCGGAAAGGAAGGTCATTTCAAGGCTGACTGCCCAGATCTATCGAAGAAAGAGAGAGATGCATTAAAGGCCAAACAAGCTGGAAAGAACAAGGCCATGGTTGCAGAAGAAGCAGCTGACGATATGGATATCTTCACTGACATCGAAGATGAAGATGAGCTGACTTCTACCAACAATGTCATCAGTCAGGATCAATGCCTCATGGCACTTGGAACCAACCAAGATGATATTGAGGTACAATCTAATCCTGCTCAGTTAAACTCTACCAATACTTCTAACATGCAGGAATCTCTGAACGATGAGTTGGAACCCTCCTGGAGTGATTTTCAAGAACTCAGTGAGGAGCTGCATCACCAATCGGTTGAGTTTAAGAGTCTTCAAGCTCAGTTCGCCAAACTTGAAGATTCCTTAACCAAAAAGGACGATCTGATCAAGAGCCAAACCGAGGAGATTGAGAATCTCAAGAGTCAACTGAACGAGGCTAAGGCTCCAGCTGATGAGGAGTTGACAAAACAGAACAAGGAACAGCAAGATCAGTTGAAAAATCAAGAGGCTCAGATCGAACAGCTGATAAAGAAGTCAGATGGACAAACCGAGCAGATAACTGTCCTCGTCAAGGAATTGCAAACTGAGAAGGAAAATCTAATCAAGCTGTATCAGTCATCCAAGATCATAGAGAATCTTATCAGTTATAGTAAACAGATGGATGACGTGTCAGGACTCGGCTATGATGTTGTCAAGGATACTGGAATTCCACCAGCAACCTTCATCAAAGCTGTAAAAGTAACAGCTGTCGAGCCAGACACAGCTGAGTCTCCAGAAGCTAATTCAACCTCCACCTCTCAGCAAGTTCAACCGACCAATAGGATTACAACTGAGAAGGGAAAATGAGTAGCAGATGTAGGACAGAATATTCCATCGGTTGGGACATCAACCGAGGGGGAATGTTCCAAAAGTCAGAAGAGGAATCAGAGGCGTCGAAGGCACAACCGCAACCGAACTCAGAATCAGAATCGACCTCTGCATCAACCTCAAAGTCAACACAGAAGGAATGGAACCGACCTCAGAACAGACATGGGCTCAATCATCTAAATCAACAGCGGTTCCAACATCAGTTCAACCAAAGGTTCCAACCAAGTCAATCAATGAGGAACTGGTCGAACAACTGGAGACATTCATGCCATAATATGAATCATCAACAGGGCATGAACACCTATCGACAACACTCAAGAAGTTGGAATCAGAATCAGCCACAAAGATTCCAACATTGCGTCCGACCTCACAGAAAAATTCAACAGGATAAAAATCGCCACCAAAACAGGGGGAAAGCCTCACCTCCTAAAGCTCAACATGGGAGAAATCCAACTCCTCCCAAGAAACAGAACATCACTATTAACAACAAGCCTAAAGATAACCGAGGTGTTGTTATAGTTGATGATGAAGGAAAAGTGATCTGGAATGATAAATCCATCCGAGTATACAGGGAAAGCGACGCACAGTTCCAGGGGGAACTGGTTCTAACCCTCAAGGACCCAACTGAAATTGGGGACCTAAGCTAGTTTCTCTTTGCAGGTACAGAAGAAACAGCTGAGGAAGAAGAAGGCATCTGCAACAATATGGGTGATGGATAGTGGATGCTCGAAACACATGATAAATTTGAAGGATTTGCTTGGAAGTTTCGTAGAGAAAGAAGGTCCATCAGTTACTTTTGGTGATAACTCAAAAGGTTACACCAGAGGTTACGGTACCCTTGAAACCAATCATGTTTCAATTTCTAATGTCTCTTATGTTGATGGATTGAAGCATAACTTGCTCTCCATCAGCCAACT
This sequence comes from Schizonepeta tenuifolia, assembly GCA_029490685.1. Lineage (NCBI taxonomy): Eukaryota > Viridiplantae > Streptophyta > Magnoliopsida > Lamiales > Lamiaceae > Schizonepeta > Schizonepeta tenuifolia. Next base: position 22,071,898 of record CM055960.1, on the reverse strand, counting down.
CTGTGATAATAGTTTCTCTGTCAAGTTTGATGCACAGGGTTGCAGGGTTAAAGATGTCGGATCAAAGCAGGTGATATTGTTGGGAAATCGATCACCAACAGGGAATGTCTACTACGCTGACTGGAACAGCAGGCTCCCTGACACCTGTCTGTTATCAAAAAGCAGTTCTGATGTGAGCTGGCTGTGGCACAGAAGGCTCAACCATCTGAACTTCAAGACGATAAACTGACTCACCAAACAAGAACATGCTAGAGGCATACCAAATAGAGTGTTTTCAACAACATACATCTGCAGTGCATGCCAGCTGGGAAAGCTCGCTAGATCCTCCTTCCGGTTGAAGTCAACTCCCTCAACCGACCGAGTGCTACAGCTGATCCATATGGATCTCTTCGAGCCAGTTACACCAAAGAGCATAAATGGAAACGAATATACATTGGTTGTAACTGATGATTACTCGAGGTACACGTGGACCATTTTCATGCGTCATAAGAGTGAAACCCGAGATGAGCTGCCCAAGCTGATGGATCGGATATCGAACCAACAAGAGATGAAGATTATTTCTATCCGATCAGATCGTGGAACTGAGTTTCTAAATGAAACCATCATCGAGTATTGCGAGAAGAATGGAATTACCCATCAGATATCAGTCGCGCGTACTCCACAACAGAATGGAGTAGCTGAGCGAAGGAACAGAACGCTGAAGGATTCAGCCACATCCATGTTAGCCAGCTCAGCTCTACCAAAGAGATTTTGGGCTGAAGCAATCAACACTGCATGCTACACTCAAAACCAGTCTCTTCTAACCAAGCGGTTGGAAAAGACACCATATGAGCTATGGAGACGCAGGAAGCCAGATATTTCTTATTTTCGCGTCTTTGGTTCTAAGTGTTATATTCACAACAATGGGAAGACTCAGTTGAAAACTTTTGATGCCAAAGCTTCTAAGGGCATATTTCTTGGATATGCTGCTCGAATCAAGGGATGCAGAGTTTTCAACAACAGCTCTCGTGTTGTGGAAATAACACCTCATGTTAGTTTTGATGAATCTACCTTTGAGTGCAGGGAACAGGTTAAAGGACAACAAGCAGATCCAACTGTTCCACTAGTTCTCACCAGATCGCAAGCTCTAAGGGAAAAGAACCTAGCTGAACCACTGGTTTGGGCAACTGAGGATGAGGATCCATACTCCTCTGAAGATGAATGAGAAGACCCCAGCTCATCCCAAAGGGGAACTTCAGCTGATGCTCCTCCAACTGCATCAGCATCCGAAGCCCAACCGAGTCCAGTTCAAACTAATGTCAATGTTGAGGATCCAGACTCAACAGCTGATCAATCACCAGCTATGAAGACTCCTACTAAGTCTTCAGAACAGCCACAGTTGGAAGAAGAAGGAAGATGCAACCGAAGATGGTATGAAGTTCATTCTACTGACAACATCATCGGAGATCCAACCAAGGGTGTGCGTACAAGGAGCCAAGTTGCAAATCTAGAATCAACCGAGGAAGATTCCAACACTTATGCCCAATATGCTGAGGAGTTGGCTGTTCTAGAGGAATTCGAGTAAGCTGGAGATGTTGCCATGATTTCTTGCTTTGTAGCTGATGTACCAGAACCGAAGAATGTTGGGGAAGCTCTCAACTGTGCCCAATGGACAACAGCCATGCAGGAAGAACTGAATGAGTTTCTACGCAACTGTGTATGGGAGTTGGTAGAAAGACCAAATGGTGTTAAGGTGATTGGATTGAAGTGGATTTTCAAAAACAAGAGAGACGCCATTGGATTCATTGTGAGGAATAAAGCAAGGTTGGTAGCTCAAGGATACTGCCAACAAGAAGGAATCGACTTTGAAGAATCTTTCGCGCCCGTTGCAAGGCTGGAAGCCATCCGAATCTTTCTAGCTTATGCCGCACATCACAAGTTCAAAGTGTATCAGATGGATGTGAGGTGTGCATTCCTCAACGGAGATATCAAGGAAGATGTATATGTTGAACAGCCTCCAGGCTTTGAAACTGGAGATGGAAGAGTGTACAAGCTGAAGAAAACCATCTATGGCTTGAAGCAAGCACCTAGAGCCTGGTATGACACTCTCTGTGGTTTTCTACTAAACTCGGGATTCAAACGAGGATTAGTTGACAAAATCCTGTTCACCATCAAAGTTGGAGAAGATATACTTGTTGTGCAAATCTACGTGGATGACATCATATTCGGTTCCAAGTCGGAGGAGCTGTGCAAAAAGTTTTCCGATCTCATGAAGGAGAAGTTCGAGATGTCAATGATGGGCGAGATGAATTATTTCCTTGGATTACAAGTGAAGCAGTCACCTGAAGGGATTTTCATCAACCAGTCCAAGTATACAAAGGAGCTCATCACCAATTTCGGATTGCAGACAAGTAAGACAACAAGGATCCCGATGAATACGAACTGGAAGATCGAACCTGGAGCTGAGGGAAAGCTCGTGGATGCCAGCAAGTATAGAGGGATCATTGGTTCGCTACTCTATCTAACTGCCAGCAGGCCAGACATATCATACGCAGTTGGAGTGTGTGCTCGATTCCAAGTTCAACCAAGAGAAGCACACATGTTGGCAGCTAAGAATATCATCAAGTATGTGAAGGGAACTGTAAATGTTGGGTTGTGGTATCCAACTGACGACAATATCCAACTAACTGGATACTCAGATGCGGATCTAGCAGGAGATCGGTTGGACAGGAAGTCTACTTCTGGACACTGTCAGTTCATGGGAAGCAAGCTGGTTTTATGGTTCTCCAAGAAACAAGCATGTGTTGCTACTTCCACAACCGAGTCAGAGTATATGGCTGCCGGAAGCTGTTGCATGCAAGTGTTGTGGCTGAAGCAACAGCTGAGAGACTATGAAGTCGCAACTGGACAGGTTCCAATTCATTGTGATAGCTCGAGTGTCATAGCTATCTCTCTGAATTCTGTTCACCACTCTCGGACAAAGCATATCGACATTCGTCATCATTTCATCCGAGATCATATTGAGAAGAAGGATGTGTCCTTGGAGAAGATCCCAACTGAGATTCAGAGAGCTGATATCTTCACCAAACCTCAACCTGAAGCTCGGTTCAAGATGTTGTGTGATCTTCTTGGACTATTGGATCCATCGGATGAAGAGTCATCCGAGCTGAAGAGGATCCATCCGAGCTAAAGAATCATCCGAGCTGAAGAGGATCCATCCGAGCTGAAGAATCATCCAAGCTGGAGAGGATCCATCCAAGCTGAAGAGTCATCCAAGCTGATGAGGATCCATCAGATATCCATCTGAGGGGGAAGCTCAGATGAAGGGGGAATCTCAGATACGGATTGCTGAACAGACTAACTCGAGTCAGCTGATGGTATGCGAGAACTGAGGAACTCAACTGAGGTATACAGCTGATCTCGACATCAACTGGCAGGTATCATTTATGACTGAAGGTGTTATAATATTAAATGAGAATGTTTGAAATAAATTCAAACATTCCTGAACATGTCAGCTAAACTAAACAAGCCATCATATTGCATTTAATGCAAAGTCTGGCTGAACTCCTATAGCCTTACTTTATAGTGCGACTGGGCTGACACCTTAAACTATTCACCTTCTCAATCGCGCGTGGAGCATCAGTCAAAATTACCCAACAGTCGCGTAATCTTAGCCGTTGATGGATTCGCGCCATTTAACCCCAGCCGTTGATCTCATCCGAGTCAAATACCTTTATAAGGCGGCAAATCAGGAAGTGATCCTTACCTTCTCTTTTCGTGCATATCTTTACTATCTATTCATCATCTTCTCCGAATTTATCTCACCATTTCCAGTAACACATTTTCTTTCTTCTTTGCATATATATATTCTGAAATGGCACCCAAAGCAAAAGCGCCCAAGAAAATGGTCTCTGCAGAACCCGCTACGTTTCAGGAATCCTTCTACATGTTGATGTCGAAGATTCACTTCGAACAGATTCTTTCCAGAGCAGCCCTGACCTCACCGGAACTCGCTCTAGTAGTCGCCATTCTTTCCGATCACGATCTGCTCGACTGGGCAACCCTCTCTCCCTTCAAGCTTCTCAGACAACAGGTCGCCCACTTCTACAGGAATCTGCAACGCGATGCAGAAGTCGGGCTTGTCACGATCATCCCGTGCAAGCAACGAAATAGCACTTCCCGTACGTTGGAAGACACCGCCGTTGAAATAAAAGTAACCAAAGAACTGGAAAAGATCATCCCCAGAGATCGAGAAGCCGTAGACGTGATTGGGAATTTCACGGACAAGGAAGCTGATGCATTCCTGCAAACAATCCTTCTTGTCCCCGAACAATTGAAGGGGAGTATGCAGAGGACAAAACTTAAGCCGGAGCACCGACTGCTGTTTGACGTCATTTCGAAGTGCGCCTTCGCGTACGGATGAGCGTTCGGTGATATTAGCAGACCGAAGCTCAAGCAGCAGAAGGCCCAGGAGGAACACCACAAAATCGACTAGCTGGGCTATCTTGAAAGCCAGCTGTTGATGGAAAAGCTGAAAATTTCTGAGACGACAGCTGAGTCCGGAGAGCAGCTGTTGAGTGTCAAAGGGACACTCAACTTCGGCACTAAAATTTCTGCCCTGATCCTCCAAGCTACAAAGGGACAGAAGCTGACCTGGGAAGGGAGTGAGGACCCTCCGTTCAGCAAGCTGATGTTGTTCCCCACAGCCAAAAAGGCTAAGGATATTGTGGACGCAGTCTACACACCCAAGGGAGCCTCCAAGCCAGCTGTGGAGTCGGCCTCAACAGCTCGCCGCCCTTCAAGGTCCAAGCCTGCGAAGCGTCAGCTGGAGGAGGTGGCTGAGGAAGAGGAAGATGAAGAAGAAGAAGAGGAGGAACCCCTCCAGAAGAGGCCCAGAATTCGAATCATCCAACCAGCAGCTCAACCGGCTGCAACTGGTCCGGTGGTCGAGATACCAGCTGAGAAAACAGCTGAGGAGAAGGAGTCAACCGAATCAAGCCAGTCAGTTGATCCAGCTGGGTTTTTGCTTCAACCCCATCAGCAGAAGGCACTGGCTAAAGAAAAGGAGATCAATGTAGAGGATTCCAGCTCGTCCTCAGATGACTCTTCTTCATCTGAGGAATCCCACGACAGTCCAACTGGAGCTGATGCCAGCCAGGTAATCCCACCTGTGTCTGAGGAAACACTTGAGCCAGCCCACTCACCATCCAAAGAGGATCCAGTTCTCTCAACTGGTCCTCAGTCAGATATCCCGAGCCTCTCGCTCGATGCCGACGTTGAGACCGTTCCTTTGGCCAACGCCGATGACACTCTCGAACTCATTGCCTTCGATATAGACCCCCCACATATTGATGAAGAAGCCAACCGCCAGGCGATCTTGGTTGAATACGAAGGCAGGCTAGACTACTGCTTTCGCAAGCTGATAGGGATGTTCCCCGAGGCCAACTCAATGCCCATCTTCGCCATGTTCGGGACGGAACTGCTCTATCAGTTCAGTGTGATTTTCAGCTACTGGTACGTTAAGGAGGAAACCCTCATAATTCATGGATGGGACAGATTGAAGGTTGAAGAATCCAACCTGAGGGTGTACTTCGACTACCAGAACCTGGAGGTAGCCTACAACCAGAAGGTGGCTGTGCTCCATCGTCGTCTGGATAAGAGCCTACAAGAAGGGACAGACACCAGGGAGCTGTGCAACAATCCTGGAGCTGTTCAATTTCTTGACCATATATTGGCCAAGAATGCCAACTACATGGAGGATGTCGACGCAGCTGAAGAGGCGGCCAAGAGGGAAGAAGAAAATCTAAAACAATACCTGGCCAGCCGAACTGCCCTGGTTGTCGCGGATACAACTGCCCAGCCACAACAACAACAACTACCTGGACCCTCTGATCAGCCAGCGCTCCCAACAGATGCTATCTGTGAGCTGATCTCTGAGAGGGTCAACCAGCTGAGGCAGGAGCTGTTGTCCAAGATCAAGCTCAACAAGGAGAAGGACGCTGATAGGATGAATCAGCTGATGGAAGAGAATGCGAGCTTGAAGAATCAGCTGGAACAACTCTCCTCCTCCCTACAGCAAAAGCTCGAAGACCTCTCCACTTCTACCAGCTCGAAGGTCAAGAATCTGCAGAAGGCGGTTCAGGGACTCAGCTCGAACTTCAATGTCTTCAAGTCCGTTGCTGAATCTGATCTGGCAAAGTCCCAGCAGACTCAAGACCAGGAGTGGATGTCTCAGTTCGCAAATTTTCGAGCTGAGTTCGTCACCCTCCATAAAGATGTCTCTGCGACCTTTGCTGCCCTGAAGAAGGCTGAACAGGAACGCCAGGACCTGGAGTTGGCCAAGAAGGTGGAAGAGAAGGATGCTGTGGACGAACTCTTCTCCCGAGTTGAACAAGCTGAGGCCAAGCTGACCTCCCTGGATGGCACTGCTGCCACCCTTTTGGATGATGCCAAAAAGGGGGAAGACAAGGAGCCAGCAGCTGTTGCTGGAAAGGGGAAAGATGTTCTTCAGGAAGAAGGAGTTCAGCGGGAAGAAGGAGTGCCAGCTGAAGGTGAAGGAGCAGCTGAAGGATCGCAGCAGGAACTGGAAATCTCCCACGACCTCGTAGCCGAGCTTACAGCTGAGCTCGATGCCGATCTTGACGGGATATCTGTTGAAGACTGCATCGAAGCTGCCAAAGCTATGGGGGAGTCGAAGGAGAAATATTTGAATCCCTCTTGGATTAAGAAGTTCGCTGCTGATCAGGCCAAGAAGGTGGCCAAGTTCGAGAAGGAACTGGCCAAGATAGAGAAAAATGTCGACAGGAATAAAGCCAGCCGGAGTGTGCGAAGAATAAACAAGCACCAGATGAAGGCTGAGGCTAGGAAGAAGACGCAGCAGCTGCAGAAGAGTGCCCCGCTCCCGTCTCGGTTCCCACACGTTGACAAGTGGATGAATGCTGAGTGGAACGATGACTGGGAGCAGTTCAAGCATGAATTCATTAATGACTTCTATTACAGGAAGGTCTACTCAACTGAAGACCCAAGGCAAGCCTTCAAGAAAGCCTTGTGGGAGCTCAGATCTGGAGATCCTGGAATGTTTAGTCAGTTCAAGAAGGCCATCCTGAAAGCTTAGCTCGATCCCAACACCATTCCAGTTCTGCAGAAGCTCAGATATCGCCCTCAGATGATCAAAGGCACAAGTACTCCGAACAGAAATGCGATCATGGCTGAGGCGAGATAAGTCTGCAAAAAACATGGTGTCAACACTGGGATCGAGTCACCTGCGAAGAAAGAGATCTTTGACCGTATCTTCAGCAAGTACGGTCAACAGTACTTTTGAGCTGATAAAGTTTTTGAGCTGATAAGGTTTTTGAGATGTTGTAGTTTTTGATCAACTAATGTATCTTTAAATGTTTTGTACTTATTATTGTAATCATCAATTGTAATGAAAACTTCAAGTATATATAAGATTCATCTTGATGAACAATCCCTCATTGTCCAAGCTCTGAATCACAAAGTCTTTTAAATACCATGTTATAACTGTGCTAACCCTTTGATGTTTTATCTTATAGACTGTCTAGAATTTCAGCTGAGATTTTAGATAAGTTAATGAGGTTTAGATCAATAGTGGTTTAAAGTTGTAAGTGGTTTTGGCATCATCAAAAAGGGAGAAATTGTTGGGAAATTTATTAGTATGAGTTTTGATGAATTTCAAAACCAACTGACCCCAACCGAGTAGATGTTGTCAGTTCCTAATGTTAGCTGTTAGGCTCGCTATTTGAGCAATGTTAAGATTTTATCTTTACAGATCTCCAGCTGAAGACGGCAACAGAGCAACACTCGGATACAACCCCGGATGAAAGATCGGATGAGGAGCATCAGTTACAGACTGCCTGATAAGAGGGCTATGCTTTTTGACAGCTGAGAGTTCAAGCCAACTGTTCAGTTGGAACATCAGCTATAGAATGCCATCCGATAAAGAGAATGTTTCAAGAAGGGGGAAGTTATAAAAGAAATCTCAACATGAAGTTCAAAGTCAGTTGAGAGTTCGACGGTTCAGTCAGAACATCGGCTGAAGACCACTCAGATGAAGATCAAGATTTTCAACCGACTAACCGAGGTTGACTGTCAGAAAGGTTTAAATTTGAACTTCAAAAGGAAGTCACATGAGGGTTTGACCGTTCAGTCATTACCCCATTTGGTCCAACACAAGGCTGTCTCAGATGGAAAGCAGAAGAACTCAGATGCCATATCGGGAAAGTCTGCAGAGATGAGAGACAAGCCATCGCTTTCAACGATCAGAGATCAACAGCTCCTCCAACGGCTAGTTGATACTCTCCGCCTATAAATAAGAGGCCTTCATTCATTCGAGACACAAAAAAAAGACACACACGCGAGAAGAAACCCGAGAGCAAAAAGAAAGAGAAATATTCTTCACGAGCTGAACTGAATCTCTTAGAACATTACTTGTTGAGGGTTCTAGAGTTAGATAGTTTTATTTGTGTCTTTAGATCGAACCTTGAGAACATCACTTAGTGAGAGTTCGTAGAGAGTTAGATCGCAGCTCACCTTCAAGTTAGAGCTTTTAGTTGGAAAACACTTTCTTTCACCTGAAAAGGTTTAGGATTCTACTCTTCCTGCAATTGAGTAGCTAGGTCGTTTAGTACCCGTAAACTAAACTGTAAGGTTGATAAGTACCCGCAAACTTATCCATAACGGTTGCTCAGCCCGCGTAAGCTGAGTGGTTTGTCCAGAAGAACTTGGACAGAGTTGTGTGGACTCACAACTCCCCGTGGACGTAGGAGGGTTATCTCCGAACCACGTTAAATTCTGTGTGTCTGTGTTTAATTTTTTTTGTTCCTTATTACATTTTTAACTGACCAATCTAACCGGCATACAAGCTGCATATCTGCACATTCTCATCTGTTTTAATTTTTGACCAACCCTGCACTAAAAGCGTGAGTTGTTTTAACGAGTTTAATTTCCACTACATTCCGCACTTCACCTCTCTCACAGTTGAGTTCTCTTACTCAGTTGTGATCTCAGCTGAGCCTGTCTTTACTCAGTTGAAGTTTTTGGGGGCTAAGTTTTCAAAAGTTGAAAAATCCTAACTGGTGTATTCCCCTCCCCCCCCCCCATACACCAGTAACTCGTTTCGGGACCATCAAAAAGTATACGTTGTCATGAACAAACGTAAACATTGTCGTGAAGATAAGTAATATTTTCGAAGCATTATTTTCTTCATATCAATGATTACTTTTTATTATGACAATAATTACTTGACCAAATTACTAAAAGTACACATTGTAATGAACAAAAGTAAACATTGTCGTGAAGAAAAGTAATTTTTTCGAAACATTACTTTTCTTCATGTCAATGATTACTTTTCATTATGATAATAACTAGTTGACAAAATAACTAAAAGTACACATTGTAATGAACAAAAGTAAACATTGTCATAAAGAAAAGTAATATTTTTGAAGCATTACTTTTCTTCATGTCAATGATTATTTTTCATTACGACAATAATTGCTTAACAAAATAACTAAAAGTACAAGTTATCATTAGTAAAAATAACAGTTGTCGGGAAAAAAAGTACTAAAATATGAAACATTATTTTTCTTCATATCAATATTTACCTTTTGCTACGATAATATAATATGAAATTGAAAAAAAAAACTGAAAAAACATGAAAATGAAAAAAAGGAAATATTAAAAAAATTGAAAATGAAAAAAATGGAAAACTAACAAAAAACTAGAAATGTAAACTAGTGAAAAAAAGGAAAAAAAAGGGGGGGGGGGGGGAGTAAACAGTAAAATGAAAAAAAATGGAAATAAAAACTGAAAAAACATGAAAATGAAAAAAAAGGAATTCTAAAAAAAATTGAAAATGAAAAAGTGGAAAACTAAAAAAATAATAAAAATACAAAATTAAAAAAAAAAATTGGAATATAAACCAGTGCCAAAGGCAAAAACGAAAATGGGAAAAGAAAAAAAAAAGGGGGAATGATACAGTAAAATGAAAATAAAAACAAAAAATAATGGAGTTATCTCCTTTCCTTAGTAGTAATCGAACCCACGTCTTTATTACTATAAACTTAAGCTTGAACCAGTAGGTTATTTGTTCTACAATGAATGCATCAGCGCGTCTATACATATAAACATATATTTCGACGGTCTTTTTTCTTTTACTGGACGGGCGCGGCGGGTTAAAACCTGACCCGTCTAACTTGTACAACCCGTTGTGCACAAGACCATCTAGAAATATAAGGAGTCATGAATATTTTTGTCGAGGTTACCCGATACTAGAAATCTGCCGGATGAACTTTTTGTGCATATTTTTTTGTTAATTTAATTTTAAAATGGATTCTGAAGTGTTTTAATGCAATCTTTATTTACATTCACCTACTTATGATGGTCGGGGCAGCTATTCTTTGACTCAATCAAACCATCCATATACTCATAGAAAAACATTAGTATTAATTACTGATTTAAGAAGAATACTTAATTAGTCACGAGATTCCTCGCAAATAGTTTATGGGAAAGTTGGTCATCCTTTTTTATTACAATTCCAATTCACTGCACAAATGAATGATTGGAATTCTAAGAAGGTTATTGGTATAAATTATAATTAACGAGGAAAGAGATGGAATGACTATTCCTAACATCATTTCATTCATTTGCTTATTATACCCATATGAAATGCAATTACCATTTCATTAAGAGTCACCGTTTTTTTTTTTTTTTCGGAATGACCATTTGATTCATACTCTACAGTATTAATCATTCATAACCCTCATATATATATATATATATATATATATATATATATATATATATGTCTTAATTTATTATTTGAGGTTTTTAATTTAATGTAAAATTTATTATTTAAACACGTGATTTTAAACACTACACACTTTCTCTCTCTCACACAATAACTCTCTCTCTCTCTCAAACACACACACACACAAACATAACGCAAACACACACTCTCTCTCCCTCACACACACTATACATGCACCATACACACACACTGAATACACATAAATACACACATTCTACGCACACCATCAAATAATGTCGATTTTATCCATTTACTTATTTCTTGTGCATACCGAGTATACGAATCAACTTATTCATTTCATACTAATCTCATTACATTTCTAACTTTATTATACTCCTACCTTATTTCATTTTATCATACCGGTCACCTCCTAACGTCCAACTTGAACATTAAAAGGAAAGCATCTAATAAATCGAACCCTGAATCTCAAAAGTAAAAAGGAAGCATGTGAGTAGCAGCTTCTGAGTTAGTTGCTCATCTCATTTTTTAGCAAAATATTATATAAGTGTGCGTTTATGATTTTTTAATCTATCCACATAAACTTTCTGGGGCAGCCATCTTTGACCAATACAAATTAAACTTTGGATCCACCCAAAATTTTTTAGGTTAATAATAGGTATGGCTCTCTCTTGACTCTGGCCACTACAATCACATCTCATAATCTGCTTCTCTCTCTCTCTCTCTCTCTCTCTCATGGAGCTACTACGTGAAGAAGACTTAAATATATCTAGATTCCGGCGAGGCAACAAAATCATAGCCGTCGGATTTACGCTGATCATCTCAATCACGCTACTCATACTCATACTCGCCTCCTCCGTCCTGCTCCCGCCCATTCTCAATGCTTCTCTCTCTAACTCATCTCTCCAAATTATTTCCGTCGAAAAATTCTGTTCTTATTCCTACACCGAAATGTGTATAACCACCCTTAACTCCATCGTTGCCGACAGATTTGCATCCGAACCTAACCAGATCGTAGCGCTCTGCATCCAAGCAGCCGCCAAAGATCTTCAGAACTTGATCGCCACTTCGCTAAACCGTACCCGCGACGCCAACTGCTCGGGCTCGTTGCTGAACGGGTCGGGTCGGATCCGGGCGGCGACGAGGCGGCCGTGGCTGGGAAAGGAGAGGGACGACGTGGTGATTCCTCGGCTCATGGCGGCGAAGGAAGATGTGGATTCGTGTATCCGCGATTCGGAGCCGCCGGAGACCGCCGCTGAGACGGCGGCGAGGCTGCACGGCGTGGATGTGTACCTAAACAGCGCCTATGGTTTTGTTTTCCGCTATGGCGCTGGCGGTATAATTGTGGAAAGTTAAATAGAAGTTAACCATTTTTTTTAATTTGGATAATGTTAGGAATTTTGAAAATTGGTTTGGTTTGGTTTGGTTTATGTCTGTGTGGAGTGCAGTTGTTTATGTTTAGGTGGATTTATTTACGTTTCAATATTGATACTAAGGCTATCCACATCGCGGCTCGAGTAAGGGTGTTCGAGCCAAGATCGAGCAGGGGGGTGCTCGAGACAGGTGCGTGGCGGAGGAGACGAGCTCGAGCACAGCTCGAGCACGCGCGTGCATTACACGCGCTATCTGATTTTTTAAAAATAAAAATAAAAAACGTCAGGCACGTGAACGTTAAAAAAAATTTAAATCCAACGGCTGGATTCCATTCCGGCAACAGCTCGATTTTTTTTTTTTTTTTTTTTCATTTTACCACCTATAAATACTCTTTTCACCTCTCTCATTTTCACACCTCTCATTTTATTTTCATCTCTCAAATTCTTTCCTCTTCCACAATTCTTCAAGCAAACCTTCTCAAAAAATAATTATGGATCCCAACAGCCCATATTCGTCGGCGTGGTATCCCGACATGTCCGACGACGCGAATTTCTACACGGGGGCAGGGCTTGATTCAATCAACCTCAACACCGCCGCCTCCGCCGAATCCTACCCGTCCTTCTCCCCGGACTCCGACAGTCCGGCGACAAACACCGAGGATCGCATCATTTTGGCCCCGCCGCCGTCCCAGCCCGCTGCCAGAGGAAGGCAAAAGAAGAAGAGGAAGGGCAAAGCCGTTGCCACCTCTACCGCCGCTGCCGCCGAAGATGACGAGGAACCCGTCCGGTCCAAGCGACATAACTACACGGACGAACAAGTCACCTACATTGCACAGATTTGGATGGAGGAGACCAACAACTCCATCATCGGATGCGACCGGTCCGGCGAGAGATATTGGGGCGCTGTCCAAGAGCGCTTCAACCGGAGGTTCAACTTGGCTCTCAACAAGAAAGCCGTGAGGAGCTTCTTCGGCCGCATCCAGACCGCCGTGAAACACTGGATCTCGGCTTGGCAGCAGGCAAATGCTCGCCGGCCAAGCGGCGTCGATGACGAGTTTGTAAAAAACCAGGCCCAACAGATCTACCAGGCAAATGCTCAGGCGCCTGCCTTCCGCTATTTCACGGCTTGGGAGATCCTCAGGGAAAACCCCAAGTTCCACCTAGCCAATTTCCCAGACGTACCGTCCATGAAGAGGACGAAGACTACGGCGGAGGGCAACTACACATCCTCTCAATCCCAGCCGTCGGCAGAGGAGGCCCAGTCCATCGAAGGAGAAAGCGCGCCTTCCCGACCGGAGGGTCGAGATGCGGCAAGGGCCAGGGCAAGAGGCAAAGGAAAGAAGCCGGTCGAAGGGTCGTCCCAGTACGATTCCGTCATGGATCGAGTTAGCTCTCGACTTAGCCAGTTCGCCAAGGCCAAGCATGAGATCGCGGTGGCGATGCGGGAATCAGCTCGGGCGAAGATGGAAAATGCACGCCTCAAGTCCGAGTATCTTCAGCAGCGACGTGATCAGATGGACCTGGATATTGTCTCCAGGGACACGAGATTTATGACGCCGGAGCAGCAGGAAGTTCACCGGAAGATGGTGGAGGAGGTGAAGGCACGTCGGAGGTGGGCGTAGTTTTTTTAAGTAATTTTTAGTTTTATGTATTATTTTTTTTTAATTATGTAGTGTTTTTTTTTATCGTCAACGACATGTAATTTTCCAATTTTCAAATATTAATGAAAAATTCGTATTATTTATTAATTAGTGTATTTTAATTTATTTACAAATAGATGAATTAATTTAATAAATGAAAATGGGGAATTTTTTAATATTAAAGATAGAGCACCCTTAGAGCACCCTTGCGTTGCAGGGGTAGAGTGCTCTAAGGGTGCTCTAGTGCTAGAGCACCCTTTAGAGCACCCTAAGGGTGCTCTAAGGGTTGTGGATAGCCTAATGCACCAACCCAACAGAGGATAAATTGCACCAATCAGAATTCGAATACACTAAAACCTCTATAAATTAATACAGTTGGGATCAAAAAAATTATTATTATATAGAGATTATTAATGCATCGAGTTGAAATTTAAAGGATAGTCTTATAATCGAAACCTTAAAAAGTATATTATCTTAAATAGGTTATTAATTTATCCAGTATTGATTTAAAGAGGTTATACTGTATTTGTCAGTGTTCTCTCACTCTTTGAATCATCTTCTCTCTCGTTTATTTTGTCGGTCACTTTCTCTCTCAGAGCCCTAATTGAATTAGGGAAATGGGAGAAATTTGTTGTTAATTGCAAAAGAGAAGGAAACGACGTCGTTTCCCCCAAACTAACATGTCGTCGTTAGGCTTGGCCGTCTTAGGAGTCCAGCGTGGTAAGTATGGCTGCTACATAAGATTTAATTTGAGGAAAATCTTGAACCGGAGTGAAATCGCTGAAATTTAAAAGGTGATGTATTTTACATACATAATTTTAATTCTGTAAAAAAGTGATCAAACATTATGAATTTAGGTGCAATTTAGTATCGTAAAAATTTATATGTAGTTTGTTTCACACATTCTATACGTATTTTGTATTTTGCTTGGTAGTGATTTTCTGACTCACTGTTTAATTCGAAAGACTAAACTTCTCTTCTACTCAATCTATACTTACAATTTTGCTCGAGTTACATGGGCATATTGTACTAAAGTTATTATCTTCATTAATTGTTAATTAACCCGATAGTTTAGACAATCAATTATGTGAAACATTATAGGGGTGTAATATATAAATGTAACGAGTCCAATGATTTCTCTTGTTTTTGTAATTTTTCTTTGAAGGGCCACAACATAGGTAATATAAAAGATTTTAGTTTCTTAACCATCTCGATATTTGGAATTCTAATGTAGATATTCAATTCATTATAACCTTTGGATGACTCAATTCGTCATAAGAGCATGTACAATGAGGAACGAGCACTGGGGTCGATACTGATATTGATCCCCCCTTGACATCACCTTCGCTAGACCTGCGGGGTTGATACCATTGTGGGATGTTAGATCCACCGGGGTCTAAGGCTGTCTGTAACCGGGCTCGAGCAAGGGTGCTCGAGCCGGTATCGAGCAGGGGGGCTCGAGATAGGTGCGTGGCAGAGGGGAAGAGCTCGAGCACAACTCGAGCGCTCGAGCCACGCGTGCGGCGATTTTTAAAAAATAAAAATAAAAAATGTTCGGCGCGTGTAATACACGCGCCAACATTAAAATTTTGAAATGCAACGGCTGTATTTTTTCCGGCAACGGCTAGTTGGCTGATTTTTTTATTTTATTTTACCTATAAATACCCATTTCATCTCCCTCATTTTTACACCTCTCATTTCTTTCATCTCTCAATTTTTTTTCATCTCCTTAATTTCTCCAACAAATTCATCCCCAAAAAAATTATGGATCCCAACAATCCATACAACTGGTTCGGTGACAATGCCGATGACATGAACTATTTCACATGGGCGGGGCTTGATTCAATCAACCTCAACACTCCGGCCTCCGCCGAATCCTACCCGTCGTTCTCCCCCGACACCGACAGTCCGGCGACAAACACAGAGGATCGTCTCATTGTGGCACCGCCGCCGTCCCAGCCCGTTGCCGGAGGAAGAAAAAAGAAGGGGAAGGGCAAAGCCATCGCCACCTCTGCCGCCGCTCCCGACGAAGATGACTCGGAACCCGTCCGGGCGAAGCGGCACAACTACACCGACGAACAAGCCAGCTACATGGCACAGATTTGGGTGGGAAGGCCTGCAACTCCATCGTCGGATGCGACCAGTCCGGCGAGAGATATTGGGGCGCTATCCAAGAGCGCTTCAACAGGAAGTTCAACTTGGAGCTCAACAAGAAAGCCGTTAGGAGCTTCTTCGGCCGCATCCAGACTGCCGTTAAAGCCTGGATTACTGCTTTCCAGAAAGCCCAATCTCGCCGGCCAAGCGGCGCCGATGACGGGTATGTGATTGCCCAGGCCCAAGCCATCTACCAGTCCAATACCCAGGGACCTGCTTTCCGCTATTTCACAGCCTGGGACATTCTCAAAGACAACCCCAAATTCGTCCTTGCCAATTTCCCAGACGTACCGTCCATGAAGAGGACGAAGACTACGGCGGAGGGCAACTACACTTCTTCTCAGTCCCTGCCGTCTGCGGAAGAGGCCCAGTCCACCGAAGGAGAAAGCGCGCCTGCCCGACCGGAGGGTCGAGATGCGGCAAGGGCCAGGGCAAGGTCCAAAGGAAAGAAGCCGGTAGAGGGCTCGTCCCAGTTCGAGTCCGTCATGGGTCGATATGGCGACCGACTTAGCCAGTTCGCCGAGGCCAAGCATGAGATCGCAGTAGCGTTGCGTGAATCAGCTCGAGCGAAGCTGGAAAATGCACGCATCCGGGCCGAATATGTTCAGCAGAGACGTGATGCGACCGACTTGGAAGTTGTCTCTAGGGACACGAGATTTATGACGCCGGAGCACCAGGAAGTTCACCGGAAGATGGTGGAGGAGGTGAAGCTACGTCGGGGGTGGGCGTAGTTTTATTCGTCGGATGTAGTGTTTTTTTTATTAATTACTGTATTTAATTTATGTAAAATTTTCCAATTTTCAAATATTAATGGAAAATTCGTATTATTTATTTTTTAGTGTATTTTAATTTATTTACAAATAGATGAATTAATTTAATAAATGAAAATAAGGAATTGTTTAATATTAAAGATAGAGCACCCTTAGAGCACCCTTGAGTTGCAGGGGTAGAGTGCTCTAAGGGTGCTCTAGTAGGGTGCTCTAAAGGTTGCAGATAGCCTATGACCGGTGTCGAGAATCGACACTGCTCTCGACATCACTCTCTCCTTCCTTCGGTCCACGTGACAGCATCCCATTAGTCCGATTTAATTTTTTTTTTACTTTTTCTGATTAAATACAAAAAGAAATTATAATTATAATTATAGACTCGAGGTCTTACTCAACCCTACCATTACAGAATTTTGTACCGGGATCTATCCAATCATTAAAACCCCACCAAAATTACATTTTCCAATGATAGATTCGGGGTTTATCTACACACCGTTGTGTATGCTCTAATCCACTCCATCTCTCATGTCGAATCAAATTCGGAGCATGTCCAATATAAAATGAAATATTGAGTTGAATAAATGAAATTTATTGTTAAAAAAAATTTCTATTTATGGTTTCTCTTAAAACTTTATGATCTAGAATGTGGCGATTTTGTGTTGGGACACATCACACGTTGATGAGATCAGAGAAATAGTTGATTACATGGAAAAAGAGATCTCATTGTATATTTAAAAAAAAAAATTATTATCGGGTCACACTGTGACCAAGCTACACTATACCCAATTTGATTTGATTTTATGCATGTAAATCGTTGTGTGGTTGATTACATGTAGTGTGACCAAATAGCAATACAGTATATCCTTTGGCTGCCTTGAGTTTCTCTCACTAGAAAATTTTCTCCTCCTTCTCTCTAGAAAATTTTCTAGTGGCAGCCGAAAAACCTCACTTCCCCTTCACTTTCTCTTCATTCCACCCTCCCTTCTTCACATACTGATCTGATACAAACGCCAATCCATCAAAATAAACCTTGCTGATACAAGGAGCTTGAATACATAATCGAGGGCCATCTTCTCCAACATATTTGGTAGGTTTCCCACTGGGCAGCCCAAGGGTTTTCTCCCCAAAGGCTGCTCATTCAAGCTGCTTCCCGGAGTTTTCACCATCTGCTGCAGCCACCATTCGTGTTCTCCACAGATTCACGCAGGCTGCTGCTAGTTCTGTGGTGTTCTTCTCCAAAACGGTGCACCATCTGATTTTCTGTCACTTTGGAAACTGATCTGCTTACCCAGCTCTCATGGACCCATCATCCAACATTTTTCCGGCCAACCCTTCAACTTGGGCACGAGTTTAAAGGATTTTCCTTGGCATCCATCCATTTCCCCATCACGTTTTCTTATCGTGGATCTATCATCATCCAGCATTTTTCCGGCCAACCCTTCAACTTGGGCACGAGTTTGAAGGATTTTCCTTGGCATCCATCCATTTTTCCATCACGTTTTCTTATTGTGGATCTATCATCATCCAATATTTTTCCGGCCAACCCTTCAACTTGGGCACGAGTTTGAAGGATTTTCCTTGGCATCCATCCATTTCCCCATCACGTTTTCTTAAAAACAAGGTACAAAACTTCAACTCTTCCTGTTTTTTTTTTCTGACCTCCGGGGTGCCGGATTGTATTTCTCTGGTGACTGCAGATTCCTTGCCGTCGTCGGAGCCGCCCCTCTCTCACACAACCCACCCTTCTGCCCTAGGGTTTGGGTGACCTTCCAAGTGTTGCATTAATTCGCATTTACTACTGAATTAATTGCACTTGGGAGTTTCCAAGGGACGCATTAACTTCTCTGGTGACTCCCCAAAATATCTCAGCACTTCCCAAGTCTTGCCATAACAGCACTTGGCTATTTTCAAGAGACTCATTAATATTTGGTTCACTCCCAATACAAGCATTGACTACACTTGAGTCTTTCCAAGGGACGCCATAATCGTGCAGCCATTACTGCATTAACTCCCTCGATGGCTTCCAAAGCAGTCCATCAGACTTCCAATCACTCCAATAGTCGGGCTAGACTACCAGCTATGGATGTTGAAGCATTCCAATCCAAAGTAGCCAACTACCGTGATGCTTTATGCAACAACGATGACCCGGGCGGTGGTGCAGTGAACGATTTTCCCGACGGCGATCCATCCCACAACAAATCTGATGATGTGGTTATGATCTCGGAGGATCCTTTCCTTGCCACCGTTCCCTCGGAATTCCGGCCTTAGCTGCGCAATGTTGGAAAATTTAGCAAAAGAATGGACATCTTCAAGGCTGATCTCATGATGAAAAAGAGTGAGGTCTGCCTTATCGACGACGTACTCGAACTTGATGAAAGCGACTATGTCCCCGTCCATAAAGGCTAGGGATACGCACTCCTGGGCTTCTTTGCCGACAAATTTCCAGGCCGTCAAGCAATCATCGACTACACGAACCGACTCACCAGCTACACAGCAAAAGTGATCTTTCACCCTCACGGATGGCTGGTTTTCCTCTTCCGGGCGGAGCATGAAATGAACAATTTCCTGTAAAATGGCACATCGCACAAAATCGGTGGCGCTCAGCTCGTCATGACCTTGCTGCCCGAAGAATTCAGGTTTCATTCTCCAAATTTTGAGTTCAAGGTATGGGCTTCACTTCCTGACCTCCCCCTCGAACTTGGACCTCCACGGTTATCGGCAAGATAGCTTCATTACTTGGGACCCCCGTTGAACTGGATCCTGACACCATTGCTAAGCGTGGTATCAAGGGTCCCCGGTTCCAAGTACTCGTGGATGGTTCAAATCCCCCTCTTGATGCAATTAATATTAAACTGCATAATGGACTAACTTTTTCCCAAGCCGTTGTGTTTGAGGGACTCCCAAAAATCTGTTCATCATGTAAAAGATTAGGTCACCTTGCTGCCGAGTGCCGCTCCTCCGGGAACGCCTCTGGAGACGGGAAATCAACTCTTAAAGGTAAATATGTAACGGATGAATAAGGTTGGACAAAACGTGCCCCCAACAACCGGGATTGCAATAATAAATCCAGAAAAGGGTCCATGCTCCGTACCCGTAGCAAAAGCACTACAAATCCCATGCGACGTAACCGCAATACCAACGGACATTTCAATCAACGGGGCAGAAGCTCAACAGCTCGATCTTCTTGCCCACCACCACCATCACCTCATCTTTCAAACGACATCCTTGGTGCCCACCCAAGTGGTGGTGTATCAATTTCACAGCCGGCTCAAGTAATTACCACACCGGCTCAAACAATTCCCACACCAATTAAGGTGGCCACGAGTCCCAACACCATCAATATGATACCGAATGAGAACGAGTCTCGGGTTGCTACTTCCAAAACTAGCACTCATACTCATTTCAATACACCGACAACCATTGAAGCTGCTGCCTCAAACCCGGAAGTGACCATCCCTCCAAAAAATCCAACTTATGTGGATGGAGGTACTACGTCGGAGGATGAATCTGATGATGACTCGGAGACTTCTCATCCCGGGGATACTATTGGCAATGCTCTCAAGCTTACACCCTTGGCCAACAAGCACAGATCTACCTCACAGCCGGCTGCCATCCACCGGAAAATCACACAAGCAACTATCGTCCCAGCAAAAAATCCACAAACTAACGGCGACCAATCAAAACAGCCATTGGGTAAGGCCAATGAACAAAAGAAGAAGAGGAGATCCCCTAGTAAGACCAGGGGGAAGAAAGGTAAAACCCAACCATGATTATTACAACATGGAACGTAAGGGGCATGGCCAAGCCCAAACTGCAAGGCCCCGTCAACGACTTCCTCTTCAATCACAAACTGGACATCTTCGGACTTCTCGAGACTAAGCTTTCTAACTCTAGTCTCTCTAAATTCTTAATTTCCGAATGCGCACATTTAGCCCATGATCATAACTTTGATCTTGTGCTGAATGGGCGCATTTTGCTCCTTTGGGATCCCTCTAAAGTTGAGCTAACCGTCTTAAATAAACACAAGCAAGTTATCCATTGTATGGTAACTTGCCGTGTTACCAACCATACCTTTCATTTGTCTGTTGTTTATGGATTCTGGAAACCCAATGACAAGCAATCACTTTGGTCTTCACTTGTGGAGCACGTGCCTTCCGACATCCCAGCTATCGTGGCCGGTGATTTCAATTGCATTTTGTCCCCCGACGAACGCATTGGTGGCAACATTCCACCAACCAAGAAATATACTGAATTTGGCGACCTCGTTGCTCGACTCAATCTCGTAGACTGTCCATCAACCGGCTGCCACTTCATGTGGACAGATTATAAGAGGTACTCTAAAATTCATAGAGTTATGACTAACTCTGCTTGGAACGAATCCTCTTGGTTTTGTAGGACGGAATTCATGGGTCGTCGTGGCACCAAGGATCACTCCCCTGCCCATACAACTCTTTTTGAACCCGCCAAAAAGTTCAAAAGGAATTTCAGATTTAACAACGCTTGGCTCAAGCACCCGACTTTCAAACCATGTCTCGAGCAATCTTGGAACTTGCCAGCCAACGGTCCCCCCCAGCAAAAGCTTGCCCTTAAACTTGGCAGACTTTCAGAGGAACTCAAAAAGCTCAACTTCAGAGAATACAACGGCCTTGAGGAACGCGCCAAAGCCATCCGGGAGGATTATTATTCTGCTCAACTAATCCTTGATGGCAATCCCCTCAATCCTGCTCTCACCCTTCGTGCAATCAAGGCTCACGAAAAATCCAAAATCCTCGACCAAAGGGAGTTTGATTTTCTCAGCCAAAAAGCGAGATGCAAGCATCTCGCCTTTTTGGATAAAAATACTAAATACTTTTACTCACTCATTAAAGGCAACCATGCTCGTAATGCCATTCAATTTCTTCGCAGGGCCGACGGCACCACCACTTTTGATGCAGATGTCATTGTTGATGACTTCGTCAAATTTTACGACAACCTGCTTGGCCGTCACACCCCAATGCAACCCCCAGACCCAACAATCTGGGACCATGGCCCCCGACTCTCGGCTTTGCAGAAGAAAGACATGGTCAGTCCTATCACCCCAGCTGAAATCAAGTAAACTCTTTTCAGCATAGATGGGGATAAGGCTCCGGGACCCGACGGCTATACGGCAGCATTTTTCAAGAAAAACTGGCTATTGCTTAAGGACGACGTAACCGAGGCTGTCTCAGAATTTTTCACAATTGGGCTGCTCCTTCGAAAGCTCAACCACACCAACTTGACCCTTCTCCCAAAGAAGGCTCATGAACCAGGCGTCACTGACTACCGACCGATTGCTTGCACAAATGCAATATATAAATGCATCACCAAACTCATCACGAATCGAATCGCCCCTCATTTGTCAGATATCATCTCACCAGCCCAAGCTACATTTATTAAGGGGCGAAACATCACGGATAATATTTTCTTGGCCAAGAACTCATCCGGAAATACAGGCGCACTCAACAAATCTCACCATGAGCCATGATGAAGGTGGATTTACAGAAAGCATTTGACTCCATCTCTTGGAGTTTCCTCCACAATGCTCTCGCAGGGCTCAACTTCCACCCGAAAATCATCTACTGGATCATGACATGTGTGACTTGTCTGACATACTCAATTTCCCTTAATGGGGGCACACACGGATTCATTCATGGGAAACGGGGACTGAGACAAGGGGACCCAATGTCTCCTACACTCTTCATCATTTGCATGGAATACTTCTCGAGACTCTTAGCGGCTCGAACCAAGAATCCAACCAGTGACTACAGATTCCATCCAATGTGCGAGTCAAATGCAATTACACACTTGATTTTTGCCGACGACCTTATGCTCTTTGGCAGAGGGGATCCGGATTCAATGTGTGTGCTTGCCGAAGCACTCGAAGATATTGGAGACACATCTGGACTATGCATCAACAAGGACAAATCTCAGATTTTTCTCTGCGGTGTCGCCAACTACCCAAAGAATCAAATCTTGAAGATTGTGGGCTACCCAGAGAGCAAGCTCCCGACAAAGTATCTTGGAATCCCACTTGCCTCAACCCAGCTTGAGGCTGTTCACTATGCACCACTTTTCGAAGCCATCGACGGCCACATCAAAAAATGGTCAAACAAAAATTAATCTCTTGCTGGCCGTATCGAATTGATCAAATTTGTTTTGCAGGGCATTGAGTGCTATTGGCTGCAGATTTTTCCCTTGCCAGCCAAAGTGATCGACCACATCAACTCCACCGTCGAAAAATTCATGTGGGGCTCCAAAAGCTGTCCGGTTTTCTTTAATCAGGTGTGCAAACCCAAAACCGAAGGTGGACTCGGACTTAGAGACCTTGCCGAATGGAACAAAGCTCTTCTAGCAAAAAATCTTTGGAATATCCATTAGAGAAAGGATACTCTCTGGATTCGATGGGTCCACGGAGAATATCTCATTGGGCGTGATATCTGGCAGCACAAGGTACATCCTCGTGACTCCCCGCTACTAAAAAATGTACTAACCATCAGGGATAAATTGTTTGCTGATTGCGATGGCGACATTCCCAAGGCAATCACGCTATTATCAAAATGGTTCGAAGGCAACAAGGGAACAACGGACGCCTATGAATATCTCCGATCAAAGGGCCAACGAAAATATTGGCACAAAGCAATTTGGAAAGACTTTATCCCTCCAAAATTCTCCACCACACTTTGGCTTGCCCTTCAAGGCCGGCTCAAGACGGTGGACAAGCTTAAGAATCTTAACGTTTGCCGTAGTTGCATTCTTTGCAATGCCGCACCGGAGTCGCACGAACACCTCTTTTTCTCATGTGGAGCATCACGTGCAGTTTGGCAACAAATAAAAGATTGGCTCCGACTTCAGCCAGCCCTCACAACTATTAGCAGTGCCCTCAGCCACTTTAAAAGAACCCGTGCCGGCTCAAGTATTTTGCACAAAGCCAAAATTATAGCGCTTGCTTCGATGGTCAATCATATATGGTATTCTCGTAACAAACTCATCTTTGAAGATCGTCCCTTCCTCATCTCCAAAATAGTGAAAGACATCCAAGAGAGTGTGTATGCCATTCTCTATGCCAAATTCCTAACGAGCATGGTCCTCTCTCATATGGAGCTTGGCACAAACGAACTTGACAAAACCAAAGATGTGATTCATTCCGGACCGACTGCAAATAAGACTAGATTCAATCATTTGTTGTTGTCATCTGGTCTTGTTTTGCCCCACCTCCCCCCCCCCTCATTGGCTGAATTTGTCTCGGCCCCCCACTTGTACTTGGATGCTAATTAATGAATTTGGGTGCGTGCATTTTGGGGTTGATCGAGTCCAACGACTTGATCTAGCACCCTTTGCGACAAACTCACGATGCACACACACTGCACCACAATTCACAAACACACACACTTGCATGCAAAAAAGCGCCTCTCTTCCCAACTAAATCAGCGCTAGTGCTTAGGGGTACTCTTTTCTCTCCTACAACCGTGGTTTTTCCACAAGGGTGGTTTACACGGCTAGGTTTTAATGAGGCCCACCGCCCCAAACCGACGCCCAAACCGGGACGGCGCGACTTTGTGGCAGGGGCTAGTGCCGTGAACTAGCCCACCGTAATTGCTTTAAAAAGCTTTACACAGTCACACACTTGAAACTCCCATTGTTCGGGTAGTTCACTTAGCTTATTTAAGCACACTTCACCCACACTCACCTCCGGGCCCACTTAGGGTTTTTTTATTGGTCGGCAACGGCCTTTTTTCCCTCCCCCACCCGCTTAGCCTTGGCTTGCGTGGGTTGTACTCCCTCGAGCATGTCCGTGTAAATTCTTTGTATCTGATTTTCTTTTAATATACTGCACTTTTCGACCAAATAGCAATACAGCATTAGACATTTTTCTTAAAAGACTCAGTTGTTGCCTTAAAACCTATAACTGATATTGTGACACTTATTTATTTATTAGGCAAAAAGTTAAAATAATCATTTTTGAAATGTAAAGATAAATTCTAACCATTCATATTTAAAAAATAAATATTAACCAATTTTTTTATAAAATTACTATATTACCCTTATAATTAATTAATTTAATTTGTAATCTTCTCATCTACAGCAACTCACTCTCTTTCTCTCTCACAACACCAGCAGACATTCACACACACACACACACTACAACAGACATAACACACAATGAATATGCAGCGGCGGCGCCGCCTGCCATACACCGTGGGTTACGATCCAGGTCACTGACGGCGACGCAATCAATTCCTCCGGCGACACGTCAATGAGATTAGATAGAGAGAGATAACTGCTTCGCTGTGAAAAAAGGCCATGGAAATCAGATCAAATTAGAGAAAATCGCTCTGCAGCGGCGCCGCCTCGAGAAAAAAGAAGAAGTTGTGGATGCCGACGAGACCTGAAGCGGAGCTTGAGGAAGGGAAGGTGAAGAAATTTCGTAACTTATGGCAGGGGCTGCGGGGGGGGGGGGGGGAATGATCGGCGGAGATTCGTGATTCCGGCGGGGCGGTTGAATCGTACGATTCCGACTCCAGCAGGGGCGGAGAGATGACCATGGATTTGAGGGATCTGGCAGAAGAGGTTGTTTGGTTCAGCGACGGAGGTGATGAAAGTGTGTTTGCAGATGTTGTGTATGTCATGTCTGTATGCATATATGTATGTATGTATAAGATTTATGTATATCATGTATGAACTCATATATATGTATGTATTCATGTATAATTTATGTATCATGTATGTATTCATGTCTTCATATATGCATTCGTATATACATGTATGAGTTCCTGTATATATTTATAAAACAAGGTGATACGGACGGAGGACCCGTTGGATAAAAGATCCAAGAACCCTTCGTATAAGAGGTAGGCAGCGGTCTCCCTAGATCGAGAATCCAGTTTGATCACCTCCTAGAGCGAAGAAAACCTCGACCCGTTGGCTATATAATCAGCCAAGAACCTCGGTATGGTTGAACGCCACAAGACTTTGCTCAATGGTCTTGATAAGTTCGAATAAGTGAAATACTCTACAAAAGAGAAATTCAACTCACAAAGGCAAAGCCAATTTTCGTTTATAACTCAAAGTGTATATGTTATTCGATTACAAAGGATATCAAGCCTATTTATAGGATAGAAAAGGACTCTTCGTAGCCTACCAATAATGATAGTACTTATGATACTAATTAAACTCATAAATAGACTTATTTAACACTAATTAAACCACTTATTAACTACTAATGACTACTTATGACTCAAGACTTCAAAAGTCACTTATTTAACACATAATAAATAAAGTAAATAGACTCTTTATGAAGCCTCTTTATAATGACTACTTAGCAACAATGGCTCGATTTCTATGCGGGCTGAATAGGGAGATTGCGAACGTCGTTGATCTTCAACACTATGTGGAGCTTGAAGATATGGTTCATATGGCCATGAAGGTGGAGCGGCAATTTAAGAAGAAGGGAACCTTCCAAAAGAATTTCCCAACGAGTTCTCAATCTTCAAAGCCGAAGGAGTGGACATCTTCGAAACCGACATTTGGGGCTGCTTCAAAACCTCAAAATCAGATGTCAAAACCTTTCAATGAAGTTGATAAAGGCAAAGGTACCTCTACTTCTACTCCCAATACTACTAGAACTAGAGATGTCAAATGTTTTCGCTGTCATGGAATTGGACACATTGCATCTGAATGTCCAAACAAAAGGGTGATGGTTGTAAAATCTAATGGGGAGCTAGAATCGGAAAGTGAACATGAAGATGATGGTGGAGATGAACAGCCTGAAGAGATCACACCAGAACACGGAGAGCTATTTGTAGTTCGAAGAGCTCTTAATGTGCAAGTCAAAGGTGATGATCAACAAAGGGAGAACATCTTTCACACAAGGTGTTTGGTCCAAGGTAAAGTTTGCATGATGATTATTGATGGTGTGAGTTGTACTAACGTTGCAAGTTCAGATATGGTGGACAAGATGAAGTTAGCAACCCAAAAGCATCCTCAACCATACAAGCTTCAATGGTTGAATGAATGTGGTGAAATTCGTGTGACTAAACAAGTTCTAATTTCGTTTTCCATTGGCAATTATAAGGATGATGTTCTTTGTGATGTGGTACCAATGCATGCTAGTCACATTCTCTTGGGCAGGCCTTGGCAATTCGATCGGAGGGTGATTCATGACGGTTTTCAAAATCGTTATACCTTCAAGCACAATAACAAATCTGTCATGCTTGTGCCATTGACTCCACAACAAGTTCATGAGGACCAAATAAAGATGTCTCAAACGAGGAGAGCTAGAGAGAATGAGGGAAAGAAAAGTGAGGGAGTTGATACACATATGAGAGAAAAAAAGAGTGGAGAGAATACACGAGAGGGAAATAATAAAACAAAAAAATGAGCAAAACGTTGAAGGAGCGTCGAGAGCGTGCATATGTTCTTCGCATGGAAACTAAGCTAATGTTGGCGGAGATTAAGGCAGCCAATGAAGAGTTGAGAAAGCTTGTGGAAGTAACAACGAGGAAGACCTTTTGTGACATGCCGATCCAAAGTTGTGATTCCACACCACAATTGGAGGTCCAACCAAATAGAGAGAAGGGAATTGAGGACAAGGTGATTGTTCCCCAGATTTTCGACAAGGTTTCTTCCATTGTGGTTGAAGAACTTGAGAATACTAATCCATTTGTTCTTGTTGCTCAAGTTCATGACAACAACCAACATGAAAGCATAGTGGTCGCAAGTGACCAGAAAATAACGAGGGGCGAATTCATTGTTGAAAGTTGTGCAGATATGGTATGTGTTTCCTTGGTGCCACTGTTGAGCGTTCCTCCATTGAATCACAAATCTTCATTTCAAATGTCGTGGTTGAATGTTCATGACAATAACGAGGTGTACTCACAAACAAGGAAATCATTCCAAATTGGAGCAATTCTGGATTTGAGGACAAATCATTGTCAAGATGAGGGGAATGACAGACCCCGAGGTACGTGGTTTGTTTCTATTTTGCAGGTATATCATTTCGATATGGAACCATGTACAACTATCAAAATCAAGGATGAAAATTACGTCTTCAAACCAGGAGGATTGGATTACCTATTCCTACACACTGACTTTTCTTTTGGAAATAAGATTCGGGACGAATCTTCTTGAAGAAGAAGGGAATGATGTGAGCACGATGAGCAACCTATGGACAATAAATCCGACTTCAAGAATAAATGAAAAGGGGGCTAATTACAAGTCCAAGACTAATCAATATTGGACCAAATGGTGAATTTTAATCAAGTTGGTGGGCTGAACTCAACATGAAGTGTGGACTCGTTAGCTATCAGATTCTGGAGGCCCGAGAACAAGAATGAAGATGCAATTTTCGTGCATAATCCAGAATCTGATAGCTAACGAGTCCACACTTCATGTTGAGTTCAGCCCACCAACTTGATTAAAATTCACCATTTGGTCCAATATTGATTAGTCTTGGACTTGTAATTAGCCCCCTTTTCATTTATTCTTGAAGTCGGATTTATTGTCCATAGGTTGCTCATCGTGCTCACATCATTCCCTTCTTCTTCAAGAAGATTCGTCTCGAATCTTATTTCCAAAAGAAAAGTCAGTGTGTAGGAATAGGTAATCCAATCCTCCTGGTTTGAAGACGTAATTTTCATCCTTGATTTTGATAGTTGTACATGGTTCCATATCGAAATGATATACCTGCAAAATAGAAACAAACCACGTACCTCGGGGTCTGTCATTCCCCTCATCTTGACAATGATTTGTCCTCAAATCCAGAATTGCTCCAATTTGGAATGATTTCCTTGTTTGTGAGTACACCTCGTTATTGTCATGAACATTCAACCACGACATTTGAAATGAAGATTTGTGATTCAATGGAGGAACGCTCAACAGTGGCACCAAGGAAACACATACCATATCTGCACAACTTTCAACAATGAATTCGCCCCTCGTTATTTTCTGGTCACTTGCGACCACTATGCTTTCATGTTGGTTGTTGTCATGAACTTGAGCAACAAGAACAAATGGATTAGTATTCTCAAGTTTTTCAACCACAATGGAAGAAACCTTGTCGAAAATCTGGGGAACAATCACCTTGTCCTCAATTCCCTTCTCTCTATTTGGTTGGACCTCCAATTGTGGTGTGGAATCACAACTTTGGATCGGCATGTCACAAAAGGTCTTCCTCGTTGTTACTTCCACAAGCTTTCTCAACTCTTCATTGGCTGCCTTAATCTCCGCCAACATTAGCTTAGTTTCCATGCGAAGAACATATGCACGCTCTCGACGCTCCTTCAACGTTTTGCTCATTTTTTTGTTTTATTATTATTTTTTTTGGATAGAAAATATAAAGATAGAGGTTCAGATCAATACCAGATTGCTCTGATACCAAATGATACGGACGGAGGACCCGTTGGATAAAAGATCCAAGAACCCTTCGTATAAGAGGTAGGCAGCGGTCTCCCTAGATCGAGAATCCAGTTTGATCACCTCCTAGAGCGAAGAAAACCTCGACCCGTTGGCTATATAATCAGCCAAGAACCTCGGTATGGTTGAACGCCACAAGACTTTGCTCAATGGTCTTGATAAGTTCGAATAAGTGAAATACTCTACAAAAGAGAAATTCAACTCACAAAGGCAAAGCCAATTTTCGTTTATAACTCAAAGTGTATATGTTATTCGATTACAAAAGATATCAAGCCTATTTATAGGATAGAAAAGGACTCTTCGTAGCCTACCAATAATGATAGTACTTATGATACTAATTAAACTCATAAATAGACTTATTTAACACTAATTAAACCACTTATTAACTACTAATGACTACTTATGACTCAAGACTTCAAAAGTCACTTATTTAACACATAATAAATAAAATAAATAGACTCTTTATGAAGCCTCTTTATTATGCACGAAAATTGCATCTTCATTCTTGTTCTCGGGCCTCCAGAATCTGATAGCTAACGAGTCCACACTTCATGTTGAGTTCAGCCCACCAACTTGATTAAAATTCACCATTTGGTCCAATATTGATTAGTCTTGGACTTGTAATTAGCCCCCTTTTCATTTATTCTTGAAGTCGGATTTATTGTCCATAGGTTGCTCATCGTGCTCACATCACAAGGTAAGAAGGATATTTTAGTAAAACTGGTTATTATTTATCTTTAAAAAATTAATGGTTAAAATTTATCTTTATTTTTTGAAAATGATTATTTTTCCACATTATATCTTATTTATTATACTAAGATTCCATATTAGCACTTTTTCTTCAAATGTTAGACAAATTTCAAGATTAAATGATTTTATTTGCTTTAAGTTTTCAAATTTGTATATCTAATGGAAAAAGATATTTCTTGTATGCCGAATAAATATTAATGGATGAAAGTATTTGACCTATATATTGGGGTTCAAAAAAAGTTGAAAACTCGATGCTTTGCTTATATACCTAGAAACTCAAAACATTAAAAATAAGAAATTTTGTTTATTTTTTGAGACAATTCATCAAACATCTGGTAAAAAAAATGTGATTTAGCCCGATTGGGCTATTTTTGGCCTCCCGATGTCGAATTTTTGAAATTTTATCTTAAAATTGCAAATTTGTGCGCAAAATGTTGTCCTCTTTTCGCATAATATGCATAATTAAAGTCTTAAGAAAACTCCCTACTCTATAATGTTATGTACAAAATATCAATTAAATTGGAGTACATTTTTACTATATAAATAGAAAGTCATAATATACATTTTTGAGGATTTTTACTATATTTTTTCCGGTAATTACTTTATAGTGATCAAGCAGCTGTTTCCGGTAATTACTTTATAGTGATCAATCAGCTGTTTCCCAATAATTTAAGTAGATATACACTTTCAATTCGTCATTTTTTTTTCTCAAAAACAATTAAGTAGATATGTTTTTTTTTTTTGGAGATGATGTCTAGCTACGTCATAATTTTTATGATATAATTACGTTAGAATTAAGTCGAAACAAAATAACTTGGACTTCGTTTTCTTCCTTTAAAATCCTCGAATATGATCATCTTGAGAGCTATTGAAAATTATAAATTTAAAATGAAAATAAATTTCCAAACATACTAAATGATATAGCAGAATATTGGTTACTACTGCAAATATTCATTCATTCCAAATTTGTAAATTGTGTAGTATATTTTGTCTCGTCGACTATATAAACTAATCAAGAAAATACAAGTGAAAATCATAAAGACAATAATATACCAATTAAAACTTCCATTGATGATATATCAAGAAAAGTTATACAAACCCTTCAACAATTAATCAATCTTTGAGCGTTGCAGCGCCACGAAGGCGGTGGGCGGTGTCGGCAATGGGCGACGTTGGATGGCGGCGTTCCGGAGAACACCGGGCGCGACACTCCGCGTTGCATGCAATAATAGCTCCTTTGCAATCAGACATGCATATATTGAAACACAAACTAAGTTCATCATCGTTGCTTTCTGCCGCTGCATAATTAGCAAAAAAAATTACCACCATCACCATTGCAACCACGTATCCAATTCTTGAGGATTTCATATTTGACTAGCTATGAGAGAGAGAGAGAGAGAGAGAGAGAGAGAGAGAGAGATGAAAATTATCTTCAAAGGGTGCAGTTATTTATAGGCTGCATGCGACATTAATATATATTTTTTGTTCTTGAGGTTTAAATTTATGTACTAAATTAGGTGATTCTTTTTTTAGAACAATATAATTTAGCTAGGTGATTCGGTCGGAACAATTACATTGGTAAGTTGATTTTGATTCGAAAATTCTAGTCTCGAGTGATTTTAGTCCAGATCTTTTTCGTTTTTTTTTTATGTCAAATAGTATTAATGAGAGAATCGGATGTTCGAAAATATAATTAATGCACAATCTGACCACATAAATTGCATTTCTCGTTTCATATGTTGCATCAATTTAATATCTTTTTCCAATATTGCGTCGACACGATTCGATCAATCATGAATTTGAATAAACTGTGTATTAAAATATTAATTTTACTCATAAATTTATGAATTTACGATCATGTTTAAATAATTTAGTGGATTTGGGCTGTTGATCAGCTTCCATTAAATAAGTTTTCTTTTTTCTTTTTTCAAAAGGTAATAACATTATATTGTGATTTGTTAGGTATATTAATTTGTAGTATAATATATTTGGTTTGACGGAAGGAACTAATTACAAGAATTATAAGTCCAAATATCAATTTTATTTATGCTTACATTTTAGACCAATATTTCAAGGTCCAATTAGCCATAATACTCGGGTAAGCAGCAATTTATTAAGCCTAAAATCATATATGTGATACAAAATATGGAATCGGACCAATACATGTAAATACTGTAAATAACCTAATACTCCATAATAGTTAATAATTTACATTCAAGTCTTAATTGACAT
This sequence comes from Schizonepeta tenuifolia, assembly GCA_029490685.1. Classification (NCBI taxonomy): domain Eukaryota; kingdom Viridiplantae; phylum Streptophyta; class Magnoliopsida; order Lamiales; family Lamiaceae; genus Schizonepeta; species Schizonepeta tenuifolia. The sequence continues at coordinate 22,039,791 of CM055960.1, read as the reverse complement.
TCTTCACTCCAATATGTATTCGAGAATAACTAATGGTTGTTTATTTATTTATTGAAAGAGGTGTGTTTTGATGCACCGGTTGTAGTACTACAACCGGATCAAACGGATCCGGTTTGACCCGCCTGCGCTGGAATATAAAAACTAAAAGAAACTGCGCGTATTCTATATATTTTTATTACGTAAAAAGAAGCATATTAGAGACGGTGGCGTAGTGGAGATGATAGGTGACCTTTGATTTTTTTTTTTTTTTACAGTATTTTACACAAAAATAGTACTCAAATGCTACAAGTGAAAATCGAACGTAGGTCTCCTACTTTAAGAGGCTATCGCCTTAAGAACTGAGCTAGGCTTCAGTTTTTGATAAAATTTGCAATATTTTTTAAATGTATACATATTCTACACGTCTTTTTTCTAAGTATTTTTCTTTTTCTTTTTTTTTTCAATTTCCTATAATTTTTTTTCTTGATTAATAAATTTTATTTTCCTTTTTTAGATGAATTAAATTTCTAAAATATTATCAATATATACTTTTCATAGGAAAAATGTCTACTTTAGTTCACGATAAATTCTACTATTAGTCAAATGTTAAAGTAATTATTAACGTAGAAAACGTAAATATTGTCGTTAAGAAATGCCATATTTCACAATCATTATTTTTTGTCACGGCAATGTACATTTTAGTTCACGACAAGTTCTACTTTTAGTCAAATATTAAAGTAATTATTATCGTTAAAAATGTAAACATTGTCGTTAAGAAACGTGATTATTCACATATATTACTTTTCATCGAGATAATGTGTACTTTAGTGCACGACAATTTCTACTATTAGTAAACCTTTGAAGTATAGCTTAAGTGGAATTTAATACACACTAGTTAGCGATATTACTTTTGTTGTTGATATTGATTGTCTTAGCCCTAAACAATTTTTCTTAAAATACTTGTCTTAACGATACAATTATTTTGTATTTCTTATATTTTTCAAACAACGCAAATATTTATTTATACAATTATTAATTTTCAATTAGATAAATTAATGAAATGAATAAAAGTACAATAAAAAAATGTTATTATGTCATATTAAAAATGAAATAAGAAAGAAGAAAGAAGAAAAAAAAAACAAAGAAAAAAAGAGAAAAAGAAAGTTGAAAAGAGAAAAAAAGAAAGAAATAATATAAAAGTAAAGAAATACAGAAACTAACAAAACAGAAATCCCGTCAAAAAAGAAAGAATGAAAGAACAAAACAGAAATGTAAATTAAAAAAAAAAAAAAAAACATTAAGTAATATAAGAGGCGCTGGATTTGTGGTAGAGGGGGGATTCAATCCCTCCCTGGTCTCTAGAGACCCAAAGGCAGCGCCGTTGCCACTAGACTAGCAGAGATGATTGTTAATTCATTATCACGGCTGTTATTTGTACGTTCGCGTGTTAGATTTGGGTCAAAAGACCCGATTGTATAGTATGCAACAGTTTTATAGAAACTTTTTGTCTTATTGAAAGGAGAATACCTAATGATCTAATAGAAGAATTAATGGTCTTGAATACACTATTGGAAATATATTTAAGATCTTTTATGATTTCTTGCCATACCCGAAACATTGGGACATAAAGTAGCCATTATCCTAAAAATCAATTATTAATATAAAATCAACGAATTGAATACCTTTTAAATTGAGCTACTACCCACATAATGTCCCAGACACCAATTTCTTTGTTTTTTCGTCCATAATAAATGTGATCTTTACATAAATGGAAATGATTTCACTTAAAATATTATTATTTTTTGTCCTTTATTTTTTTTACTTGTATAAAAAGTATTTACACATTTCCACTCATAATATCTATACCATTCAATCTTACTCACTATCCAACTTTTAAAATATGTGTCACTCCTTTCGAAACGATACTATCGTTAAACGGATGAAATATATTCTCATGAAGATTCTAATAAGACAAGAAGGATCCCATTACTGATACAGATAAAAGTTAAGATATAAATTGTAATTGTCTCTTTGTATTTACGCGGGCAAAAGCTGAGCAACTCTTGAAACCGTATAATTTAATACTTCCTTTATTATATAAATTACTAGTAGTTACACGACTTAATTAATACATTTATTAATAATAATTTGTATTAAAATTTAATTTGAGAATAGAAATAAAATGATACATTTATTAATAATAATATAGTAGAACCTTTATTAAGGAATACTTTTGGAATTACAGAAAAATATGATAAAATGAGAGATTATTCCTAAATAGAGTTCGAAGAAGATTTTTTTTCTTCTAATTTTAATGTATATGAACAATAATTAAATATTATATTAAATACATGTATTGTATAATGTATCATGTGCAAATACATGTATTGATTTATTTCACCTAGAATATGTAGAGTTCATGACTTAAAAGTATATTAACTTGCTCGACTAGTTGAAAATAGTTTGGGTTCAACAAAAATGTGGTCATATGGGCGAGCTACTGAAGACACACAAGTTAAAGGATACGATTACAATAAAAGATGAAGTCATTATCATAAACAACTTTAGAGAAATATTTTAAATCAACCTCTATATATATACATATATATATATATATATATATATATATATTATTTAGTATGATTCATTCCTAAATGGAGGTGTATTTCCTTAATATGGGGTCATAAAAAATATAAATTATAATAAATATAGAGTTTATTTCTATTTATAACTAATCTCAGATTAGGACCATAAAAATATATAATGCAATGAGAATTTATTTTTAAATAGAGTTTTCCTTTCTTAAGGTTCTATATTTATTTTTTCAAATAAGAGGCTAGGAGAAAGATGGGGGACTCGGTTAAAAATTAGCAAATGTAAAGTTTTCCTTGTATATTTCAATATATGCCCAATTCTGGATTTTCTGGCCCATAAATATTATTAGGCCTAAAAACTTATTATGTGTCCGACTGATCGTCCTATAATCATAACGAGCATTACAAAATAAATTGTAGCTCATCTCTTTAAAAAATAAATTTTGGCTATTTTTTTTAATTTGGAATTAAAATATTCTTAATAAAATGCAGAGCGGATCGGGTCTGATGCGGGTGGGCGCAGGTCAGTTCGGACCGGGTATCAGGTATTTGGTATTTCTGGTACAAATTTAGTCTTATTAGTACCAACTGTTCTAGTACATCTGGTAAAAATTTAGCTTTATTAGTGCCAATTATTATAGTACATCTTGTACAAATTTAGCCATATTAGCACCAACTGTTTCAGATTTGGTACAATTGGGACGAATTATCTAATTAGTTCCAGATGTTTCAAGTTATAACATAGTACTATTGGGACGAATATTCTAATTTGTTTCAATTGTTCCAAATTATAACTTAATAGACTGTTGTTTCGGCATCTTTTTTACAACAATAATTGAAATGATAAAACTAAATCACAACACCATAATTCGAAAGTTTCAATGCTAATGCAATCGTTCTTGAAACTAGACTTACTTAATAGAAAAAATGAACAATAAACATCACAATGCTAAAATGAAACTGCTTTAATCTGCAACAAATCACTGCAAACTCAACAGCAATAGCTATGACGTCAATCTCAGACGAATAATAGTCAGCAAAAACAAATATGAGGAAGAAACAAAACATATAATAGTGAAATAACTTTTACACTATATGAACTTTATTCCATGAACGAAACATATACAAACAAAAAATCAGAATTCCCAAAGAAACTGATAAACCTTTTCTTCAGCACCTCATTTCAGCAGGGGATTTCACAATTGCACAAAATCTCCTTAATCCTATAAAAAAAGACTAATCAATTCACAATTGCACACAACACTTTAGATTGAATAACAAAACGAACTGACCTTTAGCAATTTGAACTAATCGAAATTCTCTCCAAGCACAGTCATCATCTTTTTTAATTCCTCAAAAGTTCAACTCAGAGTCTCCGACATTGTCATTGATGTCGACAAGAGAATGATATATATTCCGGAAATCCTTGAGAGTGCACTTCTCGTTGAGGCTTAGGAAGCAATTGAAGAAACAACTCGTTTTGGAGATCTTACCGTTATTGTCCTTGTCGTATAGATCAAACGCCATCATTCAAATCCATATTGTTGTCACAACTACCACCGTAGTGGAACGCCTGGAACTCATTCAAGTCGATGAAGTCATCACCGTCTTTGAATTAACCAAACTCAAATACGGAGGCCTTACCTCTCCAATCTCATCGTTGATCTTTGCCACGCCTCCACCTCCCCCGAAGCCCCCCTTCCGTGCCCTAATTTGCGATAACACCGCCACAGACAACAACGCTTGTTGGGAAATTTATTAGTAAGAGTTTTGATGAATTCCAAAACCAACTGACCCCAACCGAGTAGATGTTGCCAGAACCTAATGTTAGTAGGTAGGCTCGCTGTTTTTGCATTGTTAAGATTTTATCTTTATAGGACTCCAGCTGAAGATGGCAACATGACATCACTCGGACAGAACATCAGTTTTTAGGAAAACAACTGAGCGTTCATCAGATGAGAAGCAGTAAATGGGAAGAGAACATTAGATAAAAGAAAGCCATCTGAGCGTTCGAACCTAACTGATCAAATACAAGGAAGACAACTGAGTGTTCAGTTTCAGAACATCAGTTGTAGAACTCAACCGAGAAGATCAACAGCTTTGAAGATGAAGTCAGCTGAGAGTTCAACTATTAGTTGTCAGATAAGAACATCGGCTGAAGAACAAGTTAGTTGAAGATCGAAAGTCTTAACCGACCACTCCTTGTTGGAAGTCTGTTGTTAAGATTTGAATTTCAAAAAGGAAGTCACGTGAGGGTTTGACCGTTCAGTCATTACCCCATTTGGCCCTACACAAGGCTATCTCAGATGGAAAGCAGATGAGCACAGATGCCATATCGGGAAAGTCTGCAGAGATGAGAGACAAGCCATCGCTTTCAAAGAACAGAGATCAACAGCTCCTCCAACGGCTAGTTGATACTCTCCGCCTATAAATAGAGGCCTTCATTCATTCGAAGAGTATATAAGACACACACGCGAGAAGAAATTAGAGAGCGAAAGAAAGAGCAATATTCTTCACGAGCTGAACTGAATTTAATCTCTTAGAACATCACTTGTTGAGAGTTCTAGAATTAGTTAGTTTTTGTGTCTTTAGATCGAACCTTGAGAACATCACTTAGTGAGAGTTCGTAGAGAGTTAGATCATAGCTCATTTCACGTTCGAGCTTTTAGTTGGAACCCTATTTTCTTTCACCTGAAAAGTTTTAGGATCCTACTCTTCCCGCAACTGAGTAGATAGGTTGTTTAGTACCCGGAAACTAAACTGTAAGGTTGATAAGTACCCGCAAACTTATCCTTAACGGTTGCTCAGCCCGCGTAAGCTGAGTGGTTTGTCCAGAAGAACTTGGACAGAGTTCTGTGGACTCACAACTCCCCGTGGACGTAGGAGTGTTATCTCCGAACCACGTTAATTCTCTGTGTGCTTGTGTTTTTCTTTATTCAGTTATTTCTTGCATTCTCAACTGACTGACTAACCAGCATACAAACCTCATCTGTGCATTCTCAACTGTTTTGGTTTTTGACCAACCGTTCTTAAAAGCGTGAGTTGTTATACGAGTTTAATTTCCACCACATTCCGCACAGCACCACTCTTCCAGCTGAGGTTGCTTACTCAGCTGAGAGATTCCAACTGAGTCTTTTTACTCGGTTGAAGTATTTTTCAGGAGTTTAGTTTTAAAATCCTAACTGGTGTATTCCCCCTCCCCCCCCATACACCAGTAACTCGTATCGGGACCATCAGCGCTCCCTTCTGCATCTCGAAAGATCGAATGGATTTCACAAAAATGGTGGAAGCGCTTAGCAAAGTGGTTCAAATCTGCACGGCGGCAGCTACGGCATAGGAGAAGAGGAAAACGAGAGAAGAAATATTAGAAGGAGAGAAAAGAAGTAGGGCACGGGAGATAGAGAGAGAGTGTGTATGGGGGGAATTAGAATAAAGTTAAATGGAGCCGATCATGGAGCCGGGTCAGGACACGCGGGTTTAGTGTGGAATTAATAAGGGTAGTTAGGTCTTAAAGTTGAAAAACTGGCTAAAATTTATATTCATGAAGAGGGTGGGCTATAATTTATATTTGAATGTGGATTATGGCCATATCACATGATTATCTCTTATTAAAAAGAGGTATGTTTTGGTGAGTCGGTTGTATAGTATACAATCACTTTTTGTCTTATTATAGCACATCATGTTTGACTATTCAACACACTATTCATGTGGGTTTACTGTTCAACGCCACGCGCGGTTACTGTTCAATTTTTTTTTTACTGTTTTTTTTTCCTTCCTTTCCAGGTTACTGATTTAGCAGTTTTTTTTTTAATTACATATTTTATTTTTCAGTTTTTTTTAATATTTTTCAGTTTTTTTGTTTTTATATTTTTCAGTTTTTTTCATATTTTTTTATTTCCAAATATTTTAGTAAACATTGTCATTACGAAACGTAAAGTTTCACAATCATTACATTTCATCACGAGTCAATATCTACCTCTTAATACGACAAGTTCTACTTTTAGTCAAACATTAAAGTAATTATTGTCGTTGGAAAAAGTAAACTTTTTCACTAAGAAACGTAAAGTTTCACATTCATTATATTTTGTCACGACAATGTCTACTTTTTAATACGACAAGTTCTACTTTTAGTCGAACGTTAAAGTAATTATTGTCGTTGGAAAAAGAAAAATTTTTCACTAAGAAACGTAAAGTTTCACAAAAAAATTACATTTCGTCACGACAATGTCTACATTTTAATACGACAAGTTCTACTTTTAGACGAACGTTAAAATAATTATTGTCGTTGGAAAAAATAAACTTACTAAGAAACGTAAAGTTTCACAATCATTACATTTCGTCACGACAAAGTCTACTCTTTAATACGACAAGTTCTACTTTTAGTCGAACGTTAAAGTAATTATTATCATTGGAAAAATTAAACTTTCACAATTATTAAATTTCGTCACAACAATGTTGAAAAAACGAAGATGAAAAAAAAAGAAAATAAAATCTGAAAAATTAAAAAAAAAAAAAGAAAAAAAAAGAAACAAAATCTGGAAAATTAAAAAAAGGGAAAAAAGGAAAATAAAAAAATAAAAAAGAAAACAAAAAAAAGAAAATATGGAAATGACAAAAAAAAAAGAAATAAAAAAACTGGAAATAAAAAAGCAGGAAAAAAAGAAATCTGTAAAATAGGATTAGGTGAAAACCATCACTTATGTGTTAACTAGAAACTTAATTTAAACCAATGATCATGGTCTCATCAATGGATCAAATTAATAGTTATTTTTAAATGAATTTCTGGAAAAATTAGTATCACCATTCGGTTGAGGGTATTTTAGTGCACATGAAAAATTCTATTTTGAGATCAACCGTGATTTACTCATGCCCAACCTAAACTACCAAATTTAATGTTTGAAATTCTATCAAATTTTACGATCTTTAGCTATTGTAATGGAACCCTTTCATCAACCCCCTTCCAAAGGAAAACCCAGAAACCAAAAAACCCTCCACTACCGCAATATTACAATATGTTATTTGAAAGCATTAATTTGAGAAGGATTATCAGACAATCGGAGTAGCGACGTAGATATGGACGAAGGTTTCGCTTTTGTTTTTAATTAATTCTTTTTTTTTCTTTGTTTATTTGAGGCCTCAATGTGATTTAATGCTTTTTATTAATTTATTGGATTTGATTGTTTGAGTGAACTCAGTGTTTGTGTTTGTGTTTAATACTTTGTTTTTTGTTTTTGTTTTTTCCTTTTTCGATGATGCATGTCAATTAATGTTGTTGAAGCTACAATGGTTTTATTCAAGGTTTTCTGTATTGTAAATGGCGTAGTATTTGTGCACCTTAACTAAACATGTTTAATTTTGATGTAATTACTTGTAATTTTTTATTGCAAGTCTGCTAATAGGTTCATAAACTCAATTTATATAGTACAGTACATTTTTTTAGCTCAACCGTATTGAAGATATATAATGCTGATTTTGTAATAATTTTATATATTGTTCGGTGCTATTGTTTCTAATGCTTTTGAGTTTTTTTTTTTTGTAGTATGTTTCCAGTTGATATAATGATTTTGAGGGTCATGATATTTTGTGCAGGCATCAAATTGGCTTCATCAATCTATAATGTCTTATCAATTTCAATATCAATACATTGATAAATCCACGTTCCACTTCAGGATGGCTGGACGACTCCAAATATGGAGCTTCTATGTGAATAACATAAACATTATTTAATTTTGATGTACAGATTTATGCATTATATTTACAGTTGTAACAACATTATATTTTATTTGTGAAAACATGATTTATTACTCTGTTAAAGTAACTTTATTAAATATGTCATGTGATATTATTACATATTATTCTTCAAAGTAATAGTTTATAGATATTTTAATGAACTAAAAAAAATATTTAACCTCCTGATAGTAAATTAGTTGGTGACATTGTATATTGTTAAAAAGTGAATATTTGTAAATTTTAACATTATATTAGTGATGCAACAACATTACATTTTATTTTTCAAAACATTATATATTGATGCAACAACATTCAATTTTATTTTTCAAAACATTATATTACTAATGCAACAACATTACAGTTTTTTTTTCAAAATATTATATTGGAACAAAATTACTAACTTAAAAAAAATTGGAACAAAATTAATACCAAAATTTTAGTTACATATAAATGACACCCTGATAGTAAATTAGTTGGTGATATTGCACATTGAAAAAAAATGAAAATTTTGTTCAATATTAACATTACATTAGTGATGCAACAACATTACAGTTTATTTTTCAAAACATTATATTACTAATGCAACAACATTAAATTTATTTTTCAAAAAATTATATTACTGTGCAACAACATTGCGGTTTATTTTTCAAAACATTATATTGGAACAAAATTACTAACCAAAAAAAAGTTGGAACAAAATTATACCAAAATATTAATTACATATAAATAACCCCTGATAGTAAATTAGTTGGTGATATTACCAATTGTAAAAAATGAATATTTTTTCAATATGATTTATTAGTATTAACAACAATAAAACATTTTATTTTTCAAAACATTATATTACTGATGCAACAACATTACATTTTATGTTTTAAAACATTGTATTACTGAATACAACAACATTACATTTTGTTTTTCAAAATATTATATATTATTCTTGCACTAATAATCAACCGCATCTTAATTGTAACAATATTTAACAAAATCACAAATAAACACCTAAGAAAATGTCATTCTTCATATTAGAACTTTTAAGCATGAATTATGATTTTAACGAAATCTGCAATCTAAACATCTAGATAGTATAACATAATCATTTCACATGGACACTAAATTTTTACATGAATGCTGTAAAAATATAATGTTATTTTCCAAATGAAAATAAGCAATAAAAAATATCCTTTATTTGATTAATGCAATATAAAAAAATATGCAGATACGTGAATAAATCCCATACAGAGTCATATGTAGATGGAAGAAATGTTAACATTAATGCAATATAATAAAAGGGAAATTCTTTATAAATACCTTTTATCAAAAGGTAGAAGTTTTTTACACTTTTTTATAGGAGTATAAGTTTTTTATATCAAAATCACTTAAAAGACTAAAATACTCTTATTTTAAATAAACAACTAAGAAAAAGACACAAAAAAAAAATTAAAAAATCCTATCTATCTCTATCCGTCCCCCCCCCCCCCACCCCTCACTACCCCACCACACATCACTCTCTCTCTCTCTCTCTCTCTCTCCCTCTCTCAACCCTCTCGACACACACACGACGGCGCGTGCACACACACACACGATGGCAACTAGTGATCAATCCGACTACGATGGGGAGTTAAGGGCGTCGACATCTACCGCCGGCAAGGAGGAAGTACGACTTGTCGACAATGAACCACTGGTTAGTGCTAAAATTCCACATGAAATTGAATTTTGGGTTTGAAAATATATGCTTCTAAGTGTGTGTTTATGTTCGATTTATTGAATATGAGAACAATGTACATGATTTTATGAGCATTAGAAGTGTTATATCTAAGATTTGTTCATAAAAATTGAGGTTTGAAGGTGAAAGACGGGCTGCCCACGGTGGGTGTTTATGTACCCACGATGGCACCCATCGTGGGCACCCTGTCATGGGCACCCCGTCTTGGGCAGTCCCGTCGTGGGTTGCCCCGTCGACCCAGAGATTGTTTTATAGGCTTTGAGTTTTGTGATTTTGTTGATTTGAGCGATCGAACTTCTTTCCTTATGGTTTGTATGTTTATATTGCAGTCCGGTTGTAATTGGATGAGACCTAGATTGCATCATCATAACAAATTAATAAATATATATTGTCGTGAGACCCTATTTAAAGAAATAATGAAGGTATTTCGGCACTTTACGCACAATCCAGTACAGTATCAAGAAGTGCTTGATGAATTTACGGCGGGAGTTCTTGGCCGTTACATTAAACATAAGAGGCTCGGAAGTACAAGCAGTGCCCTACATCACTTATTGGCCCGTCAGTTGACGGGTCGTGAGATCCCCCCGGATGAGACGTGGTTTCAAATTTCCGGGCGAACCCTCCGTTTCACCGCACGCAACTGTGTGTGCATTACTGGATTGAATTTCGGAAGGACAGATTTCGACCCAAATGCGAGGATTATCCTCCGGCCTGGCAGTCTTTTCCATACAGTATTCAAAGGCCGCAAAACTAAAGTCATAGAAATGCAAAATATGTTTAAAGATTTAGAGTTGGAAGACAACCTCGCAAACTATGTGAAGGTAGCTAAGCTCTTAGGTTACTACCTATTTCTCCTTTGTTGGGACCGTAATATGGAGGTCGAGGAATGAGCATGGGCATTAGTTGAGGATCCGGAAAGTTGGGAACAGTTTTCTTGGGGTGATTACACATATCAGGCATTCACTTACTATATCAACAACAGCGCCAAGAAACCCAACCAATGTGACATTAGAACTTATCACTTTTACGGACTGGTTTGGGTTTTACAAATTTGGTCTTACGAGTGTATTTCACTGTTGGGACGGAACTGTGGAACCCGAATAGCCGCTGTTAGAGTTCCTCGATGTTTTATGTGGAATACGAGATGTCTTAAAGCAGATTTCAGCACCTTCTTCGAGAGAGAGGTACGTGTCTTGCCTTTATTTTTATAATATTTTATCATTTATATTATATGTTTAATTTGTAATCTAATAATAATTTTACATAGCTTGTTTAGGGTCTTGTCATACATAACACGATGCCTATTCTTCCGGAAGACACGGACAAGCTGTATTGGTTCAGTCTTGACTTGGTGTATCATGTACATTGGGAACCTCCAAAAAAATTAATAGAGAAGAATACAGAAGAGGTTTCCCCGAGAAAGAAGGTGAAAAAGAAGGGAAAATTGGCGAAGGCTGCGGAGGTGGTGGGGAAGATAATTAAATCGACCTCATCGGCACAGAAAATCCCAAAATAACGTCGACAGAGTACCCCACCACCACCAGTACATACAGCTGAGGTAGTAGAGCCGGTCTATCAGGAGAGACCCGAAGATAGAGTGTGTAATGTCCACGGACGTCCTTGTCCTGACCACGCGAAGGACGACATAGACGACTACATCGATCGCCGGCTGAGGGCGGTCTTGATGGACGAGTTTGACAAGGGCTTCTTTGCTACCTTTTCCCGGAAGCTCTTTGCTCAGGTGAAGGAGTATTTCGGTGCAAGACACAGACAATCTAGGAGCCCTCCACAGCAGTCTGTTGGGAGCTACAGGAGGAGCCCTGAGCCACACCGTCACTTTGCAGAGGTTTCTAGCAGACACCGGAGGTTTCCAGACCCGCCTCGTCACTCTACAGCTGCAGCTCTACAGGGACAATACAGTCGGCATAGTCACCACTCTTCTCACATCCCTGAGCGTACTGAGCAGCCGATACACCACCTGTTAGGGCAGTCGTTTGACCTTATACCCCACAAAAGTGAGCCACCTGAGCAACCGTGGGGGTATCAGCCTGCCCACCAGCAGCAACAACCGATGTTCTTCAGCTATAGCACTAAACCACTGCATCGGTACGACCCTCCGACGTACCAGCCTCCGATGTTTCAACCTCCTATCTGGCAGCAACACTTAGTGTTTTCAGGCGACATCAGCAGCAATCACCTTTTTCCTACTGCCGAGTTCACCCCACATGAGCAGCAGATTCCCTACCAGCCTGAGTACCAGCAGGAGTAACCGTTTTTTCCTACTGTGGAGGACACTACACACGAACAGCTCAGACGGCAGGTTTCACCTGATAATATTCAGTGGTCGTCATCCTCTGAAGAGGAGTCTGCTGAGCAAGATTACGAATTGACGGAGCGAGACAAGGTGCAAGGTTGTCGTAAGACGAGACCGTCTGCCGCCATACAGACGCCTTATTTGGCCATGACTACAAAGGCCGTGAAGAGGTTGAAACGTATGTACAAGAAGCATAGAAAATCAGGAGAGGATGCTACAATCACAATTATGACGATTGACCACATTGTTGTACAATCTGTTTTCGATTGTCTGGAGGATACTTGACAAATGATGTGGGCAGAGCTACAATTCTATCTTTATTACAACAATTAAAACTTATTTGTATATTATAACTAGCAAAATTAAATAACATTGCAGGAGATAGAGCTGTATCTAAACTATATGAAATTCAAGGTGAGACATTTAGATAGGTTGACAGCTGATGAAGTATGTGAGGCAACCACCGTTATAGTCGGCACTGGCTTCTATGTAAGTATTGCTCTTCGATTTATGTAAATCTTGATTTCTTGATTATATTAATATTCTCTTTGATTTATGTAATTATTATTGTATTACTAGAATACTTTGCGAAATGAGTGGGATAAACTGTACCCTATTGATGCTAATGGCAAAAGAAAGAAAGTTCCTCTAGAACTTAGACTATATACTAATTAGCAAGTATCTGATGCTCTTAAACAAATGGTTGATGGCACAGAAAGCGAATTAGCAACGGCTTGGTGGCAAGCTAACCATGTAAGTTAATATATTTTAAAATAATATCATATTTGTAGTTTACTATAATTTTTTTTTTTTAATATAGTGCTCCTTGTCGTGTACAGGTCATAACAGTGTGCAATATCGGGGGAATCATTGGGTCATGTACGCATTTGTCTGAAAGATTGGACTTTGAGCTGTATGACTCGACCATGATCCATCACAGGGAAACGAACGTGTGCGACGAGCAATTACAGTGTGTGAACGATCTCTTACCTCGACTGTTGCTCGCATCAGGTTACTGGGAGCAAAATTCCCACAGGCAAAGGCTCAAAAACCCTCCATTCCTGATTAAGATGCCTGAGGAGGAGCAATTCATCCAGACCGATGGGACAAATTGTGGCCCATACGCCCTTATGTATGTTGATCATCTCATCAATTTAACATCGATACATCGTAATGTGTCAATTGATGATAGATACATTGAGAAATATAGGTTATTTGTTGCAACTAGAATATTTTGGTTAGGAGTTGAGGGTTCGTTTTGGGAGAAAAAACATAACTAAATTCTCATTTTTGTAAATATTTGAACTTATTTTATATGTTATTTGAACTTGTTTAAGATGTGAGTGATTATACCTGAATGAGGTTGAAAATAGCAAATGCATCACTCTCAGGAAACCCACGATGGGCAGCCCACGACGGTGGCCATCGTGGGCAAGGTGGTGAGCAGCCACCGTGGGCACAAGAACATGTGTGAATTTCATTTTTTGTTCGATTCCTTCTTCGATTTTGTTGTTTAGTGCTTCTATAATAGCTTATTTTTCAATTTAAAATTATTTAACAACAAAATCCAAACACTCACACGTAACCTTCATCTACTTCATTAGTAAACCAGGTACTTCGTACAAACGCTCAAGTTAGCGATACATAACCATTATCAAGAGAATCCCAACATTCTACCTATAGTATATGATACATTTTGTTAATTCAATTATTACTATTTCAATTATGTTACATTACGTGCAAAATATAACTTATACTATACGTACAATGTTGGGATTCTCTTGATAATGGTTATGTATCACTTACTTCAGCGTTTGTACGAAGTACCTGATTTACTAATGAATTAGATGAAGGTCACGTGTGGGTGTTTGGATTTTGTTGATAAGTAGTTTTAAATTAAAAAATAAGCTATTATAGAAGCAATAAACAACAAAATCGAAAAAGGAATTGAACAAAAAATGAAATTCACACATGTTCGTGTGCCCACGGTGGCTGCTCACCACCGTACCCACGATGGCCACCATCGTGGGTTGCCCATCATGGGTTTCCCAAGAGTGATGTTTTTCACCTGCTATTTTCAACCTCATTCAAGTATAATCACTCACATCTTAAACAAAAAATGAGAATTAGTTATGCTTACTCTCCCAATACAAATCATAAATTCATCTTAAACAACAAAAAAAAACAACATATTTATGTTTCACGATAGGGACATTTCCTCGCATCATGATCATCAAGACGACAAGTGCTACACTTTTTCTTCCGCCGACGCCTTTGCCTTACCTATTCTCCCTCGGCTTCTTCTGTATCTTCAGGAGGGTTATTCAAGTCAACACCACTGAACGGGATGGATGCTGTGCAAGTCTTTTTGTTGTGGCCCCTTCCATGACACCTACCGCATACTTGGGGACGTCTCACCAAATTTTCTACTGCGGGTCGTGCACGGCTATCTTTTGGGCGCCCAGCCTAACGTACCTCATCCATAGGAAGACAAACGATTGTGGAGATCTCTGGAGGCACAACCCACTCATCTGGATGCGGTATTGGGTTAATATGCTCCATATAAGTCTCTCTGAATGTCTCCTATTTGAAATAACGACTTACAAAATCGTACACAGACAAACCTTTACCGGCACACCTGTTAAAAAATTAAACAAAATTGTGTTACACACCCAAAACAAATTGACATTAATTCAAAAATTGGTGCAATATAAATAAGACACCTAAACAAGAAAATGACGACAATTTCAACATATGGAAAGGCTAAGGTAAATGAAAGTTGGTGCAACCAAACAATATTTAGTAATTAAACATGTTACCTTATAGCGGCAACAGCATGGCGACATGGAATCAAATCTAAATCCCACGCTCGGCACGTACATGTCCAGGTTCTTAGATCAACGTGATAAGAAACATTTCTTTCTTCAACTCTGTAAACATGTGTGGTGGTGTTACCTCGAGTTGGAAGGCAGGTACCGTGTTGCACGGATAAAGAAAGTTTTCCCAATGCGTTCTCTGTCAACTCATGATCTCTCGATGCAGCTTCTTCTCGATGCTCATCTGTCCATTTCTCTATAATGAAATGGTACATCTCAATCATCGAGTGCACCAGAAGACGCCTCGCCCATAGCATATGAGAGTTCAAACATTCGGTATAATTGGAGGTTAAGAAGTCATAGCGTCGGACCTGATACTTACACTTAGCCCACCTCTCCGGTCCAATGTCAGAAAGCCGTCTATGAGCTCCGTTGGGGCTCACTTGATGCAGTTTTGAGAACAAATCGTCGAACTCTTCGTGACAATTACAATATGCTGCAGCTTGAAAGATAGTGGATACGTGCTTTCCGTAGGGCGTGAGATTTTTCTGAAGGTGGTGGTAGCACAACCTGTGGAATGCTTCAGGTAGATGGCTCGAACTGCATTCCTAATGCTCAAATGCTGGTCACTCACAATCAGTAAATCATTTGGAGGGTTGTAGCATCTGCACAGGTTGGAGAGAAAATATACCCACGACTCATCATTCTCCTTGGAACCGAGGCCAATTGCAAGGGGGAAGATATGGTTGTTCCCATCCAGCGTGACGACTACAAATAAAATTCCTCGGTTCTTTCCCTTAAGGTAAGTCCCGTCCACTACAAGCACCGGCCGTAGACACTTATCAAACGCTCGAATACTTTGTCCGAGTGCCACAAATAAGTGACATAGCGAGCCCTCGATGGTCATCTCCAAGTCATAAATAGTTCTCGGGTTATACTGCTTCAACAAATATAGATACGACGGGATCTTCTGATATGACGAGATGTGGTCGCCATACGTATTCTCTATGGCTATATTTCTCGTCTGAAGAGCAAAACTGTATAGAATGTTAATACCAAACACTCTACGCATCTCTTCCATCATCTCCCTTGGCTTCAACGTAACCGCCTTGCCGGTCAATCTCTTGGCAAAATAAAATGCAGCAACATCAGAAGATACCGACCGTGCAATAACACGTTTCAAATCGTGGTGACAGGTGTGATCCAGGGATAACTTAGTAATTCTTCAAATGGTGCCGCCCTCAACAGCACAAATCCTAAAGCTGCAATTCTTTCTGCCAGTCTTGCATAGGAACGTCGTACGATTGCCAGCCGAACGTTTCGATCTACACTCCAAAAAGTTCTCCAGATGATACATTCCAACAGTGATCCTCAAGTCTTTATTGGACCTAAATAAGGCCCCCACTTTGAGTTCCCCATGCATTGGTGGTGGTCGCTCGACCCAACCTAATCTCCATGCGCAGTCAGGATCGGGGAATGGAATGATCCAATTGCGCATTGCGTGCAAATGCTCAGTCTTGCGTTCGGACTGATGGTTCAATGTGAAGTTTCGATGACCAAAAACCCTATCCATTTGTGTCGGCTATCGCATCCAAGAAAGAAAATCAATAGATAGCGAATCAAGCAATTCTTTACGACGATCATCTGCTTCGTCTTCGGATGAACTCGCCTCATCTTCTTCATTTTCGTCGTAGTCACCATCTTCATCCTCATCTTCCTCATCTGCCTCATCTTTTTCATATTGCTCATGTGAGTAGGGCATGCGGTTGTCAATATCGTGGTGCTCAAATTCGGAGCTGTTACCACCAAAGTTAACCCCGGGGGCAGATGAGCCGCTGTAATCAACATAAACCTCCGGATCGTTTTTCTGTTCGATTAACATACGTAGTAACTCGATATCACTCCGCAATAAAAACTTTTACTTTGTTTCCGTTGCTCATGCGTGTCAAGTACCATAACGTGTAGCTGGTCGGATTTATTTTTCCCAGCCCTTCTCCAATAAGTTCAACAGGGCTTGCACGGTTCAGTGTGGTACTATCGATGAAAAAAAAAAAAGAATCCCCATCTATATAAGTCGATCGATCCCAACGACCGCTGTGATGTATCAAAACACGTTGCCACGACATCTGAAAAATACAAAATAGCCAAGAAATTATAAAAAAAAATCGGATCAAACACGCTTCTAATGCATCTACTGCCTACCCACGATGGATACACACACGATCGTTGGTTGCCACGGTGATAACCGTCGTTGGTGTCCACCGTACACACCTTTTTAGGCAACCCACGATGGGGCAACCAACGATGGGCCATCGTGGCCATCATGGGTTGCCCCATCGTTGGTGTCCACCGTGGACACCTTTTTAGGCAACCCACCGTGGCAACCCACGATGGCCCATCGTTGGTTACCCCATCGTGGGTAGCCACCATGGGTTGTAAAAAACGGGCCCAGAACATGCAGAATTCTCATACACATGACAGTGGATATATTTTTACAGCTATTTTACTTCTAAAAACGTTTCTAAACATGCAAATATACTCTTTTATGACTAAATATCAACATATAATTTATGTACATGAAAATTTTCTACCATCGTGTGCAAAAATGAGTCCATCGTGGGTATAAAAACTCGTTAAAAAAATCATATTTTACGTGGTGAATATAGTTGCATACCTTCTTTCTACCCCAGAAACACGAAAACCTTCCGTTTGAGCTTTACCTCCTTCTTCTTTTTAACTATCGTGAGTTTTTTTCTTAGAGACCCACTTCTCTCTTCTTCTCTATGTCGTGAGTTTCAATTTCGGGTGTTTGAGAATTTTGCACTACACAATTATAGTAGTTGTTTGTCACGACAATGGAGAATAACAGATAGGTGAAGAGTTGTACGCTAGGGGATGAGTTCGTCAAGGCTAAAGAGGTAATAGTGTTGAAGGAGAATATCCATGATTTGGGAAAGATGATTGAAGGAGAGGAAGGACTTGATTCCAGCCAACCACGTGGCTAATTAGTAGCAGCAAAGAAGTAAAAGAAAAGCGCATTCTCGTTTAGCATTGTTGCTATTCTGATGTGGCAATTTCCTTTGTTTATCTTTTTCTATTTGTTTAAGTTGTATTTTGCTTTATTTCCAAAAAGGTAGCCTAACTACCATACTAGGACTTGGTATAAAAGTTGTAGCATATTGCATGCTTGAAACCCTAAGAATGAAGTTCTAATTTTCTCGCCTCAAACTCATCTTTATCTCTGCCTCATCTTTTCTCTTCTTTCTACTTCATCCTCCATAAAAATCCAATCTTTATCAACAAATTTAATAAATCTACCAACAAATATTTACAAATACAGTTGGGTCCATTACATTTGGTATATCAGAGCCTTGGTTTTGCATGATCTAGCAAACTCTGAGCGATCATGGCTGACGAAACTCGTGTGAAAGAACTATTAGAGGCACAAAAGAAGCTCGATCAGGACCTACAAGCAGAAGCTATGAAGAGATCTGCAGCAGAGGAGAAGTTGCAGGAGCAGATAATTAATGTCGATCAGAAAGTGGAAAAGAAATTGAGTGGAATCGAGACAAAATATGATCTGCTTACCAACACCTTGGCAGATATCAAACTTCATCTACTCAACATGGGGAAGGACAAAGGAGCTGGTATCTTTGGATCATCTCCTTTCTCTACAAGAACACCAGGTACTCAGTTTAAACAATCCTCTTTTAAGTCCAAGTTTAAGACAGTAGGCCTTGGATAATTAGGTGTAATACTTATTTTAATCTAACTTCTGCCTTGAGTGATAAACACATGGTACAAATGGCAATTCATAATTTCAAGGGGAAGGCCTTACAGTGGTTGCAAAACTGTGGTTATGATAATATTTCTGAAATTACATGGGAGCAGTTTTTGCAAGTCGTTTCTGCTAGATTTGAAGACTTGAATGAGGAGAGGATTATCATGGAGTTCAAGAACCTTAAGCAAACTGGGAGTTACACTGATTATGTGGACAAGTTTGAGGAACTACAGTCTTGCTTAAAGTTGAGTAGTAATATGGAATACTCTGAGGAATATTTTACTGCTAGCTTCATTAGTGGTTTGTCAGAAGAAATGCAAAGTTTCATGCTCTTGTTTAAACCACAATCGGTTCAGGAAGCTATGGAGATTGGACAGAGACAACTCTCTACTCTGGTTGCTATATCAAGGAGAGTCAAACCTGTTGTTAAGGGGTTTCAACACCAAATATCTGGATTCAAGAAACCAGATGGAGGAACACAACCAAGGAATTTTACAGGCAGTGCCAACAAGAGGTTGCTAACTGCAGCTGAAATGACTTCCAGGAAGGAGAAGGGTTTATGTTTTAATTGTGATGAAAGGTTTGTGGTGGGACACAAGTGTAAACATAAGGTGTATTTCATGCACATGACTAAGGAGCAGGAATTAGCTTATTTACAACATGAAGATGAGTCTGTTGAAATACTTCTAGCAGAAAATGAACCCATTGACGAAGTACATGTGAATATGCATGCCATAATGGGGGGTGCAAATTCCAGAACCATGAGAGTCATTGGGCAGATGGGTGAGAAGCAAATGAGGATTCTGATAGACACTGGGAGCACTCTCAGTTTTCTTCAGGAGAAGTTAGCTCAAGAGGTGGGTGTTAACCTTGAAAGTGATGTTCCTATTTTGATCAAGGTGGCCAATGGGCAAAAACTGATAAGCACTAAAAGGGCAATGGAACTTTCTTGGACAGTTCAAGGGCATCGATTCACATTTTCTCTTAGACTCTTAGCTAGTGAGGGATATGATCTTATTTTGGAGAGTTATTGGCTAGAGTTTTATTCACCAATTATTCTAGATTATAAAAAGATGATTTTCACAGTCCATATGGGAACTAAGCGGATCAAGATCAAGGCAGAAATCGATGGCATCAAATTTCAGGAAATTAGTGCACAAGGATTATATCATATGATACACTATCAATTGCACGACATTGAAGAAATATACCTGTTGGAGAGACAAGTTGTTGCAAGGAATGAAGCTCCAACTGCTAGACTAAGCTCCTTGCTTGAAGAGTTTCAAGATATCTTTGAGGAACCAAAAGGTTTGCCACCTGTCAGAGGCACAGAACACCAAATTAGCTTAAAGCATGGCAGTGTACCAAAGCACCAGTTTCCTTATAGGACGTCTCACAGTAACAAAAATGAAATTGAAAGAATTGTGCAAGAAATGTTGGAAATAGGGATCATTCAACACAGTAGGAGTCCTTTTGCTTCCCCAGTCATTTTGGTAAAGAAGAAGAATGGGAGTTGGAGGATGTGTGTGGATTACAGGTATCTCAATTCTCTTACTATTAACCATGATTACCCCATTCCCATCATTGATGAGTTGTTGGATGAGTTGCATGGGGCAAGGTACTACTCAAAAATGGACCTGAGATCAGGGTATTTTCAAATCTTGGTCAAGGAATCAGATAGATTTCTCACAGCTTTCAGTACACACAATGGGCACTATGAGTTCTTAGTTATGCCTTTTGGACTCTGCAATGCACCAGCAACATTTCAGTCTCTCATGAATCAGGTTTTCCAGCCTTGTTTAAGGAAATTTGTTTTGGTATTTTTTTATGATATTTTAGTGTATAGCAAGACAGAAGATGAGCATATTCTTCATTTGGGAGAGGTGCTTGAAAAATTGAGGGCTAATAAGCTGTATGCAAAGAACAGTAAATGGCAATTTGGTAAAGAAGAAATAGAGTATCTAGGCCATATTATTTCACATCAGGGGGTAGCTACTGATCCAGACAAAGTAGCTAGCATGGTGAATTGGCCAACACCCAAATCCATTAAACAGTTGAGAGGATTTCTTGGGTTAACAGGATACTACAGGAAGTTTATCAAAGGTTATGGACTGATCAGTAAACCTTTCACAGATCTACTAAAAAAAGACTGTTTTAGATGGACTTCTGATTCAGAAAAGGCATTTGCTGATTTGAAGACTGCTATGTCCACGGCTCCAGTTTTGTCACTAGCTGACTTTTCTAAGGCTTTTATTCTAGAAACGGATGCTAGTGGTATAGGTGTGGGTGCTGTTTTGATGCAGAATAACAAATCAATTGCCTACATGAGTAAGGCATTGTGCCCTAGAAATCAAGCCTTGTCTGTCTATGAAAGGGAATTCCTAGCTGTAATGATGGCTGTTCAAAAATGGAGAAGCTATTTACAAGGGCACAGGTTCATCATCGAGACTGATCAACAAGCCCTCAAGCATCTTCTGGACCAGAAAGTAATGAATCCTACCCAACAAAAGTGGATAACTAAACTTTTGGGTTTGGATTATGAGATTCAATATAGAAAGGGGATTGAGAATAAGGCTGCAGATGCTCTGTCTAGGTGCCAACAATCTGAGGATTGCCTGGCTATATCTACAGTTGTTCCTATGTGGATGCAGAAGGTGAAAGACAGTTATGTGGGTGATTCTTACTTTACTCAAATGATTGCTGCAAAAGCGGTAACTCCAGAGGTGCATCCTGATTATTCAGTGGAGTCAGGTCTACTCCTATATAAAAATAGAGTGGTGGTTGGTTCTGCTACTGATTTAAGGAGCAATATACTACAAGAAGTACACAGTTCATCATTTGGAGGGCATTCTAGAGTGTTGGGTACTTACTCTAGACTGAAGTCTTTTTTCTATTGGCCCAAAATGAAAGCCGATGTGGAAGAAATGGTCAAAATTTGTGACATTTGCCAAAGAAACAAGGCAGAGCATGTTCCTTACCCTGGCCTAATACAACCATTGCCCATCCCCAGCAAGTTTTGGACTCATATTAGTATGGATTTTGTTGAGGGGTTGCCTAAGTCTACTGGAAAAAATGTTATTTTGGTTGTGATTGACAGACTCAGCAAATATGGGAATTTCCTGGCCCTCTCACACTCTTTTACTGCGCAGGGGGTTGCTAAGTTATTCCTTGATCATATTTATGAACTCCATGGACCACCAACAAGCATTGTCTTAGACAGAGACAAAATTTTCACAAGTCTGTTCTGGAAAGAATTGTTCGGGCTTATGGGAACTAAGTTAGATTTAACATCTGCCTACTACCCCCAGTCTGATGGACAAACAGAGCGACTTAATCAGTGTTTGGAGTCATATCTACGTTGTATGGCTGGAGCAAATCCCAAGAAGTGGACAGATTGGCTTTCTTTAGCAGAGTATTGGTATAACACAAACTACCATTTCGGCCTTAAAACTACTCCTTTTCAGGCTCTCTATGGAATTCCTCCTCCACATACAGGTATTGGGTCTTTTCTCAACTCTCCAAATACTGAAGCAAAAGAGTGGCTAACACAGAGGCAGACAGCAGTGGAAGTTTTGAAGGAAAATTTAAATAATGTACAACAGAGAATGGAATTCTTTGCAAACCACAAAAGAATTGAAAGACAATTTGAAGTAGGAGATTTAGTTTACCTCAAACTCCAGCCATTTTGTTAGAATTCAGTATTCCTCCATCGAAATCTGAAATTATCAGCTCGTTACTATGGTCCATATGAAATTGTGCGAAGAATTGGGGCTGTAGCTTATGAGCTTGCTCTTCCGGAACACTCACGGATCCATCCCGTTTTTCACGTTTCTTTGCTTAAAAAATGTTTGGTCAAAAATATTCTTCCTTCTACAGATTTACCTGTTGTTGATGCTGAGGGGCACTACAAGGTTGCGCTTTTTTCAATCATTGATAGGCATGTTATAGTGAGGAATAGGCAGGAAATTTCCCAGGCTCTGGTTCAGTGGGATCAAAGCGAGGTCGATAAGGCTACTTGGGAGGATTTAAAACCTTTTTACAAGAAATTCCCAACCTTCATCGATCCTTGGGGACAAGGATCTAAAAATGGGGGAGGTAATGTCACGACAATGGAGAATAACGGAGAGGTGAAGAGCTGTGCGCTAGGGGATGAGTTCGTCAAGGCTGAAGAGGTAATAGTGTTGAAGGAGAATATCCATGATTTGGGAAAGATGATTGAATGAGAGGAAGGACTTGATTCCAGCCATCCACGTGGCTAATTAGTAACAGCAAAGAAGTAAAAGGAAAGCGCATTCTCGTTTAGCATTGTTGCTATTCTGATGTGGCAATTTCCTTTATTTATCTTTTTCTATTTGTTTAAGTTGTATTTTGCTTTATTTCCAAAAAGGTAGCCTAACTACCGTACTATGACTTGGTATAAAAGCTGTAGCATATTGCATGCTTGAAACCCTAAGAATGAAGTTCTAATTTTCTCGCCTCAAACTCATCTTTATCTCTGCCTCATCTTTTATCTTCTTTCTACTTCATCTTCTATAAAAATCCAATCTTTATCAACAAATCTAATAAATCTACCAATAAATATTACAAATACAGTTGGGTCCATTACATTGTTGTGTATTTAATGAGAGCAAACAACCTCTCTTCCAAAATATAAATGAGCTTTATTCAAAATTTAATGTCATCAAGTTTGGTTGGTGATACTATTTTGGTTTAGGGTTTATTAAAGAAAGAGAAAGAGAAAGAGAAAGACAAAACCAAAGATAAAAAAAGAAAAAACAAACAAGTCAACTTTTATTTAAGGATATTTTAGTCTTTTAACTCATTTTGGTATAAAAAATTTATAGACTTATAAATGAGTGCAAAAAACTTGTATGTTTTATAAAAAGGTATTTTAAAATACATTCTCACTATAATAAATCCACAAATATGCAATAAATTATGCGTTAGTTAAGGACATAATCAGTAACATATCTATCTTCAATTACAAGAGTACCCTCACATGAACTAAAACGACACAAATCGGCTGGAGAATTGTAAGTAATTCACAACCGTAGATTAAAACAAATAAAGGGCTAAAGATTGGTTTTTAGTTAATTCTTGAGGATTGGTTTTTATATGATCCTTCCTATATATATATATATATATGAATAGTAACTGCGCGTCGCGTGAACGGTAACAGTGGCGTGAATAGTGAATTGAAAAGTCAAACATGATGTACTGTTGGGAAATTTATTAGTATAAGTTTTGATGAATTCCAAAACCGGCTGACCCCAACCGAGTAGATGTTGCCAGGACCTAATGTTATAATTTAGGCTCGCTGTTTGAGCAAAGTTAAGATTTTATCTTTACAGGTCTCCAGCTGAAGATGGCAACAAGAAGTCACTCAGACAGAACATCAGTTGTGAAGAAAGACAACTGAGAGTTCATTTGTTCAGATGCAAACAAGGGGAAGTCTTCAGAACATCAGTTGAAGGAAACCAACTGAATGTTCATCAGATGAGAAACAGTTGAAAGGAAGAGAACATTAGATGAAAAGGAAATCATCTGAGGGTTCAAACCCAACTGAGTTAATACAAGGAAGGCAACTGAGTGTTCAGTTTCAGAACCTCAGTTATAGAATCCGATCAAGGAGTTCATCTGTTTGAAGTTCAAAGTCAGCTGAGAGCTCGACAGATCGGAACATCAACTGAAGATCACTCAGATGAAGGTCAAGACTTTCAACCGACAAACCGAAGTTGACTGTCAAAGATTTGAATTTCAAAAGGAAGTCACATGAGGGTTTGACCGTTCAGTCATTACACCATCTGGCCCAACACAAGGCTGTCTCAGATGGAAAGCAGAAGAGCACAGATGCCATATCGGGAAACTCTGTAGAGATGAGAGCCAAGCCATCCCTTTCAACCGATCAGAGATCAACTGCTCCTCCAACGGCTAGTTGATTCTCTCCGCCTATAAATAGAGGCATTCTCTCATTCGAGTAAATACACACATGCAGATAGACACATAGACGACGAAAAATTCAAGAGCTTTCTCGAGAGAAATCAAAGCAAAACGCAAATCTGCAAAATCATCATCTAAGAGCATCAGCAGCTGAGAGTTCCAATTTGAGAGAACATTAGTAGCTGAGGGTTCCTAGAGATCGAAACTGTTTTTTATCTTAGGTTGAGTGTTTATTCGTTCAAGCCTTAGATCCAGCTCTCATTCGTGATCGAGCTGTAGTTGGAAATCCTACCCTTTCTCACACCCTAAAAAGTGTGCTAGGACCTTACTCTTCCTGTAATTGAGTAGTTAGGTCGTCAAGTACCCGCAAACTTGACTTAGGCTGTTTAGTGCCCGCAAACTAAACTGTAACGGTTGCTCAGCCCGCGTAAGTTGAGTGGAACTGTCCAGAAGAACTTGGACTGAGGTGTGTGGACTCACATCTCCCCGTGGATGTAGGAGTTCTCTCCGAACCACGTAAATCTTGTGTGTTGTGTTGTTTTGTGTTCAGTCATTATTTTGCATATCTCAACTGACAATCTAACCGCATAAAATCTGCATACTTTCACATCATCAGTTTTGGTTTTGACCAACCGTGCACAAAAGCGTGAGTTTGTTTTTACGAGTACATTTTCCACCACATTCCGCACAGCACCACTCTTCCAGCTGAGGTTGCTTACTCAGCTGTGAGATCCCAACTGAGTCATTTTACTCAGTTGAAGTTGATTTCAAGTGTTAAATTTTTAGAATGTTGAAAAATCCTAACTGGTGTATTCCCCCCCCCCCCCCCATACACCAGTAACTCGTATCGGGACCATCAAGTGGTATCAGAGCAGTGGTTCAAAAGACTACTGTCTCTGTTTCACGAGATGTGAATTCGAGAATTTTCTTCAGTGGTCAACTGAACAGATCTTTTCACGCTAGTGCATTCTTGCTCGCATTTTTGTTGTCCTGTTTTTGTTTGTGCAGATGGACGTCAAGGACAAAATCGTAGTCATGTTCTCTGTTGTCAACTATACATCATGGAGAACTCGAATGAAGAAGATACTTCTGTCAAAGCATCATAGGATGCAACAAGTTCTCACATCTGGACCAATCGTCATACGAGACAGAATACTTCGCACTCCCACAAATCCCAACGATGGAGATGCAGTGGTAGAGTATGTGGAGAAACAGCTAGAGGACTACACTCCGGAGGAGGCCAAGGTGAGCCAGCTGGATATCTGGGCTCAGAGCACAATAATGTCCACGGTTGGACAAGATTATCTGCCCTGGATAGAGGAGTGTGAGACCGCAAAAGAGATGTGGGACATCCTGGCCTCGCTAAGTGAAGGAAGTGACGAAACGAAGGAAAACAAGTTCTCGCATGCATGTCAAGATTTTGACAATTTCAGTCTGCGACCTGATGAGACTATCGATCAGCTAGAGCTCCGGTTTATGGACATCATCAGAAGAATCCAATCCATCCGGAAAGGAAAATACACTCTAAGAGAAATAAACCTCAAAGTATTGCAAGCTCTACCGGCTGAGTGGGATACTTTCACAAATATCCACGAGAGCCGAGCTGACCTTGGTGAAATGGGAACTGAAAGATTGTTCTCAATCTTGAAAGGGAATGAGTATAAGGTCAACAGAAGGAGGTCGCAGCCCTCAAGTCAGACAAATAGAATTGAGGATGTCGGCTCAGCATCAAAGTCAGTTGCCCTCCGAGCTGACTACTCAAAGTCGAGATCGTCAAGGCCAACCAGGTCGGCTGACACGACTGCAAAGGAGCCGAGCAGAGAAGAACTGCAACAGAACATTGCAGCATTGTCAAAGAAGTTAGCCGATATGGATACTCGGTTCGGCAAATATAAACGTTTCTATAAATCAAACCGAACTCGAGACAGTTCGAAGCCAGTCACCAATGGTTGCTTCGAATGCGGCAAGGAAGGACACTTCAAAGCCGATTGCCCAGACCTCTCAAAGAAAGAAAGAGAAGTACTGAGGGCGAAGCAAACTGCAAAGAATAAGGCCATGGTAGCTGAAGAGGCAGTTGACGATATGGACATCTTCACAGACACTGAAGATGAGGATGACCTGACCTCTACCAACAAAGTCATCAGTCCGGATCAATGCCTCATGGCACTTGGAACCGACCAAGATGATATTGAGGTACAATCTAATCCTGCTCGCTTAAATTCTTCCAATACTTTTAACATGCAGGAATCTATGAACGATGAGTTGGAACCCTCCTGGAATGATTTTCAAGAACTCAGTGAGGAACTGCATCAGCAGTTGGTTGAGTTTAAGAGTCTTCAAGCCCAGTTCGCCAAGCTTGAAGATTCCTTAACCGAAAAGGACGATCTGATCAAGAGACAAGCTGAAGAAATTGACCAGCTGAAAAGTCAACTGAGTACAGCCAACCAAACTGAGGCTTCAACCGATGAACAGTTGAAGGAACAGATCAAGGCACAGAACGAACAGTTGAACAAGCAAGAGGCTCAGATCGACCAGCTGATGAAGACATCAGATGCCCAGACCGAGCATATAGCTATTCTTCTCAAGGATCTTCAAACTGAGAAGGACAACCTGACAAAGCTATATCAGTCATCCGAGATCATCGAGAATCTCATCAAATACAGACGGCAAACGGATGATGTGTCTGGACTTGGATACGACGTGGCAAAGGACACTGGAATTCCATCAGCTACCTTCACCAGGGCTGAGGAAGTCATGGTTGCCAAACCTAACACAGTTGAGTATGCAACTAAACAAACACCCTCACAACCGATAAAGGCAACTACGGCTGAGAAAGGCAAAGGAGCTGCAGATGGAGCACCAACGAAACAGTCCCTGGAGTCTACAACCGAGGGGAAATGTTCCAAGACTCAACGGAGAAACCGGAGACGTCGGAGTCGCAATCAGAACCGAGCTCAAAATCGACAACATATCCAAGCTCAAAACCGACGTGATAACCGACAAACAAACCAACCACAGCAGAGATGGAACCAACAGAACCAACCGAGCTTCAACCGACATAATCAACAACGGTTCCATCACCACAACAATCAGAGGTTCCAACAGAGTCAACCTATGTGGAACAGTTACGACAGCTATGGTTACTCATGCCACAACATGAATCAACATCCGGGCATGAACATCTATCGTCAACAGCCAACGCAATGGAATCAGAATCAGCCAAGAAGATATCACAATGGCGTCCGACCTCACAGACAAACTCAACAGGATAAGAATCGCCATCAAAATAGGGGGAAAGCCTCACCTCCTAAAGCCCAACATGGGAGAAATCCAACTCCTCCCAAGAAACAGAGCATTATTTCAAACAACAAGCCTAAGGATAATCGGGGTGTTGTTATAGTTGATGAAAATGGGCAGATCATTTGGAATGACAAGGCTATTCGAGTGTACAGAGAAAAGCGACGCACAGTTCCAGGGGGAACTGGTTCTAACCCTTCAGGACCCAACTGAAATTGGGGACCTAAGCGAGTTTCTCCTTGCAGGTACAAGAGAAACAGCTGAGGAAGAAGAAGGCGTCTACGACAATGTGGGTGATGGATAGTGGATGCTCGAAACACATGACAAATCTGAAGGATTTGCTTGGAAGTTTCATGGAGAAAGAAGGTCCATCAGTTACTTTTGGTGATAACTCAAAAGGTTACACCAGAGGTTACGGTACCCTTGAAACCAATCATGTTTCAATCTCTAATGTCTCTTATGTTGATGGATTGAAGCATAACCTGCTCTCCATCAGCCAATTCTGTGATAATGGTTTCTCTGTCAAGTTTGATGCACAGGGTTGCAGAGTCAAAGATGTCGGATCAAAGCAAGTGATATTGTTGGGAAATCGATCTCCAACAGGGAATGTATACTACGCTGACTGGAATAGCAGCCTCCCCGAAACTTGCCTGTTATCAAAGAGCAGTTCGGATGTGAGCTGGCTGTGGCACAAAAGGCTCAACCATCTAAACTTCAAGACGATGAACCGACTTGCCAGACAAGAACATGCAAGAGGCATACCTAACCGAGTGTTCTCAACAACACACATCTGCAGTGCATGCCAGCTGGGAAAGCTCGCTAGAACCTCCTTTCGGTTGAAGTCAACTCCCTCAACCGACCGAGTGTTGCAGCTGATCCATATGGATCTCTTCGGGCCAGTTACACCAAAAAGCATTAATGGAAACGAATATACTTTGGTTGTAACTGATGACTACTCAAGATATACGTGGACCATCTTCATGCGACACAAGAGCGAAACCCGAGATGAGCTGCCCAAGCTGATGGATCGGATATCGAACCAACAAGAGATGAAGATCATATCTATCCGATCAGATCGTGGAACGGAGTTTCTAAATGAAACCATCGTTGAGTATTGCGAAAAGAATGGCATAACCCACCAGACATCAGCCGCACGTACTCCACAACAGAATGGCGTAGCTGAGCGAAGAAATAGAACTCTGAAGGATGCAGCCACATCCATGTTAGTGAGCTCAGCACTGCCTAAGAGATTTTGGGCTGAAGCGATCAACACAGCATGCTACACACAAAATCGATCTCTTCTCACCAAGCGGTTGGGAAAGACGCCCTACGAGCTGTGGAGACGCAGAAAGCCAGATATTTCTTATTTTCGTGTTTTTGGATCTAAGTGTTATATTCACAACAATGGGAAGACTCAGTTGAAAACTTTTGATGCCAAAGCTTCGAAGGGCATATTTCTTGGATATGCAGCTCGGATCAAGGCATATAGAGTTTTCAACAACAGCTCTCGTGTTGTGGAAATAACACCTCATGTTAGTTTTGATGAGTCTACCTTTGAGTGCAGGGAACAAGTAAAGGAACAACACGCGGATCCAACTGTTCTACCAGTTCTCACCAGATCGCAAGCATTTCGGGAAAAGAACCGAGCTGAACCACTGGTATGGGCAACTGAGGATGAGGACCCATACTCCTCTGAAGATGAATGCGAAGACCTCAGCTCGTCCCTAGGGGGAACTTCAGCTGATGTTCCTCCAACTGCATCAGCATCTGATGCCCAACCGAGCTCAGTTCAATCTATTGTAAATGTTGAGGATCCAGACTCAACAGCTGATCAATCACCAGCTCTGAAGACTCCAACTCACATGTCTGAACAGCCACTGTTGGAAGAAGAAGGAAGACGCAACCGAAGATGGTATGAAGTTCATTCCACTGACGACATCATTGGAGATCCAACCAAGGGTGTGTGCACACGGAGCAGAGTTGCAAATCCAGAATCAACCGAGGAAGAATCCAACACTTATGCCTAATATGTTGAGGAATTGGCAGTTCTAGAGGAGTTCGAGTAAGCTGGAGATGTTGCCATGATTTCTTGCTTTGTAGCTGATGTTCCAGAACCGAAGAATGTTGGGGAAGCTCTCAACTGTGTCCACTGGACAACAGCCATGCAAGAAGAATTGAATGAGTTTCTACGCAACTGTGTATGGGAGTTGGTAGAAAGACCAAATGGTGTCAAGGTGATTGGACTAAAGTGGATTTTCAAAAACAAGAGAGACGCCATTGGATTCATTGTGAGGAATAAAGCAAGGTTGGTAGCTCAAGGATACTGCCAACAAGAAGGAATTGACTTTGAAGATTCCTTTGCACCAGTTGCAAGGCTGGAAGCCATCCGGATCTTTCTAGCTTATGCCGCACATCACAAGTTCAAAGTATATCAGATGGATGTGAAGTGTGCATTCCTCAATGGGGATATAAAAGAAGATGTATATGTTGAACAGCCTCCTGGTTTTGAGACTGGAGATGGAAGAGTGTACAAGCTGAAGAAAGCTATCTATGGTCTAAAGCAAGCACCAAGAGCATGGTATGACACTCTTTGTGGATTTCTTCTGGACTCGGGGTTCAAACGAGGTTCAGTTGATAAAACTCTGTTCACCATCAAAGTTGGAGAAGATATACTTGTCGTGCAAATTTATGTCGATGACATCATTTTCGGGTCCAAGTCGGAGGAGCTGTGCAAGAAATTCTCCGATCTTATGAAGGAAAAGTTCGAGATGTCAATGATGGGCGAGATAAATTATTTCCTTGGATTACAAGTGAAGCAGTCATCTGAAGGGATTTTCATCAACCAGTCCAAATATACAAAGGAGCTCATCACCAAGTTCGAATTGCAGACAAGTAAGACAACTAAGATCCCTATGAACACGAACTGGAAGATCGAACCAGGAGCTGAGGGAAAGCTCATTGATGCCAACCAGTATAGAGGGATCATCGGTTCGCTGCTCTACCTAACTGCCAGCCGACCAGACATTTCATACGCAGTTGGAGTGTGTGCTCGTTTTCAAGTCCAACCAAGAGAAGCACACATGTTGGCAGCAAAGAACATCATTAAGTATCTGAAAGGAACTGTCAATGTTGGGTTGTGGTACCCAACTGATGACAACATCCAGCTGACTGGATACTCAGATGCCGACCTAGCAGGAGATCGGTTGGATAGGAAGTCTACTTCTGGACACTGTCAATTCATGGGAAGCAAGCTAGTTTCATGGTTCTCCAAGAAACAAGCGTGTGTGGCTACTTCGACAACCGAGTCAGAGTACATGGCTGCCGGAAGCTGTTGCATGCAAGTATTGTGGCTGAAGCAGCAGCTGAGAGATTATGAAGTCTCAACTGGACAGGTTCCCATTCATTGTGATAGCTCGAGTGCCATAGCTATCTCTCTAAACCCTGTTCACCACTCTCGGACTAAGCATATCGATATTCGTCATCATTTCATCCGAGACCATATTGAGAAGAAGGATGTGTCCATGGAGAAGATCCCAACTGAGATTCAGAGAGCTGACATCTTCACCAAACCTCTTCCTGAAGCCCGGTTCAAGAAGCTGTGTGATCTTCTAGGACTTTTGGATCCGAGCTAAAAACTCATCCGAACTAAAAAGTCATCCGAGCAGAAGAGTCATCCGAGCTAACAAGGATTCATCCGAGCTGACGAATCGGATATCGAATTAAGGGGGAAGCTCAAATGAAGGGGGAATCTCAGATACGAATTGCCAACTGAAGACATCAAACGTTAGCTGAACAGACGAACTCGAGTCAGCTGATGGTATGCGGCAACTGAGGAATTCAACTAATGAACACAGCTGATTCAGACATCAGCTGGCAGGTATCATTTATGACTGAAGGTGTTATGATATTAAATGAGAATGTTTGAAATAAATTCAAACATTCCTGAACATGTCAGCTAGACTAAACAAGCCATCATATCGCATTTAATGTAAAGTCTGGCTGAACACCTATAGCCTTACTTTATAGTGCGACTGGGCTGACACCTCAAACTATTCACCTTCTCACTCGCGCGCGTGGTATATCAGTCAAAATTACTCAACAGTCGCGAAATCACAGCCGTCAATAGTTTCGCGCGATTTAATCCCCGCCGTTGATTTTATCCGAGTCAAAGATTATATAATACGGCAAATCAGGAAGTGATCCTTACCTTCTCTTTTTGTGCATATCTTTACTCACTATTCATCATCTTCTCAAATCTTGTTTCGCCATTTCTAGTAAAGTCTTTCACTCTTTCTTTGCATATATATCTCCTCGAGATGGCGCCCAAGTCAAAAGCTTCTAAAAAGATGGTTTCCTCAGAGCCTGCAACGTTCCAGGAATCGTTCGACATGGTGATGTCGAAGATTCATTTCGAACAGATATTATCCAGAGTGGCTCTCTCATCGCCTGAGCTCGCTCCAATCGCCACCATCCTCTCCGACCACCATCCGCTTGATTGGGCCACCCTCTCTCCGGCCCTGTTGCTCAGGAAGCAAATCGTACATTTCTACCGAAATCTGCAACGAGTCGCAAATGACGGGCTTGTCATGATCATCCCGTGCAAGCAACGCCACAGAACCTCCCGAACAGTAGAAGACTCCGTTGTGGAGATAAAGGTGTCAAAGGAGCTGGAGAAGCTCATCCCCAGAAACCGTGAAGCCACAGACGTGGTGGGGAACTTTTCTGACAAGGAAGCTGATGCCTTCCTTCAAACCATTCTTCTTGTTCCCGAACCATTGAAGGGGAGCATGCAAAGGACAAAGTTGAAGCCGGAGCACCGACTTCTTTTCGATGTAATCTCCAAATGCATCTTCGCATATGGTGGAGCCTTCGGGGACATCAGCCGTCCTAAGCTCAAGCAGCAGAAGGCCCTGGAAGAGATGCACCAGGTCGACTGGTTGGGATTTATAGAGAGCCAGCTGTTGTCGGAGAAGCAGAAGATATCCGAGGCGACAGCTGAGTCCGGAGATGTTCTGTTGAGTGTCAAAGGGACTCTCAACTTCGGGACAAAGATATCAGCCCTCATCCTCCAAGCCACAAAGGGTCTGCCGCTGACATGGGAAGGGAGTGAGGACACTCCAGTCAGCAAGTTGTCACTGTTCCCCTCAGCCAAGAAGGCCAGGGATGTTGTAGAAGCTGTCTACACCCCCAAGGGTGTCCCCAAGCCAGCTGTGGAGGCAGCTGCTCGTCGCCCTTCGAGGACCAAGCCGACGAAGCGCCAGCTGGAAGAGGTAGCTGAGGAGGAAGAAGACGAAGAGGAGGAAGAGGAGGAACCTCTGCAAAAGAGGCCAAGGATAAGGATCATCCAGCCAGCGGCTCAACCATCCACAACAAGTCCAGTGGTGATCAAGCCGACTGAGGCGAAGGAGTCAACCGAATCCAGTCAATCGGTTGACCCAGCTGGGTTTGTTCTTCAACCTCGCCAGGAGGACGTAGCTGAGGAGGCAGGTGAAGACGTGGAGATCCAAGTGGTGGATGCCAGCTCCTCTTCAGATGACTCTTCTTCATCTGAGGAGTCCCACGACAGTCGGTCTAGAGCTGATGCCAGCCAGGTTAACCCACCTGTGACTGAAGAAATCCTCCAGCCAGCCAACTCTACATCCAAAGAGGATCCAGTTCTCTCAACTGGTCCTCAGTCAGATATTCCGAGCCTCTCGCTCGATGCCAACGTTGTGACCACTTCTTCGGCCAACGTTGATGAAACCATCGAACCCATAACCTTCGATATCGACCCCCCTCAGATCGATGAAGAAGCCAACCGCCAGGCAATCCTGGCTGAGTATGAAGGAAGACTCAGCTACTGCTTCCGCAAGCTGATTGGTATGTTCCCCGAGGCAACATCGATGCCCATTTTCTCTGTTCTCGGGACGGAGCTTCTATACCAATTCAGTGTCATATTCAGCTACTGGTACGTAAAGGAGGAGACCCTCAGGATTCATGGTTGGGACAAGTTAAAGGTCGAAGAGTCCAACCTGAGGGAGTACTTCGACTACCAGAGCCTGGAGGTGGCTTACAATCAAAAAGTGGCTGTGCTCCGACGACGTCTGGACAAAAGCATCCAAGAAGGGACAGACACCAGGGAGCTGTGCAACAACCCTGAAGCTGTTCACTTTCTTGATGACATGCTCGCCAAAAATGCCTCCTGCATGGACGACGTCGACGCAGCTGATGAGGCGGCCAAGAGAGAAGAAGACAAACTCAAGGCCTATCTTGCCAGCAGATCTGCCATGGTTGTCGCGGAGTCTGCTGCCCATCCACAACCACAGCTTCTGCTCGGACCCTCCGATCAGCCAGCTCTCTCAACCGACGCCATCTGCGAACTGATCTCGGAGAGGGTCAACCAGCTGAGGACGGAGATGCTGTCCAAGATCCAGCTGGGCAAGGAGGAAGAAGCTGACAGGATGCAGCAGCTGATGGCAGAAAATACCAGCCTGAAGAATCAGCTAGAACACCTCTCCTCTTCTCTGCAGCACAAGCTCGAAGATCTCTCCACCTCTTCCAGCTCAGAGGTCTCGGCTCTAAGGAAGGCCGTTCAGAGCCTCAGCTCGGATTTCAACGTGTTCAAGACCGTTGCTGAATCTGACCTCGCAAAGTCCCAGCAGACTCAGGACCAGGAGTGGATGGCTCAGTTCGCCTCTTTCCGAGCTGAGTTCGTCTCCCTCCACAAAGAGGTCTCTTCGACTTTTGCAGCTGTGCAGCGAGCTGAGCAGGAGCGCCAAGACCTGGAATTGGCGAAGAAGGTGGAAGAGAAGGACGCTGTTGAAGAGCTGTTTTCCCGCATTCAACAAGCTGAAGCCAAGTTGACCTCTCTGGATGGCACTGTTGCCACTCTTTTGGATGATGCCAAAAAGGGGGAAGACAAGGAGCCAGCAGCTGGAGAAGACAAGGAGCCAGCAGCTGGAGAAGACAAGGAGCCGGCAGCTGGGGACGGACAAGGGAAAGCTGTTCTCCAGCAAGGAGAAGGAGTGCCAGCTGAAGCTGAAGCTGAAGGGTCGCAGCCCGAACTGGAAGTCTCCCACGACCTCGTAGCCGAGCTCACAGCCGAGCTCGATGCAGAACTTGACGGGATATCCGTTGAAGACTGTATTAAAGCTGCCAAAGCTATGGAGGTGCCTAAGGAGAAATACTTGAATCCCTCTTGGATCAAGAAGTTCGCTGCCGATCAGGCGAAAAAGGTAGCCAAGTTCGAGAAGGAGCTCGCCAAGGTGGAGAAGAACGTCGACAGAAACAAAGCCAGCCGGAGTGTGCGAAGAATCAACAAGCACCAGATGAAGGCTGAGGCTAGAAAGTCGACGCATCAGCTGCAGAAGAACGCTCCGCTCCCGTCTCGATACCCACATGTTGACACGTGGATGAATGCGGAGTGGAACGATGACTGGGAACAGTTCAAGCATGAGTTCGTCAATGACTTCTATTACAGGAAAGTTTACTCGACTGAAGACCCAAGGCTAGCCTTCAAGGAAGCCCTGTGGGAACTCAGATCTGGAGACCCTGGAATGTTTAGTCAGTTCAAGCGAGCTATGCTAAATGCTCAGCTTGATCCCAACACTGTTCCAGTTCTAAAGAAGTGCATATACCGCCCTCCGATGATCAAAGGCACGAGCACGCCAAATAGAAATGCGATCTTGGCTGAGGCGAGGCAAGTCTGCAAGGAACATGGCGTCAACACTGGGATCGAGTCGGAAGCGAAGAAGGAGATCTTCAACCGTATCTTCAGCAAGTACGGTCAACAGTATTTTTGAGCTGTCAAAGTCTTTGAGCTGATAATGTTTTTGGATGTTATAGTTTTTGAAGCAACTGTTGTATCTTTCTATGTTTTGCGTTTAACATTGTAACCTTCAGTTGTAACAAAAACTTCAAAGTATATAATACGATTCACCTTGATGAACAATTCCTCATTGTCCAAGCTCTGAATCACAAAGTCTTTCAATTTCATGTTATAACAGTGCTAACCCTTTGATGTTTTATCTTATGGTGTCTAGAATTTCAGCTGAGATTTTAGATAAATTAGTAAGGTTTAGATCAGTAGTGGTTTCAAGTTATAAGTGGTTTTGGCATCATCAAAAAGGGGGAAATTGTTGGGAAATTTATTAGTATAAGTTTTGATGAATTCCAAAACCGGCTGACCCCAACCGAGTAGATGTTGCCAGGACCTAATGTTATAATTTAGGCTCGCTGTTTGAGCAAAGTTAAGATTTTATCTTTACAGGTCTCCAGCTGAAGATGGCAACAAGAAGTCACTCAGACAGAACATCAGTTGTGAAGAAAGACAACTGAGAGTTCATTTGTTCAGATGCAAACAAGGGGAAGTCTTCAGAACATCAGTTGAAGGAAACCAACTGAGTGTTCATCAGATGAGAAACAGTTGAAAGGAAGAGAACATCAGATGAAAAGGAAATCATCTGAGGGTTCAAACCCAACTGAGTTAATACAAGGAAGGCAACTGAGTGTTCAGTTTCAGAACCTCAGTTATAGAATCCGATCAAGGAGTTCATCTGTTTGAAGTTCAAAGTCAGCTGAGAGCTCGACAGATCGGAACATCAACTGAAGATCACTCAGATGAAGGTCAAGACTTTCAACCGACAAACCGAAGTTGACTGTCAAAGATTTGAATTTCAAAAGGAAGTCACATGAGGGTTTGACCGTTCAGTCATTACACCATCTGGCCCAACACAAGGCTGTCTCAGATGGAAAGCAGAAGAGCACAGATGCCATATCGGGAAACTCTGTAGAGATGAGAGCCAAGCCATCCCTTTCAACCGATCAGAGATCAACTGCTCCTCCAACGGCTAGTTGATTCTCTCCGCCTATAAATAGAGGCATTCTCTCATTCGAGTAAATACACACATGCAGATAGACACATAGACGACGAAAAATTCAAGAGCTTTCTCGAGAGAAATCAAAGCAAAAAGCAAATCTGCAAAATCATCATCTAAGAGCATCAGCAGCTGAGAGTTCCAATTTGAGAGAACATTAGTAGCTGAGGGTTCCTAGAGATCGAAATTGTTTTTTATCTTAGGTTGAGTGTTTATTCGTTCAAGCCTTAGATCCAGCTCTCATTCGTGATCGAGCTGTAGTTGGAAATCCTACCCTTTCTCACACCCTAAAAAGTGTGCTAGGACCTTACTCTTCCTGTAATTGAGTAGTTAGGTCGTCAAGTACCCGCAAACTTGACTTAGGCTGTTTAGTGCCCGCAAACTAAACTGTAACGGTTGCTCAGCCCGCGTAAGTTGAGTGGAACTGTCCAGAAGAACTTGGACTGAGGTGTGTGGACTCACATCTCCCCGTGGATGTAGGAGTTCTCTCCGAACCACGTAAATCTTGTGTGTTGTGTTGTTTTGTGTTCAGTCATTATTTTGCATATCTCAACTGACAATCTAACCGCATAAAATCTGCATACTTTCACATCATCAGTTTTGGTTTTGACCAACCGTGCACAAAAGCGTGAGTTTGTTTTTACGAGTACATTTTCCACCACATTCCGCACAGCACCACTCTTCCAGCTGAGGTTGCTTACTCAGCTGTGAGATCCCAACTGAGTCCTTTTACTCAGTTGAAGTTGATTTCAAGTGTTAAGTTTTTAGAAAGTTGAAAAATCCTAACTGGTGTATTCCCCCCCCCCCCCCCATACACCAGTAACTCGTATCGGGACCATCATGTACTATAATAAAATAAAAAGTGAATGTATAGTATACAACCGTTACACCAAAACAAAGAGACAAATTTTGAAATAGCCATAATGAGCATTACAATATAAATTATAGCCCACCTCGTTCAAAAATATAAATTTTGGCCATTTTTTTCAATTTGGGACAAAAATACCCTTAATGAAACGCGGAGCGGGTCAGGTATGACGTGGGCGGGCGCGGGTCGGTTCGGGCCGGGTATCACGCATTTTGTACTTCTGGTACAAATTTAATCTTATTAGTACCAATTGTTCTAGTAATTCTGGTACAAATTTAGTCTTATTAGTGCCAAATGTTATAGTAATTCTGGTATAAATTTAGCTTTATTAGTACCAAATGTTCCAGATTTGGTACAATTGGGACGAATTATCTAATTAGTTCCACATGTTCCAAGTTATGATATGGTATTATTGGCACGAATATTATAATTTGTTCCAACTGTTCCAAATTATGACTTGTTTTATTATGGTACAATTGGGACGAACGCTCAAACCCATATTTCGCGAATTTGTAAATGCAATATTAACATGACAAAAAAAAAAAAAACAAACAACATCGTTGTATCGGTCAGTCGACTTGAGCAATAGACAAGAGATTGCAGCAAACACCAAAGATAAGATTAATTGCAGCAAACACCAAAGATAATAATAATTGCAGCAAACACCACCGATAAAACGATTAAATGAAGTATGATAAGATTAATTCACCTGTAGGATAAGATTAATTCATCAGTATGATAAGTGAAGTATTTTTGTCGATTATAAACAAGAGATTGCAGCTAACACCACATTGATAGAGATTCCAACGGTGTGCAACTAGTGGGTCGTTTAGACGGCACCGGAATTTGGACGGAAAGCTTCAGCGATAGAGATTCGATTCAATTTCGGCGATCGTTGTCACCAATGAATCGAGGCACACCACCACCACAGGATTGTTCGCCTGGAGAAGACGATTCCGGTGGTGTATAGCAGCGCCGGTGAATCGCTCGGACGGCGTCGGAATCTGGCAAACCAGACGGCGGCGCTGTGCCCTCGTCGTGATTGGCCAGAACAGCGCTTCCCTCCGACAGCAAATCAGCCTTCGCCACCACCACCAATCGACGCACAAAGGCCAGGGGAGACCAACTATGGTAGTACCGACCCTCGATTCTCAGCCCCCTTGCCAGAAAAACTCCAAAACCAGACGGCGGCGGGAATTCACGATTGCACAGCCTGATCTCCATATTCTGACGGCGGAATGGAGCGCCACCACCACCAATCGATACGCAGGGGAGGGGCGACCTCAGGAATATGGTCTTCGTCAACGTTTCCCGACGAGAGAGAAGTAGAGAATGAGAAGTGTCGTGTGCAGAAAGAGAGAGAAATTAGAGAAAGAGAGAGAAAGAAGTTTAGGAATAGTTGAAACGGGGATTTAGGCATAGGATCCGGGTTAAGTGAATGCATCCGGTTAATAAGGGTATTTAGGTCCCAAATTGAAAAGAATTGCCAAAATTTATATTTTTAAAGAAGATGGGCCAAAATTTATATTATAATGGTCATTATGACTATATCACATGATATTCTCCCAAAACAAATGTCTATTAAAAAATATACTAATTTCATCAACATTGAAGAAAATAGAAAACTCCTTCGTCCAACCAATCCGCCTTCGCAATCGAGCAAAAATTTAACAAAAGTCACAACAAATAAATAAAAAATTGAGGTTGCGACAACAATGACCGATGAATTGAAGATCAATTGAATTTTCCAAATATAAGGAACAAACCTAGGGGCGTCTAGATAAACAAAAATATAGAAATGGTGACCTTACAAAAAGGCAAACAATCTCTATAATTGATACAAATTTTATTTTAGATGTATGAATTATTATATACTACAATCTACTTCGTCTGTCCCAAGTTTGTATGGTTACTTTTTTTTAGCTGTCCTGATGTTTCCTTTTTAGGACATGTTTTACTTTTTTACTCTTAAAAATTCAATATATTTACTCTTATAAAATTAATGCATCCACTAAGAAATTAACAACACATCTTAAATGGATTTCATCATCTGCTTAAAATAGAGACATATTTTGAAATAGCCATAATGACCATTAAAATATAAATTTTGGCCCACCTCCTTCAAAAATATAAATTTTGGCCATTTTTTTCAATTTGGGTTGAAATACCCTTAATGAAACTCGGAACGGGTCGGGTCGGACGCGGGCAGGCGCGGGTCGGGTCGGGTCGGGCCGGGTATGAGGCAGTTGGTACTTCTGGTACAAATTTAGTCATATTAGTACCAACTGTTCTAGTACTTCTGGTACAAATTTAGCCTTATTAGTGCCAATTGTTCCAGATTTGGTACAATTGGGACGAATTGTCGAATTAGTTCCAGATGTTCCAAGTTATGACATGGTACTCTTGGGACAAACATTCCAATTATTCCATGTTATATTGCGTCGATTTTGCGGCTCCGCCTTCGGCTCCGATTGTACTGCTCCGCTTTCGCTCCGATTACTAATATAAAGATAATCGTCGGGCAACAATTTAGATTTCTTCGGCTCGCTCCGAGACCTTCGGCTCCCCTCGCTCGAATCTTGACCGAAGAAGAAGCGGCAAACAAAAAAACGAAGAGGCAAACAAAAATTTGGAAATTAAAAAAAAAATCTGAAAAATAAAAAAAAACAGAAAAAAAGAAAAAAAATATGAAAATAAAAAAAACAGAAAAAAAGAAAAAATTCTGGAAAATAAGATAAAAAAGAAATCTGAAAAATAAAAAATAAAACAGAAACAGAAAAAAAAAGAAAAAGAAATCTGGAAAATATGGAAAAAAAAAAAGAAAAAAAAGAAAAAGAAATCTGGAAAATAAGAAAAAAAAAACAGAAAAAAAAAAGAAAAAAAACTGGAAAATAAAAAAAAACAAAAAAAAAGAAAGAAAAAATTTGAAAAGGGAATTAAGTGTCAATAAAATAAGTCAAGAAGTGATGGATCACAAATAAAAGAGGGAAAAGGGTATTTAGGTTCTAAGTTCAAAAAAATTGTCATAATTTATATTTATGAAGAGGGTGGGTTATAATTTATATTTCAATGCTCATATTGGTTATATCACATGATATTCTCCTTAAAATATTTCTACTAAACATTTATCTTTGACTTCTGCACCATACTAAATGGGGATGGAGGGAGTTATATATATAGAACGAGCGACAATAATAAATCATTCAATTTATAAAATCAACGCCGGCGCCGCCGATCGAGCATTTGTATTGGCAGCTACGGTCACAAGTAAGATTCTTTGGATCGCAAGTGGCCATGCAATTTTTGTAGCAGACTTCAAAATTTTCATCATCCGAAGCAGCTGCATAATTAACCAAAACTGCAATTCTCGAGAATATCATGTTGAAAATACATAAGTGCTAAGTTATTTGATTGAAATATAATAGTGTTTGTGTGTGAGAATGATAATTATTATATATTTAATGGGTGAAATATCAATATATAAACAATGTAGGTTTCCTATACGGTTGGTTATTCGGATCAATTATAATTACATAACATAAATATAAAATATTTGGTTAGTGATGATGATAACTTGGGGTTTATTTTGCGATTTTTTTATTTAATTTATATTTGGATGCATATTTGTTTGTATAATCTTTCAGATTTTTGTGATCATCCTCGGATTTTGAAAAGGTTACACCTAAACTCATGCAGAATTTAGGTTAATATTGACTATGTTGTCAGTATTGACATTGACAGTTAATAGTACTCATCAAATAATTGGTTTCTTTTCAAATAGATTATATAGATTGAGCTGACTTTTCCGATACCGAAAATTTGTTTGACATTGTATTCGTAGTTCATTGCTCCAATGCGAATTACTCTCCTATTTCTTTTTGACATGGAAACATAAAAGAAGAAAATTAAGTAAAGAGTCGTTTAATCAATAGTTACTAGCGTGTAACCCGTCGAAAATCGACAGAAAATTATTATTTAATAAAATTAATGCAATTATTAAATATTATACTATGTGATAGAATAAAAAAGTTGTTAATTATTTTTCTTATTTTTGCTAACCTCATTTAGTAATATATATATATATATATATATATATATATAGGAATAGGATCATGTGAAAATGTTATCTTATGTGAGAAATGAGAATAAATCTGGACCCTTGATTTTCATTGATCAATGGCTCAGATTTAACGATACATTTTGTTGTAGTAATTTATGCATTACAATGTTTATGCATTAGGTTTCTGCAGTTTGTGCATTATAATGTGTATGCATTACATTTCTGCAATATATGCATTATCAATATAATAAATATGCATTAAAATGTATCATTCTCACGTTCTCATATAAAATCCATTCTCACCAGATCCTTACCCTATATATATATATATATATATATTGATGGTCCCGATACGAGTTCTGGTGTATGGGGGGGAATACACCAGATGCAACTTTTTAAAATAACCCCCTAAAAATAACGCAACCGAGTAAAGGAACTCAGTTGAAATCACAACCGAGTAAGAAACACTCGGTTGGAAGTGATGTGCTGTGCGGAATGTGGTGGAAATAAACTCGTATAAAATCAACTCACGCTTTTATGCACGGTTGGTCAAGAACCAAGACAGTTGAAAATGCTAAGATGCAGTTTGTATGCTCGTTAGTTGGTCAGTTGAATATGCAAGAAATAACTGAAATAATAAACACAAGCACACAGAGATTTACGTGGTTCGGAGAAACCTCCTACGTCCACGGGGAGTTGTGAGTCCACACAACTCAGTCCAAGTTCTTCTGGACTAACCACACAGCTTACGCGGGCTGTGCAACCGTTAAGGATAAGTTTGCGGGTACTTATCAACCTTACAGTTTAGTTTTCAGGTACTAAACAACCTATCTACTCAATTCCAAGAAGAGTAGGGTCCTAACACTCCTTTTGAGAGGAGGTGTGAAAGAGGTTGGTTCCAACTAAAAGCTCGAACACGAAGTGAGCTATGATCTAACACTCTACAAACTCTCACTAAGTGATGTTCTCAAGGTTCGATCTAAAGACACAGAAACTAACTCTAGAACTCTCAACAAGTGATGTTCTAAGAGATTGAATGCAGTTCAGCTCGTGAAGAATTTTGCTCTTTCTTTCGCTCTCTGGTTTCTTCTCGCGTGTGTGTCTTGTATCCTTCTCTGTGAATGAAGGCCTCTATTTATAGGCGGAGAGAATCAACTAGCCGTTGGAAGAGCTGTTGATCTCTGATCTTTGAAAGCGATGGCTTGTCTCTCATCTCTGCAGACTTTCTGGATTTGGCAACTGCATGCTTCTGCTTTGCATCTGAGACAGCCTTGTGTTGGGCCAAATGAGGTAATGACAGAGAGTCAAACCTTCACGTGACTTCCTTATTTGAAATTCAAATCTTAACATCAGACTTCCAACAAGGAGTGGTCGGTTAAGATTTTCGATCTTCAACTAACTTGATCTTCAGCTGATGTTCTATCTGAGTACTGACAGTTGAACTCTCAGCTGACTTCAACTTCATGCTGTTGACCTTCTGGGTTGTGTTC
Source organism: Schizonepeta tenuifolia (assembly GCA_029490685.1). Classification (NCBI taxonomy): domain Eukaryota; kingdom Viridiplantae; phylum Streptophyta; class Magnoliopsida; order Lamiales; family Lamiaceae; genus Schizonepeta; species Schizonepeta tenuifolia. Next base: position 21,996,341 of record CM055960.1, on the reverse strand, counting down.
TACAACTGATGTTCTGAAACTGAACGCTCAGTTGTCTTCCTTGTATCTTCTCCCTTTTTGAATTCACATGGCATGAACGCTTAGTTGTTTTCCTCACAACTGATGTTCTATCTCTTGAGTGTAACTTCCCCCTTTCTCAATGCTTCATATGATGAACGCTCAGTTGTCTTCCTCAAAACTTATGTTCTATCCGAGTGAAAGCCTTGTGATAGACCCCGAGGTACGTGGTTTGTTTCTATTTTGCAGGTATATCATTTCGATATGGAACCACGTACAACTATCAAAATCAAGGATGAAAATCACGTCTTCAAACCCGGAGGATTGGATTGGATGTTACTAAACACTGACCTTTCTTTTAGAAATAAGATTCGGGATGAATCTTCTTGAAGAAGAAGGGAATGATGTGAGCACAGGTGGGCAGCCAACGACTACAAGTCAGATTTCAAGAACTAAATAAAGTATGCCGATTTCAAGTCCAATATCAAGATAAATCAGGCCAAATGGTGAATATTGATGGGCTGAATTTGTCTTAAAAGGGCTCGTCAACAATCAGACTTCGAAGGCCCAAGAAGAAGAATAAATGGTTGATATTCGTGCATATTGAAGAGGCTAAATTAAGTGTCTAATTAGTTTCATTATCATGAGTTAAATAAGTGACATTTGAAGTCTTGAGTCATAAGTAGTCATTAGTAGTTAATAAGTGGTTTAATTAGTGTTAAATAAGTCTATTTATGAGTTTAATTAGTATCATAAGTACTATCATTATTGGTAGGCTACGAAGAGTCATTTTCTAGCCTATAAATAGGCTTGATATCCTTTGTAATCAAATAACATATACACCTTGAGTTATAAACGAAAATTGGCTTTGCCTTTGTGAGTTGAATTTCTCTCTTGTAGAGTTTTCACTTGTTCCGAACTTATCAAGACTAGTGAGCAAAGTCTTGTGGCGTTCAACCATACCGAGGTTCTTGGCTGATTATATAGCCAACGGGTCGAGGTTTTCTTCGCTCTAGGAGGTGATCAAACTGGATTCTCGATCTAGGGAGACCGCTGCCTACCTCTTATACGAAGGGTTCTTGGATCTTTTATCCAACGGGTCCTCCGTCCGTATCAGGAATGATGTGAGCACGGGTGGGCAGCCAACGACTACAAGTCAGATTTCAAGAACTAAATAAAGTATGCCGATTTCAAGTCCAATATCAAGATAAATCGGGCCAAATGGTGAATATTGATGGGCTAAATCCGTCTTAAAAGGGCTTGTCAACAATCAGACTTCGAAGGCCCAAGAAGAAGAATAAATGGTTGATATTCGTGCATATTGAAGAGGCTAAATTAAGTGTCTAATTAGTTTCATTATTATGAGTTAAATAAGTGACTTTTGAAGTCTTGAGTCATAAGTAGTCATTAGTAGTTAATAAGTGGTTTAATTAGTGTTAAATAAGTCTATTTATGAGTTTAATTAGTATCATAAGTACTATCATTATTGGTAGGCTACGAAGAGTCCTTTTCTAGCCTATAAATAGGCTTGATATCCTTTGTAATCGAATAACATATACACCTTGAGTTATAAACGAAAATTGGCTTTGCCTTTGTGAGTTGAATTTCTCTCTTGTAGAGTTTTCACTTGTTCCGAACTTATCAAGACTAGTGAGCAAAGTCTTGTGGCGTTCAACCATACCGAGGTTCTTGGCTGATTATATAGCCAACGGGTCGAGGTTTTCTTCGCTCTAGGAGGTGATCAAACTGGATTCTCGATCTAGGGAGACCGCTGCCTACCTCTTATACGAAGGGTTCTTGGATCTTTTATCCAACGGGTCCTCCGTCCGTATCATTTGGTATCAGACGGAGGACCCGTTGGATAAAAGATCCAAGAACCCTTCGTATAAGAGGTAGGCAGCGGTCTCCCTAGATCGAGAATCCAGTTTGATCACCTCCTAGAGCGAAGAAAACCTCGACCCGTTGGCTATATAATCAGCCAAGAACCTCGGTATGGTTGAACGCCACAAGACTTTGCTCACTAGTCTTAATAAGTTCGGAACAAGTGAAAACTCTACAAGAGAGAAATTCAACTCACAAAGGCAAAGCCAATTTTCGTTTATAACTCAAGGTGTATATGTTATTCGATTACAAAGGATATCAAGCCTATTTATAGGCTAGAAAAGGACTCTTCGTAGCCTACCAATAATGATAGTACTTATGATACTAATTAAACTCATAAATAGACTTATTTAACACTAATTAAACCACTTATTAACTACTAATGACTACTTATGACTCAAGACTTCAAAAGTCACTTATTTAACTCATAATAATGAAACTAATTAGACACTTAATTTAGCCTCTTCAATATGCACGAATATCAACCATTTATTCTTCTTCTTGGGCCTTCGAAGTCTGATTGTTGACAAGCCCTTTTAAGACGGATTCAGCCCATCAATATTCACCATTTGGCCCGATTTATCTTGATATTGGACTTGAAATCGGCATACTTTATTTAGTTCTTGAAATCTGACTTGTAGTCGTTGGCTGCCCACCCGTGCTCACATCATTCCCTTCTTCTTCAAGAAGATTCGTCCCGAATCTTATTTCCAAAAGAAAGGTCAGTGTTTAGTAACATCCAATCCAATCCTCCGGGTTTGAAGACGTGATTTTCATCCTTGATTTTGATAGTTGTACGTGGTTCCATATCGAAATGATATACCTGCAAAATAGAAACAAACCACGTACCTCGGGGTCTATCATTCCCCTCATCTTGACAATGATTTGTCCTCAAATCCAGAATTGCTCCAATTTGGAATGATTTCCTTGTTTGTGAGTACACCTCGTTGTTTTCATGAACATTCAACCACGACATTTGAAATGAAGATTTGTGATTCAACGGAGGAACGCTCAACAGTGGCACCAAGGGAACACATACCACATCTGCACAACTTTCAACAATGAATTCGCCCCTCGTTATTTTCTGGTCACTTGCAACTACTATGCTTTCATGTTGGTTGTTGTCATGAACTTGAGAAACAAGAACAAATGGATTAGGATCCTCGAGTTCTTCGACCACAATGGAAGAAACCTTGTCGAAAATCTGGGGAACAATCACCTTGTCCTCAATTCCCTTCTCTCCATTTGGTTGGGCCTCCAATTGCGGTGTGGAATCACAACTTTGGCAATGCATGTCACAAAAGGTCTTCCTCGTTGTTGCTTCCACAAGCTTCTTCAACTCTTTGTTGGCAACCTTAATCTCCGCCAACATTAACTTAGTTTCCATTTGAAGACGATGAAGTGCACGTCGTCGATGCTGTGTTTGATGATGATGATTAGCATAACTTCGACGCTCCAATCTCTCCAAACGATCACATATTCCTTCCATAGAATCTTTTTTTTTGTAGATATCTTTTTGGTTTTTTTTTGTTTTTTTTTTTACAAGAAATTTAAAGATAGAGGATCAGATCAATACCAGATTGCTCTGATACCAAATGATACGGACGGAGGACCCGTTGGATAAAAGATCCAAGAACCCTTTGTATAAGAGGTAGGCAGCGGTCTCCCTAGATCGAGAATCCAGTTTGATCACCTCCTAGAGCGAAGAAAACCTCGACCCGTTGGCTATATAATCAGCCAAGAACCTCGGTATGGTTGAACGCCACAAGACTTTGCTCACTAGTCTTGATAAGTTCGGAACAAGTGAAAACTCTACAAGAGAGAAATTCAACTCACAAAGGCAAAGCCAATTTTCGTTTATAACTCAAGGTGTATATGTTATTTGATTACAAAGGATATCAAGCCTATTTATAGGCTAGAAAATGACTCTTCGTAGCCTACCAATAATGATAGTACTTATGATACTAATTAAACTCATAAATAGACTTATTTAACACTAATTAAACCACTTATTAACTACTAATGACTACTTATGACTCAAGACTTCAAATGTCACTTATTTAACTCATGATAATGAAACTAATTAGACACTTAATTTAGCCTCTTCAATATGCACGAATATCAACCATTTATTCTTCTTCTTGGGCCTTCGAAGTCTGATTGTTGACGAGCCCTTTTAAGACAAATTCAGCCCATCAATATTCACCATTTGGCCCGATTTATCTTGATATTGGACTTGAAATCGGCATACTTTATTTAGTTCTTGAAATCTGACTTGTAGTCGTTGGCTGCCCACCTGTGCTCACATCACCTTGTTGTCGTCTTCAGCTGGAGTCCTGTAAAGATAAAATCTTAACAATGCTCAAACAGCGAGCCTAACTACTAACATTAGGATCTAGCAACATCTACTCAGTTGGGTCAGTTGGTTTTGGAATCAATCAAAACTTTTACTTAAATTTCCCAACAATTTCCCTCTTTTTGATGATGCCAAAAACCTTTACTCTCTTACAGATCAAGACTCTAAAACTTTAAAACCCTTATACAAATCTTACATATCCAAAATCTCAGCTGAAATTCTAGACAGTCTATAAGATTGAAACATCAAAGGATTAGCACAGTTATAACATGGTATTGAAATAACTTTGCGATTCAGAGCTTGGACAATGAGGGATTGTACGTCAAGTTGAATCGTATAACTGAGTAGTTTTCATTACAACTGAAGATTACAGAGATAGCACAAAAGCCAAAAATTACAACAATTGTTCAAAAACTAACTGAGCTAAAATTGTAGCCCATACTTACTAAAAATCCTAACAAAAATTTCCCTCTTCGCAGCGGACTCCTTGGAAATGTCCACTCCATGCTCCTTGCAAACCTGCCTTGCTTCGGCTGCAATCTTCGTGTAGTTCGGGTTGCGAGAATCTGGGAGGAAGGGAGGCCGATAAGTGACCTTCTGGGGAACTGGAACTGTGTTCAAGTCCAGGTTGGCTTCAATCATAGCCCGCCTGAACTGGCTGAACATGCCTGGATCCCCTGAATGCAACTCGGTCAGCGCTTCCTTGAACGCTTTCCTCGGGTCATCAGTTGCGTAAACCTTCCTATAGTAGAAGTCGTTCACGAACTCCTGCTTGAACAGCTCCCATTCTTCATTCCACTCGGTCGGCATCCACTTGTCAACATGCCTAAACCGACTCTCGACCTTGGACTTCACTGGCAACCTTTGTTGCTTCAACCGAGCTTTCGCCTTTGATTGATGTTTGTTGATGCGGCGTCGGCTGCGGGAGGCAGCGTTGCGGTCCAGGTTCTGGGTCACATTCTTCAGCTCTTCTTCGAACTGGTTCACCCTCCTCGTCTGGCTGGCGGCGAACTTCCTGATCCAGCTTGGGTTCGTATAGTCTTTCTCTTCAACGTCCATAGCCTTAGCAGCTGCAATGCACTCTTCGGTTGTGATACCGTCGAGTTCTGAATCCAACTCGGCTGCGATCTCGGCTATGGAGCTGTAGGAAACTCCGAACTTCTCTGCCTGCTCCAAGTCTTTAGACATTTGAGCTCCACCGACTTCGATTGACTTGGGAGCAGCAGACTTCCTCTGAGCAGACCTCCTCTTCAGTTGAGATTTTGCTTGAGCTGACGTCTCTCCTTCGGATTGGGTCTCTTCTTCTTCTTGCACCACAACATCTGCCTCCTTCTCTTCCCCCTTTTTGGCATCAACAACAAGGCTTGCTACTGAACCATCCAGAGAGGTGAGTTGATTTTCGGCAAGTTGAAGGCGGTTGAAGAGTTCATCGACCGCGTACTCGAGCTCCACCTTCTTCGCTAATGCAGAGTCCTGGCGCTCTTGTTCGGCTTTCTTCAAGGCAGAGAGGTTCTCGATGACCTCAGTTTGAAAAGCCACGAACTCAGCCCAACGCGACTCGAAGCGAGACTCCCATTCAGCATCTTGGGTTTGTTGGGACTTGGCGAGATTGGAGTTGGCCAAGGATTTGAAGACGTTCAGCTCAGACTTCAATCCCAACAGAGTGGACTTCAGCTCCGACATTTCTTGACTGGTGGAGGAGGAGAATTCTTCCAGCTTGGTCTTCATTGCAACATTCTCCTCCACCAGTTGCTGGTTCTTTACCTCTTGTGCTTCCAACACCCTCAACTGATCTTCTTTATGTTGTTGGAGGTTGGCAAGCAACTCGGTTCTCAACTGGTTGACCCTCTCAGCTACCAGCTCACATATTTCTTCAGATGTGGGAGCATGCTGATCAGCTGAAGGGGCATCTTCAATCAAGGCTGGTGGGTCAACTGTTACCATGGCTTGTCGGTTTGCCAAGTACAGCTTCAGTTCTTCTTCTTTCTTCGTTGTGGCGGCAGCTGCATCCAGATCCTCAAGGAAGTCAGCTGACTTGATCAGCATGCTGTCGAGAAAGTCAATACACTCCTGTCCAGCTGCCTCCCTGGTGTCTGTCCCTTCAGCTCTGCTCTGGTCCAGCCGACGAGTGAGCAGCGCAATCCTGTTGTTGTAAGCCACTTCCAAGTTGGAGTAATTGAAGTAGACTCGGATGCGGGACTCGTCCGACTTCAGCCTGTCCCAGCTCTGCACCCTGATCGTATCCTCCTTCACGTACCAATGACTGAAGATCAGGTGGAACTGGTACGATAGCTCGGTTCCCAAAGTGGCGAAGACTGGCATGTCGCGAGCTTCAGGGAACATGCCCAACAGCTTCTGGAAGTAGTAGGCCACCCTGCCCTCGTGCTCCAGCGCAACTGCCTGAAGATCATCTTCTTCATTTATTGGGGATGGGGAAAGATTATATGGCAAAGGTTCAAAAGGTTCATCGATGTTGGCCAAAGAGTCGGTCGCAACATCGGCATCGAGCTGGGAGCTCGGAATATTGGATTCGGTTGGGAGGAGGGTTTCAATTGTTTCCTCAACATTGGCCGAAGGAGCGATCACAATGTTGGCATCGAGTAAGGTGCTCGGAACATTTGGCTCTGGTTGGGTAGAAAGAGCAAGAGGCTCTGGGGACGGTACGGCATCAACTCCTGCCGTGGGGGAGGTGGGTACATCTTCAACGTCCTCAGATGAGGAGGATGCATCCGACGTCAAATTCGTCTCCATTTCGTCAGCCTTGTCAGCTCCGGTGGATCGAGGAACAATCTCGAAAGTGGCAGCCTCAGGTGAGCAGCTCGACTCAGATGGCTCCTCAGCAGTTGCCGACTCAACTGGTGCATCCACAGCTGGTAGCTCCTCGTCAGCTGGTGCATCCACATCTCTCTCGTCAGCTGGCTCCTCAGCTGGATTTTCCTCACCCTGCTCCTCAGTCGGCTCCTCAGCTGGAATAACCTCAGCTGGCTTCACAACTGTCTTCTTGAACCGTACCCTTAGCTTTTTCTGGGCAGGCTCCTCAGCTGTTTCCTTCTCCGACTCAGCTCGTCGGCGTGCAGCTTTGGTCTTGGTGGGGCGAGCGACAGATGGTTCCCCCTCAGCTGTGGACTCAGCAGACTTTCCAACCTCCTTCTTCTCCGTCGGAGTGTACACACTCCTAAACACCTCCTGTGCCTTTTTCGCTATTGGGAACAGCAGCAACTTCTTGACCGGCGTCTCCTCACAGTCATTCCAGACCATGTTGCGATCCTTGGTCGCGAGCAAGATCAGGGCTGAGATCTTGCAGCCAAAGTTGAGCGTCCCTTTCACACTCGACAGCTTTTCTCCAGACTCGGTTGTTGTCTCGGAGATCTTTGACTACTCCACCATCAACTGGTTCAGGAAGTATTGAAACCAGTTGATCTGGTGTTGGTGCTCCAAAGCCACCAACTGCTTCAACTTGGGTCAGCTGATGTCGCCGAATGCACCACTGTAGCCGAACACTACCTTGGAAATAACATCGAACAGGAGGCAATGTTCTGGCTTCAGTTTCGTCCTCTGCATGTTGCTCCTTAACCTCTCCGGCTCGATCAGAGCATTCTGCAGAAACTCATCCGCCTGCTCGTCGGTTATGTTCTCCAGAAATTCTGTGGCGGTGTGGTTGACAGGGATGATGTATCAGAGGGCATCGGAAACGTTGATGGGGAAGGTGACACGGCGAATGGTCCTAGCCGGAACGTCTTGTTGCCGACAGGAGACTTCCGTAGACACTCCTTCTGTGCTATCAAGGGGGGCATTCAGGTTAACGTAGAATTCCCCGACTTGTCGCCTGAGCAGGTGGGAGGGGCAAAGCTTAGCCCATTCCAGCAGGCCATTCTCTCTGAGAGTATTGGCAAGGGGAGCCAACACCGACGACTCCAATTCCTCGTCGGAGAGGATCTGTTCGAAGTGGATCTTCGACACCAGCATGTCGAACGATTCTTCGTAAGAGGTAGGGACAAGGAAGATCCAGATGAAGCCATTTTCTTACTTTTTTGAGCCATTTGTGATCACTGCGAAGATATATATATAGGAAGAAGTAAGGGAAATCTTTTGCAGAAAATAGTTAGACAAATTCTGGGAAGACGATGAACAGTTATAGAAGATAGACACGAATGAGGAAGGTAAGAGATCACTTCCTGATTTTCCAGTATTTATAGGTTTTTGACTCGGTAGAGATCGACGGCTGGGGTTAAATGGCGCGAATCCATCAACGGCTGAGATCACGCGACTGTTGACTATCTTTGACTTGACGTCATGCACCGAGTTCCAACCCGCGCGTGAGAAGGTATACAGTTTTCGTGTCAGCCCAGTCGCACTATAAAGTAGGCTATGGATGTTCAGCCGTACTTTACATTTAATGCGACATGATGGCTATTTTTAATGTAATTGATATGCTCAGGAATGTTTGAATTTATTTCAAACATTCTCATTTAAGAACATAACACCTTCAGCCTTAAATGTTACCTGTCAGCTGATGTCGGAATCAGCTGTGTTCCCATGTTGCAGCATACCATCAGCTAACTCGAGTTCGTCGTTCAGCTGACGTCTGATCCAACATTGCAGCATACCATCAGCTGACTCGAATTTGTCTGTTCAGCTGACGTCTGATGTCTTCGGTTGACAATCCGCATCTGAGATTCCCCCTTCATCTGAGCTTCCCCCTCAGATGGATATCTATCTCTTGACCTCAGCTGGTTCCTCATCTGATGGATCCAGCAATCCGAGTAAATCACATAACATCTTGAACCGCGCTTCAGCTACAGGTTTGGTGAAGATATCTGCTCTCTGAATCTCAGTTGGAATCTTCTCCATGGAAACGTCCTTCTTCTCAATGTGGTCTCGGATGAAATGATGTCGGATGTCAATGTGCTTCGTCCGAGAGTGATGAACATGATTCAAAGAGATAGCAATGGCACTGGAGCTATCGCAATGAATGGGAACCTGTCCAGTTGCAACTTCATAGTCTCTCAGTTGTGCTTGAGCCACAACACTTGCATGCAGCAACTACCGGCAGCCATATATTCTGACTCGGTTGTAGAAGTGGCAACACATGCTTGTTTCTTGGAGAACCACGAAACTAGCTTGCTTCCCATGAACTGACAGTGTCCAGATGTGGACTTCCTGTCCAACCGATCTCCGGCTAGATCTGCATCTGAGTATCCAGTCAGTTGGATGTTGTCGTCGGTTGGATACCACAACCCAACATTTACAGTTCCCTTCAGATACTTGATGATGTTCTTTGCTGCCAACATGTGAGCTTCCCTCGGTTGAACTTGGAACCGGGCACACACTCCAACCGCGTAAGATATGTCTGGCCTACTGGCGGTTAGATAGAGCAAAGAACCGATGATCCCTCTATACTTACTAGCATCCACAAGCTTTCCTTCAGTTCTAGGTTCAATCTTCCAGTTAGTATTCATCGGGATCCTTGTTGTCTTACTTGTCTGCGATCCGAACTTGGTGATGAGCTCCTTAGTATACTTGGACTGATTGATAAATATCCCTTCTTGTGACTGCTTCACTTGAAGTCCAAGAAAGTAGTTCATCTCGCCCATCATCGACATCTCGAACTTCTCCTTCATGAGATTTGAAAATTTTTCACACAGTTCCTCCGACTTAGAACCGAATATGATGTCGTCGACGTAGATTTGCACAACAAGTATATCTTCTCCAACTTTGATGGTGAACAGGGTTTTGTCAACTGATCCTCGTTTGAACCCCGAGTTCAGAAGAAAACCACAAAGAGTGTCATACCAAGCCCTGGGTGCTTGTTTCAAACCATAGATTGCTTTCTTCAACTTGTACACTCTTCCATCTCCAGTTTCAAAACCGGGAGGCTGTTCAACATATACATCTTCCTTGATATCACCGTTGAGGAAGGCACACTTCACATCCATCTGATAGACTTTGAACTTGTGAAATGCAGCATAGGCTAGAAAGATTCGGATGGCTTCCAGCCTTGCAACCGGTGCGAATGAGTCCTCAAAATCGATTCCTTCTTGTTGGCAAAATCCTTGAGCTACCAACCTTGCCTTATTTCTCACGATGAATCCAATGGCGTCTCTCTTGTTCTTGAAAATCCATTTTAATCCAATAACTTTGACACCATTTGGTCTTTCTACCAACTCCCACACACAGTTGCGTAGAAATTCATTCAGTTCCTCTTGCATGGCTGTTGTCCAGTGAACACAGTTGAGAGCTTCCCCAACATTCTTCGGTTCTGGCACATCAGCTACAAAGCAAGATATCATGGCAACATCTCCAGCTTGCTCGAATTCCTCAAGAACTGCCAACTCCTCAGCATATTGGGCATAAGTGTTGGAATATTCCTCGGTTGAATCTTGAGCCGTAACTCTGCTCCTTGTACGCACACCTTCGGTTGGATCTCCGATGATATTGTTTGTGGAATGGTCTTCATACCATCTTCTGTTGCGTCTTCCTTCTTCTTCCGACTGTGGCTGTTCTGTGATCTGAGCTGGAGTCTTCAGAACTAGTGATTGATCAGCCGTTGAGTCTGGATCCTCAACATTGATAACATTTTGAACCGGGCTTGGTTGGGCTTCGGATGCTGATGCGGTTGGAGAGGCATCAGCTGTGGTTCCCCCTTGAGATGAGCTGGGGTCTTCACATTCATCTTCAGAGGAATATGGATCATCATCCTCAGTTGCCCATACCAGTGGTTCAGCTAAATTCTTTTCCCTTAGGGCTTGCGATGTGGTGAGAGCAGGTGGAACTTGTGGATCAGCCTATTGTCCTTAGCCTATTCCCTGCACTCAAAAGTAGATTCATCAAAACTAACATGAGGTGTTATCTCCACAACACGAGAGTTGTTGTTGAAAACTCTATAAGCCTTGATTCGAGCGGCATATCCAAGAAATATGTCTTTCGAAGCCTTGGCATCAAAAGTTTTCAACCGAGTCTTCCCATTGTTGTGAATATAACACTTATAACCAAAAACGCGAAAATATGAAATATCTGGCTTCCTGCGTCTCCATAGCTCGTATGGTGTCTTTCCCAACCGTTTGGTTAGAAGAGACCGGTTCTGGGTGTAGCATGTTGTGTTGATGGCCTCAGCCCAAAATCTCTTTGGCAGAGCTGAGCTTGTCAACATGGATGTAGCTGCATCTTTCAGTGTTCGGTTTCTTCGCTCAGCTACTCCATTCTGTTGCGAAGTACGCGCAGCTGATGTCTGATGAGTAATTCCATGCTTCTCGCAGTACTTGATAATGGTTTCATTTAGAAACTCGGTTCCACGATCTAATCGGATGGAAATGATTTTCATCTCTTGTTGGTTCGATATCCGATCCATCAGCTTGGGTAGCTCATCTCTGGTCTCACTCTTGTGTCGCATGAAAATGGTCCACGTGTATCTGGAATAATCATCAGTTACAACAAGGGTATACTCGTTGCCATTCATGCTCTTTGGTGAAACTGGCCCGAAGAGATCCATGTGGATCAGCTGTAACACTCGGTCGGTTGAGGGAGTTGTCTTCAACCGGAAGGAGGATCTAGCGAGCTTTCCCAACAGGCATGCACTGCAGATATGTGTTGAAAACACTCGGTTTGGTATGCCTCTTGCATGTTCTTGTCTGGCAAGTCGGTTCATAGTCTTGAAATTTAGATGGTTGAGCCTTTTGTGCCACAGCCAGCTCACATCTGAACTGCTCTTTGATAACAAACAGGTGTCAGGAAGACTACTGTTCCAGTCAGCATAGTAGATATTTTCGATTGGCGATCGATTTCCCAACAATATGACTTGCTTTGATCCGACATTTTTAACCCTGCAACCATGTGCATCAAACTTGATAGAGAAACCATTATCACAGAATTGGCTGATGGAGAGCAAGTTATGCTTCAATCCATCAACATATGAAACATTAGAAATAGAAACGTGATTGGTTTCAAGGGTACCGTAACCTCTGGTGTAACCTTTAGAGTTGTCACCAAAAGTAACTGATGGACCTTCTTTCTCCACAAAACTTCCAAGCAAATCCTTCAGATTTGTCATGTGTTTCGAGCATCCACTATCCATCACCCACATTGTTGTCGACGCTTTATTCTTCCTCAGCTGTTTCTCCTGTACCTGCAAAGAGAAACTCGCTTAGGTCCCCAATTTTAGTTGGGTCCTGGAGGGTTAGAACCAGTTCCCCCTGGAACTGTTAGTCGCTTTTCCATGTATACTCGGATGGATTTATCATTCCAGATCACTTCTCCTTCATCATCCACTATAACAACACCTCGGTTATCCTTGGGCTTGTTGTTAGTAGTGATGTTCTGTTTCTTGGGAGGAGTTGGATTTCTCCCATTCTGAGCTTTCGGAGGAGAGGCTTTTCCCCTGTTTTAATGGCGATTCTTATCCTGTTGAATTTGTCAGTGAGGACGGACGCCTTGTTGGAATCTTTGTGGCTGATTCTGATTCCAACTCCCTGAGTATTGTCTGTAGTTGTTCATGCCCTGTTGGTGGTTCATATTGTGGCATGAATATCTCCAGTTGTTCGACCTGTTCCTTATTGGTTGACTCGGTTGGAGCCTTTGGTTGAACTGATGATGGAACCGCTGTTGATTCAGATGATTGAACCCTTATCGGTTCTGCGGTCGGTTCCATTCTTTTTTATGTTGACTCTGAGGTTAATGCAGAGGTCGGTTCTGATTCTGAGTTCGGTTGCGATTATGTCTTCAACGCCTCTGATTCCTCTTCTGACTTTTGGAACACTCCCCCTCGGTTGATGTCCCAACCGATGGAACATTCTGTCCTTCATCTACTACTCCTTTTCCCTTCTCAGTTGTGGTTCCCTTGGTCGGTTGAGCTTGCTGAGAAGTGGAGGTTGGATTACATTGGGAAGATTCAGGTTCAACTGTGTTAGGTTCGACAACCTTGACTTCTACAGCTTTGATGAAGGTCGCTGGAGGGATTCCAGTATCCTTGATCACATCATAACCGAGTCCTAAAACGTCATCTATCTGTCGGCTGTAACTGATAAGATTCTCAATGATCTTGGATGGCTGATATAGCTTAATTAAGTTGTCCTTCTCAATTTGCAACTCCTTAAGGAGGACAGTTATCTGCTCGGTTTGTCCATCTGACTTCTTTATCAGTTGGTCGATCTGAGTCTCTTGATTTTTCAACTGATCTTGCTGCTCCTTGATCTGCTTTGTCAACTCCTCATCAGTTGGAGCATTAGTTCGGTTGACTGCATTCAGTTGACTCTTGAGATTCTCAATCTCCTCTGTTTGACTCTTGATCAGATCGTCCTTCACAGTTAAGGATTCTTCAAGTTTTGAGAACTGTTCTTGAAAACTCTTAAACTCAACCGATTGCTGATGAAGTTCCTCACTGAGTTCTTGAAAGTCACTCCAGGAGGGTTCCAACTCTTCATCCAGTGATTCCTGCATGTTAGAAATATTGGAAGAATTTAACTTAGCAGGATTAGAGTGTACCTCAGTATCATCTTGATTTGTTCCAAGTGCCATGAGGCATTGATCCTGACTGATGGCGTTGTTGGTGGAAGTCAGCTCATCCTCATCTTCAGTGTCAGTGAAGATGTCCATGTCGTCAGCTGCTTCTTCTGCAACCATAGCCTTGTTCTTTCCAGCTTGCTTGGCCCTCAATGCTTCTCTCTCTTTCTTCGAGAGGTCTGGACAATCTGCTTTGAAATGTCCTTCATTGCCGCATTCAAAGCAACCGTTGTTCACATGCTTTGAATTGTCTCTAGTTCGGTTAGATTTGTAGAACCTCTTGTATTTGCCGAACCGAGTGTCCATGTCAGCTAGCTTCTTTGACAGGGCGGCTATGTTCTGTTGCAGTTCCTCTCTGCTTGGCTCTTTAGCAGCTGTGTCCGCAGATCTTGTTGGCCCCGATGTTCTTGATTTGGAGTAGTCAGCTCGAAGTGCAACTGACTTTGAGGCCGAACCAACATCCTCAAGTCGACTCGTCTGAACCGAGGACTGAGATTTTCGTCGGTTCACCTTGTACTCATTTCCCTTTAGTATTGAGAACAATCTTTCAGTTTCCATCTCACCAAGGTCAGCTCGGCTCTCGTGAATATTAGTGAAGGTATCCCACTCAGCCGGTAGAGCTTGTAACACTTTGAGATTGATTTCTCTCAAGGTGTATTTTTCTCTTCGGATGGACTGGATTCTTCTGATGATGTCCATAAACCGGAGCTCTAGCTGGTCAATTGTTTCATCAGTTCTCAGACAAAAGTTGTCGAAGTCTTGGCATGCATGTGAGAACTTGTTCTCCTTCGTCTCGTCGCTTCCTTCACTCAGCGATGCCAAGATATCCCACATCTCTTTGGCAGTCTCACACTCCTCTATCCAAGGCAGATAATCTTGTCCAACTGTGGACATGATCGTGCTCCGAGCCCAGATGTCCAACTGGCTCACCTTGGCTTCCTCAGGAGTGTAGTCTTCCGGCTGCTTCTCCACAAACTCCACAACTGTATCCCCATCGTTGGGATTTGTAGGAGTGCGAGTGATTCTCTCTTTGATGATGATCGGTCCGGACGAGAGTACTTGTTGCATCCTATGATGTTTCGACAATAAGATCTTCTTCATCCGTGTCCTCCAGGATGTATAATTTACTACCAAGAACATGACCACGATCTTGTCCTTGACGTCCATCTGCACACAACAATAGAACAAATATGCGAGCAAATATGCACTAGCGTGATAAAAAGATCTGTTCAGTTGACCACTGAAGAAACTTTCTCGAATTCACACCTTGTGAAACAGAGTCAGCAGTCTTTTGAACCACTGCTCTGATACCACTTGATGGTCCCGATACGAGTTCTGGTGTATGGGAAGGGGGGAATACACCAGATGCAACTTTTTAAAATAACCCCCTAAAAATAATGCAACCGAGTAAAGGAACTCAGTTGAAATCACAACCGAGTAAGAAACACTCGGTTGGAAGTGATGTGCTGTGCGGAATGTGGTGGAAATAAACTCGTATAAAATCAACTCACGCTTTTATGCACGGTTGGTCAAGAACCAAGACAGTTGAAAATACTAAGATGCAGTTTGTATGCTGGTTAGTTGGTCAGTTGAATATGCAAGAAATAACTGAAATAATAAACACAAACACACAGAGATTTACGTGGTTCGGAGAAACCTCCTACGTCCACGGGGAGTTGTGAGTCCACATAACTCAGTCCAAGTTCTTCTGGACTAACCACACAGCTTACGCGGGCTGTGCAACCGTTAAGGATAAGTTTGCGGGTACTTATCAACCTTACAGTTTAGTTTTCGGGTACTAAACAACCTATCTACTCAATTCCGGGAAGAGTAGGGTCCTAACACTCCTTTTGAGAGGAGGTGTGAAAGAGGTTGGTTCCAATTAAAAGCTCGAACACGAAGTGAGCTATGATCTAACACTCTACAAACTCTCACTAAGTGATGTTCTCAAGGTTCGATCTAAAGACACAGAAACTAACTCTAGAACTCTCAACAAGTGATGTTCTAAGAGATTGTATGCAGTTCAGCTCGTGAAGAATTTTGCTCTTTCTTTCGCTCTCTGGTTTCTTCTCGCGTGTGTGTCTTGTATCCTTCTCTGTGAATGAAGGCCTCTATTTATAGGCGGAGAGAATCAACTAGCCGTTGGAAGAGCTGTTGATCTCTGATCTTTGAAAGCGATGGCTTGTCTCTCATCTCTGCAGACTTTCTGGATTTGGCAACTGCATGCTTCTGCTTTCCATCTGAGACAGCCTTGTGTTGGGCCAGATGAGGTAATGACAGAGAGTCAAACCTTCACGTGACTTCCTTATTTGAAATTCAAATCTTAACATCAGACTTCCAACAAGGAGTGGTCGGTTAAGATTTTCGATCTTCAACTAACTTGATCTTCAGCTGATGTTCTATCTGAGTGCTGACAGTTGAACTCTCAGCTGACTTCAACTTCATGTTGTTGACCTTCTGGGTTGTGTTCTACAACTGATGTTCTGAAACTGAACGCTCAGTTGTCTTCCTTGTATCTTCTCCCTTTTTGAATTCACATGGAATGAACGCTCAGTTGTTTTCCTCACAACTGATGTTCTATCTCTTAAGTGTAACTTCCCCCTTTCTCAATGCTTCATATGATGAACGCTCAGTTGTCTTCCTCACAACTTATGATCTATCCGAGTGAAGCCTTGTTGCCGTCTTCAGCTGGAGTCCTGTAAAGATAAAATCTTAACAATGCTCAAACAGCGAGCCTAACTACTAACATTAGGATCTGGCAACATCTACTCGGTTGGGGTCAGTTGGTTTTGGAATCAATCAAAACTTTTACTCAAATTTCCCAACATATATATTGAACATATCTCAAATTTGATTGGAAAGTAATTTTATTGCATGTTGTCGTCCATAACTCATATAGTAATACCCATCAAATAATTAAACTTAATATACCCTCAATTTTATAGGTATTTTTCAAATCTCTTTTTCTTCTCAAAATCGATGAGGGACAAAGGCATATTTGGCTCTCAAAGGAGTTGTCTCACGTCGATTTCGTATGAGATAGGATCGTCTATAAAAATGAAGGTGAAGCTAAATATCCTACATTATTATATTAACATACAATTTTTTTTAAGTCGAACTGCCGGTTCGCAATTGACTCGTCTACCCTACAGTTCAAAGTCGGAAGCAGCCCGTCGACCATGGTTGTGATTTTTATGGGCATCTCTAGTGTAAATAATAAAAAATAAAAGTTAAATTTCAAGAATAAATTTAAAAGTGTATAATTAATAAAACTAATTTAGAATTTATATAGATTTAATTAGAAAATAACTGTACTATTCGTCCTCGTAATTTATAATTTATATAGATTTAATTAGAAAGTGATTGTACTATTCATCCTCATCCTTAATCCTAATAATAGTTAATTATCTGAACTCATTTAAACTTTATAAAGTATTTATAAGCTTTCCAATGGGTAGAGTTTAATTGAAAAACTGATGTGGGAGATAATACAATTTCTTTCAAGTTAAATTGTCGGTTTGCAATCGACAATCTACCCCCACAGTTCAGGATCGGAACCAGCCCGCCGACCATTATTTTAAATTTTTTTGGGCATCATTATTTAATAAAATAAATAAAATTTAATATAAAATAATATAAAAAAGATATTGCTTGTTAATTATTTTTTTATTTTAAGTTTTTCAAAGAAAAATTATTTACATATAAACCGTTAAAAAATTCAAATTTATTTCACTTCCATTTTTATAGAAAATTTTAAATCTCTCTTAATTTCTTTTTTATAATTTTATATTGAACTCATAATGTAGGATATTTATGATATCTTCATTCTTATAGACAATCTTTTATATTAACTTTTTTTGTCTAAATTAATATGACAAAAAGACATTTGCTATCAAATTGATCGACTCAATTCTCATGCAAAATCGACATTGAACAATCTTTTTGAAAGTCTTTGCACCATATTAATTTAGAGGAGAAAGAGAGCTAGCTTTCAAAATTATCAATAAAATGAGGGACTTGAAATTTAATTTTATATCTCTTAGTATTATTTATACTAAAGGTGCCCACAAAATAAAAAATCGTGGTCGACGGGTCGGTTCCGACCCTGATACATAGGGATAGACGAGTCGATTCCAAACACAACATTAAAAAAAAAATCTTATGTTAATTTCATAATTTAGGGACCGATTCTGACCAAGAATCGTGGGGTCAACGGGCCGATTCCGAATGAGCAGTTCAACTCTCTCTCTTTGAATTGTATGTTGAACTAACTCATAATGAAGGATATTCACATTTATTGAATAACGATTTTCCGTCGAAACTCGACGGGCTACACACTAGTAACCATAAATCATATTGTACGATTGTACTATACACTAAATTTTTATAATAATAATTTGTTGAGCAAAAAAAATTAGGCAATTTGTTGTTGATTTAATTTTCACCACCTATTATGTTTCCAATTTTTTAGTTTATTTTAAGAAAACACAAAAATAAAATAAAATATTGATGTATATATATATATATATATATATATATATATGAGAGGATTTTCATAGTAGCACTTCTTAGATAGTTTTTTTAAAATCTAGCACTCCTTATAAATACTTATAAATTTAGCACTTTTTGACATTTTTGCCCCTCCATCACCTATCTACTAACAAAAAAAAATTTATGACTGAACAAAAAAAAACATTCCACCCCCCACAACCCCGCCACCGCCGCCGCTGCGCCACCACTTTCCGGCCGCCGCCGCCGGCAGACACAGAAAAAAATTTGTGACTGAATAAAAAAAAACCACCACCACTTTCCCCACAGTCGCCGGCGGCCGCAAATTTTTTGTGAAGTCATAAAAAAAAAGAAAAAATTTGTGACTGAACAAAAAAAAACTTCAACCACCACTTTTCCGCCGCCGCCGCCACCGCCGTCGTGCCACCACCGCCGCCACTGTCGCCGGCGGCCACAAATTTTTTGTTAAGTCACAAAAAAATGGATTAACTTTTGTGGAATCACAAAAAATTGGATTAAATTTTGTGAAGTCACAAAAAAATGGATTATATTTTGTGAGGTCACAAAAAAAAATTGTGAAGTCACAAAAAATATGGGAAAAATTTGTGAAGTCGTAAAAAAAAATTGGAAAAATTTGTGAAGTCACAAAAACTTCAATTACAGATCCCCTTCTCTTTTCTCCATCCCTCTCTTCCGCCAAGCAAAGCAAAGCAAAACAAATCAACGGCGTTAACATGGCTGAAAACACACACTACACCTACTGCAACACAGAAGCATTACACAAGTATATATAACTCTAACAATAGAATCAACATCAACATCACATTTCACAATTCACAATTCACAACAACTACAGATAAAATCAAAATTCTAAAATCCCCAATTAATTGGTTGGACTAGAGTCACCAGAATGTCATTAATTGGTTGTAGGATGGAGTTGCCCCAAAGTCCAGAATGCTGCAACCTCTACACGTTGCTACAGAGATGCTTTCGAGCTTCTTTATCTCCGACGGAGAAGAAGGTAGAAGAAATCATTCCACCGGATATCATCAGCAAATTAACAAATCTAGAAGAGGCGGAGGAAGCGGCGTCGTGCGGTGAAGGCGGAGGAAGTGGCAGAAGCGAAGGAGGAGGATGACGGCGGCCAACCATTGCAGATCGGAGTCGTCGCCATACCCGACCGGCCATGCCTTCTCGTCGGAGGGGGGAATAGAAGAGGCGACGCCACTGCTGAGGTTGTTGCTGTCGGGAGGTGCCGACGCGGATTCGAGGTTGGAGGCGAGGTTGGAGGCGACGTGTAGGTGGTGGAGATGGCGAGATCTTCAGAGAGAACACCAGATCTGTGACATAAATTGAAATCTTCGGCGGCGGTGGAGGTAGGCGGCAGTGGAGGTGAACGCCGCCCTCGTCGGCGGCAGAGAGAGGAGGCGGAGGAAGAGGGTGGCGGAGGGATAGGGAAATGCAAGAGCAGAGAGAGAGAGAGGGAGATGTGGAGAGAGAGGGAGTACATAAGAAAAAGAATGGGACACAATGGGAAATACAAAAATAGAGTAGGGGTAAAAAAGATATAAAGTGCTAAATTTTGAAGGATTTATAAGGGGTGTTATTTTTAAAAAAAACTATGTTAGAAGTGCTAGAAAGGGGGATTTCCTCTATATATATATATATATATAGAATATATTAAAATGAGATAGATATCGATTTTGAAGATTTGATATTTATAAGATTTTGTTTCCATGTTATATATAAATAAATATATAAAATATGATAAATATTGATTTTAAATTTAAAAAAATTGAGAATTTAGATAAATAAGAATAAAGGAATATGAGGGGTGCCACATAGGACTATTTTTTACGAAGAGTCGTTTTCGTTTATATAATAACTAGTGTGCAATCCGTCGAAAATCGGCGGAATATTATTAGACGCAATTTGCTTCATAGTTATATAAATTTATTATGAAAGTGAATTTTTTTATTAAATTAAATTCAATAAAATTGTTTCTCAATTCTCTCATCTTCATTTACTATTTTTATCCTTTTAGTTCAATTTAATCAACATGTTTTGGTAAGATTATTAAAGTCATTAACCGGAATATGTTTGATAGTTATAAAAATTTATTTTGAAAATGAAATCTCTAATTTCTAATTAAATTCAAGAAAATTGTTATGCGATTCTCCCGTCTTCATTTACTATTTTTATTCCTTTTTTTAGTTTAATTTGAATCCAACTACTTCATTAATATTATTACAAAATATTAGCGGCCATTTACTTGGTAGTTATAAAAATTTATTTTGAAAGTGAGAAACTTTAGTATCTAATTTAATTCAAGAAAATTGTTCTGTGATTCTCCTGTCTTCATTTACTATTTTGATCCTTTTAGTTCAATTTAATCCACATGCTTCTTCAACAAGATTGAAGAAAATTATTATGCAATTCTCCCGTCTTTATTTACTATTTTTTATCCTTTTTAATCCATTTTAATCAACATAGTTCATTAAGATTGTGAAGATTATTAGCTGCAATTTGCTTGGTAGCTATAAAAATTTATTTAGAAAGAAAAAGTTTTAGTATCTAATAAAATCCAAGAAATTGTTCCACATTCTCCCCTCTTCATTTACTACTATTATTATTTCCACTTCCATAGGATTAAGAGAGAAGTTTCGACTTTTAAGAAGCAACGGTATTTCACCAACTACTTTAAATTATAGAAATTAAATTGGCTCGAAAAAATTGTTGAATGATAATAACTGATAATTATAAGTATTTATATAAATTTTTCAATAGATGAAGTATGATTAGAAAGCGATGTGGGATAGAGCTTTTAAGAAATAATTTATATATATGTGTGTGTGCGTGTGTGTGTGTGTGTGTGTGTTGTGTGTGTGTAACATTATATAATATAAAATATTTTCGACATGTTATGAGGCATGAAAATTGATTGAAATTACGGATATATTTGAAATAATAAAAGCCCAGAATTATATACATAAACCTTGACAAATTGAATAATCAACAACATTAGTATTATACAAAAACATATAAAATATATTTTTTTTTTCAAATACACACCTAGATCAACAACAACTGATTTTCCCATCAACATCTCGACAACGATAATTTGACAAAATTAGAATGTATGGATTCACAACTATACCCTTTATGATTATTAAGATATTATTTTAAGAATAAACATTAAAAAGGTCAGGATGACGGGATGTTATAAAATTTGGATCATTAATTACAGTAACATTAAAGGATAAGAATAATTCAACTTCGTATATAATATATAATTTAAAGAAAATACTTAATTCAAATTACTATGGTGTGATTTAAAATTTCAGTCATGCACTTTAGATTTTTCAATAGGTTCTCATCAAATTAGGGTTTCTTATGTTGGTGCAAAAAATTAGTGCCAACATTTTATTTCAAAACCCAACACAATAAATAATTACATTACTAACAAAACACGATTATTCATCCCTTAATTTTTACCAGCCATTAAAAGGCAGGAATTTAGAAGTGAACCTTCACATGGACCACATCTAAAAAATAATATAACTAATTATTCGGCCAACTAATAAATTGGCCAAATTAAATTTTTTTGAGCAAAAAAGGAGAAAATATATACCGATTTCAAGTATTTATAGGTTTTTCAATGGATGGGTTTCACTAAAAAAACGATGTGGGATGAAAGATTTAGAATATATATAGATATGATTGATAAAATTAAAAATTAAAAAATTTAGGCCGAATAATAAATTTGGCCAATAAATAGTGTTATTATTATAAGGAGAATAATATTATAGCAAATATCTATTTGTTCCACATTGATTTAATGATTTTTTGTTTTTTGTTTTCAAGGTTGTCTATAAGAAATAAAGGTAACCTTAAATATTCTATTTGTTCCACATTGATTTAATGGTTTTTTGTTTTATATGCATTTTAATAGTGTTATTGTCATATCCTTTTTTTGTTCTTTTTTTTGTGTTCTTTTATGAACTTATAAGCTGTTTAAGGAGTTTTATAAAGTTTCTTCAATTTCGTTTATATATGAAGCGGGTATTTGGCGGAGCTTATGAGGAGCTTATAAGCTCAGCCAAATACCCTCTTAATATATAAATCAAATTGAAGAGACCTCAATAAGCTAGTTATATATTGCAGAAGCTAGAAAAGTTTAAGGAATAGGGAGATTATGAAGTTATGGAATTGTTGGCTTTTAGTGCAGGTATCTGGGGGAAAATATCTAATGTGAGTTACGAAGACGTTCAAGGCACCTCGGCAACAAAAGTTGCGGTGAAATTCGATTGTAGTGATATAAGTCCATGCCATGGAATTCGACTCCAAAATGTTAATCTTACTTACCAAAGTCAGCCAGCACGGTCATTATGCTCCAATGCAGTCGGTACAGCCGCCAGTAAAGTCCAGCCCTCGAGCTGCTTGTTTTGATTTAGAGAGAGAGAGAGAGAGAGAGTAGTCTATAGGTTTTAGCTTCGGTTGTTTTAGCCTAGTACGTACTAGGTATAGTTTTGCATGAGATGATTTTTTAGGGTTATCTAAAATTTGTTAGAGTGTGTTTTACTTATGTAATTATGTTTATTTTTGGTAAATTCTACTTCATCATTACTTGGATGTGTTTATTTGTGACGTTTGGTTTTGTGTTTAATTTGTGCACACACGTGACATGTATTTTTATAGTAAAAAACATAAGAAATAAGATGAAAATGTGAGAAAAACCAAAGTGTTTAATTATACTAGCGTATAACCCGTCGAAAATCGACGGGAATTCATCATTTATTAATAATGTGTATAATAAAATCTTAACAGAAAGTCAAGGCATAGTGATACGAAATTGTGTAATGAAATCATAACAATGTGATACGAAAGAGTTAATTCGTAACAATGAATTATGACTGTGATACAAATTCATTGCTTATTGCTTCAACGTCCGGATAGATTTGTTGCCGAAGGTTTCAAACACAGACCTAATATCGTTCACTGTGCACTCACCACCGGTTAGCATGATCCGTGTGGTGCTTGACTGCAAGATTCTTTCTCTTGAATGTCCATTCGATCTACAATAAACAAACAATTAAATCAATTCAGTAATTCAGAACATGTAACACATGTTACGAAATTATAATTCATAACTTCAAATAAACTTATGAAAATGCAAAGTTAGTTACGAATTTCACAATTCGCAACACTATATACGAAATTCGTATATTATGTTGCGAATTTCAAAATTCGCAACAACATATACTTAACAATTTCAGTTTCGAAACCTTCAAATAGCCACAAACATGTTACGAAATTGTAATTTCGTAACATGTTATAACCGAAATTCCAAACACGTGATACGAAAATATGAATTAACAACAGATTATTCAATACGAATGCTAATTTCGTAACATAAAATGATTCATTTCAAAAAAATTCAATTGTCACAAACATGTTACGAAATTCTACTTTCGTCACTTCAAATAAACGAATCAAAATGCACAGTTAGTTACGAATTTCACAATTCATGACACTATCTACGAAATTCGTATATAATGTTGCGAATTTCAAAATTCGCAACAACCAGATATGAGAAACCAAAAAACCAGATCTGAACATTCAAACAAGTTCTAAACACAAATTCGTATATAGTGTTGTGAATTTTGAAACTATATACGAATTCCGTAGCATGTATGCAACAAAATTTCCGTTGCGAAACATTCAAATTGACACAAACATTAACTTCAAATATACTTATGAAAATGCATAGTTAGTTACGAATTACAACATTTGTAACACTATACAAAATTCGTATATAGTGTTGCGAATTATGAAATTCGTAGCATGTTACGAAGCGAAACATTCAAATTGCCACAAATTGCCACAAAGATGTTACGAAATTGTAATTTCGTAACATGTATATTACCGAAATTCCGAAGCGAAACATGTTACGAAAATATGAAATAGCAACAGATCTGGGAACACAAACAGATCTGAGAAAAAAAACACAGATCTATGCCGGGATAAGAGAAATTCAAATTTTACCTGTTCCTCGCCACTGGCGTCTACGCCGTCGTCGCTCGCTTCACTATCGGTGGTGGCGCAACTGTCTCCATCCTCTTCTTCTTCTTCTTCTACCTTTTTTCTTCCTTTTTCTCTTTTCTTTCATCTTCTTCTTCTTCTTTGTAGTCACTGGAATCGGAGGAACTGGTTGTTCTTCTCCGTCAGGCTGCTCGTCGCGATCGCGGTCGCTTTCGGAAGCCATGCGAAGGAGATGAAGCGGAGGAGATGAATGAAAACGCACATGAAGTTACGAATTTCACAATTCGCTACACTATTATACGAATTGTGTTATGAATTGTGAATTTTGCAACATTATACTCCTTAAAATTTCAGATTCTAAACATTCAAAAAGACTCAAACATGTTGCAAAATTGTAATTTCGTAACGTCAAATAAACGAATGAAAATGCACAGGAAGTTACGAATTTCACAATTCGCTACACTATTATACGAATTGTGTTACGAATTGTGAATTTCGCAACATTATACACCTAAAAATTTCAGATTCGAAACATTCAAAAAGACTTAATCATGTTGCGAAATTGTAATTTCGTAACGTCAAATAAACGAACCAAAATGCACAGGAAGTTACGAATTTCACAATTCGCTGCACTATTATACGAATTGTGTTACGAATTGTGAATTTTGCAACATTATACACCTAAAAATTTCAGATTCGAAACATTCAAAAAGACTCAAACATGTTGCGAAATTGTAATTTCGTAACGTCAAATAAACGAACCAAAATGCACAGGAAGTTACGAATTTCGTCGGAATATGACTGAACTTCGTCGTGTTGGCGGTTTCGTGGTCGCCGGAAACTGGTTCGTCGTCGTCGGCTGTTTCTTCTTCAACGTGGGCGGTTTCTTCTTCACGGTTGATGGTTTCTTCTTCTTCAAGGTGGATCGATTCTTCTTCTTCACCGGAGTTGGTGGGTATTTCGCTGTCAGAAGCCATTGATGAAGGCGGTGGCGCGATGGCGGAAGTTGGGGTGGCGCGACGGGCGGTGGAAATTGTGGAAGAAGGAAGTGGCGGAAGTTTTGATGTAGAAAACTAGGGTTTTCTGGGAGAGTTTTTTTTTAAAGAGAGAAAAATTGAGATGGGAAATGAAATGGATGACACGTCTTTTTTTTAGTGAAAAACTTAAAATAACTTCTACCTTATAGTAAGGGTATAATTGTCCCAAAAATACATTTTTGGCTATAATTTTACCATATTATGTTCCTTGACAACTATTGTAATTTAAGGGGGGATTTTGCTATATGGGTCATTCACTCCTTATAATATTAGCTTATTTTTATGATGATTTATGAAAACCATAATGATTAAATAGAAAATGTAATGTAACTCATATACATGAAAAACAATTACTAACCTCAAAATAAAATCTTTCACTTCTTGGATGTCAGGACGAATAAAAAATCTACTCGCGTTCTTCATTGCAATAATCTTTCTTGTACCTGAGATTAAAAACTTTCAAGTTTTAATTTACATAATGAATACATGAGATCATTGTAATCAATTAATGAAAGTTAAACCTTTGAATATTGTCATCATAGCAAATTGAAGAGCCACTATTACTGGCTCTTTATCCTCGCTTGACTTGGAGTCCATAAATACTTTGAGTTCATCGGCAAATGATCCCCACAATGCGCATATTATGTCTTTACTCGAAGATAAACATAAGAAATAATTAAATTTCATATAAAATTGTAAATGATCAATAAATTCAATAGTTGAAAATCATACTCTGCATCAACCAATTCAATATCACACATGGTAGAATTGCCGCTCTTGGTCTCGATAATGATATTTGTGGTTGTAACCTCACCAAGAACATCTAAAATATGAATGAAATTAAATTTAATTATATAAAATTAAATAAGAAATTATAAATTAAATAATTTTTTATTTATAATAAAAGTTATACTTACCCAACATAATTTTCATATCGTGATTGGGAAAATCCTTAAAAGGTACGAACTGAAATCCATTTTAATCAATTCTTACACTTTCCTGACATGCAGACACCTTTGTTGCAAGTGCAAAGGCCAAATTCCAATCATGCTTGAGAAATGCATTCTGAAGATCAGACTTATTTTGCACAATTCGAAAATCTCTTAAAACAGTTATGTTGCCTTCTTTGAGTAAGGGCATAAATTTTTTCTTGAATGTTGGAGAGATCTGTTGGTGTCTTATGGTGATGAATATAATAATTAATTAACTTAATTATTATATTATTGTATTGTTTTGTCTTTCTTCTATTTTGTTGGTATTAGTTGCAGATAATCAAATGTGGAAGAGAGTAATTAAAGAGATAAACTTGGAGTTGAACAAGTCAAAACGTTTTGATCAAGTAAAGGAGAAGTGGTGAGGCGGTTGCTTCGTGAGGATAAGAGCTGATCAAGTGGAGATAAATCAGTTAGAGTTGGTTGAGAAAAATAAGGGATAAGATCATGGAAGTCGTGGGCTAAACTAATGGAGTTGTGCAGATATGGAGGAGTGCAACCCAAGACTTCAGATTTGCTATAAAAGGAGAGCAAATCCGTGTAGATCAGAGAGCTTTGAAGATCATATTCATAGATATTTTTCGTAGAGATTCTATAGTTTTTTTGTAGAGTTTTTATCTTTGAGGATAGCAGTTAAAGCTTTAGTCACTATTCTTTGTGATAAAGCTTTACTCGTTTTCGTGACCCTCTTTACTCGAAGATTGCTTTTTGTAATTCACGTTTATATAGTGAAGTTTTTGCCCTGAGGCACTTCGCGAGATTATTAATTTATAATCTCGTGAAAAGTTTATTTCCATTGTGTTCTTTCATCTGTTTCCGCTACCTTCTATTCGAAGTTGTGAGCACTTCACTCACAACTTTGTTCACAACTCTGTTCTGTGTGTGAATCTGGTACCTACAATTGGTATCAGAGCTATACACTTGACATACTAAGTGGCATCGATCCTATTTTTACTACAACAATGGATGTGATTTCACACTATGATAAGGGAGACATTTGTGAAGAAGATCCGATCCAGATTTTGGTGCAACTAAGGGACTTGTATGAAGAGTTGCTAGGAAAATGGAGGAAGCAATGTAAGGTTGTGCAATTGCTTACCAAAGAGAGCACTGATCTTAAGGCGTCACTTGCTGGTCTAGAAGTGATGTATACAAAAAAGGAGATGGAACTTGGAGCAATGAAGACACAACTCGATCATGCAAATGAAACTTTGAGAAAGCTTAATACATGTAAGTCAAAACGTGTTGATGTTTCATTTTTAGATAAGACAGATTCATATGAATTAGGAGTTGATAAAACTGTGAAAACTATTTTCCCCAAAACTGTGTCAACTCATGATAAATCTTTTGTGAAAACTTGTGAATCACAGCGTGATGCTCACTCTATTAAAAGGAAACAGGATAGAAAATATGTGTGTCATTACTGCTTCTTACCAGGTCATATTAGACCTTTTTGTTACAAGTTTTTGCAGAAATATAGAAAGAAGGTCTACCAAAGGAACAAATCAGCTCGATCTGCTCCCATTTTTAGAAAATGGCACACAAAGAATATGATCTAGAACCAAAGTTGTCCACAAAGAGATCTGCAATGTTGTGTTCACAGCCTCTCAAACTCCCCAAACCAATTCATGGTATTTTGATAGTGGGTGTTCGAGACATATGACAGGAACCAAATCACATCTCTCCAACTATCAGAAAATTGATGGTTGTAAAGTCACCTTTGGAGGAGGTTCAAAAGGCAAAATTGTTGGACGAGGAGTTCTTGACATTCCAGATCTTCCAAGACTCACCAATGTGTCACATGTGCAAGGACTCACTGCAAATCTGATCAGCATTAGTCAACTATGTGATGATGACTACAAAGTTATCTTCGACAAACATAGTTGTTTGGTTGTAAATGATGACAACGAGCTTGTCATCTCTGGGGTAAGATCTCCACATAATATTTATGAAATGAAATGTAAAAGTTGTTTTAGTGCGCAGGTCAATGATCTACAACTATGGCACCAAAAGTTGAGTCACACCAACTATCGCAACATGGAGAATCTCCAGAGATTTAAAGCAGTTCAAGGTATGCCAAAGTTGAATAAGTCCAATCCAGGTGTGTGTGGGGATTGCCAAAAAGGTAAGCAGGTAAGAGTCCTACATAAAGTAGTGACAAGTTCTGGACAATCTTCTGATTCGACTCATTGTTTTGAATTATTACACATGAATCTGACGGGTCCCATGAAGACTGAAAGTTTAGGAGGCAATAAGTTTTCTTTGGTAATTGTTGATGATTTTTCTAGGTATACTTGGATCAAGTTTTTAAGTAAAAAATCTGAAACTCTTACTGTTTTTAAGGAAATTTATGATATGTTAATAGCCTAGTATGGTGTTTATGTGAGTCGTGTTAGGACATATCTTGATGAAGAATTTGAACACAGTTCATTTTCTGATTTTTGTGCGAAGAATGGAATTATGTATGAGATTATTGTCTCCAAAACTCCTCAAGAAAGTGGGGTGGCTGAAAGAAAATATTGGAACCTTTATAAAATGGCTCGAGTAATGTTAAGTTCTAAAAGGCTCCATAAATATTTTTGGGCTGAAGCATTTAATACCGCATGTCATATTTTGAATCGTGTATACCTAAGACCGGGTACTTCTATGACTTCATATGAGATAGTGAATGGTAAGAAACCCGATCTTAAATATTTTCATGTATTTGGATGTGTGTGTTTTATTCTACTTGATGATGGTCATCCGGCAAGATGTCTTTCAAAGAGTGATAGAGGAGTGTTTGTTGGTTATGCTCTAAATAGTCATGGATATAGAGTTTATAACTTGAGAACTAGGTGCATCCAATAATCTGTACATGTTATTTTCGATGATCACACTGACATTATAGGAAGATCACTCGAAGAAGATATTGATAATTTTGTCCAGATACAGAAAAGTACAGATCTTGAACTCTTTGGAAGTGACTTGACCGACAATGGTAGCACCGCAGTGGAGCCAACAGTGGTGCCAACAGTTTCCAGAACTGAGGAACATGATAATCCAGAAACTTCAACTACCAGTTCAAGTGGCTTTGAAATTCATGAGACTGGAAACTCAAGTTTAGGTTATCAAGAAGTTCAACCTGCTATAAATGGAGAACCATCTAAATGGATGAGAAATCATCGTATCACTCAAGTAATAGGAGACGTGCATGGGGGTGTTAGAACAAGAAGAAAAGAACAAGTTGATCATCATGAAATGATAAATCTTGTTTCTATGTATTCTGTATGTGATTATACTAACACTGTCAACCTATCTCAAAACTCCATCCATCACTTTAAGTCCAAACACGTTCACCTTAGACATCATTGCATTAGAGATTTAGTTGAGAAAAAGATATTGGATTTAGAGCATATTTGCATGGATAAACTCCGAACTGACATCTTTACTAAAGCTTTAAGTTATGAGAGATTCTCAAATTTGAGAAAATCTTTCGGTTTGTGTTCTATTTAAGGAGAAGTGGCCACGACAGTTGTCACATTTCTGGCATATCATAGGCAATAATATCTATAGAAGTTAGGC
Organism: Schizonepeta tenuifolia; assembly: GCA_029490685.1. Lineage (NCBI taxonomy): Eukaryota > Viridiplantae > Streptophyta > Magnoliopsida > Lamiales > Lamiaceae > Schizonepeta > Schizonepeta tenuifolia. The sequence continues at coordinate 21,966,471 of CM055960.1, read as the reverse complement.
AGATTTGAGGATGTAAAAATCTTACTTTGAAAGGTGGAACTACGACTGTTCTTAGAAAGCCATATAACTAGATCAAAGATCTTAGATAAGTGGTGATTACAAGATTCTCTTGGTTATACATTCACTTATCTCTATAAGTTGCTTATGATATTACAGAAACGGTATTATGAATAAAGTTGTCATTGAAGTTTGGACGACTGTCGGACCAATATCTGCTTGTAAATAAATAAATATCTGTTAATTTGGTTGTTGCTACTTTTAAGGATGTTAGTTGGTAGGAAAATCTGATGCAAATTTACTCTAAGTGATCTATTATTTTTCAACTCTATCTCTAATATTCTTGCCTTCCATGATTCTACTTGTTTATCTTCTCACCAATTTAAATATACTCTTTGTTTTCCCCATCCAAAAACTCTTTCATTTTTCAATTCTTCTTTCAAGTTTCTAAACCTCTATAAATGTCACCCCTTCAAGACTCAGCACAGTGATGATGACAATGGTGAGGACTTTGATTCAGATTTTGGGAATTATAAACTTGCTACTTCTGGACACATGATGGAGTGTCTACTTTCTTCCCAAAAAAGGGGAGATAGATTTTGAGAGGAATTGATTTGTTTGGTTTTTGGTTTATATCTAAAGATCATCAAAGTTCTACAGGTTGTTGGTTTTGAAGTTTTGTCGACTGTAGTCAAGACGTCGATCATATGTATAGGGGGAGATTTGTTTATTGACAGATCTATTTTGTTGAAAACTTGTTGTGTATTTTGGCAGGGGGAGTTATGATACGTGTTTTGAGAATTTTGATGATATTTTAATAGGGGGAGTATATTTGATAGGAGAGTGTTGAAGATTGTTTTTTAGAACTGTTCCACATGAAGTGATCTGCATTGTTTATATCACTTTGCACATGTTTTGGGAAGAAAGACAAAAAGGGGGAGTTTATTGGTATTTTATGGTGATGAATATAATAATTAATTAACTTAATTATTATATTATTGTATTGTTTTGTCTTTCTTCTATTTTGTTGGTATTAGTTGCAGATAATCAAATGTGGAAGAGAGTAATTAAAGAGATAAACTTGGAGTTGAACAAGTCAAAACGTTTTGATCAAGTAAAGGAGAAGTGGTGAGGCGGTTGCTTCGTGAGGATAAGAGCTGATCAAGTGGAGATAAATCAGTTAGAGTTGGTTGAGAAAAATAAGGGATAAGATCATGGAAGTCGTGGGCTAAACTAATGGAGTTGTGCAGATATGGAGGAGTGCAACCCAAGACTTCAGATTTGCTATAAAAGAAGAGCAAATCCGTGTAGATCAGAGAGCTTTGAAGATCATATTCATAGATATTTTTCGTAGAGATTCCATAGTTTTTTTGTAGAGTTTTTATCTTCGAGGATAGCAGTTAAAGCTTTAGTCACTATTCTTTGTGATAAAGCTTTACTCGTTTTCGTGATCCTCTTTACTTTTGTAATTCACGTTTATATAGTGAAGTTTTTGCCCTGAGGCACTTCGCGATATTATTAATTTATAATCTCGTGAAAAGTTTATTTCCATTGTGTTCTTTCATCTGTTTCCGCTGCCTTCTGTTCGGAGTTGTGAGCACTTCATTCACAACTTTGTTCACAACTCTGTTCTGTGTGTGAATCTGGTACCTACAAGATCGATGCTTGTATTTTATCGCCCTACATAAAAAATAAAGAATCTTAATTTTATATTTTGTTGTAATTAATTAATAAATTTTGAGTGTAATTCTTACCCATTCATCCATAAGAATCATCTCTATGCTTGCCATACCTGACCGTTCTTTTTGAACCCATAAGCGTAGGATTCTAACAGTCACAGATTATTTCTTTGTTTTTGAATTGATACAATTCATGTTGGAAATAATGGTTGGAAAATCATTATTGATGGCGGTTTATTATTTGATTATTGAAAATTAAATAATGGAGGATTATTTTACTTGTCGAGTAAATAATCGGAATATATTCATGTTCTCGAAACCATTATTTGGTGAGTGCGAAATGGTTATATTTAAGTTGTGTGTTGAAGATGAATTTGTCGAAGGCAAATTCGTTTAGTGGTTATCCACGTTGTAAGAACGAGCTCGGTTTAAACCCGTTAGCTTTATTGTAATTTGGGTTTTTCATATACTAAATAATTAATCATTTCCAATGCTTAATTGTTTAGATGATTACGGCCCAAAATTGCTTAATTGGATTTGGCCCAATTAAGACCAACACTTAATACTTAATATTTTATATTAAACATCAATTTATGTTTAATGGGTTTGTCGCCGCCGGAAATAGCTTTAATGCAAGGCTGATTTCCATTTCCATATGAAAAGCCATGTTAGGTTATTTTGGAGTTAAATCGCCGCCGAACTCTCAATGTTGAATTTGAAAGGCATTGGTGTTAATAATGCTTAAATCTCATGAGGCTTTTGAGATGATGAAACCGACAATATATTATATTGTGCGGTGGTTACACTTTAAAGTGTATTAAATCTCCCATGTAGTGAGTGGCCTATATATAGCATCTCTTTTTGCTTTGTTTCGTACAGAATTAAGAGCTTCTTTCCTCTTGCATACATAATATTATCATTTTCATCATTGTGTAAAGCTCAGTTCTCGTTCTAGTTCCTGTTCGCCGGAGCTCGGTTTTGTTGGTGGTGCTTCTACAACCCAGACGTTTAGATCGTTTTAACTTTTGGGGACGAGCCACCTTACCGTGAGCACTACCGGGGCGTATTCTCGTCTTGCGGGCAGAAGTCTAACTTCGGACGATCTGGTTTTCCTAATCTCTGTTCTTCAGTTTCCATTGTAATTCTTACAAGTTCTGTTTCTGTTCAAAGTTCATCAATATGAACTTTGGAAAGAGAAGAAACCTTCGTATAAATACCTCAAAGTGTGGGGGTGTTTAGCTAAGGTTCAAGTGCCTTTACCAAAACAAGTTAAAATTGGACCTAAAACGGTAGATTGTATCTTTATTGGTTATGCACTTAACAGCAGCGCGTATCGGTTTGTTGTACACAAATCCGATATACCCGACATTCATGTGGGTACGACGATGGAATCAAGGAATGCTGTATTCTTTGAGAACATCTATCCTAATAAGGATAAGGTTGATCCTAACTCTTGTAAGAGAGTTGAGGATGAAGCTACGAGTTCTAAACTTGTAGATGAGTCTATGAGTTCTGAACCCATAGATGAAAATGTTGCATCGAGTTCTAATCCGATGTTCGCCGAATAGAAAGCGACTTAGGTCTATGCCTGTGAATGAGCCTAGACGTGGTACTAGAGTACGGAAAGCAAAAATTTATGGACCGAACTACGTCGTTTTAATGCTAAACGGTGAACCGGTATCCGTAAAAGAAGTCTTATCTGGTTCAGATGCGGCTTTGTGGAAAGAAGCTATAGACATCGAGATTGAGTCTATTATGCTTAATCACACTTGGGTGTTAGTTGAACTACCACCAGGCTGTAAGGCATTAGGATGCAAATGGATCCTAAAGAAGAAGTACAAGTCTGACGGTACTATTGATAAATATAAGGCCAGACTTGTTGTTCAAGGCTTTAGACAAAAAGCCGGTTATGATTTCTTTGATACCTATTCGCCCGTGACGAGACTTACTTCTATTAGGGTGCTTCTCGCTATTGCTTCTTTGCGCAATCTTGAGATTCATTAAATGGATGTTAAGACTGCATTCTTGTATGGGGAGTTAGATGATGAAATCTATATGAAGCAACCGGAGGGGTTTGTTGTACCTGGAAAAGAGCACATGGTATGCAAACTACAACGGTCTTTATATGGATTGAAACAAGCGCCTTTGCGTTGGCACTTGAAGTTTGACGAAGTGATGTTGTCAAATGATTTCAAGATCAACGAGAGTGACAAATGTGTCTATATTAAGAAAACGGGTGACGATTATGTTATCGTTTGTCTTTATGTAGATGACATGTTAATCATGGGCAGTAACTCTCGTGTGATTGGTGAAACCAAGAGGATGCTAAGTATGAATTTTAGCATGAAAGATATGGGCTTAGCTGACGTTATTCTTGGAATTAAGATTCTAAGAACGCCCAATGGAATTGCATTGTCGCAATCTCACTATGTTGAGAAAGTGTTGAGGAGATTCAACGCTTATGAGAAACCTATTGCTAAGACTCCTTGGGAACTGAATGTTCATCTAAGTGAGCATAAGGGGGAACCTGTGGGTCAAGATGAATATGCTAAGATCATTAGGAGTTTGATGTATTTGTCAAACTGTACCCGACCTGATATAGCATGCTCGGTTCACAAGTTGAGTAGTTATACTGCTAATCCAAGTAAAGAACATTGGAGAGCCCTAGAGCGCGTACTGGGTTATATGAAATATACTCAGAACTTTGCGATTCACTATTCAAGAGAGCCTGCTATACTTGAAGGGTATAGTGATGCTAATTGGATATTTGACTCCAAAGACTCGTTTTCTACGAGTGGATACGTGTTCACTATTGGGGGTGGTGCAGTATCTTGGAAGTCTAAGAGACAGACTTGTATTGCCAGGTCTACCATGGAATCTGAATTCATAGCTTTGGATAAAGCTGGTGAAGAAGCCGAATGGCTTAAAAATTTCCTCGAGGATATTCCATGTTGGACGAGGCCTGTGTCGTCTGTGTTGATACACTGTGATAGCCAATCTGCTATTGGACAAGCACAGAATATGTTTTATAACGGTAAGTCTCGACATATTCGTCGACAACATAATACCGTAAGACATTTGATCTTGAGTGGGGTTATCTCAATTGACTATGTAAGGTCAATAGATAATCTAGCGGATCCGCTGACTAAGAGCATTAATCGAGATCAAATGTATAAACTGTTAGAGGGAATGGGTGTTAAATCCACATCTTAAGGATGATTATAGCGAATACCCAACCTTGCAGATTGGAGGATCCCAAGAGCTTGGTTCAATGGGACAACGAAGTTATAAGAATCCGTGTGTTAAACACTCAAATATACCTATTCTTTGAGAACAGTGAGTGTTTGTTTACCTACACGTGGTGAGGTTAAGTCTTATGACTTTTAATGATTCTTGGATACCTCGGAGAGGTCAAGTATAGTAGGATACATGGGAATAAGAATCACCTATATAAGTGTGAAGTGAGGGCCGCTTCAATTGATACACTTATGAATCCAAAGGGGTGTCCAAGGCCGAAAATGACACAAAACGTTAGAACGGGCGGAATTGAGATGATATTGTGTCAATATTATTGTCTCGGTATACACCATGGAGGACTAGTTCAAGGTTTTCATAACTACTATGCCGCCGGTATACTCGATAATGTTGACTATGGATAGGTTCAAGGCCACAAGCCACCTAGCCAAATGCAATATTGTCTCTTGAGGACTGAGCTACGTGTCTGCATTTGCATTTGCATTTGCATATGGCTTTCTCACTCATGTGGGGGATTGTTGAAAATAATGGTTGGAAAATCATTATTGATGGCGGTTTATTATTTGATTATTGGAAATTAAATAATGGAGGATTATTTTACTTGTCGAGTAAATAATCGGAATATATTCATGTTCTCGAAACCATTATTTGGTGAGTGAGAAATGGTTATATTTAAGTTGTGTGTTGAAGATGAATTTGTCGAAGGCAAATTCGTTTAGTGGTTATCCACGTTGTAAGAACGAGCTCGGTTTAAACCCGTTAGCTTTATTGTAATTTGGGTTTTTCATATACTAAATAATTAATCATTTCCAATGCTTAATTGTTTAGATGATTACGGCCCAAAATTGCTTAATTGGATTTGGCCCAATTAAGACCAACACTTAATACTTAATATTTTATATTAAACATCAATTTATGTTTAATGGGTTTGTCGCCGCCGGAAATAGCTTTAATGCAAGGCTGATTTCCATTTCCATATGAAAAGCCATGTTTGGTTATTTTGGAGTTAAATCGCCGCCGAACTCTCAATGTTGAATTTGAAAGGCATTGGTGTTAACAATACTTAAATCTCATGAGGCTTTTGAGATGATGAAACCGACAATATATTATATTGTGCGGTGTGGTTACACTTTAAAGTGTATTAAATCTCCCATGTAGTGAGTGGCCTATATATAGCATCTCTTTTTGCTTTGTTTCGTACTGAATTCAGAGCTTCTTTCCTCTTGCATACATAATATTATCATTTTCATCATTGTGTAAAGCTCAGTTCTCGTTCTAGTTCCTGTTCACTGGAGCTCGGTTTTGTTGGTGGTGCTACTACAACCGAGACATTTAGATCGTTTTAACCTTTGGGGACGAGCCGCCTTACCGTGAGCACTACCGGGGCGTATTCTCGTCTTGCGGGCAGAAGTCTAACTTCGGACGATCTGGTTTTCCTAATCTCTGTTCTTCAGTTTCCATTGTAATTCTTACAAGTTCTGTTTCTGTTCAAAGTTCATCAATAAAAGAAGTATTGTTCATTGAAATCTACACAAGCAAGTACCCGACTCCTAACAATTCAAGCGGAATGCTTCAAGGTTCTTCGACATGTTCTTTCTTAACAACAAAATATAAGAAAAGATAATCATATGTAATATATCAAAATACGAATATTCATATGTACATGCAGTCTATAATCTAACAAAAACATAAACTTTAGAAAAACCCTCGAATCAACATTGAATATAGAAATAAAAAGAACAACCAAAGGAAGACATCTATGCCTGTACATATAAAAATTGTTGATTTCCTGCAAGGCCTTTTCTCTTGCTCTGTAATAACCTCAACAAACTAAGTAGAAACTTAGAAGCTGATCACATGTAAAATATCAAAAAATAAAAATAAAAATTGAATTGATCGATGCTAAAACAAACCAAAAAATAATTGTAGTAATAAGTTTTCCTATTCTCAACATATTCCTAAGGGACAAAAAACTCATATAAGATTTATTAACTCTATATTATAAAATTATTTAATAATGTACGGCATATCTATTCAAATAAACAAAAACATATATGTATAATCAAATTAGAGCAAAAACCTTTAAACTGGTGGGTTTCTTTTTCTTTGCAACTGTAATCAATCTTTGATTTGAAACGCTCAGATCGGGACACTTTCAGAAATCTACAGACACAAAGAAAGGATTTTAGATTTCTCTTTTCGGCCCAGTTGAATTAAGAACGATACAAAATTCAATAAAAAGACCTTCATGAAGCCACATACCTTAATATGCACTGGAATTGTTTGAAACCCTATACTCTAATAGTATATAATATAGAATAAGATTTCTTGATTTACACACAAATATAATTATATAATATTATTGTATCTTATAGTTCCATATAACTAATAACTAAATACTATATTATTATAATCGTATGAATATATACAGATGTTCCACATCATGAGAATATTTTATTTTCCTTACCATGGAATTGATAATATTTTTATTCAGCCAAATATATGTGTGTATAATCATATTGTATCTTATATTTTTATATAACTAATAACTAAATACTATATTATTATAATCGTATGAATATATACAGATGTTCCACATCATGAGAATATTTTATTTTCCTTACCATGGAATTGATAATATTTTTATTCAGCCAAATATATGCGTGTCATAATATATTTCCATATAACTAATAACTAAATACTATATTATTATAATTGGTATAAATATGGGATATGAATTATAATATTATTTATGATTTAAAAAGCATAAAATAATGATTTCAAATAAATAGGAATATCGAATTGTGGTAGCGCCACGTAGAACCTAAAATTAAGGGGAGGGCTTGAATCAATATAAATTTCGAATGTTAATATAAGAATAAAAACCACTAAAGCTTAGGAGAAAATCTACACACGTAAGTTAAAGATTGTGTTGCTTATTAATGGCATATAATTCGTAAAAAAATTGTCTTCTTATATAAAAACATACCAAAATTACTAATTTGTGACAAATATATGAATACAATCATTAAAAATGAAGATTTAAGATAAATAGGAACACCGAATGGAGATAGTGACACGTAGGACCTAAAATTAAGGGGAGAACTTGAATCAACATTGATTTTAATAATAGATAGATAAATAGATAGATAGATAAATAATAGATTTTTTTAGTTAATAAAGTGTTAATAAATAATTTTTTTTATCCTAAAATAAACTCTAATTTTTTCGATAAAAAAATAGGTCATATTGAATGGAACAACATAAAAAGAAAAATATGTCATATTAAACAAGATAGAAAGTAACTACTATGTTTCCCGTCGATAAGTAATTATATAAATGTGTAAAAGTATTAGACGTTATGCATCATATAATGTTATGTCAATAATTATAATAATCCATCCTTCCACAAAAAGTTGGCTTCTTTTTTCATCCACGAGAAGGTTTCCCTTTCTATTTGGGGAAACTACAAAATATTTCACTTTCTCTACCCACAACCACAACACTACAATGTGTCATCCAAAGTTATGAAGCATTTTCGTGGATGGAGTATTTTATTTACTGTGATTTAATTTATACTGGGGACATCCAATAAAATTGGAACGATACAGAGAATTAGATTGACCTTTTCGGCGGCATACAACAAATTAGATTGGCCTTCAATTAGATTACGTTCTTTCTCGATTTTCCTTTGGTGTTCTATAATCCTTAGCTTGTTGGCTTTCTCCCATTGCTTATTGTGGTAATTTGTTGTTGAAACCTCTTCTCTGGAGTTTGAAAAATATATATTGATATTGACTCTTAAAAAAATTCAGACATAGCATTTAAAAAAAACGGATATAGAGGTGACACATGACATGAGCTTTATGCCTCTTTCCTTATACTCCCCCATTCCATAAAACTGATTTGAAAGTTAGGTAGAAGCGGGTTTTAAGAACATAAAAGGATTCCATATTGTGAAGAGAAAACGTGTCTAAAAAGGAAGACATATTTTTATGGGAATGACGGAAAAAGAGATTTTGACACACATAAATTTTTATGTACTTATATTAGACAAATATTATCACTATTTAATAAATTTCCGGACACAATAAATTATCCTCCTTTCAATAAAAAAATCCTAAATTAATTACTCACTACCTTAAAATTGAATATGAATAAGAAAACTATAAGACTGTCCACAACTAAGATCGCTCGCCAAAGATTGCAATTCCGAACGTGGTGTAAAGATGATGTAACTGATTTTGATTGGCCGATGGTTTAAATTGTTGTGTTTTTGTTTTTTTAGCAGGGACTGAATGAGAAAGAAGATGAGAAGAAGAAAGGCAGATGGTGAGAGAGAGCGATGAGGGCGAAGATTGATTTTTTTTTTTTTTTAGGTTTTTTAATAAATAGAGTTGTAAGTGGGCTTAATTAGTGTTTAGGGTTTAGAGTTTAGGCTTTTGATTGTGGGTGCGCTTTACATCTATTTGTGTGTTAAAATAGTCCATTAATAGAGTTATACATTTGCTTTATTTTTTTTATTTCTTTTTTCTTTTCAGTTTTTGGCATTCTTTAAGGAATTGTTTTGACTAATTTATTTGTAACAATTCAGATTTATTTTATTTTAATAATAAATTGACATTTATTAATAATTGTTATTCAACATATTTGTTAAAAGTAACTTAAAAATGAGATGAAGAAAAATGTTAGAGAATAACTATTATACACGTTATGAAATTAAAAGAAGATACAAAATGAAAAGAAAATTAGGAGACGTCACCATCCATCTATATATTTATATATTATTAAAATAAAAACAACTCTATGTCTAACCGATCGTTCTTGTGATCTTCCTTTAAGTTTTTCTTTCTTCTTTTAATGTTAAGTATGATAACGAATAGTATAATTACAATCTAATTAAATTTGATAAGAACCGTGGTCGACGGTACGATTCTAACCTGCAACTGTGGGGTAGATGGGCAGATTCTAAACCGGTGGTTCAATTTTTTTTAATAAAAATATTATATTACTTTCATAGTGTAGAATATTTAACATCACCTTCATTATTATAGATAATCTTCAATAAAATAAAACGACTCTTAAGTTGAATCTTTTAATTTTTTTTGGAAAAGAAAGAGACGAGATAAGCAGAGGGTGGTGAGAGAGAGAAGATATATATATATATAACAAATAATACTATACGGGTTAAGGACGATAACAAATAATACAATTAGGGGGCGTTTACTAAGCAGGATAAGCGAGATAGATAAAAATAGTATAGGTTAATCAAACGTTTACTTTTAAAGATTATTTCAAGGATATCTCATAGTAAATGATCATTGTTCATATTTAGAACTACACATGTAGGATTGAATGAATCATGATAGAATAGTCAAACCCATCTTATTTAGTAAATACTCCCTTACTGATTAAATTAGGATTGGAACCGTGATTGATAGAACGATTCCAACATAGAACCGTAGAATTAAACGAACTGATCCAAACCGGTGGTTGAACTTAAAAATAAATTTTTGTAGCACCTTTTTATATTTAATTAGAAACTAGTAATAATTTTTACACTTAAAAAATTCTCTCACTATCGTCTAATAAAATTGATAATCTTATTAAATAAATTTTCATCAATTTTTGACTAGCTACATGCTGATTGTTAGAAAAATAGAGAGCTTCATGAACCGACTAATAATATTAAGATAATGTAACGATCACGATGTTGGTGATCACCATTCTAGATAGTATTAAGATAATATTAAGAGCTTCATGCACTAGACTGGGCTGCTATTTTTGAAGGCCCGAAAAAACCCGAGTCTAACTGGCCCGACCCGAGCGGCCTGCAGTCAGGCACGGGTAAAAAAAGCGTGGCGGGCCATCGGGCCAACCCTACCCGATTATCACTTAATACTTAATATACATTTTATGTTTTTATTTCTCAAAAAACCCTACCTTCCCCAAATTCCAAAACGCAGTCAACCTCAAAACAGCACCTCAAATCTCAATTCCTCCATTTCTCAATTCGATCGCCAACGTCCGCCGTCCCACCGCCACCGGTCACGCCCGTCGCCAACCTCCAGCCTCGAGGTTTCCCCTTTCTCTCTCTCTCTCTCTCTCGCTCTCGTGAAGAAAAATATTCCATCAATTTTTTTTTCAATTAGTGTTCTTTAATTAGAAATCAAAGACTCTGTAACAGATAAAGTGCTGCTAACAAACTAAAAAAGGCGCCGACGGCCGACGTCTGCCGTCCCACCGCCACCGGTCACGCCCATCGCCAGCCTCCAGCCTCCAAGTTTCCTCTCTCTCTCTCTCTCTCTCTCGTGAAGAAAAATATTGCGTCAATTTTTTTTTTTCAATTAGTGCTCTTCAATTAGAAATCGAAGACTCTGTAACAGATAAAGTGCTACTAACAAACTAAAAAAAAGCTGAAATTCAAACAGATAAAAAAGAAGTAATAATTAAAATAGGAAAGGGTCATAAACCTTGAGGCGCTCGAACCATTTTTTTCTTCTATCCTAACTCCTAATTAACAGAGATAGATACAGACCATTTTTTTCTGGATTTGACATAGAACAAGTGCAAGCTCTATTTCGTTATCTACAAGAATTAATAATTTCTCTCTAAGAAACATGACATTTAAATTGATATATGCTTAGTTCAATCAGTTCCCCAGTTATGACTTATGAGTTATGAGTAATATTTATGGTTTGATTTTTTAAAAAATGGGCTTTTTGCTTTCGAACAGGGCTGGCTGCAAGTTGGGTCAATTTCTAAACTTCCCCATTATGCAATCATGATAAATTCAACATTTTAGACTTTTTAGTGCACAATAATTTAATTTTGCTGCAACAATTAATCTGAGTACGAAACTAAAACGTTATCTTGAGCATTCCAATCACCACGGTTGCTTCGAAATCTATATTTAACATTGGTGGTCGCATCTTGCACAAGTATAGAAGTTGTATGTTTCCCGATACCGTTGAAGCACTCATTTGCACTCACAATTGATTTGCATGGTTTCAAAGAAGTGAAAACATCGGGTAATAATACGTTTATACAATTATATTTTCACTCTAAATATTTATTATAGAAATATCTATTGCCTACTGACTTATTTTTCTTTACATGTTTCTTTTAATTGTAGAAACAAAAGAGGACGTGGAGAAAATACGTGTGTCCAAAGAAGATTCAAATGGTGTTTGATTTAGTCTACGCGACTTGCCTTGTTAATGTTGGTTTAATAATTTAGTTTATTTAGGTGACTTTGTTGGTTTAGCGTTATTAAAACTTGTTTTTTGTTGTTGCATGTTGTCATGTTGACTTGTTGCTTTTGTTGGATTTTTTATCACTTATTAAACCTGTTACATGAATTTAACTATGGATGTAGTGCGATTTTTCTGTTTTGGGTGTAGTTATACAATGAGAATATATAAATTTCTAATTATGTTCAGGTCCGGACGGGTCTGGCCCGATTAGCCCAGCAGCCCGCATAAGATCGGGCTGGACCATCATTTTTGGTGCCTCGCAAAATTTTCGGCCTGGCCTAACCCGACCCGAAAACTAACTTTTGGCCAGGCCCGAAGACTTTGACGGCCCTAATTCTAGATATTCCAAGTATATCAAAATTTGTAACAAAGTCACTTTAATAATAATAAAATAATGCGTCTATATGAGTACTGCATATCTATTTGGAGGTGCATACGATATTTGCTATTCCCAAAATTTCATCACCTTCCACATTCACCAACCGCAACAATCAAAATTTCAATGGTTAACCAATGACAATTGAGCCAAACTCGGCAGTTAAAAGGTTCAATTTTTGGTGGATTTCTCACTCAGCCATACACATACTGTGTGTGCGAGCGAGTGTGTGTTGATGGGTCTCCTCCGAAGAGCCTGTGCAGGATACTACCCCCCACAACTTCACGCATTCGCAAAAAGGTCCTTCACAACTTTCAATTTGCCAAGGGAGAAGCTCAACGACGCCCCCGCCTCTGCTCTCGTCCATGGCATTCATGTCTTCCACTGTCCAGTAATCCCACGTTTCCTTGTCTCTCTCTTTTTTTTTTTTTTTTTTTAATTGTATATATGTGTGTGTGTGTGTGTGTGTGTGTGTGGGGAAGACCATTTTGATTGGATGTTATTTTGATAAGAATTGAAAGATGTGGCTTTTGATTACTGAACTATTCCTTGATTAATTTGTCGATAATGAGGATGAACTGGAAGTGAAATAAGAGATTTTATGCTGATACTGGTATTAACATGGATTTACAGATGGGAAATTTAATTCTTTTTTCTTGTTAATAATTTCATGTACTAAAAGGATGAAACTTGGAGATTTTTTGATAATGCTATTCAATTTCTAAATGGAAATCTTCATTATTGATTTTTTTTATACTCATCATGTATACTGTTTGTAGGCTTATGTTACATAAGATTTTCTTTTATTATAGTATCATAATTATAAGTCCAATAAAAGATATAAATCATCAGTTCTGGATTTGTGCAAATTCAGGATGAAGTGGGAATTGTCGCCAAATTATCAGAATGCATAGCCTCAAAGGGCGGAAACATTCTTACTGCTGATGTTTTTGTGCCTGAAAAAGAGAACGTCTTTTATTCCAGAAGGTCGCTCCCCTTTTCATATGCTTTTCTATTGTGTACAATTTTGGCACTGCCCCTCTTTCATTTTTTAATGCATTTTGGTTACGTTTTTATTGTTTTGAATCCTTAAATCCCATGTTCACGTGAGCTTTTGCATCATAGTACATCCACAATTTATAATTAAGATAATTGTTGAGCTCGATGATACATGACAAATAGTTGTCTTTGTGGCTAAGGTTTACTTAACTTCATCTTGGCACTTTGCCTTCTTGTAATTCAGGCAAAACTCAATTTCATTTAGGTATTATCTGACGGGCTTTAAAACTCTTTTGAGTGCAAAAATCTTTTTGTTTGTGCCGTAACCATATTTTATATACTCAAGTCATGTGATGATAACCTTCCCATGGAAAAGTTACAAAAATGTCTGCTGCTCGTATGAGGGATGCATACTATAGCACATTTTCTTAACTTTGCACAACATATAGTTTTTTAGTCTGGCACGATAGGCATCAGATTTGTGGGAAACTTAGTTGTTAGCTCATAACTCTTATGATCATGAGTTTAAAATTCCATTTGTTCACATACCAGAAATAGCAAAGGAATGGCACAGTTAGTAGTTAGATGTTATTCAGATGCATAGACATGTGTTCATATTTCCAAATCTTGCCACAAGTTTCAGTGAGTTTGTCTTTGATCCTGTCAAGTGGCCACGGAAGCAAATAGATGAGGATTTCTCGAAGCTTGGGAAGATGTTCAATGCAATGAGGTCTGTTGTTCGGGTGCCGAATCTAGATCCAAAATATAAGATTGCAGTATTTGCTTCGAAGCAGGTCTGACAGCCAACGAATATGTGATATCTAACTTAAAACTAATGCAATAGTTCAAACATTATTGATACAAAGTGAAATATTTCCTTATCTTTTTAATATCAGGACCATTGCCTAGTTGATTTGCTGCATTCGTGGCAGGACTGTAAGCTTCCCGTTGATATTACAGCTGTGATTAGGTAAGATTGGATGATCTATGAGTTTTGTTGATTTTATCCAGCTGTTGACATTTACTGTTCTGAAAATGCTATTTTAACAGCAATCATGATAGAGGTCCAAACACACATGTGATGAGATTTCTTGAAAGGCATGAAATCCCTTACCACTATGTGGACACAACTATGAAAGACAAAATAGAAGGAGATATATTGGATGTGGTTAAGGATACAGACTTTTTAGTACTTGCTAGATACATGCAGGTGAGCAGAGGCTTAAGTTATCTGGTTTGCACTTTGCAGTATAATCGTCTGTAATATAAAGATGTCATATACACTATACAGTATCTTTGCTCTCGTTATGGCTGCAAAATTAAATCAATCTATTCAATGTCCAGATTAAAATGGATAGCTAATGACTTCTTTAAACTCAGTTTAATAGAAGTAGCAAACGGTTAAGGACCTGTTTCACGGAATGATAAGTTTTTAATGTAGGTCTAAACTATTCAAACTCCACTTGTGTTCAGCTCAATTGAATCTTGATTCGATTGACAATCAGAAAAGCTCAAATAAGATCTTATACCCCTGTAGAAAACTCAAACAAACTTGGACAGTAACTTATTCACTTCATATCCATTTCCCTTAGCTCTCACTACATCCTTCCGTATTTTGCCAATGTGTTGTACAATATGCAGTGCATGTTTACTTTTACTTTCTGATTTTCATCTTATGCTTTTTTGTTCAATTGTGCTGATAATATGTGAGGAGAAAAAAGAACAATGAATCATCTTGTCCAATTTTGATCCAGTAATCTTTTGCATCATATTACTGAATCTTGTCTACCGCAAATAATGAATGTGCCCTTTCTCCTATCTTATGGTGCTTTCTCGGATATCTTAATGTATTTAATGAAAAGCTGATATGACACGGAACATTTCCATTTCCAAGTTTTCCTATAAGCTTACCAGAAGAAACAATCAAAAGCAGATTTGTTTGTAATTGCTTGCTGCTCTTCAACTTTCTGGAAAGAACAACTATTGTTGCACCAAACCACCAAATTAAAAATATCAGATATTGTTGCAGATACTATCAGGAAATTTCTTAAAGAGCTATGGCAAAGATGTCATTAATATTCATCACGGTCTGTTGCCCTCTTTCAAGGGTGGAAATCCATCTAAACAGGTTAGTGTTTTCATTTTTCTTTAAAGGATGCTTCTACTCTTATGTCTGAGGTAATTTGATTAATAAGTTGAACAACAATTACAGGCTTTTGACGCCGGAGTTAAATTGATTGGTGCAACTACTCATTTTGTGACTGAAGAGCTCGATGAAGGTCCCATCATTGAGCAAATGGTAACTCCAGTCATGCTTGGTGTCTTCAGTTCCATGTACCATAGTTATTACTTTATTAAATTATTGTTCCCAAAGTTATTGGACTGAATGTTTTTACTAATATATTAAGTAGTACCTATATTGTGATTGATGGGATGTTCTTCTCTTAATTTTCTCAGGTGGAAAGAGTTTCTCATAGGGACAGTTTGCGAAGCTTTGTGCATAAATCTGAGAACTTGGAGAAGCAATGTCTTGCAAGAGCAATAAAGCACTATTGTGAACTACGCGTGTTGCCTTACGTGCAAAACAAGACTGTTGTATTTTGATTCTAGTGAAACCTGTATGTATACCCCATTTTCCCCGTTATTCTTGATATTCTCATCCGACTTTTCATAAGTTTATATGTACATTTAGTAACAGTGATATTTTTTGTACATGACACTTAGCATCTCTCTGCTCTTCTTTTAATGAAAAGTTTTATACTTACTTTTCTTTGATAGTGAAATATAATAACTGTATTATTAATATCATCCTAACAATGAATTAGGAATACAAAAGAAATTCTTCTCATTGCTGTGAAAATATGAAACAGACATTTTACTTTTCTAAGGTTCTGTATCATATAGACACTTCATACACAGGACTAGTGAGTAATCTAATCACTCTCAGTCTGAAGAAGAGCAGTATATATTCAATCCGTGTAAAAAAGGGGGCTTACAATACTGAAAGAAACTTTAACAAAAAATTTCTGCACATAATTTGATTAATTGCTCTTATTGATATT
The DNA here is from genome assembly GCA_029490685.1 of Schizonepeta tenuifolia. Classification (NCBI taxonomy): domain Eukaryota; kingdom Viridiplantae; phylum Streptophyta; class Magnoliopsida; order Lamiales; family Lamiaceae; genus Schizonepeta; species Schizonepeta tenuifolia. The sequence continues at coordinate 21,949,847 of CM055960.1, read as the reverse complement.
CAACATTCTTAGAGAGTTCTCTGCCTCTTCAAATCGTCTTCTGCACTGCAGAAGATTCTGAATTCCTTGCACCCATTTTTGTTTATGAACTTTGTTCCTGCACTTGAACTCCATTAGACCCTGAGCAGTTTTTACCCCAAAGTGCAACTCCATATGCTCTCTTTCTTTCCTAAAGGGCCAGCTGCTGCTATCGTTGATGACTTCATAAAGAGTACCTGAAATTTGGTAAAAACATCAATAACTGGATATTGTAGGATCTGTGTGGAATTTACTGTTTGTCCATATGCATCTGGTATGAATTTCTTTCTGAAATGTTTAAAACTTACATTCATTATTTTTGGAAAATGCTCCTCCTACATGCTTACTCTTCACTTTTATTGTAACCTGAAAAAAGGTTCATCTGAGTCAACTGTGATCTCTTCAGTATATGTAGTTGTATATGCGAAGGTTATTATAAGAAAATAGTCTATTGAATTCATCTCTCGGTTTGCACTACATACCTGGTATGCCTTGTTGATGTAGATCGAGACATGTTTCCACCGCAGCACACCTAAAAATTCGAGTGATTAGTGATTAGTGCGTGTGTGTGTGGCATATGAATATGAAAATGAAAAAATAAATTTAATAAAATGCAGTGTTGAAATCATGCATGCTTAGGTAGGGTATGTGATCAATTTCTGTGATGTGAGTTATAAAGTAGGAAAGGTGTTACCTTTTTGAGTGAGCTGTAGTAAGTCACCTAAGCAGGGAATGTCGTCTTCCTCGACTTCCTTACTATGAAAAGCAGCTGGGGAATGAGATCCTGTCATGGCCTTCTCATACGGACTTATAGACGCACTCCTCTTGGCTTCCTTAGGTAATCTTGCCTTCATTACTGCCTCTCCTCGCAAAGCTATGAATGCATTGCAATCTCATCATATATTTATCCTATGAGCATAAACGAAGTTTCATGTTCTAAGTTTTTAGAAGTAGATGAGATTTGTACCAGTTGCTGCTGCAGCTGTCATAGTTAATAAATCACTTGCAGTTTGAATGCCTACTCCCGATTTCACAACAGAGGCTACAGCTTCCTTATCGGCCCCAGCTGTTTCTGCCAACTCAATACAGTATGAAGCCAAGAGCTCAGTTGCTGATGCTAGTGCCTTGCTAAGTTTTGAGTTCGATTTCCCCGTTGAAGTTGCTGCAGCCAGTGCTGCTGCTAGTCCAGCAACGGAGAGAGCAGTGTGAGTATGTGCACTTTCCATTCGCGCCTTATCTTTCTTTTTTAAAGTGGTACTGTCGTCTATGCTCTCCTTGTGGTGAAACAACCTTCCAAATGCTCCTCCAGCTCTTGTTCGTCCGTTTACTGTTTTCGTGACTTTGCAAGACTGCACATGAGATTACCATTGTTAGGATTCTACTCCATCTACGTGCTTGTCTGTGTAAACATGAAGAAAGAACGATGGAAATCAGTAGGCTTACGAGACTTTGTGGGGTGGATGTTTCACGAATAACGGTGAGATTGTTGTTGATTGCATTTGCAGATTGCATCTGCTTTGTAGCAAGTGCTTTTGATATTTCATCTGCGGAGAGGCTCCAAGACCTCGACAAGAACTCGATTGGCTCGTGAGGCGTTTCTGGCTGAGGTATTGCAGGTAATGCCGCTTCTCCTTTGAGCTCGTCGTTTCCTTCTTCTTCTACGTGCTTAAGCCAGTATGAGACACTCCCCTTCCACCTTGGAAGTTGATTGCTTTCCATTTTGATTAATCTATGTGAAACACCTGAGCAAAGAATCAGCACTCCTTTTCATCAATGAATGGCCATATTGTGGAGAGAGAGAGAGAGAGGTGCATACCTTTGGATGTTTGATGAATGAATAGGAAACAAAGAGAGCTAGCTAGTTAAGGTTGCTGTGAGAGATTTAGGAGTTAATACTTATATAGATGAGGGCATGGGAGACAAAATGCAAGAAAAGAATAAACGAATGGCGCCTCGTGCTTGAAACTTGCCATGAAATCAGGTGTTTTGTTTTACATATAATATAATATCCATTCCAACCTTGTTTAGCAGACACGTTTGTTTTCGAAGCATGCATTATATTAGATCTTTTTTTATAAGTTATGGTATTTGAAATACAGTCAAATGGTCAGAGTTGAGAGTTGTTATATGCATATTACATGTACTCTTCCTCTGTCCCATTTATCTTGGCTCTCTTCAGCATAGATATTAAGAAAAAGGATATTAAGTATAAATATAGTATTTAGTGTAGTGAATAAAGTAATATAAAGTGTTTTTAAAGTTATATAAACTGATTTTTTCAGTGAGCTTCTAATAATTTTCGTAAAAGAAAAGGTGGGAAAGGCGTACAAGTCAACATGCACAAGACGGAGGGAGTAGTACATTACTCATTCTCGTACCATAAAAAGTGTATCATTAAAGTCATTTTCATCTGTCCGTGAAAATTATATCACGTTCATTTTTTTGTCATGTTCTTATGCACTTTCTTATATACACTCGCAACAATTCAAAAGTAATCTCTTTCTCCACTCAACAAATTATTTATCAACCTTATTTTAAGACCCGTGTCATACATATTATGATACACTTTTGGAGGGAGTGTATGTTATTCCCTCTATCCCCGTGAACATGTTCGATTACCGTTCAATACATATTAATAATAAGGGTAAAAAAAAGATAGAAGTGGATGTATCCCACTTATTTTTGAAGAGTTAATTATATCCTTATTTGCTGCTAAAAAATATATATATCCTTATTTGGAAATAAAACAAGTTCAACAGGACAATTTAAAAGAGAAAGAAAGACAAGTTTAAGAGGGCAGAGGGAATATTATTTTGAGTTTGGCAAGAACCACAAAAGGTTTCAAGATCCCGAAAAGCATTACACGTTATGTCACTTATGTAAACAAAACTCTCTATATTATTTATTTCTTTCTTTATTTTCGAGGGGACAAATCTCTCTATGTAAGGGTTCAAGTTATTCTATGATTTGAAAGAGAGAGAGAGAAGCGATGTCCCTCGATTTAGGGAAGATGGTTTGTTCGTGTGCATGCAACTTTTTGGTCAATGTTTTGGAAGTATATTATATACACTTAGATTAAATTTGATGATTGTGTTTGGTGGAAGCATATTCTAATCAAGAACATGATCATGTTTGCTTCTTCTTTCCTCGTATCAAGATATATATGTCCTTAAATGTGAGGTATTAGATACTTATGGAAAAATTACAATTAAATTCTCAAACTATAAACAAAACAAATAAAAAATATCGGACATAATTTTTGACGATGGAAAGCTAACGTGACTCGTCGGATGGATGTTGGTATCGATTTAACGTTGAAATGTGATATAGGAAAAGCATGCATGTGATTGTCATTTCAACTACTCAAAACTAAAATGTTCAAACATAACTTTTAAATTAGTTATTCTCAAAAAAGAAAAGAAAAGAAAAACTTTCAATTAATTAACAAGCACGTGCATAGGTGTGTAGATCATTAATTATTTCGTTAGGTTAGGTTAAACAACCGGATCTTGATAAATTAACTTGAATCAAGAAAGTAGGAGAATTAGCTCAACAGAACGAGAGAGAGGGAGAGATGAATTGCGGTGGTGGGATGAGAGCGAGAGAAGAGGGAAAGAGAATTAATTTTATTTCATTTATAGTACTTTTTTTCTAAAACGATATCTCTTTACTTTATCTTTAGATTCGACCTTTTATTTATAGAGTGGAAAGTCAAAATAGCCGTTTTCAAAAACAAAAGATAAATAATGTCACTTTCAAAATAAAGTTGTTCAAATAATCATTAGTTTTAGTTTAGGACTTTTTTACCCTTTAGTGTTTCTACTCTCTACTCTTGTATGAGATATGCATTTGTGTATGTTTTTTTCTTCGTGCAAAAGTTTCCGGCGAAAGTTTTCAGGCCAAAATTTTTTGGCCAAAAAATTCCGGCGAAAGTTTTCCGGCCAAAAATTTACGGCGACGGAGGTCTTCTTCTCCAGCAACGACGGTCTTCTTGTATGAGATTGTTCTTGTATGTGTGTATGCATTCGTGTATGTGTGAATGCATTCGTATATAAGATCGTTCTTTTATCGCTTTTTTCTTGTATGAGATATGCATTCGTGTATGTTTTTTTCTTCGTGTATGATGCATACACGAAAACTAATCTTCATGTATGATTTAAATTTGAAATTTTTGGCAGCGAAAATTTTCGTGTATGATGCATACTTGAATGTTAGTCTTCGTGTATGATGCATACACGAAGATTAGTTTTCATGTATGATGCATACATGAAGTTAGGCTTCATGTATGATTCAAATTTTCGCCAGAATTTTTTGCCGGAAAACTTTCGCCGGAAATTGTTGGCCGAAATTTTTTGGCCGGAAAATTTCGTCGGAAATTCGTACATGAAAGTCAGTCTTCTTGTATGATGCATACATGAATGTTAGTCTTCATGTATGATGCATACATGAAGTTAGGATTCGTGTATGATTCGAATTTTCGCCGAAAATTTTTCGCCGGAATTATCTTCATGTATGTTGCTTCTTCCATATATGTGACTCTTCTTGTAAGTGAAATATCTTCATGTATGTTGCTTCTTCCATATACGTGACTTTTCTTGTATGTCTTGTTTCTTGTATGCCGGAATTCGTGTATGTTACTCTTCCTGCCATGAACACTTCTTGTATGTTAAGTTTCTTGTATGTAAATATGCATGTATGTTATCTCCATGTATATTACTTTTCTTGTATGTGAAATATTCTTGTATGTAGATTTTTCTTGTATGTGAAATTCCTCCGTTGAAAATTTTTGGCCGGAAAATTTCGCCGGGAATTTTTGACCGGAAAACTCTCGCCGGAATTTTTTGGCCGAAAATTGTTGGCCGGGAAATTTTGGCCGGAAAATTTTCGCCGGAACTTTTCGCCGGAAATTCATACATGAAGTTAGTGTTCTTGTATGATTCAAATTAAAGTTAGTTTTCTTGTATACTCATTAAGGGTATTTATGTCATTTCATAAACTAAATGACTATTCTACAACTTTTAAAATGTGATGGCTATTGTAACATTTTTTCCTAAAAAAATGGTTATTTTGCACTATTACCTCTTATGTATATCAATTACTCCATCCGTCCACGAAATGGTTGTCACATTGTGGACGATACGAGTTTTAAGAAAATTGTACGTAGTAGTGGATAATAGTGAGTATTGTTGTGAGTAAACTAAGGATCACAATTAATGTGAGTGAAGTAGTGAGAAATATATGGTTAAATATAATGTATTATGTGGATCATACTACTATAAATGGAAGTGACAATCATTTCGTGGACGGACTTAAATGGAAAAAGTAGCAACCATTTCGTGAACAGAGGGACTATAAGATAGCCTTGTTTACAAAATTTAATTGGCCTATTATATTCTTATGGCAAAAACTTGTATGCGACCGGTCACATGGTATGCGACCACGCGGGGCGCATGTAATACACGCGTCAGTCGCCCACGCGCGACGCGTATTTTTCCGATTTCTTTTTAATTCCAGTTTTCTAATTTCATTTTTTTCGAATTTCATGTTTTTTTTCAGTTTTTTATTTCAATTTTTTGGTTTTTAAAAATTCCACTTTTTTTTTGTTTGCCTCTTCGTTTTTTTGTTTATCGCTTCTTCTTTGGTCAAGATTCGAACGAGGGGAGTCGAAGGCCTCGGAGCGAGCCGAAAAAGTCTAAATTATTGCCCGACGATTATCCTTATATTAGTAATTGGATCGAAGGCAGAGCCGTAAAATTGGAGCCGGAAAAAAATTGAGATTAAAAAAAAATCGAAAAAAAAATTAATTTTGACCGGGTCAACGGGTCAAACATCCGGACCCGGTTGCATGGCAGGCAGCAAGTTGCAGGGGAGACCTCCTCTATCCTTATTATGAGTAGAAGTTTTTTTCGGATCATAACTTCTTTTGATCTGAAAAAACAGAGCTGGACTTGGGTGCGACTGACAATGCAACCGATTCGACCCAACCCGAATTCAAGATCCACATCTTTTTTTTTTCGTGAATATTTTGTATATAAAACAGTAATGTACGTAAAAATTAACAACTCCCTTACTTTCCTAGTGGTGGAAGCTCCGCTTGGCTTCCAGAGCGTCATGAGTTCGATGCTCTTCAGCGGCGGTAGGGGTGAATAAATGGGTATCCGTGGATACTCATACCCGCATTTGCGGGTACCAATACCCAAATAAGTAAAAAATGAATACTCATATCCTTTCCATTTTAGCCGAACGGGTACCCAATACCCGCCCGGGTATACCCAACCCGAGCATAGGGTACCTGGTGTACCCATTTAGAAAATAAAAAGAAAATACAAAAATATGATAATTTTTCACCGGCTCGATTTTTCGATAATTTTCAACGACAAATTAATAGCCAACTAGTATGTAGCAACAACTAGACGACACAACAAATCAATACTAAACGTAGTCTAAACATTTAAGTTCAACAAATAAAATACTATGAATATATATTATTCATAGGTTATGTTTAGAGTTATGTATAGCTTTAGGTTTTAACTTAAAAATGAATATATATTATGAATATATTTATAATTATAGTATAAAATTAGTAATTATATATAATAAATAATTGTATATTGTTGACCGGGTACCCATTATCCTAACGGGTATGCCCGTTAGGGTATTTTCTAAAAATTTCATACCCATACCCATCTAATACCCACAAATTACGGGTATTAGGTATCCAGTACCCGGCCGAGTATGAGTAGAGTATGGAAACCCGCTTTTCATACTAAGGGACGGTATAATTAAAATAAGGCGCATGAGCATGCCCCAGACATATGTATTTATATTAATGTGTCATCACTTATTAGGACACCTATAAGTGTCCTAATATCCTAATATTTTTTTTATATTATAAAATTTTCATTTGTTTTTCATTTTTTTTAATTATTAGTTAAAAAAATTAATTGATCTACAAAAATAAAAATAATTTCTACACAGGAATTAAATAAATCCTAATTATGAATTAATAAACCCTAAAAGTAATGTTTCAAAAATATTATTTTTTTCACAACGATTGTTACTTTTATTCACGACAACGTGTACTTTTATTTATTTTGTTAAGTAATTATTGTCGTTATGAAAAGTAATCATTGATATAAAGAGAGGTAATGTTTCACTTGATAACAATATTTAATTTATTACGACAACGTGTACTTTTAGTTATTTGATTAAATAAATATTGTCGTGACTAAAAGTATTTATTATTTATTGATATGAAGAAAAGTAATGTTTCACAAATATTACTTTTTTTCACAACGATTGTTACTTTTAATCACGACAACATTTACTTTTAGTATTTTGTTAAGTAATTATTGCCGTTATGAAAAAGTAATCATTGATACGAAGAGAGGTAATGTTTTACAAATTTTACTTTTCTTCACGATAATATTTACTTTTCTACATGATAACGTGTACTTTTAGGGGACGTTTACTAAATAGGATAAGCTGGATAGATAAAAATAATATAGGCTAATCAAGCATTTACTTTTAAGGATTAAATTCAAGGATATCTCATCACACATGATCATTCTTCATATTTGGAACTACACATGTGAGATTAAATGAATCATGGGATAAGAATAGTCAATCTTATCCTAGTTAGTAAACGCCCCCTTAGTGATTCAACTAATTATTATTATGATGAAACGTAATTATTGATAAAGAAAGGTAACATTTCAAAATTATTACATTTTTCAGCGAAAATGTTTATTGTTCACTAAAACATGCACGATCAAGTAATAATGTTCTGTATATTTTTAAAAAAAATTCTTCACTAATATAAATTTTCAAAAATATAATTTATCTTCAAATGAAAATAAATCCTAATTGGAGATATTAATAAACCCTAATAAATTGATTAATTAAAAAGAAAAATTCAAAAAAATAAAATTAAAAACAACAAAATCAAAAAATATTTAGAAAAAGAAATATTAGGACACGCGCATGTAATATTATATATGTATGGCGCATGTAAATCACGCGCCTCATATTGAAAATATGAATTTGCATTATATATGTATGGCGCATGTAAATCACGCGCCTCATATTGAAAATATGAATTTGCTGGAGATCGAACCCGTGACGTGAAGGATGAAAACGAAGTGCTCAACCACTGGGCTACAACGCTAGTTATGAGGAAAGCTACTTTAATAATTATATGTACATTCATTTTGAACCGGCTGTATATAATGCACTGGTTCTATGGAAGTTTTTGCGAACTTTTTTATGTGGGTTGACTGAAATGGGGGCTGAGAAATGATTTTTTTTTTAGCTTTCAAATTACCGTTCAAAATAAGTGACATGGCTAATTGGGGTGCCACGTAAGTAAATTTAGCCTTCGGGTTGTAGGTATTAGCTCACATGCCAAAAAGCCAAAATATCAGGAATTGGAAAAAGTTATTGTCCAGAAAAAAATTATCGCTCCCTTATTATAATCTCTATTAATTAAAATGCAATAATGTGCATATTATATTTATCAATAATATAGTATTAGATTATACTTATGATATCCTTACTTAACTATTTAACTTTTAAGAATAATTTAATAATCTAATTTATATATTTGATAGTATAATGGTCAAAATCCGCCGACTTGACCCAAGCTCAATAAATATTCCAAATGGTTCGATCAGTCAAGCAACCGGATCGATCTAGCCCGACAAGCTACGGATGAACTTGAACTTGTCTACCTAGCCCAATAAGTCAGGCTGGAGATTTCATATCAAGACCAACCTAGACCGACGCAGGTTGGATATTTCACTTCCAAGCCAGCTTGGAATAAAAGTCAGACTGGAGATTTTAATTCAAGACCAATCTGGACTGACCCAGTTTGGATATTTCACCTCCAAGCCAGCTTGGACTAACAATCAAGCTGGAGATTTTATTCCAAGACCAACCTGGACTGACCCAGGTTGGATATTTCACTTCCCAGCCAACTTGAACTAATAGTCCGGCTGAAGATTCATACTCAACCTGGACCAAAGCTAGCCCGCCAAGTTCACACAGTCTAGCAAGCCCAATCAGTCAGATAAACTTGTCAGCCTAGCCCGATAAACTACAAACCAACTTGGGTTAACATCATGTTTAGGCCAAGCATTTCATCAAACCGTCAATCTAGTTGACGGGGTCAAAAGATCTAGCCGTCAATCCTAAAAGGCATCTTGATCTAATCCGCCAATATGACATGGTCAAATAACTGAATCATCAACACTAAGGAGCACACCAAGCCGATCAGCCAAGCTGACTCGGTCAGAGAACATATCTTAACGTTTCCACTAAAATAGCAACAAGCTGGGAGAGTAGAACGGGTGGATAAGGCCGACGTGTTAAACCCTAGCGGCTGGTTATCTTCTATATATATAGCCTGATTAGGTTACAGCCGGAGGGGCTCATTCCAACTCATACACATTCAACTTTTACTATCTATCATCTCTCTATATTCCACTACATCCGGCTTCGGCCTATTCGGCTACGGCTGGTACTCGACTACAGCTGTCATCCAGCTACGACCGCCATTCGGCTACGTCTGCCATCCAGTTGCGATCCATCCAACTACGACGCTTACCTGACTACGACCTATCCAATCATAGTTGCTATTTGGCTACGACCTTAATCCGACTACATCGATTCACCCGCTTACACTTATAATACATCTTTCATCAGTCATCCGATCTCTATCTAATACACCGGCTTACATCTGGCTACATTTACTTATACATCAACATCGGCCTAGCCGGCTATATCCGCCATCGTCGGCCTACGTTAATCCGACTTGCACTCATTTCATCTCTCCCACTTGCAGCTGGCTGCCATCCGGTTTGCCTCCATCATCCGCCTACGATCAGTCTTTATCCATCCATACACCACACAGGCTGTTTACGGTCTACGCTCAATCCGACTCACAAATCTCTCATACTCTCTTAAGAATTCTCTCAACTTCGGCCGCCTTTCCAACTCGCTCTCACACACCGGATCTAGCCAACTTGGGCTACTCCGCCACCAACTTACCATTATTACTTACTCATTGTCACCGTTTCCACCCTCCGAACGCAGCCGGCAACTTGGAATAGACATTTCTTCAACCTGTCTTTCTCTCTGAATCGTATTATTTATTATTTCTACTCGTTATTCGTTTACTAACTTGAGCGTCAGAGGCTCTATGGTCAACACCCCTACCGGTGCTCAACCTAGGGTTCTTACATGTTTTGTGTTGACAGGTTGCTAGTGCCCGATTGATCAAGACATGTCTGACGTCATCATCAACTGTAGATATAGCCTCTACAATTTGGTGCCCATCGTGGGGCCCTAGCAATCAAGTGAATCAATGCACTTTCCGTAGATCTCTTTGTGTGCTAATCATGTCTGACGGACTTGATGGATCTTTAACACCCGATGCTCACGACGTGACTGCTCGGGCTGAACTGGCCGTCCAGATTGCTGCCCTCACTAAGCAGATCAATCAAGAGCGAGAATGATGCAAGAAGTTCGAAAACGAGAATGTCAACTTGTATGAACGTCTTGAGGCTTTGGAGCCCATCCAGATCATTGAACCTTCTGGCTTTCGGGCCTAAATGCCCCACATGCACCCTCTGGGAGACACATCGATCACTCACAATGATGGATCCGACCCTCTCGTGACTGATCCATCATCTTCGGTAAGAAACCGCAATGTCATTAGTAATCCAACTGATCCGGATCATGTTCTTCTAAATTTAGGAAACAACATCCCTTCTGCTGCCTTAGAGCAATCACGTGGAACGGAACAAGTTACTCTAGATGCCCGAATCGGAAGTCTTATCCGACGTGAGAGAATAACCACCATTAAGGGGCAACTTGCCCGAACCATTGTTATTATCCCAAGTGTAGCGATGAGTAATGCCGCCCAACCTACCAGGCTGACAACCAACCGGATGATCCCACCAACTTACGTCGACCAACAGACTATCGGAGCCGGTCAGAGAGAGATCACCCAAGAACAGTTGTTCACGAGCGATCCTACTCAACCGATGACCATTGGTCGGTATGCCTTCAGAGATGATGACTTGACAAGAAAGTTGGCCGAAATAGAATCGCTAATCCAACGTATTCCTGGTGTGCCGACACCAATCCACAAAAGTTCAGAAAATTGTTATGCCGACTCACCGTTTGTCGATGAAATTGCCCTGTTTGAAATGCCCATCAAGTTCAACTTTCCTAGCATGTAGATGTTCGACAACACGAGTGATCCGACTGACCACATAGCTCAATACAAGGAAATGATGTTTACTGCTGCAATTCCACGCGAATTGATACAAACTTACATGTGTAAAGGTTTTGGTTCTAGTCTGACAGGACCGGCCCTCAGTACACAATTCTTCTGAATTACTCTATTTCAAGTTTTGCTCAACTAACCGATATTTTAGTACAATAATATGCTAGTAGCAGGAAACTTGAAAAAATTTCAAAAGATTTGTACGCCGTGGTACAACGATGTGGAGAATCTGTGCGAGATTACATTGGACGTTTTAACCAAGAGAAAGTGTCCATAACAAACTGTAACACTCAGACAACGATCACAGCCTTTCGGAAGAGACTCCTACCCGACTCAGATCTTTACAAAGATCTCACCAAGTATCCTTGTAAAATAATGGAAGACGTTTTCACCAAGGCGTGGGGCACAAATCAAGTGGGAAGAAGACCAATACAACATCTATCAATCTTCTAGATGTACTCGAAGAGACGCAAGAATCGACAAAAGAACAACGGATAGGCGATTTGAGCCTTACCCACCTCTGCATAAAATAAAAAATGAGCATACATCGACTTCACAGACCTCGACACGAAGTGAGCACGTTGAGGATGATGATCCCTCACCATCAAGCTAGTTAGCAAATGACCGTACAAGCTGCGAACTAAGAACAAAGAAACATATCAAACAGTTGGATTGCAATCCATTTAAACAGTATCATTTCTACTCCTCTTTGTCAGTTTTTCCATCAAGTTTATCATTTCCCCACACCATTGCTAACTGTTTTATCTAGGCCAACTCGGAACTACATCGGACTTAATCCCGCCAAGGGTATGTAGGCAACTCTACGGAGCACGGCTCTACGGAGCGCAGTTAACAACGAGAACTACATTTGGCTTGATCCCGAAAATGGGTCTGTATGCAGCTCTCTGCAGCGCAGCCACCAATCTTAAATTATACGTCCAGTTTGCTCTAATTCCACCAACTCGGAAATTAATCGGGCCAGGCTGGAGAATAACGCACACAAACCGACACATGATAGATAGGTTAGTGCTCTTAGATTTAGCCTGACTCGGCCAAAACAAAGTAGCTCGAGCTGACACAATTTCTCCAAAGAAAACAAATAATTTTTTTTCCAACTTGTCAAATTTGACTACCGAAGTGAAATGTATGTGGGGCCAACAAATGAAACAAATTGGTTGACATTCAAAATCAGCTGGCTTTGGACAACTCAAAGCAGGTGGTGCCAAGTTGTATAGAACGAATAAAAAATTATTCCTACTTGTCGACTCAAGCCGCATCAGGATAATACAAACAGGTCAAGCTCTAACTCGAAGGAACAAAACATGCTATTATATTTTTTCAACTTGAAAAAAAAAATATCAATCCAACTTGAAGAAGCTGGGTACGACCCGATTGTACCTTCTCCAACTTGACAAATCAATCAACATATGTCAAATCACCAACTTACTAGTTTACGCGGATTTAAATAAATACGCCTCCAACTTGGAATTCAATATCACAATTCACTCCAACTAGTGTACTAACAAGCTCGAATAACTCCAAATAACCTCCAATTAGAAAATTTTAATTATAAAGTAGGGGGTTAACTGTAGTGGTCAAAATTCGCCGGCTTGGCCCAAGCCCAATAAACATTCCAAGTTGGTTCGATCAGTCAAGCAACCAGATCCATCTAGCCCGACAAGCTACGGATGAACTTGGACTTGTCCACCCAGCTCAATAAGTCAGGTTGGAGATTTCATATCAAGACCAATCTGGACCGACCCAGGTTGAATATTTCACTTCCAAGCCAACTTGGAATAAAAGTCAGACTAGAGATTTTAATTCAAGACCAACCTGGACTGACCCAGTTTGGATATTTCACCTCCAAGCCAGCTTGGACTAACAGTTAGGCTGGAGATTTTATTCCAAGACCAACCTGGATTGACCCAAGTTGGATATTTCACTTCCCAGCCAGCTTGAACTAATAGTCTGACTGAAGATTCATACTCAACCTGGACCAAAGCTAGCTCGCCAAGTTCACACAATCTAGCAAGCCTAATCAGTCAGATAAAATTGTCAGCCTAGCCCGATAGACTACAAACCAACTTGGGTTGACATCATGTCCAGGCCAAGAATTTCATCAAACCGTCAACCTAGTTGACGGGGTCAAAAGATCTAGCCGTCAATCCTAAAAGGCATTCTTGATCTAATCCGCCAAGATGATACGGTCAAATAACTGAATCATCAACCCTAAGGAGCACACCAAGCCGATTCGCCAAGCTGACTCGGTCAAAGAGCATATCTTAATGTTTCCACCAAAATAGCAACAAGTTGGAAGAGTGGAACGGGTGGATAAGGCCGACGTGTTAAACCCTAGCGGTTGGTCATCTTCTATATATATAGCCTGATTAGGTTACAACCGGAGGGGCTCATTCCAACTCATACACATTCAACTTTTACTATCTATCATCTCTCTATATTCCACTACATCCGGCTTCGGCCCATTCGGCTACGGTTGGTACTCGACTACGGCTGTCATTCAGCTACGACTGCCATCCGACTGCTATCTATACGACTACGACGCCTACCCGACTATGACCTATCCAACCGTAGTTGCTATTTGGCTACGGCCTTAATCCGACTACATCGATTTCACCCGCTTACACTTATAATACATCTTTCATCAATCATCCAATTTCCATCTAATACATCGGCTTACATCTGGCTACATTTACTTATACATCAACATCAGCCTAGCCAGCTACAGCCGCCTTCGTCGGCCTACGTTGATCCGACTTGCACTCATTTCATCTCTCCCACTTGCAGCTGGTTGCCATCCGGTTTGCCTCCATCATCCGCCTACGATCAATCTTTATCCATCCATACACCACATACGCTCAATCCGACTCATAAATCTCTCATACTCTCTTAAGAATTCTCTCAACTTCCGTCGTCTTTCCAACTCGCTCTCACACACCGGATCTAGCCAACTTGGGTTACTCTGCCATCAACTGGCCATTATTATTTACTCATGGTCACCATTTCCACCCTCCGAACGCAGCCGTCAACTTGGAATAGACATTTCTTCAACCTGTCTTTGTCTCTCAATCGTATTACTTCTCATTTCTACTCGTTATTCGTTTACTAACTTGAGCGTCGGAGGCGTATGGTCGACACCCCTACTGGTGTTCAACCTAGGGCTCTTACGTGTTTTGTGTTGACAAGTTGCTATTGTCCGATTGATCCAAACATGTATGACGTCATCATCAATTGTAGATATACCCTATACGGATAGTATAAGATAAGAATTATCTTGTATTCATATTTCCTCCAAAATTGTGGTATGATATCGATTTTTTGTATATCTATATTTATTATTTAAATCTATTATGATATGGTTATATTTTATATATGTTAACATATTATCAAACATTATCAATATCACTAATTACTATATGGATAACTTGGAGACAATTCAATATCATATGTGATAATGAAATCAAAATAATATATATTACTACCTATTACAAATCACTACTATGTCAAATTGTGAAACATCGATAGCATATATGCGTGAAAATGAAAATCACTAAGGCCCATGTGAGAGCCCGACCCAACAATTAACTAACGGTTAAACCTAAATTAGAAGTAGAATAACAAATCAATGTATAGTACAATTTTTTACTCTTCGAAACATCATTGGTAGATAAGAGCATAGGGTGGTCTTGGCCATGGATGAGATTTTGTCCACACTGGCCGGGCTCATTCGCAAGCTCATATCACTAGTTCCAGTTTTTAGAATTTTGATTTAATTTAAATTCGAAATTCAATTTTATTGAATGAAATTAAATTACATTAAAGATAAATACCACAAATTATATTAAGCATAAGATAATAAACGACTTCAAAGTTGTGCAGTGAATTCGGCATCATCACCGATGATCCTCCACATTCCCACATAATTGAATGGTATTCCGTAGATGGCTTCGTATTCCAATTTTTGCATGTCAGAAGAACTTGGATGGATTGCCGGCGCATTATTTCAAATTGGGCGCACGAATTCTCGATGCGGTTCCAGTGACCCCGCAACATCCTTGCAATCCACTCCGGCCTCTGGCGGGTCGATTGTTGTTATAGTTTTTGGCTATTTGGTTCCAAAAGGAACCGGGCCCATTCGATGCCTTAACTGCGACCCAAACGGCGACCAAGGCTTCCGACTCCGCCTCGGTGTATGGTTGCGGATTGTTGGCGGCCATTGTTGATGAAAATGAGAGAGATTTGTGAAGAGTAAAAGAAGAAATGGATATAATAGAATAAATGGTGTTGAAATGGTATAAAAATGAGAAAGAAGTGGGTGTATTTATAGTTGAAAAAGAAAGAGTTAAAAAAAAGCCGTTGGCGACGGCACCGGCGAGAAGTCACCATTGCAAGATTTGAAAATCGATTTTTTTTCTTTCTATTAAAGTCGTGTGCAATGCACGCGCCATACATTAACAGCTAAGAGCCGGCTCAACGGGATGAGGCGGGCTCAACCCCCTCAGACTCAACATCGGGCGGCTCATCGCGAAACGTGGCTCGAGCCACCGATGCGTATGCTCTAAGGCTATAAAGTCTAGAGATACAATTTGATAAAAACTTTTAAAGTACATGGACTAAAATAGGCCAAATGAAATTACATGGTACAATTATGCAAAGGAGCTAGCTCATACGCAAGATTAAAATTTAACGGGAATATAATGAACTTAGTAATGAAATGATGATAGAAAATGAATGAACAAAGTCATAGTATTTCTATGACCGGTAGGAATGGAATAATCAAAACTTAATTAAAATTCATTTTAACGTTTTGATAGGCTCAACCTGTAACCTAGAGTTATTAAATCAAATGGATCGAATCAGTCTGAGTTAGGTTTGATGAGGCATGTCAATGTGTAAGCTTGGCTTGACCAGACCCATGGGTGGCGTGGGTTGGGCTTTTTATAAAAATAGACCCACTTGGAACACATTTGGAGTAATTCGGTTTTGGACTATAAAACAAGTCAAATTGCGGCTCATTTCAAGGAGAAAGCCCATCAGTATTTAATTTTAGGCTTCAAAGCCAGCTCAATTGAGGCCCATTTTAAGGAAGAGGCCCACACCAACTTTACATCGCTCCAAATTTGGGTTGGCTTGAACTGGACAGTCTGGTCAATTTGACAATTCCAGATCAGGTCGGCATAACCCAAATGAGACCTATTTAAAGAAGGAGCCAACTAGACACGTCATTTTCAAATCGGGTTGGGTCTAGGTTGGTTGGCTCGACCCAAGCCACTTAACAGTTTTGGATCAATCTGACTCAACTCGATAATTTTTTTTTTCAATCTATTTTGGCATGAATTAGAATTTTAATAGAGTATAACATGTTATAGTAAATAAATAAGGGTAGTTTGGTTAAAATATGAAATAACATTGACCAATCCCTTGTGCATAAGATTATTAGTTCCTATGGAATCACGATTCCTAACTATAAAATTGTATTAGTCATAAGATCTGTAATGGATATAGTAATGATCATTCTATTCGTAAATACCAACCACGGTAAAAAGGTAATTGATTAGTTTAGATGTAGATTGTTTGTTTGTTCCTTCATTTAGAGCACCCCCAACAGGGGGTTGATCCCTCGAATTAGAGGGGAGTCGATCGACTCTCCCTCGACCTCACCGAGGTCGATCCTTGTTGTGGGGTGTGTCGATCGGCAGGGTCGAAGGGGGAAGTTGAGGGTGAAGTTATTTTTTCGACACAACTCTCGGCTCACATGAGGTGAAGAAAGGGGACACGCGTTGTGTCCCCATTGCTTAAAAAAAAATTATATTCAACGGTTATTTTAAAAAAAAATCCCTATAAATACCACACTCTTCTTTACCTTATTTCACACCTCAATTCTACTTCAATTTTCACATAAAAAAAATACTATAAATGTCAAAAGACATTTTTTCAACTTAGATGAAGACAAGAAGCAGCGTCAGAGAAATATCTCGGTGAGCCATTGAGATCTTCCAAGAAGCATTAGGTGATGAATAAGAGAAGGACGAGCCATCGACGAGGACCTACGTGCTCTGAAATCATGAGAAGGCCGAACAACACCTCAAATGCGATTATTTTATCGACAATCCTATTTAGGGTAAACTGTATTTCGCCGGGGAAATCTCATGAGCAAGAGGTTGTTCATGAAGATAGCTGCAACTTTGGAAGCTCGGGAGCTTATTTTCAACAACTCCTAGATGCAACTAGAAGAATGGGGTTTCACCCATAGGTGAAGTGCATCGTTGTTTTGAGACAACTCGCAAACGGTGGATCTACCGATCAATACGACGAATATCTACACGTTGGACCGACAACGGGTACATAATGTCTCAAGAATTTCTGTAAGGCCATCACATCTGCTTTCAGTGACGTCTATTTGAGGCTGCCTAACGCCAATGACGTCGCCACACTCATAGAATTGCACGAGATGACGCACGGCTATCCTGGTATGCTTGGAAGCATCAACTGTATACACTGGGCATGGAAGAATTGTCCAACGTCTTGGAGAGGCTTGTACACAACCCAACAAAAAGGTTGTCCCACACTATTCCTTGAAGTGGTCGCCTCCCAAGATTTGTGGGTTTGGCATGATATTTTCGGTGTTGCCGGCTCCAACAACGACATCAATGTGCTCAATCAGTCCCCTGTATTTAGCAACGTCCTCAATGGGAGAGCGTCGTCAGTAACTTTCAAAGCAAATGGCCCCGAGCACCACATGCGCTACTATCTCGCCGATGACATCTATCCGAAGTGAGCCTCTTTCGTGAAGACGCTACAAATGCCAACAGATTTGAAGAGATGCCGATTTGCTCGGATGCAAAAAGTTGCACGTAAGGACGTTGAAAGGGCTTTCGGTGTTCTCCAAGCTCGTTGGGCAATTATAAAAAGGCTCTGCTCGCTTGTGGTTTTGAGAACACTTATGTGACATCATGTATGCTTGCGTCATTTTGCATAACATAATCATTGAAGATGAAGAACACCAATCAACTCAATCCAGTGCTAAATCAAGCACATAGGGCGACGCCAGCGTGAACACGGTAGCAGTAATGCAAAAGGTGGACATCTACATTCAACGCATATATTGAGAGACAAACTCGCCTTCAGGATGCGCGTACCCACGACCGTCTTATGAATGATTTGATTGAAGAAACTTGGACACCTTTCGGTTTGCTCAACTAGTATTATTATGGATGGTTTTTAGTATTTATGGTCGGCCGCTTCATCTTTTTTATTTTAATTCAATAAAATTGTTCAGTTTTTAATTCTTCATATTTTATTTAGTATTGTTATTTTTATTTATTTGAAATACAAAATAAAAATTATTTAATTATTGTCAATCATTGGATTAATATAGGTCTATATTAACCCTATTGTAAAATTTTTTATCTAAGTCTATTCAATCATTGGAACTCCATCAAAATTACAAAATTTAAGGATAAATCCAGTATCAAAACCCCCATCGTAGATGCTGTTATATAATTCGACAAATCGTAGTAGTATAATTTAACAAGGAAGAAAATGAAATCTCGGCAAGGGGAAAGAAAAGGAAACACGAGCTATAACTTCCAAATTTATTTACATTTTTATTAGAAACTTAATAAAATACACAACTTGTTTGCTAAGCAGAAAATCAAAACTCCAAACTAGTTGCATTTTGCAACATTTAACACAACAACTACAAGCAAACACAAAATGGAAGAGAGAGAGAGATGAGCTTCATTCAAGCAGCATAATCATCGGAGCTTGGAATCGCGGAGTGGGACCCAATGAAAACATCACCATAAACGAGTCCCGCAAGCCCGCCACCAATAAGTGGGCCGACCCAATAGATCCAGTTCTGTGAAAAGTTGCCGCTGGCAACGGCGGGCCCAAATGAGCGGGCCGGGTTCATGGAGCCACCGCTAAATGGGCCGGCGGCCAAGATGTTGGCCCCAACGATAAATCCGATTGCAATGGGGGCAATTATGCCAATTGAGCCCTTTTTGGGGTCTGCGGCGGTGGCGTAAACAGTGTACACTAATGCAAACGTAATTACTATTTCCATTACTACCCCTTGGATCTCACTTTGTCCTGCTGCAACTCCATGGGTCGGAACAGCCTGCACCACCCACCATATATATTCTATTTTTAATTTTCAAAATTTTATGCAAAAACAAGTTTGTATGCTTCATTTAGAGGTCGTGAAATGGAAAATTGTGCATTGAAATTCTATACTCCCTCCCTCCGGTTAATAATATCCCCTATTTCTTTAACATAATTATAGGAAAGTGTAAATATTTTTGTGGAGACTATACAATTTGAGATATCTACTGGATAAATATTTTAACATACTTTTTATCATTTTAATCTAAATTTAAGTTAAAAATTAATTCTGACTGATGTGCTGGAATGCTCTTAAGGAGTAAAGGTAAAAGGATAAAATTGGTAAATCCGATCATTTTTTAAGGGATAACTATTTTTGTTTACGGAAATAAGAGACGGATGAAAAAGGAAAGTGAGACATAATAAACGGGAGCGAGGAAGTATATTTTATGAATTTTGGTATGTTTATCAAATGAAACTTACTATTTTCAATATTCAGTTCAAAATATGGATTATCGTTTATTACATTCTATACCTATTTTTATCACCAATTGCATTTTGCAAAATTAATCGTGACAACAGATTTTGCTTGTGGTTCTACTCAATATGTACGAGTTACTGAGGATTTACGTGGCAAATACTAGTATCATTTTTCGAATTTCTTATACTTCTTGTATCATTGTATGTTTCTTTCCTTTTCATTGTTTTGGTTGATGATATATATAAAAAGGTAATAATATTCAGACACACTCTGGCCAGTCAAACACGTAAAAAATGGAAAGCTGAGTGTAAAAATAAATATAATCATATTTTTCCCTTAAGGTTTATGCTTTCCAATTAGAGTTTATTTTCATTTTCAAAACTTATATTATTATTTTTAATTATAAAATTGATGACGGTAAAAGTCAGAATACTTTAAACTAATGGTCCTATATCTTATAGGTCAAACATTGCCCTTTTCAATCTTGGTGCATAACTAAATAGAATTAATAAGTAGTCTTTCCAAATATAAAATATTTAGCTGATGGTACCGTCATCGTTATTTGATTATATTCATTTTCATGAGATGCTCTCAATTATTTACTATTAAACAAATTAATGAAACCAACGTCCTAATTAAAAGTTTCGGCTTAAATTTTCACTAATTCATTAACTATCCTAAAATATAAACTTATTAATTTCAATATTATGATTTTTCATGAAATACACTTATACATATATAAGTTTGAAATGTTAATTTAATTAATATCAAGCCATTAGGGAAGAGATCGTACCAAGCCATTAGTGACGAATGAGAGGAGGAAGCAAGCTACAATGGAGCCAAGACATTGTGCAATCCAATAGATGAAGCAGGTGATGATGGTGATATTTCCTCCGATGGCCAATCCGAATGTCACGGCAGGGTTGAGGTGGCCACCGGAGATGTTGGCAGCCATCGACACCCCCACAAACAGTGCGAATGCATGAGCTACTGCCACGGCCACCAGCCCCGCTGGGTCGAGTGCTGCATCGGATGTCAACTTGTCTATAGCCACATAATATCAGAATTAGATATAATGTCCGAAAAATTATTGGCTCAAATATTGTCTTATCTATATTAACAAGACTTAATCAAGAAGTAAAGGCTTAATGGCTATTATAGCAATTTCGTTAGAAAGACTTGAACCTAATCAATAAACTCGAGTTCTCGTAGAGTTTCGATTTCAATATATGTAACGAGATGCTACAAACTTTCGTTAGAAATACAAAAGGAACGAGTTCATGCATCTTCATACACAGTTGTAGATGCACAAAATTTAAAGACAAAATTTCAATTTTCGTTCATATTTTGACCAGTATATAAAAGTAATTTGGGGGCTTCAGCCTAACTCCAGCACTCTTGATCTGTAGGAGCTCATCAATATATTAGACAAATTTTATCATACATATGTGATATTACATTATTTATTATATTTTTATTCCAATTCATATTATCAACATTGATATGATATGCTAGTACATGTTAATTGTAAAATGTTACACGTTACAAAAAAAATTGAATAACTTTGGTAGAAATTACTTACTAAATGCTATGGCAGAGCCAACACCGGCGAAAACAAAGAGAAGAGTGGCAATAAATTCAGCTACATAACTCTTAATTGATGCGACACTACACGAGTCACCAACACTACCCAAAGCAATTTTCACCATTTTCTCACTCTCACTTTAACTTTCGAAATTCAAAAGCTTCAAAAAAATAGTGAGAAAAGGAAGCTACTAGAACTTCGAAAATTATTCACACTTTGCTAATTTGAGTATTTGGCTTCAATATAACAATGTGTTTATATAGTGAAAAACTTTAGTGCAATTCGAATTTGATATTACCGACTTTGACCCTACCTATAGTGGTTTGCAGCTCATTGGCGCCGTCCAACCGCCCCTAACACATAATAATATAAATATTTTGTACTATTATTTAAGTTTATCGACATCGATCGACTAAGAGGATGGATGTTCAACTAAATTGTAATTGAACTTTAATTTCTATATGACCTTAAGTTGCATTTTAAACTATAAATTAATTTCGAAAAATGATACATTAACCAGACTCCCGCCCATCATTTTGTCCTTTATTTCCTATTTCTTTTAACATTTTCTTTTTTCTATATTAATAAATAAATTTAAAGATCGCATCACATTGTATTCAAACTCAAAATATTAATTTGGAATATTTATTATTTTACCGTTAAGTCAGTACACGCACATGACATTTTCATGTCTGGCTGCAGCTCTAACAAAGACAGCCACAATCTTTCCTTTTTATCTTTAAAATTTTGTATATTATCACATTAGAATTAATAGAATCTTAAATAATGTTTCTCGTATGTACGTGTCTTAATAAGTTTAGAATATTTGAACTTTTGTTTCGCGTAAACGATAAATAAATACGAGAATTAATGATTGATGTTTGTATATTTTTCTTCTTTTTCTTTTTTCTTTTTTTCTTTTCTATTTGAAAAGGATTGATGTCTTCTTAGAGCATATACAGTGGCGTACACAGAAGAGGAAATCGCAATGCATCTTGCTCAGCAGGCCTAGCTTGAGGCCCACCGCTTCTGCAGGAGTATCGAAGTGAGACTTCTCCTCCTCTTCTTCCTTTGCCCAATGGGGCTTAAGACATTAGTAGGGAAATAAGGCCACCCCCGGCCATTTCCTTCCCTGGATCGGCACTCGCAGGGGTTGGCAACTAAAGATCTGAAGACATATGAAATCTGCCTACTTTCCTGGAGGAGGTCGGGAATCTAAGACGATACGGATACTGGATCACTGAACTTCGATTCGGATTCTGAACCGTGCCTGAATCCCCACTGTATATGCTCTAAGAAGACATCAATCCTTTTCAAATAGAAAAGAAAAAAAGAAAAAAGAAAAAGAAGAAAAATATACAAACATCAATCATTAATTCTCGTATTTATTTATCGTTTACGCGAAACAAATCAATCCCCTTTCGATACTCCCTCCTTTGACCCCAGCAGTGTCGAAGCCGTTGTAGCTTCGCTCGACACCGGTGTCAATCAATGAGAGTCGAGAATGGTGTCGATATATCGACACCGCTCTCGACCTCACTCTCTCCCTCCTTCGGTCCACATGGCGATACATCATTTGTACGATTTTATTTATTATTATTTTTTTCAGAAATTAAAAAAAAATTCAAACAGTTACAATTTTTTCATCCCCTATAAATACTCCTTCAATTCATTCATCCTTCACACCAAATTCCATTCTACACCTTCAAAATTTAATTATAATCCATAACAAAATTCACTTTTTTTCTTCCACAAGCTATAGAAAAAATAATGAGTTGGCCGGGTGCGTTTTCCAATCATGAAGAGGAGGAAGAGCGACGCCGCCGACGTATCGAGTTGGGTCAGCGAGCCATGGAGCTTTTCCAACAAGCATACAGTGATGATTCATCGGATGACAAACCGGAAACGAGGGCATACCTGCACCGGAATCGTGAGGAGACCGAACAACGCCTCCGACGAGATTATTTTGACGACAACCCTATATGGGGTGATGTTGTCTTCCGCCGGCAGTTTCGAATGAGCAAGAGCCTGTTCTTGAGAATAGCTGAAACTCTTGAGGTTCGGGAGCATTATTTTCAGCAACACTCGGATGCCACCGGAAGATTGGGGTTTCACGTTTGGGTGAAGTGCACCGTTGCTCTGAGGCAACTCGCCAATGGTGGATCAGCTGATCAGTACGACGAATATCTGCATTATGGAGATACAATGGGCAATTTGAGTCTTTCGGATGTAAGAAGTTGCGCGTAAAGACGTTGAAAGAGCTTTCGGCGTCCTCCAAGCTCGTTGGACAATTATAAAGGGCCCTGCTCGCTTGTGGTTTCGAGAACATTTATGTGACGTCATGTATGCTTGCATCATTCTCAATAACAAGATCATTGAAGATGAAGGACCTAGAGCAACTCAATTCAATGTTGAATCGAACGAATGGGGCGACAGACACGTGAACAGGGCACCAGTCAATCAAGGTATGCCAGCGCCACTCCACCAATATATTGAGAGACAAGCTCGTATTTAGGACGCACGTGCCCACGAACATCTTATGCACGATCTGATTGCAGAGATTTGGACACGTTTTGGTCCACTCCACTAGTTGTTCTCATGTTTTTTTTTAATTTCTTAATTATTGTAATTTTATTTTTTTAATTATTGTATTTTTATTTTATTAATTAGTGTATGTTTTATTTTTTAATTGAATAAAATTGTCATTTCTTAATTTTTGAATTTAATTAAGTATTTTTTATGTTATTTATTACAAATAAAAAATATTAAATAAATTTTATTCAATTATTGCCAATGATTATAGACCCCGGGGTCTTACTCAACCCTATCATAATAAAAAATTTTACCGGGGTCTTACTCAACACTACCAATCATTGAAATCACGCTTCCGGCGATAGATCCGAGATCTAACAAAACCCTTATTGTGGATGCTATTATATTTTTTTTTGCACTGGATGACCGAAACGGCGGCGTCACTTACGCACCTTTTTCCATTTTAGATTGTAATTAATCACCACTCTAATTATAAAATTAACTAATGCAGAACTTAGCAGTGATGTAATTGACCATTATCTTCATATAATCATTAACTTCTTGTTAAGTATATAAAATCAAGTCGAGCATATTGTTGGAGAATCGCCTTTACCGAATAGTCTAATAGAAAGGTCGGCTCTAAAGTTGTTGAACAAACAAATAAGCATATTTAATTAGGAAAGTTCTTTTCGACCATATGCCTAAGAAAAATAAAAATTATTTCTGAAAATAGAAATAATTATACTACCTCGGGTCCCAAGTTTCTTCCTAAGAGGAAGTGGCACGGATATTAAGTAAAATGTTATTGAATTAGTTGTAAGTAAAAAAAAAGTGATGAATTTATTGTGAGTAGAGAAATGGTCTCACATTAAGTGTAGTGATATACTTATTAATTAATTGAGATAGTGGTGGGTCATATGTGGTATTTTAGGTAAATAAGTTGATAAAGTAAGTTGATAAAGTAAAGGTAAGAGATAAGAATTTGTTATGGAGTAGTATCCAAAAATAGTTAGGAAGAAACTTGGGAACCGTTCCATAAATGAAAGATATGAATAAACTAGGGGACCAGATGTAGTATTTTTCTTAGAACTAAGATAGATTTTTTTTTTAAATCCTATGTTATATTTTCTTATTTTCCGTGACTGACCATAGTTTATTTAAATAGCACTACCCATTTTATTATATATTCATCTTTTCTTCACTTGAAAAAAAGTATTTTATGTATTTATTGCGTTAGCTTTTCAAAAATAAGACGAGGTTTTGTGTAATTAGTAAAGGATTTGAGTACCTCTTGTACTTGTTTTAATGTTAACTAGCGTACAATCCGTCGAAAATCGACGGGAAATTATATTTAAAAAATTAATAAAATTAATAGATAAATATGTGATAGATTAAAAAAAATTACTTGTTAATTATTTTTGCATTCAATCACTTGATTGTTTAATATACTAAATTCATTTAGAATTTATATTTACCTAAAAACACGACAACACACATGGAAGCAATAACTAAAAAGTAATTAGATTAACACAAATTTTAAAAAAGAAATCAAACATAATAAAATATAGAATTTATTAATGATAAGTTGGCATATTATGTTATTTTCGTTTTTATTATTAATAATAATATTTTTATTTTTGATTAAGATAATAATTTTATTAGATTTATTGTATATAACCCATCGAAAATCGATAGGAAATCACTATTCCATAAATTCTTCTCAAAATCGATGTAGGATAAAGAGATTGATCGTTCTGATAGAAAATATCCTCTATCTCACATTGATTTAGAGAAGAAAAGTAATTTTGAAGAATGTCAAGCTGACCCAATCCTACATTATGAATTCAATATAAAATTAAAAAAAAATTATTTGAACTATCGATTAGGAATTGACCCGTCTAACCCCACAGTTTTGTGTCAGAACTGACCCGTTCACCATGGTTTTCATCGGAATCGGGCCGTTTACCCCACAATTTTGATTGGAGTCGGGTCTTCTACCCGACGGTTCTAAGTCAGAACCACCCCTCTCAAATTGAATTTAAAAAATAATTTTATCACATGATTACGTATCAAACTTATATAGTAATGTCTGTTAATTTTTTTAATATTATCTACCCTCATTTCTTTGATAATTTTCAACACTCTATTCTTCTTCAAAATCGAAGCAAGAATCGTTTGAGAGTGCCACATAGGGTTGTATATAAATCAAATAATTTTTGCTCGGTTCAGTATTTGATTCAAATTTTTTATATTTGAATTTAAAAATTTATGATTTGAATACACATACGAAAACTTTTTCTGATTCGATTAGTTAATGAATACGAATTCAAAATCTGATATTCGATTCGATATTCGAAAATATTCGATTTCATATATAATACATATTTATTATACAAAAATATGTATATTTAAAAATTAAACCAAAGGCCAAACTTAAAGAAAAATAATACTTATTTCTCAAAAATGTCAAACCCTATTTTTTCTTTCTTCAATATCTATCTTTTTAGTATCTAAGACAAATGTATGGATATAACATTTATTATTGAATTGAGTGTTTAATTGTTTCTTATGTGAAATATTAGTTCAGATTATTTCTTTAATTGCGAATCAAATAGTGTAAAAATTCGAATCAAATACTCGAATAGTATGTTTATAATAAACTTAAAAATACTGAACCGAATAATCGATTCGAATCGAATATTAGCGAATATCATTACGAATCGAATACGAATCAAAAAATATTCGAAGTCGATTCGATTACTGATTCGAATATGCAAATAATGTCACAAATCCAAATTTGGAACCATACGAACCGAATATTCGATTCGAATCGAATATTAGCAAATATCATTACGAATCGAATAAGAATCAAAAAAATATTCGAAGTCGATTCGATTACTGATTCTAATATGTGAATAATGCCACAAATCCAAATTTGGAACCATTTATTTGGAAAATTAATAAATTGGTGCACTACAAAAAATAATTATTTATTCGGCCAACTAATGAATTGGTCAAATTAAATTAAATTAAACTATAAAATATAGTTATTTATTCGGCCAACTAATAAATAAATGGGCCAAATAAATCTTTTAGTGCAAAAGATGAGAAAATACACATTGATTCTAGGTATTTATAGGGTTTTCAATAGGTAATATTTCATTGAATAACCGATGTGGGACACAAGAAACCATTTATTTGAAAAACTAATAAATTGGTTCCTTGCAAAAAATAATTATTTATTCGGCCAACTAATGAATTGGCTAAATTAAATTAAATTAAACTATAAAAATATAGTTATTTATTCGGCCTACTAATAAATAAATGGGCCAAATAAAATTTTTAGTGCAAAAGACGAGAAAATACACATTGATTCTAGGTATTTATAGGGTTTTCTATAGGTGATGTTTCATTGAATAACCGATGTAGGACACAAGATTTTAGTAATAATAATAATAAATATTTAAAATTTATTATTTTATGTTAAAAAATCCAAAAATTTGAGAATTTAGATAAATAAGAATGGGGAATTAAGAAGAGTACCATATAAAATTTTTTAAAAGAAGAGTCATTTTCGTTTATACAATAATAAATAATAGATTTTCCTTTCTTTGAAAAAAGAAAAATTACATTAGCCCAAAAATAAACTATGGCTAGTTGGATGGGTTCATTTTCGCTTTATTTTATTCGCCCAAAAACCTGATTATTGAAGTCATGCATTCATTGTTGGTGTATGTTTTATTTTGTTAAATGCGTTACGGTTATTATTAATTAATGTAATTTGTAACTTCATCTAACAAATTAATCACAAATCGGTGGTGTACGTTTAATTTTATTAAATTAAATGCATTAGGGTTATTAGTTAATGTTATTGTAACTTCATCTAACAAATCAATTAAAATTGCATGCGTTGGAAATAGGGTTGGAATAGCAAAACGGAAAACACAGGATGAGACGATATAAAATTGACCACCAATGACGGCAACTTCTCCATTATTTTCTATTACTCTATTTCTTTTCCTCTGATTTTCTATTATATGAATAACAATATGATTTTTATTACCTAACTTTTTTTTTTCTCAATATTATTATGTCTTTAAGTAAATACCATAAACCCTAGGTCGTGCTGCACGCTACGTCGTCCCCTTCGTGCAAACAAAGACAAAGAGGAGATAAAGACATCAGTTCCGCAACTGATCTATTTGTTTAAGAAATATTGTGTAAAGAAGTTGGAAATGATGGGAAGAGCTTAACAAATTGAAGAATGAGAAATTGGAGCGCGAGGAAAAGATGACACATAGTCGTCGAAAATGCGACGAGATGGAAAACTAACTCTTCAAGATGGGGAAATAGATTGAATAATTGAAACGAGGTAAATATATATGTAGTTTTATTCTTAAACTAGTACATGACTTTTTTAAAACGATTATGAATTAAGCAAGATAGACCCTGGAAATTATATTTCATTAGTTTTTTTGTTTTTGTTTTATTTCATTATATGTTCATAGAGTATGAAAATGAAATAAATGACTCAAAAATAACAGATAAAATTACTAAAACTTGATGCACATTTACATGACGCCGGGTAAGAGTAGAAAAATATTCAAATTCTACAATACTCTGTTCCTCGACGTCCTGTAAGTGCATTAAAGATAATGAAAAAATAGAAAAAAATTAAAAACTAGAAAATAAAGACATAATATTGAAAAAGCTCAAATCCTACATTACCCTGTTTCTCGACGTCGAGTAACTGGGTTAACGATAATGAGAAAAATCTAAGAAAAAAAAATTAAAGACTAGAAATTATTTTCTTGTTAAAATTTTTACCAGTTATTTTTGAGTTGTTTATTTCATTTTCATACTCTACAAACATTCAATAAAAAAAAACTAATGAAATATAATTTCCACAGTCTTATCTTGCTTAATTCATAATCGTTTTAAAAAAGTCATGTACTAGTTTAAGAATAAAACTACATATATATATTAACCTCGTTTCAATTCCTCAATCTCCTTTCCCATCTTGATGAGTTGGTTTTCCATCTCCCCGAATTTTCGATGACTATGTGCCAGCTTTTCCTCGCGCTCCAATGTCTCACTCTCAAATTTCTAAAGCTATTCCCCCCATCATTTCCAACTTCTTTACACAACATTTCTTAAACAAATTGATCAGTTGCGGAATTGATGCCTTCATCACCTCTTTGTCTTTGTTTGCACGAAGGTTATCTCGTTTCAATTCCTCAATCTCCTCCCCCATCTTAATGAGTCGGTTATCATCTCTACGCATTTTCGACAACTGTGTGTCAGCTTCTCCCCGCGCTCCAATTTCTCACTCTCCAATTTCTCAAGCTTTTTCCCTATCATTTCCAACTTCTCCACACAATATTTCTCAAACGAGTGTAATGAAATTGATCAGTTTTGTAACTGATGAATCTGGATTAATTGTCGGTAACAGTCGATTGATCTGCAAGAGGTTTAATGTGATCAATAACAGAGTAAGAACATGCAGAAAAACATCAACACAAACACAACACCAAATAGTTTCTATTTGTGCTCGGCATATTTATTGACTCAGATGCAAGATAAAATGAATAGAAATAATTGCAGGCTAGAAAAGATTCATCCTAAGATTTTTATTCGAAAAATTACTCCATGTGTTGTTCACTGGAGATCGGAAAACATACCTAAAATACTAAATATATGTATATTAATCGGCCTTTCATATAAATTCACATTCCTAAGTCTTGGCTACTTAAATTTTAGCTACACACATAGAAACACACAATTTATATGCATGATTCTTTACTTTTATCACTGTTCCAACAAATTTAAACCTTGTTTTTACCCAAATGTGGAAGACAGGTATGGATGAATAGAAGACAAGAGCCACTCATACTTGTCAGGAATTTCGTGTACAATTAAGGAAGGAGGCCGGACGACGTCTGGACTGGAGGACCGAAGGTAGAGTCACGATTTACAAGAGAGAAACCATTTAAGAGGTTTGGCGTTTGAGTTTTGAGAGAGAAGCCTTTTAAGAGGTTGGGTTTACATTCCTCATAATTTGGTGAACTACAAAATAATAACTTCCAGTAAAAAAAAAAGAAACAAACAAAAAAATGATATTAGGCCCACACTAGCATTGATATTTGTATCGTCAGACGAGAACTGAGAAAGTGATGTTACGATGATGATTGCCTAGGAATATGCAAAGAATGGTGGTGGCGCCACCAAGGGTTTGGAGAGAATTGCGGTGGAATGATGTTAAACCAACCTCAATTTGCTCGAAATGATGTGTACTACCAGAATTTATGATTTGTTCAATGATTTATTGTAAGAAATTGTGTTATAGTGATCAAAGAAGATGATAGCAGTTGAAGCATCATGTTAAAACACTCCAGGGTGGTTTAACATGTTAAGAAGATGATCAAAATTATAAAGTGAGGCTTTTTGTAGCACACCTCGAACCAAGGCAGCTAACACACCAACAATGAAGTATAGGGCAGATAAGCATCTGTTAAAACACTCCAGCTTACCCACAAGATCAAACATGCATGGAATAAGGGAGAAAAAGGAACGGGAGCTAGTACCAGCCTAGCGAGATCAACTCAAACCCGTAACCAACCATCCAAAATCATATAAAAATCCGATCCAGGAGCAACCAGTAGGTGATAGAGACCGAACATCAGTAAGTGATTCCTCTTTTTTTTTTTCTTCTTTCTTTCAGACATTTTATCGAATACCTTATGAGCATTTGTTAAATGAGCCTATGGGCAGCCACTGCATGATATGTAGCAGTCTCCAACCTCCAAAGCAACCAACTCGCATGCCCAAGTCACTCACACTGACACAGACAGGAGATGGCAGGTGATGGATGTGGGAGAAAGTGAAGAACTGAAATCTTTAGAGAGAAGCGAGAGCATTTTCTCTAGAGAGAGAAAGTATCAACCAATTTAGGCTCTGCTCTGTCCTATCAACTTTCGATGGTAGGATAGTGACCTACTATGGTTGTGATGAATGATGGAGAAAAATGGGTCAATTTCAGAGACACATGAAAAACGACTACCGTATCCAATGAATGCAGCAAGGACACAAATTATTTAATATTCTAGGTAATGACAATAAATAAAACTATTGGACTCTTAGAGTTTGGTAATTGGAATTAAAGCAATCTAAATCTCTTAACAAGGATCTAATGGATGACAAGTCCAGTGCCAACAGACTTAAATATACATTATTGGAGCTGGAATTACCGCAATTGCTGGCACCAAACTTGCCCTTCAATGGATCTTCGTCAAGAGATTAAGATTGTGCTCGAACTCTTAGAGTCTGTTGTTATTTATTGTTATTATCTTCCGTGTTAGAATTGAGTAATTTGTGTCCATGTTGCATTCCTTAAATTGGTAGCTGTTTTTCATGCTCCATCTCTAAAGTCGAACCTTATTCTTCATCACCCGTCACCACCATAGTAGGTCACTACCCTACCATCGAAATTTGATAGGACAAGGGCAAAGCTGGTTGAAACTTTCTCTCTCTAGACAAAACGCTCCCGCTTCTCTCTAGAGATTTCAGTCCTTCACTTTCTCCCTCATCCATCAGTCACACACCAAATCTTACAAAAATCACACTTATTTTCATCAAATCCCAGCGCTTCTTACAGATTCATCCCCCCCCCCCCCGGTTGGGCGAGTTGATTGGTGGGAGTTTTTCTTTGATTTTGGAGGATAGGGGGCGACAACGGGCAACCTCTCGGCGTCACCACCCCCTTTTTCGGCAAATAAATTCGAAATCTAAACACACAACGTCTATCCTCTCACCATTCTGCATCCATTGGTGGTCGAGCGACAATTTTCTGGGCATATTTGGGCAGCACCATCACGAACCCTAATTTTTGCCACCGGTTGATTTTGGGGGTTTTCAAACTCCCTTTGCTGCTGCGATCTTCAGAGAATCATACTGCTCCTATTACATGATGTATTGGGCAAGTTTTCCATCGATTCAGGTACAACTTGGGTCTCTCTTTGTCTCCCCTGCTGCTGCTAGTCGTGAGTTATGTTTCCCCTCTTTGTTGTGCGTGCTTGGCTCTCCTTCTTCTAGAGGAGTAGCCGTGTTTGGTAACGATGATTTATCCCATTGGCGAGCTGTTTCGATGCCTTGAAGCTACTGTTTTCTTTCCAGAGTGGGTAAGCTTTACTCCAGCGAAGATGTATTTCGATGCTCCTGGACTGGAATTGAATGTCTCATGGTTTCCACCCAAGTGAAAATCGTTCATCTCAAGGGTACTAGCAGGCTGCTCATTCTATGGAGATGTCTATCTACTCTTCGATGGTATGGCAACTTCTCTTTCTTCAATGGATGTGTTGATATCTACTCGGTGTAGCTGCAGATGTTGGTTGAATTTCAATTGAATATTGGAGGTTCTGTAACACTTAATTGATGCTCGGTATTATGTTATAATTATCTTGCTGCTTGGTTCTTGAAATTTTATGGAATTTCTGTTGGTATCACACCTTGGTTGGATATTCGATATCACTTGAATTGGATGAGCTTTGATTAGCTTGGTTTGGATCACTTTTCTAATGAAAATGCAGATTTGTGCTGGTGTCACATTTACTAGTAGGTATTTCACTTAAAGGTTGTTTCATTTTTTTTGGTGTCTTGATATTGCTGCTATGTCTTTGGTTCTTGATGGATGGGCTGGAAATTATGCTGTTATAGCTATTTGTGGGACTCTTATTACAAATCCTAATACGTTTGCTGGTATTGCAACTACCTTGGTTTCTTGAACAATTACATTTTGGTTGGAGTTTTTTGGGATCACATCTTTTTGCTAGAGCTGTCTGTGTTAGCTCTGTTTTGGAACAAGTTTTGTGCAGGATTTGTGTTAATTTATTATCAGTGGCTGCTTTGATCGGGTGAGTTATTCTTCTGTTGCGTCCATGCTTTAGTGGGTTCTGGGGGGTGTTCGCTGCTACTGCATCGATGCTCTTGTACTCTTATACTATGCATCCGCTTGGTTTGGGTGGAATGAGTTTAAAGACTCGTTTAGCCCATCCCATTCTTGAAGTTTCTTCTCCTTGATCTCTGCTACTGTTGCTTTCAATGAGTACAAGTCCTTTTGCTGCAGTTGCTCACATCTATCATTTGAAAAATAAAGAAAAGAAGAAGGATGAAGCAATTGGTTGTTGGTCGCCTGGTTCCTTGGTCCCTTGAGTGGTGTGGTGCAGCTCTTCTTGTTTCTCCCCTCTCAGTGTTCCGAATCACATGTCTCTTCAGGATTGTACCTTGGTTTGGTCGTAATGAGGATGCTTCTCTATTCTTAAGGAGCACCATTTTTCTCTTTGTCATCGGCTGGGACTATTTGTTGTACATTGGACGCAGCCGGTACTTACTTTAGAAGGTCGGTCTCAATTATTTTGGCCTTAGTTGCGTCGTGTATCTGGATTAATTTTTTCTGTTCCAGCCCGATGGATTACTCCATACTCTTTGGCTACTATTGCTGTGTGGATTTGCTGATCTGGTATGCTATTTCCATGTGCTCCAAGTTTTGATCAATTGCCTCATCTTCCCTCGATCTGTTTCTTTCTTCCGCAGCTCCGTCCTTCGTTGTGGTTTGATTCAGCAAGTTTGAGATTTAGCTTGCTTTGGAGTGTGTGGAATGAGGGTGGTGCTGCTCTCCTGTAGAGTTTGTCTCTCTCTTGCCTTCGTTTCAGATTATTTTATGCTACAAGGATTGCAACTGGTGTCTCACTTTTGGAAGGCCAGTCTTTGTATGGGTTTATTACTTTCCGTCCGGCTTTGAAGGGTTCTTCCTCTCTTGTAAGCTGCTACTGATTTGATTTTTGTTGATTTGGAACTGCATGTGATTTTTATCGCTCTCTCAGCGTAAGCCTCCGTTTGGGTAGGTGTATTGAGTGCTGCTCTATGCCTTCTTTTTTAACGTCTCTCTCTTACGATGAATGCTA
Organism: Schizonepeta tenuifolia; assembly: GCA_029490685.1. NCBI lineage: Eukaryota > Viridiplantae > Streptophyta > Magnoliopsida > Lamiales > Lamiaceae > Schizonepeta > Schizonepeta tenuifolia. The sequence goes on along the minus strand of CM055960.1, from coordinate 21,915,858 downwards.
CCGACATCTCACTTTTGGAAGGCCATGTCTTACTTTTGGGCCTTGGTTGTGTTCTTGTCTTGGTTCGATTTCTCCTTGTCCATCTTGAAGGATTACTCCACTCTCTTGGCTACTGCTGTTGCTGATTGTTGCTGATCTGGTTTCAATTTCTCCTTATGCTCTTGGTGTTTTAATGGAAAATGGAATAAAGACAGAGTTGATTTTTGGGCTGATCACAATTGCTGATGAATACACACTGTCCTCCCTCTTCTCAAATGGTTGTCTTCGTCTGCGGTTCTGCCATGTCAGTGTGAGTGACTTGGGAGTGCAATTGTTGCTTGGAGGATTGGGGAATGTTATGAATCACATTGCTGTTGGCTATTGGTTCATACAACAAATGTCCATAAGGTATTCAACAAATGACTCAAAGAGAAATGGAACAAAAAAAAAAGAAAAAAAAAGAAGAGGTGAATCACTTACTGCTGCTCAGTATCTGCTATAACCTGGTTCCTGCTGGATTGGGATTATGTATAATTTTTGGATGGTTGGTAACGGGTTTGAGTTGCATTCACTAGGCCTTGTCCTAGCTCCTATTCCTACCTTACTCTTATTCATGCATGATTGCTCCACATTGTCACCAGGTTGCTGCTCGTTGTTAGCTGTTTTGAGAGGATTGTTGGTGCAACAACAGTCCTTGTCTATCTCTCTCTTGGTGTTGAGTTCGTTGATGTGTTTGGAGGGCTCAATATCCCGTTAGTCAGCAACAAAAGCCTCATTAACAATTTTGAACACAAGGTGTTCGTGGAAATGTTACAATGAAGCCTTTTAGAAGATGTTGCTGCTGGTCTTTCCAAGCCTTGCTGCAACAGAAAACCTCACAGAAGAAAATAAAAATCATCACAACATGGTTGAAGCTAGATGTGCTACAAAATCCAAGCTGATGCTTTGGTGTTGTTCAAGAACCTCTTGTAGTGTTTTGTATCAGGTATCATTTATCGTCCTTGTTTTTTTCTCGCATTGGCTTTTTTTGAGGGTGATTGTGTCTTCATCACACTCGGTTTTTATCTTAGGTATGCTTAAGTATGATGTACCGCTACCTTTATCTTTTATTGGACGAAGCACTGTCATTACACTCTTCGCACAAATAAATTTATAAAACACCTCTTGCCTAACAAGGTAGTAGTTAATGGCAAGTGGGGTCGATCCCAAGGGACTTGGCGTAGATCTGCTCTTCAAATCGAACTCAACAAAAGGAGTTTTGACTGCAATGTATCCTATAACTCAACAAGTAAAAATATCAAATAACAAAAGAGTTTGGATTGGGTTTCGAATCCATGATCTTATTTACTCATCACTCGTTCATTGATGCAAAGATATTCAATTAACTGATCTCATCACTTGGTTTAAGATAAAGATTAGTTTATACCCTAAAGGTCACGAAGTCACGATATAAACACACTTAGCCAACGTCTGTGCAATTTTACAGATCTTGACCAGAAGGCAAGATCTCATCTCTTGATGAACAAAGTCACGAAGACACTTCAGTAACGATACTGCCCAATAGGAATTAAGAATAAACAGACCCAAGACAGCCAAGAGGTAGGTCACTCCGACTGCTCTTCAACACTTTTTACCTTCTTGGGCACGAAAGACACTCTCGAGTTAATTCCCAATTCCTGTTAATGACTTAATATCAATAACTAGATGGTGATCAATCATATGTTAATATCAATTACGTCTAGAATTAATCCTAAGTGTTTCGGGTGGACAAAATCAATTAACGAACTAACACGATTCGACCTCACGAGTTTAGAACGAGTAATTTACGATCACTTCATCTACATCCAACCCAAACGATAAATTTAGCTAGACATACTATTAAATAAGAACATGAAATAAATAAGGGAAAACATACTTAACATAAACTGGAAACATGTTGCTGCCCAAAAGCGTAAGTCAGCAACCAAGGTCTTGGCTTCAAGCCAACAACTAAACTACTGCAGAAAATATAAAACGAACGAAAAAGTAAATTGCCTGTAGGACTTGTTTCTTCCTCACTTCCTCTCAAACTAAGAATGCAGAACTAACTATGAACTTTAATAAAAACGACACACATTACATAATGGAGTTGGCCATATATATAGGCGAAGGGATTAGGATTGAGATAATTTCCTTGTTGGTGAAGGATTCTTCCCATGCAAATCACATCCGCCTTCTCTCTTATCCATGCAGCCACGATTCTCTTCCCTTGCTTGGTAGATATCTTCTTTGATTAGGTCCGGCTAGGATAAGAAAAGAAATATCTGATCCTTATCCTCTTCCTTGAAGGAAAAGAAATCTGCTACTGGATCGACTCACTTCTTGCCCTTGATATCTGCATCCTGGATTGCTTCCTGTGTTGATCAAGATCCTGGCTCCTCCGGGTACTCTATCTGTTGGCTTCAAAGATATGGGGAGGTACTTCCTGACTTGTAGAGCATGTAAAATGTTGTTGCCCAGCTACAAGCGTCCAACCCTATGCCCATTTGCATCGTATCGCCATTTCAGCATCTCAACAACAGATTTTCCACCGAATTTGCCCAGCATCCCACCTGTTTTTCTCTGCACACCATCTCTCTACTTTGTGTCCTCCCAGACACACTTTGACTCGATAAAGACTAAAAACACAAGAAAAAATGGACACAAATATGGGTTCATCACACCTACACACTTGAATTACACTTGTCCTTAAGTGTACGGTTGCAACTCTACCCAAGACTCAAACACAGAAAAGACAAAACAAAGAAAAACACAGTCTCAAAAGATCAACACAACAACATGTTAGTCCAAATAGAATATGTAAGCAGATATTGCCATCAAACTGGTCAAGATAGAGTTATCGGGCAACAAGGGTATCCTCACCAGCACTCAACTTTCAAGTGTATTTGGTTAAATGTGTACGCTCTTGACCAACATCAACAATGTTTTTCCATAGGCTTGCCTGCCTTCTACATCTCTACTTCTTTGAACAAAATCAAAATCACTTATCTTTAGGTCTTTATGGGTTGTAACGTGGCTTAAGGCAAAAGGTAGGAAATATATAGGAACTGGCTAAGTCAAGAACTCGATTCTTGAGCAACAGATTGCCCTCAATTCCTCCTCCTCATAATCACTACACCCTAGCACACTTATTATTTTATTTTATCTCTGGACTCTTTTATTATTATTATTATTATTATTATTATTATTATTATTATTATTATTATTATTATTATTATTATTATTATTATTATTATTATTATTATTATTATTATCTTTTTTTTAAAGGATATTGCCCAGCAAGTGCTACCCAACATTTCCCTTTCATCCCTCATTCTTCTAGACCTGAGTTCTTGACCGGGACGGCTTATAAGTTCAGGCTACTATAAGTGATTTGAAAGAATTATCATCAAGCTCAATGGGGCTAAACAAAGGGTAAATGTAAAGGTAGGAAATTTTGGCCATGGGCTAATCTGAACAAAAACGCCTAATTCATCTAAGTAATTCAACTAAGTCACACGAAGTTTTAATTAAGAAATGCAGGCAAGTTCTAGATCAACAAGTGTCAACTGGTCTTTATCACACAAGAAAGAATAATGCTTCATATGTATATAGCATTTAAAGCTAAAAAAAAACCTCACAGTTCATGCCCAATATCTCATTTCGTCCTACCTATCTACATTCGGCATCATCAACATCAACATACCTATTCTGACTTGTCATGCCACATGCTGATCAACGACTAAAACACACTTTAAAACATATAAAACAGACTAACGCCCCAACACCCACACATTTTGCCTTAGGCAAAATGGGTACAATGTTGAGCAGCTACAAACACAAAACAAAAACTGACTTCACAATTATTTACTGACTAAGCCAAGAAAGAAATTCTAAGGCCTTCACCACACAATTTGCTGGGCAAATTGTGGGTGAAGGCAGTTCAAGCAAGATATGATGAACGCAGTCCACAGGGTTAATACCTTTGATGTCGGCCAAGGTCCACCCTATTGTTTCCTTATATTTGCTCAGCACCTCACCAACTCGGACCTCCTCCATGCTTGACAGCTCGGATGATATGATCACGGGCAAAGTCTCATTCTTGCCGAGATATATGTATTTCAGGTGCTTGGGCAAAGGTTTCAGCTCCAACGTAGGAGCCTTTTGCAATGATGGCACCAATCTATCTTCCGGCTTCAATTTAGGGATGTTGAGTGATTCAAACCCCTAAGATTGCATGTTGCTCGGAATCCTGGCATAACTACATTCTTCCACATCTGCTGGTTCATCATTCTGGGCAAGATCCTCCTCTGTCTGCAACCCGACATCCTGCTCAAGAACTGTTTGTTGCCAGAATTCCTCTACCAACTCCTCAGTCTCATTATAGGGTAGTTCCTTGAGTTCCTCATCGAACTCGTCTTCATCTTCACGGAAGTTTTTAGGAGTGTTGTTGTCCTCTAACTCCTCATTCGTCCCATAGTCTTCATCGGTAGAGTCGAAACTATGTCCATGGACTGACTCCTCCCAGAAATCTTTATCACTTTCGTACTCATCGCCTTCATAAAACTCCAACAAGGCACCATCATCCTCAATATCCTCATTTTGGTCGAGATCCAGGTCAAGACCCTGTATTAAATTGAGTTCAGCTTGGCCTGCATCCTCGTTGTCTTCTAAGAAGCAACTCAAGCTATTCAATGTCTCCACTCGTCAACCAAATGCATTGAGGGTGTTGAGGTGTTCTAGGGCATCATTCTGATTTTGCCGATAAGCGTCAAACTCGACCACTTCTCCAGCCACTTGAACTGTCAACCTCCCAGTGTCACAATCAATTTTGGTGCAGGCCGTCCTCAAGAATGGTCTTCCGAGCAAGATCACTGGGTTTTTGATTGCTTTCTTTCCCATGTCAAGAACATAGAAGTCAGCTGGGAACAGAAGATTCCCCACCTTGACCAACACGTCCTCCAAAACTCCATCGGGGTAGGCTGTGGACAAGTCTGCCAATTGAATGGCAACACGGGTAGGAGATAAAGGTCCAACACTCATTTCGTCGAACATGGCTCTTGGCATTATATTTATCGAAACTCCTACATCAAACATCGCCTTGGGTATTGATGTAGTACCTATTGTGCATGGGATAGCGAACATGCCAGGATCCTTCTTCTTGAGTGGGATGTGAGCATTCATGAGTGCTGACACGTTCTCCACATGAAAACGGGCATTATCTGGGTACTTGGTCTTCTTCAAGCACATCTTTCGCAAAAATTTTGCACACTTTGGCATAGATTGTAATGCCATCAATAGTGGCAGGTTTATTTCCACTTTCTTGAACACCTCCATCATGTCCTCTAACTCCTTCTGATCACAATCGCGGGCAAAATGTCTTGGATACGGGATCTTTGCCTTAGCAGTGCGAGAAACAGTCCTCTTGGCCAAAGCCTCTGCTTCTTTTTCAGCCTTCAGAGAATCCAACAACACGTCATCTTTATCAAACCCCAGCTTTGATCTCTTCATTTCACGTAGTCAAACAAGGCTTCATCCTCCTCATTATCGAAGACGGGGTTCTTATTGGCCTTTATCCCTTCTTCACGCTTTGCCTTCAACTCTACATAGAGGTCATTGATATCTCCTGAGCTCATCTTTGTTTCTTCTACTCGAGCAGGTCCCTTGAGTTGGATCTTGGGCAGCACCTCTGACAAATCCTTACCATTTCGTAAAGTCATAGCATTGACTTGCTCCTTGTTGACCTCCACTTGGACAGGAAGCCTTTCGCTCTTGTCATCTACAAGCTTTGACAGAGTTTGGTTTATGTGAGTTAATTGGGCTTGAAGGTTGTTCGATTGACCTCGACTTTCCAATTGAAAGTTCTCAAAGTCCCTCCTAAGCCTCTGGTTCTCATTGGTAAACCTATCGATGGTCTCCTTCATGAACTCCGTCTTTGCTGGTTCTCGATGGGGAGGAACATAGTTATGTTGCTGTTGAGGCGGCTGTGGATGTGGAGGCACATATTGCTGTTGAACAGGCTCCTGTGGTTGTTGGAGAGCAGGAGGCATTTGATAATGGTTGTTGCCATATCTCAGGTTCTCGTGCTGATTCTGCCTATAGCTGTAGTTGTTGCCATAGTTGCTGTTATTGCCATACTGGAACCTTTGTTGCCCACCACCTTGCTGGTTCTGACCTATTGCCTTCACTTTCTCTCCTTCTTCCACAAACCAATTGGGACATTCCGAGGTGATATGGCATGTTGCCTGACACACCTCGCATTTCTTCACAGCTCTGTGAACTTTCTTGCCATCGACCTTCTTTTTCAAGTCCTCCATTTGACCACTCATCTTGGTCATGAAGTTTTTTATGGTGCTGACCAAGTTATCGGAATTCCCCTTGTTGCCTTCATACCCCTCTCTTGGGATATCATCTTCATCTCGCGATTGATCGGCCATAGCAGCTATTTTCTTGAACACTTCCGCTGGAGATTGATCGACTATGGCTCCTCCGCAAGTTGCAATTATCCATTTCCTCTCAGATGCCCTTAATCCTTTTAAGAAATGCTCGATCAAATCAATATCCTCGATTTGATGTTGAGGACATCTTGCGATCAACTTCTTGAACCTCTCATAATATTCATACAACGATTCACTTCCACCCATTTTGATCGAGGAAATGGTATTCCTTCCACTTTATATCTGGCCAACGGGTATGTACTTGTCAAGGAAAGCCTGCTGCAACTTCTTCCAGGTGTTGATGGTTCCATCTGGAAAGGTGTAAAGCCACTCACGTGCTCCGTCAAGAAGTGAGAACGGGAACGTGAGTAACCTTACGTAGTCTAGAAATGTATCTTGGGCAGCATCTCATTCTCTGGCAGCATCTTGGGTAGGAGGGATATTGTTCGTTACAGTGCTGATCGCCATCTCAAAGTCTTGAAGATGGGTTTGAGGGTCTTCTACGGGATGATCACTGAACTTGGGCAGTATCTCAATCTGCGAATGTTTGAGCTCCCAGTTGCCATTGATGGTGGGCAGCTGGATACTTGAAGGTCTGATCCCCTTGTCGTCGGGGAACATAATCTGACGGATGGTTTTCTCTTGCTATCCTGCCATGGTTATTGATGTCTCTAGTTCTGAACTGGAAGTTAACTTCTCACTGTCTGTACTCGCTGTTGAGCAAGAATCGTTTTCTTGCTCAATATCCTTATCTTCTGTCAAGCTCGGCAACTCTGAAGGTTCGTTGACGCCTTCCTCCAGATCTTTCTTCTTCTTACATTGTTCTGCTCGATTTCTCCTTGCTATCATCTTCGGGAAAGTTCCTGGATCTTGTGGATCTCTGTCACTCCGTAGATGTAGCTTGGGCATAAACCGTGCTCAACTCAAGCTAGAAGAGCAAACTAGCTTAAAATCAGTCCCCGGCAACGGCGCCAATTTGACGAAGTGCTGTCGTTACACTCTTCGCACAAATGAATTTATAAAACACCTCTTGCCCAATAAGGTAGTAGTTAATGACAAGTGGGGTCGATCCCAGGGGACTTGACGTAGATCTGCTCTTCAAATCGAACTCAAGAAAAGGGGTTTTGACTGCAATGTATCCTGTAACTCAACAAGTAAAAATATCAAATAACAAAAGAGTTTGGATTGGGTTTTGAATCCATGATCTTAATTACTCATCACTCGTTCATTGGTGTAAAGATATTCAATTAACTGATCTCATCACTTGGTTTAAGACAAAGATTAGTTTATACCCTAAAGGTCACAAAGTCACGATATAAACACACTTAGCCTACGTCTATCCAATTTTACCGATCTTGACCAGAAGGCAAGATCTCCTCTCTTTATCAACAAAGTCAAGAAGACACTTCAGTAACGATGCTGCCCAATAGGCATTAAGAATAAACAGACCCAAGACAGCCATGAAGGGTTGTATACTGAAGCAAGTCTTTTATGCTTGTATACATTTGATACCTTGTATCCACTGTTATTCTTCTATCTGAAATATTGTTATTACATGATCATATTATAGTCCAATTATCTCATACCTAGATTATATGGTGTGTGGTTTATCACAGAAGATCTTATAATCGGTAAAGTTGAGATAGAAGTCGTGTTCACAGTTAAGACAACTTTGGACGAGTTGTCAGTTTAGACTGTAGTATAAATGGAAAATAGTTTGTCTTGGCTATTTATTTATGCTAGTACATTTATGTATTGAATGGATCACAGTGAGGTGTATTCTTATATTCTGACTGATTAAGAATCAAGATCTCGGAGACTTAAATGATCTTAACCTTAATTGAATTAATCGATGTGAATGATTGATTGTCTATTGCTTTGATTTATCATGAGTGAGAGCTCTGTCTGCAGCTCAATATACTCGATATCTTGGGTGATAGCGATTGTTGTTTGGCACGCGATTGAATTGCAATAAGGATCCGTGTCTTGCTAATAACAGGCTGATAATATCCTCTAGAGGAACTTAATAAGTTTATCGTATTAAACCCTGCAGGTGGAATTAGTTCCGATACGATAATAAGTTTAAGTGGTAGCACTCGAGATGTCGTTTATTATTAAATGACTGATTAATTAATTAATGGACCGTCAGAGGAATTAATTAATTAATGGATATTGAATATCTTAAACGCGGAGATTAATTAAGTCAAATGCTAGCCCCGACTCACCTAACGAATATAGTGGTAATTCAGTTTTAATTTTCTAGTGGAATAAATTAATACTTGTGTCTCGATTTATATTCTTGGGCTGAATATGGAAATCGAGCACTGGGAGACCAATACTTTATTCGAGCTAGTAGATCCCCGTTTCGCCCAATTAAGGCCTAGCTCTCTATAGGGCCAGCCGTCTATTATTGATCCATTTAAACTTTTGGGCTTTGTTTGATGGATCTAGTTAGTGGGCTTATTATTTAGGTATTTAATTACCTAGTATAAATAATAAGGAGTCCACTAATTCTCCTCACTTGTCACTTACGTAAAAACAAAAGAGACAGAAATCTGGAGAGGAGAGAGTGGCGGTTGTCTCCCATAGGAAGAGAGAACTCGAAGCTTGTAGCCACCCTACATCGAGTACTGCTGTGGGAAACAAACGGAATATCAACTCTGGAGTCATTAACTTCTCAGTTCGCAGGTAAACGTTTCTAAACATCCTATGGACGTCGATTATTTCATAAGAGCATGTTTAGGGCTTTGATTTTGTATGTACTTGTTAGACATCCGGAATGGATTGTGGGCATACGAGCCGTATTTCGATATATGGTTCCTACAAGCCAAGAGGTAGGTTACTACCGACTGCTCTCCAACACTTTTTACCTTCTTGGGCACGAAAGACACTCTCTAGTTAATTCCTAATTCCTGTTAATGACTTAATAACAATATCTAGATGGTGATCAATCATATATGTCAATATCAATTAAGTCTATAATTAATCCTAAGTGTTTCGGGAACAAAATCAATTAACAAACTAACACGATTCGACCTTACGAGTTTAGAATGAGTAATTTACGATCACTTCATCTACATCCAACCCAAACAATAAATTTAGCTAGACATAATATTAAATAAGAACATGAAATAAATAAGAAAAAACATACTTAACATAAACTGGAAACAGGTTGCTGCCCAATAGCGTAAGTCAGCAACCAAGGTCTTGGCTTCAAGCCAACAACTAAACTACTGCAGAAAATATAAAATGAACGAAAAAGTAAATTGCCCGTAGGACTTGTTTCTTCCTCACTTCCTCTCAAACTAAGAATGCAGAACTAACTATGAACTTAAATAAAAACGGCACACATTACATAATGGAGTCGGCCATATATATAGGCGAAGGGATTAGGGTTGAGATAGTTTCCTTGTTGGTGAAGGATTCTTCTCATGCATATCACATCTGCCTTCTCTCTTATCCATGCAGCCACGATTCTCTTCCCTTGCTTGGTAGATATCTTCTTTGATTAGGTCCGGCTAGGATAATGAAAGAAATATCCGATCCTTATCTTCTTCCTTGAAGGAAAAGAAATCTGCTACTTGCTCGACTCACTTCTTGCCTTTGATATCTGCATCCTGGATTGCTTCATGTGTTGACCAAGATCATGGCTCCTCTGGGTACTCTATCTGTTGGCTTCAAAGATATGGGGAGGTACTTCCTGACTTGTAGAGCATGTAAAACATTGTTGCCCAGCTACAAGCCTCCAACCCTATGCCCATTTGCATCGTATCGCCATTTCAACATCTCAACAACAGATTTTACACCAAATTTGCCCAACATCCCACCTGTTCTTCCCTGCACACCATCTCTCGACTTTGTGTCCTCCTAGACACACTTTGACTCGATAAAGACTAAAAACACAAGAAAAATACAAGAAAAGATGAACATAAATATGGGTTCATCATTATTATATCATACTCATTTTCCCGAAAGTTGATAGGACATGGCAAGACGGTGCAAGCGGTTTAAATTTGTCTCTCTCGAAAGACACTATCTTCTCTATCTAGAGTCCGCTGTTTAACGTGTTAGCTCTATTCTACCACAACTATCATCTTCTTCGATCCTTACTACACAATTTCTCACAGTAAAACCATTGAACAAATCATAGCTTCTAGTAGTACGCATTATTCTTAGCACATTGAGGTAAGACATTCCGCTGTGGTTTCTCCAAACCCTAGGTGGCGACGATACCATTCTTTGGCTCGTCTTGTAAAATCCTTGTCGTAACATCACTTCACAAGTTCTCTCTATCACATCCTTATAAGTTTTGGAAGGTTTTGTAGGCAAAAAACACGAACCCTTGTTCATGTCGTCGCCCATCATCTCCCTCCATTTCTGTCACTGTGAGACTCCTCCGCCTAGGTGTAGGTTGTCACGACTATAATCTTCCATATTAGAGGCAGAGAACACATATTAATGTGTGGCGTCCTTTCGATAAATTTATTTATTAATTTTTCAGATTATCTTTTATTTTATGTGAAATCATTACTGTTTCATTTTCCTGGTACGAGCATTGTAGTTTGAAATATACCTTCCACCTTATCTGATTCGTATTCCTCCCTTGGCTAAGGTTGGTAAAAAGAAAAAAAGAATTGAATTAATAAGAAAAACATTTGATATTTGAGTGTTCTTCAAAATATCAATCTTTGGTGATGTTGGAGCAACATATTGGATTATAAAACTCATTGGTGGTGTACGTTCATTCGCCCTAAGAAAATGCCAAATATTTTCAAAATGCCAATTATTACTTATGATTAAGATTGTTCTTATAAAGATTGTTCATGTATGATTATCTTGGCTTGGGAATTGGGATTTAATTTAATGTTCTATATTCTATAAGTGAATATGAAGAAATAAATTAATTCAAATCTGTTTAATAATTTTTTTTTATAAATGTCTCTTATTAGATGTCTCTCTATCGTCAACTAGGTGTAAGAAAGCTTATTCAACAAATACTATTATTGAAATTTAAGCTACATATTCATCAACAAACAACTATGTTTATGCTAAAAACAAATGCTTAAATTTTCGGTCGGTATACATTTCATGGATAGATAGGTATTGTTATTTCTACGACTCAGAAAACATAATTCTTTTCATTTAGGAGGAGACTACGGTTAAACATGACAAAGATCATATTATTGTATTTGGTTGATATGTTTCGTCCCTTGATCTTGAGGACAACATGATTTTTAATTGAGTAAGATAATATATTTTGATAGGGATTGAGTAATTTTTTGAACAACAGAGATTGGATTAATAGAAGGACACCAACCTCACATATTTTAAGAGCAAAGTAAAAAATATCGATCGAGATGACCAAGCTATTGTAGTTGCATTCATCTTCAATAGTTGCATGTTCAACTGTTGTATTGCGTGTGTGTGTATGTGTGAGGAGAGAGAGAGAGAGTCTCGTTCCCTCAAAGATGGAAATAAGCCAAACTTTAATTTGAGAAAATTATAAGTACATAACATGTAAAATGTGTAAACTTTTTGTTTTGATATTGCTTGGTTAAAAAAAAAATGAAAAGGTGATGGAAATAAGGTCAAGGGATTAGTTTGATGAAGAGGGGGTATACGTATATGACATAATTTTATAATAACGAGCAATATTTTAAAAATCGGACCTGAGATCGACCCGGCGAGGCCTTCGGGTCATAGTTCAAGTTGTTCAACCGTTGTTGAAATTTAATCGAACTGTTTAAAATAATTATAATAATTAAATATATAATATATATAAATATTCAAGAATTGACTATAATAATAATAATAATAATAATAATAATAATAATAATAATAATAAGGCAAAATTGCATGTAAATTACTGACTTTATACCGAATTCGCATTTTAAGAATGACTTTTTAAAATTAGTCCTAAATTACTGGACTATTAATTGTATCTCGATTGAGTAACTCCGGCGGGTTTCACCCAATTTCTTTGCTGACATGTAGCTCGGAATGCTGACATGGCAAGTCGTTCGAGTATATCGAACGACGTCGCTTTGGAGGCGGCAAAACGTCGTCGTTTTATAATTAAAACACTTATATACACAAATGCCCTAAAGATTTCCCCTCTTTTCATCGAATTCCAGAGAATGCAGATTTCCCTCTTTTCCCTCTCCCTTTTGCCGTCATTGCCTCTTCATCCCAGATTTCGCGTTTAGGGCTCCAATTAGTTGTTGATGGCTTCTTCCTCTTCGCACACAAGGTCAAGCAATATGTTGAATTCCGAGCATGAGAGGATTTGCAAATGTGGAAACCGTGCAATAATGAGGCCTTCGAATTCAGTGGAAAACCCGGAGAGGCAATATTTTGTTTGTCGAAGCAGAGGACAGGTGAGTACAATATTGCTGCAAATGTTTGATTTTGAATAAATTTAGGATTCATTTTGATTTTGAATAAATTATGGATTTCATGTCTTGAAACCATTTTGATTAAATTCAGTGTTCATGTAGTGGGGGGGGGGGTTGTACGTACTGGGATTGGCTTGACCCGGAGCTAACTCCATACTACAAACAATATTTCAAAAAGATTAAGCTTGAGAGGGATCTTGCTCTAGAGAAACTGATGGAAGGAGCAGTTAAAGAGAAGAGAAATGAGCACATTTCTGGCGAAGAATTGAATGAAGAATTGAATGCAGAACGTGAAGCTGGTGTAGATGTTCAAGAGTTTAAGAAAATGGCCAAGAAGATGAAGAATATGGAACATATGATGAGATGGTTCTTGGTTGCATTTGCTGTTGTTATTTTGCTCCTTTTTAAGATGTTGTTTTAGGGTGGAAACTGACTTTGGTTGTGGATGTTGTTGTAGTCATTTTGAAGATGTATTTTGGGTGGAAAGTCATGTGTGAATTGATGTTGTAATTTGATGTTGTTTTAGGGTGGAAACTGATGTAGAATTTGATGTTTTTTGAATGATTTGAAGATGTAATTTGTTCGAAATCTAGTGTCTTATTTTGTGTATCTTTTCATTACATTGAAGTGTCTACATCTTATTTCTTTACAGCAGTATATCGAATCAAAGTTATGAACAACATGAGCCTTTGCATTGATCAAGTAAACAGGATACTTAATATATTAAGTCAGGCAAAATGAGCCTTTGCATTGATCAAGTAAACAGGATACAAAGATGAAACAAGGCTAATTAATGAACAACTGCACAAAATGAGCCTTTGCATTGATCAAGACATCCACAAAATGAGCCTTAAGCATACAATTGATGGTCGGAGCTAGTGTATTTCAAGCAAAATATATTAAGTCACAAAACAAGTGTACTTAATTAACAAAATATACAAGTTCAACTTGTGCAAAAAAACAGTTTTTCATGCCTAATGCCAACACCCTGTCCTATGCATTCCTTGTTGCTGGAGTTGTGCTCTCTTGTGTTGAAGGGCCAACTTTGACTTTTGAAGAAGGGTGTCTGGTAAGTGTAGAAGCTGAGGGGGATGGCTCTTGATTTGCCACTCTTCTTCTCTTTGGCATCTACAACATAAGCAAACTTGCATCAAAATCAGAAACAAGATACAAAGTCAGAAAGTAAATGAAGTTATGAAAAAATTTAAAAGATGAAAGTAAATGCAGGCACCCCTAAACTCTTTCTGCTTTGTGGCCTTGGTGGTTGATCTGGATATTTTTGGGTCGACCTCTCTTGCCCTGATTCATGAAAGATGCACTAGTTCAGTGATACATCAAAACTTACATCTAACAATTTGAAGAAGAAATAGGTACCTTTGCTGGAAGTGGAACCTTTGCATTTTTGCATGTAGTGGAATTGTGGCCTTGTTGGAAGCAGTTTTGGCATGTAATTCTAAGCCCAAACCTCTACAGCTCTTTTTGAAGCCATTTCTGAGTGCACTGTATCCTATGTATAGCCCCCTGAAAACTGAATCTTCACCTAACAACAACTGGTACTTTCCATCTGGATCAACCCTCATCAGTTCAGCAACATAGTTCCTAAGCATCCCATAATGCTCTTCAACTGAGCCTCTAATCTCTTCCTGAGCAAGGGATCTTGCTCTGTACATTCTGTCCCTTGGAACTACAACCCTAAACCTCTTCCTAATATCCTCTGCTAGCAGTGGAATAGGCATGTTAGGTTGAATTCTGAACACATTCATGTATTGTTTAGCTATCCAGTTGGAGCTAACAAGCTTGTTACTTTGCTTTCTTTTACATATGTGCTTAGGAACATATGTTTTGATGCAAAATTTGTCTTCACCCTTCACAATAGAACCATAAACCCTCCAGCTACAAGGTGGTCTGCATGTAGCCTGGCATTTAGTCTTACCCACAGCTTCAAACTTGATGTGCCATCCATTAGCTATTGCATTTTCTCTTAGCACTTCTCTTAACTGGAATCCATCATCAAATCTCATTCCAAGCTTTAGCTTCAAAGTTTTAAGATCACCCCTTGGATCATAAACATACCTAAACTTCATATTTCTGGGTCCTTCATTCTCCTCATCAGTTGAGTCAGAGCAAACATCACCATCAGAAGATTGGTAATCAGGTTCTTTTGTGGCCTCAGGAACTTGGCCTTGCTTCAAGCCTAATCCCTGACCTCTCTTTTCAGCTAATTCCACCAAGTCAAAGAGATTCTCTCCCTTCCTCACCTTCTGCCGAGCAGCTACATACTCTTCATCTTCAGAAGCTAATTCATCATCCCCTAGGCCATCATTAGATGACTCACCATCACCATCAAAAGGTCTATAATCTGAATCCTCACTAAATTCATCACTAAACTCACCCTCATTGAAATCAGGTTCACCCTCAATCACCTCAACCTTCTTTTCACCATCTGGAGTTGGTTTCTTATTCACATTTGTACCCTCCAAATCAATGTCACCCCAATCTATATCTAAGTCATCATCTAAACCCTCACCCTTACTCTTTGCTGCACCTGAACCCTCACCCTCACCCTCACCCTTACTCTTTGAACCACCTGAACCCTCACCCTCACCCTTACTCTTTGAAGCACCACCTTCATTAACAGTCTGAAGTCTCCCACCCACAAGATATAAATGAAGAACCCTACGTCCACCAACAAGATGAGATAACATCGCCATGACATCTTTATCATCTTTGATTATCCTAAACGATTGAGTCCCAGGGAAACGATACCACAATTTTTTCCAAGTACAATACCCTAGTTTTTCAACTAACTCTACTGCATCAAAATATCCAAAGCAGTCTGCATCAAGATCAAGAAAACCCTCGCATTCGCCCCCTACATATACATCCACATTGTCTAACGTGACAAATTCACCACCATGATGAACATAAGCAGCAAAATCACTGAAACATAAAAAAAAACCCATCAAACCCTACGAAAACTCATGAATAAGCACGAAATTCCAAAATTGCAAATGCAAGCCCTAACTGTAACTTTCAAAATACCGAAATCTATGTAAAAAATTGTGAAATTGCATCAATTATTGCATCAATTTGACATAAACAAAAGAGATTGGGGACCTACCTGTCTGCCATTACTCCTGCAACTTTTGGGACCACACCTCTTCAGCCTCGAACAACCTTCTAAACACGCGATGACAAAAATCAAGCATAAACTATTCTAATCAACAACTTCGAGTGATATTTTTGTGTGCAAATTGCATTTTTGTCAGAATAATGAAGAGGGGTTAAGGATTCGAAGGGTGTGGGTGTGGGGTTTTTGTGAGAGTGTAGTGGATATTGGCTGCTTTAGACGAATTAGGGCTTTCTAATTCCCAAAGGTAGAACGACGACGTTTTGTTGTGAGCCTTGATACCACGTCGTTTTGGAGGGATGAAGAAACGACGTCGTTTCATCTACTACATATAACGACGTCGTTTTACGACCACATCAGCATTAATTAATACAGATCAACAATTAATGCTACATGTCAGCATTTAATGCTACATGTCAGCAAAGAAATTGGGTGAAACCCACCGGAGTTACTCAATCGAGATACAATTAATAGTCCAATAATTTAGGACTAATTTTAAAAAGTCATTCTTAAAATGCGAATTCGGTATAAAGTCAGTAATTTACATGCAATTTTGCCTAATAATAATAATAATAATAATAATAATAATAATAATAATAATAATAATAATAATAATAATAATAATAATAATAATAATAATAATAATAAGCACAATAATAATAATAATAATAAGCACAATAATAATAATAATAATAATAATAATAATAAGCACAATAATAATAATAATAATAACAATAATAATAATAATAATAATAATAATAATAATTGAAAATCGAACATAAGTGTTGTGTAGAGGAGATGGTTGAAGTCTTGGCGTAGGTTAATTACATTCTATTACTATAAAGCTACTACGAAAATTAGAATATAAATGATATGTTACAAGATGAGTTGCAATAATTTTTAAGGCATGTAAATTAGGAAGAACAGTATTAATTGTAAAAATGGTGTTTTGCATAGTAAATAAATTGATATAAAATATTTTTAAAGTGCATAAAGTGATATAAAGTATTTTTGATGTAATATAAAATAATTTTAAAGTGAATAATAAAGTGATTTTCTAATAATTATTTCCATGAAATGATATGTTACAAGATGAGTTGGACAACCAAAAAAGAATATGTTATTTTTAGGATGAACAAGACGGAATGAGTAACATATAATAAAAGATAATAAGCAAATTAAATTTTATAAACAAAATGTTTTTTATATAGATAAAGAGAATTTGTAAATAAGTACTCTAAATATATTTATAATTTCAAATAAGAATAAAATTTGAATTTGATAATACTCACCTCCGATTTTACACTCGACCAACTGTAGTCAACCTAAACTCATCATGTAAAAGTGTCAATTTTTACTTACTTTAATACTCTTTTCCTATCAGTATTGATGACCTGTTTTTACTTTTTGAATGTCCCGCTATTGATGATTTTTTTTTCTTAACTAAATTAGAATTTAATTAAATTTTTTAATCATCCAACACTTAATCCTACACTATTTACTCTCTCTCTCTCCTCCTACTACATTTTACCTAAAACCACTTTATTGTTGGACCTACCTATAAATCTTTTTATGGACCTATAAAACACTTTAGACTATCCACGGTAGGGTGCCTCTATGGGGTGTGATAGAGTAGAGACAGTGAGCTGCAGTGTGACTATCTTTATGGGGTGTCTCTATCTAATTTATGAAAATGTATTTTGCATTAATTTTAATTAGAAAATTTAATAATTTTATTAATTTGAATAAAATAAAAATAATACATTACTACAAATAAATAAAAAAATAATATATTGTTAGGAAAAAAAAAACTAAGTCCATCCTCGACGTTGCTTGACCTCGGCAACCATCATCATGTGCAGTTGGTACTGCTCCGACGTCATGTGTGACGTATCGGTGGAGATGATCTTCAGGTCAATGGCACCTTGCTTCGCCCGAGCACGCACCATCATTGCCTTGGCTAGGTCTTGCTTTGCCTCGATCATGCTGCTTAGTCGTGCATTTTTTTTCCCTTTTCTTTGGCCGCCCTAGCCTCCTTCTTCGCCGCGTCTTGTCCCTATGAACGGCGGAAGGGAGGCTGTCTTTCCCTTCGGTCGCCTCGCTTGAGCCGTGTAGGCGCCGTTTTCGATGAGGTGTAGGCGCCTTCCTCTATATTCTTCGTCCGCTTCATAGAGTGAATGTTGGGAAATTCTTGGTGGAGAAATTTGGGATAGTTCTGCAAGATTTTCCAACTACCAAAATGCTTGAAACATTGGTTACCTTGATGGGCCACGTATATCTGCTGGGCAACCTCGATCACCATGTCGTTGGAGGCGCCGCTGGGCCTTTTCTTCATCGCCTTGCTATAAGCGATCATCCATTCCTTCACCCAGCCAGAGACGCCCTCAAAAAAGCTCTTCTCTGTCTTCAAGTTGAGGTCGTCGTTGAACATGGTGTTGAACCTCGCCGCCACTTTTCCCCAATATTTCTCGGACTGGTGGAGGAGAATGCTTCACTGAAGATAAAGCTGGATGAATTCTCCTCCTCCACCAGCCAAGACATTTCTGAACTGAAGACAACTGTTCTGGGGATTAAGTCTGAGCTGAACGTCTTTCAATCCTTGTCTGATTCCAACCTCGCTAAATCCCAACAGACACAGGATGAAGAATGGGAGTCCAGGTTCGAGTCAAGATGGGCTGAGTTCGTTGCTTTCCAGACCGAGGTATCTGAAACTTTCGCTGGAATGAGGAAAGCTGAACAAGAGCGCCATGACTCCGAACTGGCGAAGAAGGTCGGGATAGAGTGAGCGGTCGATGAACTCTTCAACTGCATTCAACAAGCCGAACAGCAGCTCACCTCACTGGATGGATCAGTAGCAAGCCTTGTTGCTGATGCCAAAAAGGGGGAAGATAAAGAGGATAAAGAGGCGGATGTTGAGATGCAGAAAGAAGAAGAGACCCAAGCCGAGGAAGCGATGCCAGCTGCAGCAAAATCTCAGCTGAGGAAGAAGACGAAGAAGTCCGCTCCCAAGTCAACCGAAGTCGGTGGAGCTGAAATGGAAAAAGACTTGGAGCAGGCGGAGAAGTTTGGAGTTTCTTACAACTCCATAGCCGAGATCGCAGTCGAGCTTTATTCGGAACTCGACGGTATCACAACCGAAGAGTGTATTGCAGCTGCCAAGGCTATGGATGTTGCAGAAAAAGATTATATGAATCCGGGCTGGATCAGGAAATTCGCTGCCAGCTAAGCTCGAAGGGTCAACCAGTTTGAGGAGGAGCTGGACAAGATAACCAAGAACTTGGACCGAAACATTGCCTCCCGCAGCCGTCGCCGAATCGATAAACATCAAGTCAAGGCTGAAGCTCGGCTGAGACAACAGAGGTTGCCAGGGAAGGTGAAGGTCCAAAGTCTGTTCAGGCATGTAGATAAGTGGATGCCAACCGAGTGGAACGAGGAATGAGAGCTTTTCAAGCAGGAGTTCGTAAATGACTTCTACTACAGGAAGGTTTACGCAACCGACGATCCGAGGAAAGCGTTCAAGGAAGCGTTGACCGAGCTGCACACTGGGGACCCGGGCATGTTCAGCCAGTTCAGGCGTGCTATGATTGAAGCAAAACTGGACTTGAACATAGTTCCGGTCCCTAAGAGGGTCACTTATCAGCCTCCTTTCCTCCCAGACTCTCGCACCCCCAACAGAACAAAGATTGCAGCTGAGGCAAGGTAAGTCTGCAAAGAGCACGGGGTAGACATTTCAAAGGAGTCAGCTGAAAAGCGAGAAATTTTTGTTAGAATATTTAGCAAGTATGGGCTTCAATATTAGCTCAGTTAGTTTTTGAGCAACTGATGTAAATTTTGTCTTTTGTACTTATCTTTGTAATCATCAGTTGTAATAAAAACTATTTAGTTATAACGCACAATCTCTCATTGTCCAAGCTCTGAATCGCAAAGTTATTTCAATATCATGTTATAATTGTGCTAACCCTTTGATGTTTTAATCTTATAGACTGTCTAGAATTTCAGCTGAGATTTTGGATAGGTCAGTAGGATTTAGATCAGTTTGCCTTGTAAGATTTTTTATAAGGGTTTTGGCATCATCAAAAAGAGGGAAATTGTTGGGAAATTTATTAAAGTTTTGATTGATTCCAAAACCAACTGACCCCAACCGAGTAGATGTTGCCAGATCCTAATGTTAGTAGTTAGGCTCGCTGTTTGAGCATTGTTAAGAGTTTATCTTTACAGGAATCCAGCTGAAGACGGCAACAAGGCTTCACTCGGATAGAACATCAGTTGTGAGGAAGACAACTGAGCGTTCATCAGATGAGCATTCAAGGGGGAAGATGCAAAAGTCGACTAAGTATTCAAAGGAAGAAGTTGTAAGAGAACATCAGATGGAAGAAAGTCATCTGAGCGTTCGAACCCAACTGTTCAGATACAACAAAGACAACTGAGCGTTCAGATTCAGAACATCAGTTGTAGGACTCGAACCAAGAAGATCAACAGCATGAAGTTCAAGTCAGCTGAGAGTTCAACTATTAGCATTCAGATAGAACATCAGCTGAAGAACAAGTCAGATGAAGATCGAAAATCTCAACCGACCACACCTTGTTGAAAGTCTGATGTTGAGATTTGAATTTCAAATAAGGAAGTCACGTGAAGGTTTGACTCTCTGTCATTACCTCATTTGGCCCAACACAAGGCTGTTTCAGATGGAAAGCAGAAGCATGCAGTTGCCAAATCCGGAAAGTCTGCAGAGATGAGAGACAAGCCATCGCTTTCAAAGAATAGAGATCAACAGCTCCTCCAACAGCTAGTTGATTCTCTCCGCCTATAAATAGAGGCCTTCATTCATTCACCAAGACTACGGAAAATACGAGACAGACAAGTGAGAAGAGATATTCAAGCGAAAGAACAACTTCATTCTGCACTCAAGCAAAACCTCTAAGAACATCATTAGTTGAGAGTTCTAGAGAGTTAGATTCTGTCTTTGTAGTTTTTGATCCAACCTTGAGAACATCACTTGTTGAGAGTTCGTAGAGTGTTAGATCTTAGCTCACTTCTTGTTCGAGCTATTTAGTTGGAACCCCACCCTTTCTTTCACCTGAAAAGGTTCTAGGACCCTACTCTTCCCGTAACTGAGTAGATAGGTTGATTAGTACCCGTAAACTAATCTGTAAGGTTGATAAGTACCCGTAAACTTATCTCAACGGTTGCAAAGCCCGCGTAAGCTTTGTGGTTTGTCCAGAAGAACTTGGACTGAGTTGTGTGGACTCACAACTCCCCGTGGACGTAGGAGTTCTCTCAAAACCACGTTAATTCTTGTGTGTTGTGTTCATTTTTCAGTTACTTATTGCATATTCAACTGACTAACTAACCTGCATACAAATTGCATTCTTCCATCTAAACTGTCTTGGTTATTGACCAACCTTGCACTTTAGCGTGAGTTGATTTTATACGAGTTAATTTCCACCACATTCCGTACAGCACTTCACTTCCAACTGAGTGCTTCTTACTCGGTTGTGATTCCAACTGAGTTGCTTTACTCGGTTGTGTTATCTTTTAGGGGGTTGTTTTAAATAGTTTTATCTGGTGTATTCCCCCTCCTTATACACCAGAACTCGTATCGGGACCATCACCTACTGTGGGGGGAATATTGCAAACAAAGCCCTAAGTGAAGCTTTCAAGTGTTTAGGAGATATGGCAGAAGACTCTCGCGATGATGGGGAAGAAACATTCAAGTAGCCTACCACGGAGCCCACAACAGTAAAGGCCAAGATCGATGAGCTATGCTCTGCTGTAAAGATGTTGGTCAACAACTTGGGCTCACAACAGAAGGTGGTCAGGCCTTGCGGATTTTGCCAGGCCACAGACCACGAGACAGATGCTTGTCTCACACTCTTTGTAGAGGATGTCAATGCACTTATGCAAGCGGGAAATAACAACAATCAACAGAGGAGGTTCGAGCCAAACAATCAGTACTATAATCCTGCTTGGAAAAACCATGAGAATCTGAGATGGGGACCCAACCCCGGGTACCAAGGAAACCAGCAAAGGCATCAACAACAGTACCAACATTCTCCAAACCAGAACAGAGGACCTTCCTTGACCGATGTTGTAAACACATTGGGGGCTAATTTCACAAAGGAACAAGAGGAGAATGCCAAATTCAAATAAGAAATGAAGAACACCCTCCAGAACCTTCAAAATCAAGTGGGTCAAATGTTGAATGCCATGGCAAGGATGGAGAAGAGACAAGGTGAACTTCCCCTTCAAGTAGAGAAACCTTAGAAAGCTCAACTTAACGCTATTGCTTTGCAAAGTGGGAAGTCACTTCCCAAGAAGGTGTTCATGCTAGAAATAGAGCCCATAATGGAAGTTGACGAGGGTACGACAACTAAAGGCAAAAAAGGAAAAGGACCAGTCAAAGAAAATATGGTGGAAAAGGAAGTTGAGGTCGAAAAGCCATATGTCAGGCCACCAACACCTATCATACATGCCCCTTTCTCACATCGATTGGCTAAAGGAAGGAAAGAGGAGGAATCGATGAAAATGTTCAACATATTCAAGAAGGTGGAAATTAACCTACCCCTCCTCACTGCACTTAAGACCATGCCTCGTTGTGCCAAGTTCCTGAAGGATTTATGCATGAAGAAAGTGAGGATTCAAGATGATGCAAGGATCATGGCTGGGAAGAATGTGTCCGTAATAATTCAAAGAAAAATGCCACAGAAATGTGGAGATCCAGGGATGTTCGCGATCCCTTGCGTAATTGGTAACACAAGGATAGATAAGGCGATGTAGGATCTGTGTGCTTCTATCAATGCCATGCCCTTGTCGATGTGCAACGAGATGAATATAAGGATGATGAAGGCCACAAGGATAGTGATTCAGTTAGCTGACAGATCAGTGGTGTACCCGGAGGGCATTATGGAAGATGTATTGATCAGAGTAGGGGATCTTATCTTCCCTGCTGATTTTTATGTCTTGGATATGGGGAATAATAAGATCAAATCTGGGGGACTATTGCTAGGAAGACCCTTTATGAGGACATTAAGGACCAACATCGACTGCTATTCGGGGAAGTTGTGAGATTGATGGCGAGAAGGTGCAGTTTGATGTCTACAAGGGCACAAAGGATGACGTCGGGACTGAAGATGTGGACGCGGTGGACTATGTAGAGCACACAGTGGTGCATTACGAGTTCCACATTGGCACTGATGAGTGTGCAGACCAGCTACATGATTAATCAGGAGGGCTTATTCCAACGGTGGAAGAGCTTTTGAAGCCGGAGATCACGAGATTGACAGAATTGGGCATCATAAACCTACTCCAGAAGGGGAATGACTCAGAACAGTGCTCATGGTGCCCACCACTTCTGATGACCAGGCCATGAAGGATGAAAAAGATCTGTTGGTTCAAAAGACTCTCAGAATGGATGGCGAGTATGCATGGACTATAAGAGAGAAAGAGAGAAGACTAGCAAGCCACGCATCTCAATGAGTCTCATTAAGAAATTTCTAAATTGGTTGAGAAAAGAATTTGATCAAATGATGCAAGTAAGGCAATTTGAACGAGGGCAAACGAGTGCTACTTCATCAACCTAAAGTCAGAGTAATGCTGTTGAGATCAGGGATTTAAAGTCAGGAAAGTTGTATACTACAAACAGCCACAGACTCCAGACCTATCACGAAGATCACGACGGAGTAGATGGTGCCCTCACCACTACTCAACCTCACAATCTTTTGTAAATAAGAAGGAAGTCGAACCCACGACTATAACCAAAGGCGCTCACCAGGAGGCAACCTGGTGCGAATTTTGTCTTCCTGTTTATTTTCCTTTTTGAGTGAGTTTATTGTGCTAACTTAGGTTGCTTTGTTTTATGTTGAAGATGTCTGGTCTTTGTGTGTAGGTAGGAGGGCACTACTATCATTTCGGAGGGTATGGATGTGGTTGGGAGATTAAGGGGAATTGGAAGCATTTGCTGATGTGGATTTTATCAGCAAATAAAAAAAAACCTAAATATCTGTCGTGGCCCTTCGTCTCCCCCATTCCAAAATTCGAAACCCTCATACCCTATTTTTCAGCGACCACTCCCCCACTCTCTCACAACTACCACAAATCTCTACCCGTAAACTTCTTCCTCACTCTCCACAACCTCCACAACCCTCCACTGTCAAACTCGAGTAATGGCCAGAACAAGAGGAAAGTCTGAAACCACCGTCCCAAAAGATCCCCCAACTGAAGAACATGGTCGAGGATCCCCCATCCATTGAAGTCAAACAACAAAATTTCTCTTCTTCCGACCACGACGAGGAGGTCGCCACCTCCTACATGCTCGAACTGAGGGAGAAAACCCTCGAACGGAGGAGACGGAGAAATCGACGGAGTCCCCACCTAAAGAAAAGGGGACGAAGAGGAAGCACGACGCTAAGGAGCTTACTCCATCCCAAGAAGAAAAAGCAGATGAGGAGGGGTCATAGGAGAATGAAGACGACGAGGATGAGTCTACGACTAAAACCATCGACGACATTATCGATGAGTTTGCATAGGAAGGCACGAAAAAGAAAAAGAAGGCGGTCCACGAAGAAGAGGCTTCCATGGCCTCTCCAGATCCGGTGAAGTTACCGAAGGCCTCCAAGGCAAAGACGACGACCAAGAAGAAAAAGACCCAGAGCATTCTGACAACCCCCTCATTCTCCAAACTTCCACAGAGAGATGTGGGAACAGGACCTCCACCCTTCAAGCGAGTCCTGGTGCCCAAGACTGTGGATATCAAATCCATAGATGAATTGGGGGTGTGGAAGGACATGGACCGCTACTTTGTGAATATTGGGTGGAGCCCCTTTTTAACTTGGAGGGGGAAGGTGTACAGGGATCTAGCAAGAGAGTTCGGGAGGACCATTGCGATGAAACTCCGACGTCGGTGGGGTTGGTGACTTCTTGTTTATACTTCAAGATCAAGGGGCAGAAAATGAGTTTGTCGGTGAATGAGATTAACCAGGCTGTTAAGATGGCGGATGTGTGGGATTTTAAACAAGAGAAGTATAAAAATGCTGTGAGAAAGATACCGGACCAGACTGTACATGAGGTGCAAGAGAAATGGAGGATGTTGGGGAGGACCTCGGAGTTCAAGAGTGGGTATTCAAAGGGGCACGAGTTGAAGAGTGATGCCCTCCGCCTTTGCCATAGAGTGATTTTCTACAACTTCTATAGAAAGGATAATGCCAGCAACTCCATCACTCCGAATGAGTTGTATCTGTTGTGGTGCATAGAGACCAAACGGAGGGTCAATTTTGGATCCCTAGTGATCACACAGCTGCAGGAGATCAACAAGATCACCAGGAGCAAGATAATGCTCGGCCTATTCATCACTGAATTGGCCAAGAGCATGTGCCTGATGAATGAGGAAAAGATGGAAGCTGTCACGGAGGAGCTATTGGATTTAGGATGCTTGCAAAGGATGCAAGACATCGAAGTTGGAAAAAGAGGGGCGGTACAAGTTTACCTACCTCGAGACCAAGGAAGTTGATGTGGAGGGCCGATGACTGCTGCAATGGGCTAGGAGATATTGAACCGCATCCAGGAGATGGAGACTGTCGTTGGAGCCAACAACTACATACTCAAGGAGATCCTCCGTGCCCTCAAGGATTTCAACGAGAGGCAGGAAGCCAAGTACCCTGGGGAGCAGCCTGCTCCCTAGTTTGTGTCCTCCCATCTTTTTAATTTTTAATAGTTTAGGTTTGTTTTCTTTTTGTTGAGTCTGTATATATGTTGAAGTCTGTTGGATTCCATCACTTTGCTTGCAACAAAGTGTGTGGGTATGTTGGTTTGTGTGTCTTTTCTTGTTTGTTTTTATCAGCATGAACTTGTTCCTTTTTATTTTTCTTCTTCGTTTGTTTTTGTGTTCATTCTATGGGCTTAGAAGAATAGGGACAATGAATGGGTACGTAGCATAAACCTGTGAGATTTTGGGCTCTGCATGCTATATCATGATTTATGCAACATTCCTTTCTTTTGTGAATATGTATTCTCATCTAGGATTCTGCTAGAATTTGTCTACTCGGCTCTACAAACTTTTAAGACTAAGGGTGTTGATGATTAGATGATATGGGCATATTTTTTCTACTGAGCTAGTCAAAACATCCCTTCCTTAAAAAAAAAAATATGTCCCTTTGTTAGCCCAATTTGAGCCAAATAATTCATTCGAATTAATTTGATAAAAAGCCCGGAGAAATCATGATCATTATAGTAGGCTTAGAGATCATTGGAAGAAAAACAAAAAGGGATTGAAAGCTGAAAATGAAGAAAAATCACCCTAGTGCTCAAGGTAAAGAAATCCTAAAATTTTTATGAGGGTGGTTACTTACAAAAAAGAAAAGAAAAAAGGGGAGGGATAGAAAAGAAAAGAAGAAAAGAAAGAAATAAAAAGAAGCAGAAGGAGTGCTAAGGCCCGTAATGCAAAGAGTCTAGTTAGGAATAGGAACCTAGAGGCCTCCATGAAGCCTATAATGACCTTTGCCAGTACCAAAATGATCTAACCTGCCTTAAGCCCCATTACAACCTGCTAAGTCCCATTGATAATCTGAAAGCACTCTAGTTCTTATTGAGATAAAGAAGTTATGAGCCACTAGACAAACCTATCGCATGGCCAAGATTGAGAATGATTTGAGCGTAAATAGTCAATCATGCATACACGAGAGGTGCTGTGAGGGAGTGAATCTCATGTTGCTTACCTAATTTTGACCTATTCATTGGCCTTGATGAATGAACATGTTGTTGTGTCTTTGTTTCCTTTTTCATGCCAATCTTGTTTCGTGTTGTTGTTATTTTTCTTTTGTGTCTTTTCTTGGGGTAAGTCTGACCACATACTTGAGGACAAGTATGAATTAAAGTGTGTGGGTATGACGAGCCCTATTTTCATGCTCTTTTTAGTGTCTGTAGAAGTCAAGATCGAGTATTTTCATCTTTAGTTTTGGGTCTTTTGTGCAAGATCGAGTATTTTCTTCTTTAGTTTTGGGTCTTTTGTGTAGGGGTTCCCCTCACATTTGTTTATGTTGCGGGCACTGTAGTGTGGTGTATGGCTCAAGTCATGCTTATAGCCATCTTGGGCCTTCTAGATCCAAAGGCTGCTGACACAGAGGGCTAAGTTGGTGAGTTTTCCATATGCGTCTGTAGACAGTAAGGTGGCTCTCGAGGTGACTTGGAGGGCTCGATGCAGAAAGGAAGTGCTGGTGAGGAGATGCTCACATGCGTGACATGATGACAGTAAATGGGGCGTGAGTGTCGAGGCCCTATAACCAAGAGACGTGCCCACGCAGTGACTATTCGAGGGCCTGGGATCCAACCACACACACATACACATCGAACCAAGTCACGACCGACTCAAGCATGCCTTTCATTTATGCTTTATTTAATGTTTTATTTTAGTCTTGCTTCTAGTTTATGCTAAGAGAGTCCCAAAACTAAAACTCTACCCCGTCCAGTGACGTCGAGGTCATCACAAGCTACCTCCCTTGGGTTCGATCCAGAATACTTACCCTAACTGTACTTAGTGGTGGGCATCAGGAATTACAAATAGTATTTTGACTCGTCTGGGTTCCCAACGACAAATCTGGGCGCTGTCATGTATGCGTTGTATGCTTCGTCTGCCATTTCGGGGGACACCACGACGACAACAATGAATTATTTGGATTAATTTTTGAGGGAGTATGAGAGGTGATCGAAGGAAAATTTGTGGAAAAATAGAAGTGATTATGTGAGAAATGGTGTGAAATGGGGTAGAAATAAGGTAGTATTTATAGGTAGAAAATGAATAAAAATAAATAAATAAATAAAAATTCGGCCATAGCCGTTACATTTCAAAATTCGACCGATGCCACATTTATTTTTTTTCGGTCAGACGCGTGCAATGCACGCACGCACGCACCGGAATTAAAAAAAAGTCTGGCTCTTGCAATGCACGCACAAAATCGAGACGGTCTTGAAGAGGCCAGACGGGCTCGAGACGATGGGAGCTGCAATGGGGTGTCTCATGGGCGTGGGTGTCTCGAGCCACCCCAACGAGACACCCACTGCGGGTAGTCTTATGAAACCTATAAATCACTTTATAAAAAAGAATTAAATATTTTATATTATTACACTCAATATGTGGGACATGGCGGAAACGCGCCCAAAAAAGCTCTTCACTATCTTTAGGTTGAGGTCGTCGTTGAACATGGCGTTGAACCTCGTCGGCACTTTTCCCCAATATTTCTCGGAGTGTTGATCTTTCCCTAGAATGGAATTGCATGTCTCCTGTACCTAGATCTAGGCAACAGCGGTGGACTGTTCAACCGTGTAATCGCGCCGATTCGTCGTTGGTTTGGAGGCGACGTCAGTTGGCTGTGTGGTGACGATAGCGAGGGTGAGATCGGCTCGTACTTTGTCTTTGCCTTTGGCCGCGGTGGCCGGTGCCGGCTCGGACGATGGACTCTCCTCGTCGCCGATGATGTTTTGGAAGGACTCGCCGACGGACGAGTTGAGGTTGATAGAATCAAGCCCCATCGGCGTGTATGCGTTGTATGCTTCGTTAACAATTTCGGGGGACACGACGACAACCACAAATTATTTGGATTTATTTTTTAGGGAGTATGAGAGGTGATTGAAGGAAATTTTGTGGAAAAATAGAAGTGATTATGTGAGAAATGATGTGAAATGAGGTAGAAATTAGGTAGTATTTATAGGTAGAAAATGAATAATAAATAAATAAATAAATAAAAATTCGGCCATAGTCGTTACATTTCAAAAATCGACCGTTGCCGCATTTATTTTTTTGGTCAGGTGCGTGCAATGCACGCACGCGCCGGAACTAAAAAAAAGTCCGGCTCATGCAATGCACGATCGAGACGGTCTTGAGGGGGCGAGACGGGCTCGAGACAATGGGAGCTGCAATGGGGTGTCTCGTGGCCGTGGGTGTCTCGAGTCACCCCAACGAGACACCCACTATGAGTAGTCTTATGAAACCTATAAAACACTTTATAAAAAAGAATTAAATATTTTACTATACACTAAATATGCGAACACCACTTTTTCATAATTCCTCCATTCCTGATACATCTTCTTATCTTTTCATTTCAGAGTGTCCTCATATATCTTTCTAGCTATTTTTAGATATTATTGCACAATAAATTATTTCTTCCTACCTTTACTTTATTATCTTATTTATCTAAAATATAACATATGACCCACTACTATCTCAATATATATCACTTCTTTGATGTGAAACTCTTTCTCCATTCATAACAAACTCAACCACATTATATTTACTCACAATCAAACTCAATACTCATTCCGTCCACGAATCAAATACCTATTTATCCATATTTTTTTGTCCACAAATCAAATAACTACATATCTGTTTGTACAATCATACCCTCCTATTTTTCCTTTATTTACTACTCTTTGCCATTGATGACCCCACCTTCCAACAACTTTATTTCTACTTTTTTTGTCATCATAATAACTTTATTCCTACTTTTTGGTCAATATCACCATTTTTTTTTGTCAATACCACTATTTTTTTGTCATTATCGTACTACCCATACATTCTAACTTTTACCTCATTCAAAATAACTTTATCAATTTTCTTAATTTTCGTGTCGGAATCCAAATGGATATTTAATTTGTGGACGGAGAGAGTAACTCTTTTCTTAATTTTGGTACTAAAGAAAATATATTAGAGACAACGAAAATACAAAATTCCAAAATGAGCCATTAATCGGGGGATGGAAGGAGTAGTAGTAGTAATAATTACTTGATTTGATTGAAATTCCTTTTTACCACGACGACACGCAAACGCTACGCATGCCTAGTTGCCTACTCCCATCACATATATTCCCGCGTCTCAAAATATTTTCACATATACATTACTCTTGTCTGTCGATCTTCTGCTACACCGCCGGAACCCTGCTGTTTCACCCCCCCCCCCCCCCCCCCCTCTCTCCTGTCTCTCGCTGCAAACGAAAACCCTCGCTCCTTCCAGGTGAGAATTTTTTCATATTTCTCGAGTTTGCATGTTTGATTTCATTAGGCATTGGTGAATGAGTTGAAAATTGGGTTGCTATTTGATTTCTCTGTGTATGGCTCAACGTTTGACCTTGTTTGAGCCAACTCGGTGTACTGGTATGTGGTCGACTTGGTTAAAATGTGATCCTCTCTTTTCCCGGCGGTAAAATTGAGTGATTGTACTCGTAATGGCCGTTGTTGGCTTGGTAGTTGATTTTCTTACAACTTTTGGTAATTGGCTTTCATTTTGTAACTGTTTTTTTTTTTTTTTTTTGGATTTAGGCTTTTAGTTTCTGCTAATTCGATGTATCAAATATTAATATACAGAAACTTGAGGGTTCGATCATTTCCCACACACATAGGAGTAGGATGCTGGTTCTGCATTTTACGGGGCGAATGAATTTTATCCAATAAATATTTCTAAATTTTTCATTTTGATAATTTCCTTGTGAAAATTGTTACATAATTTTTTTTTATGATGGTAGATTGTGAGTGTTCGAACATTTTTGTTCTCGTATGGTCATTTCTGTTTTTTCTCCTTTTTTGGATACTTATGCATACTTCTTTATAGGAAGTAGTAACCGGTAAAGATGAAAATCTGTGAAGACCTACCTCCAAGATTCCTTGAATAATGACATAAATTTGTCAAATACTAAAAAATTAATGCATGTAGAGTAATGTTTATGTGGCCTGTGCATGTATAAAGGTATTGGTACTAAAAAAGGTATCTGGTTTGCCTAGTGTATTTGACATCTCTTCCTCAGTTGGTTGTATGGGCTGGCAGCCTGCATGTTCTATATCCTGCTAGAGGTCTCAAAAATTTGAAATGCATTTTCGTTTCTCAAGACTTGGGGTCCATTTTATTTTGTACGTTGTTTTCTCTTAGAATCATGAAAATCAATTGATAGTATATACAAATTCCTATCCTCCGAAAGGTTTGCACTTCAGAAGCTATGATCCACTAGAATCTTTCGTTTAGAAATTTTTGTTTCTGATAATGTAGGATCAAGACTAGTCTATATGGTGGTTTTTCTTTGTAGAATTGTCTCAGCAATACAACGGTTGTTTCTCTATCTATACTTGTGGTTATTGTGCTGTTATTTGAGTCGGACGCAGTTAGGTTCATCTTATAAAGTGCAGTTCAAAAGTGCCAATTGGCTATTGCTAACTTCTTCACTTACTTCAGCAACCAATTACATGAAATGATTCCATTTTCTTTTTATCAAATGGTCATCTCATCGATAAATTTTATTTGAAATGTTATATTATTGACTTTGGAATATGCAAGCAAGCTTACTGATATTTTTTCATCTGTATAATGAGAATCGGTGTTGACATTGCCCAATTATAAGTATTTGGTGATCTTTCATGTTCTGATTACTTCTACGCCTTCTTACAATTTTTGCCTTGCTTTCTTATTATTGTTTGTTAAATAATCAGATGGGAAGCAGCTCAGATGAAGAGTCGGACTTCAGTGACTCGGAAATAAATGAATACAAAGAAAAACCTTACGAGCTACTTAAGGCGGGTACTTACAAAGTAAAGGGCCCAAATGGTTCTCTTAGATGCCCTTTCTGTGCTGGTAAGAAGAAACAAGAGTATCAGTATTATCATCTTTATCAGCATGCGATTGGAGTAGCTAAGGGGGCAGCCAGCCGAAGTGCAAAGCAGAAAGCTAACCATCTAGCTCTAGCTACTTTCTTAGAAAATGACCTGGCTAATGAGGCTGAGCCTCTGCTTCAACAACCAGTTCCGTTACCTGCTTCTAAACCCGAGAGGACTGAGCTTTATTGTTGGCCTTGGGTCGGGATAGTTGCTAACATACAAGATAAATCAATGAAATTCTCTGGGACGACCAAAGGTGTGATAGCAGATAAGATGTTCTGGGACGACCAGAAGTTAAATGCTCAAGCTGTTCTCAGCTTTGGTAATGATTGGCCTGGATTCAGGAATGCAATGGAGTTTGAGAAGTCTTTTGAAGCTGATGGTCGAAGCAAGAAGAGTTGGGATGAACGAAGAACTTTTCCAGGGCCTAATCTTTTATATGGCTGGTTTGCTCGTGAAGATGATTACAATTCAGGAGGACCTGTGGGAGATTATCTTCGCTGTAATGGAAAGCTGACTACAATTGCTGACATCATGGAAGAAACAACCAAACATAGGAATAAAAAAGTTAGAACTTTGGTGACTGAAATCGATTTGAAGAATGAGAATTTAGAACAGTTGCAGATTAAGTGTAATGAGAAGGCATTGTCACTGACTAGGATGCTTGAAGAGAAAGATGAACTTCACCGTTTATTCTATGAAGGTACGTTTCATGAATTCCCTCATCACATGCTCTTGTCGAGTTGTTGTGATTGCTAAATGAGTATCAGTATGCATGTTTCTTATCAACTAACTGATGAGCTTGCTGTAATCTTGTGTTCTAAGCTGTCACTGCTTCCAAAAATATTATTCTCGCCCAAACCCTGTATAAGTTGAATCTCTCTGTGCTTATTAACAATGTATTGTGTCTGTTTATAGATAATCAAAGTAATGAATTAAGTTATTATTGGCTAGTCGTTTAGCTAAACCTATTGTTCCAAAACTCCCTAAGATTGCTTGATTTTGTTGAATCTCGTTTCCTTATCAGAAACTGCGAAACTGCAACGCCGTGCTCGTGAGCACATTATGAAGGTTTTGGATGAACAAGAGGTGTTGAGGAGGGAGTTGGAGGAGAAACAGCGAAGACTTGATACGTGGAGCAAAGAACTCAAAAGCCGTGAGGCCACTACTGAACGTGAGAAACAGAAACTTGAAGAAGAGAGGAAAAAGGCAAGTCATTTCCCTACTGTCTGTACCAAATGTCCAAGTATGAAGTTGCACTTCTGTCTTGACTATACCGCATGACCCTATATGGTTTTGTAAAAGCTAAGTGTCGTCACATTGATTTTTTTGATAGTGACGACTTTAAATTATTATATTGGCATATTTTATATCAATTGCTATGCAGTGTAGAATCTTCATTTGTTCTCATGATTTATGCACTAGTTTTTTTGTCCTTTCATTTTATATGAAAACTTCTTTCGTCGTTGCTGCTTCTATGGAGTTCTGTTTTTCGTACTACGTGCTACACTGCTAACATACTTTAAAAATCTAATTTATATACCTTCCTCCTAATTTTCTGTATATAGTGGCACTGATCTTTGACTATAGTGTTGATAATAAACTATATAGATGGTAATATGTGCCCTTAAATTTTCTGACAGAATGAAATGAGAAACAATTTGCTTTATTTGGCTTCGGAGGAGCAAAAAAAGGCTGACGAGAATGTGGCGAGGCTGGTTGAAGAACAAAAGGTATGACCCTTGATATTATTATTCTCCTTGTATAATTAATACTTTCTATTGCTTCTCATATATCGTGTCGTGACATCTATTATAATGTGCAGCGAGAGAAAGAAAAGGCTCTGAAAAAGGTTCTTGAGCTAGAGAGAAACTTGGATGAGAAGCAAACACTTGAATTAGAAATTCAACAACTCGAAGGACGGCTGGATGTGCTGAAACATATGAGAGCTGATGATACTGCAGCTGTTGAGAAGACAATAAATGAGATGAATCAGAAACTGGAGGAGAAGAAAGAGAATTTGGACGATCTGGAAGATTTAAACCAGCAATTACTAACTAAAGAGCGCCAGAGCAATGATGAGCTGCAAGAGGCTCGCAAGGAATTAATTGCGGTATGATATTTTGATGTCTAACATTTCAGATTCCAACAATAGTAATATAACATGCTCCGCTAAGTTGGTAAGGCTATAATTATTCAGAAGGGTAGAAGTTCTATGCAAATACTAACGTAATAAAGAAAGATTGTTGAGCATGCAATTTCATGTGCAGAGCTTTGATGCTTATTGTTTTTTTCTTTTTGAAGATCTGCTGATGCTCAACAAAAGTATACCTAACTGATTGCTAAAAGATTTTCTATGAAATGTGAAAGAAAACTATACATTGGAAACTTGGGTTTTGAACCCCAAGACTCTTGTACTCTCTGTGGCCTCTTGCGCCATGTAAATTTTGAATTAGATAAACTCATGATAAATATATTTTTGTTACGACTCATCAGCATGCATGTCCATGTATCTAGAGTTCAGACACGAGCTGGAGCACCTTTTTCTTGAGCATGTAGCAATATTCTTATTAAGAAACATATCCTTGTGCTATATTTTGAAGCTTATGGATTATTTCTAACAGTTCTCGAGAGTAGTGCAAAACCCCCTCCCCATTCTCAACTTTGGCTTTTGTTTGATGGAAACATATCCTTTGCATTTTTTCCTTATTGTTGTTCAGGGTTTGACTGAACTGCTGAGCAGCAGAAGTGTTAATATTGGGATCAAAAGGATGGGTGAACTCGATGAGAAAGCCTTCGCGAAAGCATGCAAGCAAAGATACTCACCTGCAGAAGCAGACATGAAGGCCGTCGAACTTTGCTCATTGTGGCAAGAAAAGCTGAAAAATCCCAAATGGCACCCATTCCGGGTCGTTGAAGATGGCATGGTCAATGCTCGGGTAAGTTGAGATGACTTCACTCCATCTGCCTAACATAGTTGATGTTATGTCATCGTCTTTTAACTTGAAATGCCTCCAATCATTATAGCATATGCTCTATTGCTGCGCCCTTGGAACATTTCATGTCAGTTGCATAACTTGATCCATAATATGTGCTGGTTCTTGTTGCAGTACGTGCTGAAGGAGGATGATGAAGCGCTGGCACAGCTGAGAGACGAATGGGGAGATGAATTGTATGATGCCGTTGCTACTGCATTGACGGAAATCCAAGAATACAACCCGAGTGGATGTTATGTGGTTTCGGAGCTTTGGAACTTCAAGGAAAACCGCAAGGCCACCCTCAAGGAAGTCATCGGTTTCGGTTTCAAGCAATTGCAGAATCTCAAGCGCAAGAAAACCTCATAAGATGTGTTGGTCTTCATTGTTTTGTGATATTGTTCCAACATGGAAACAAAATGCGGCAGATTTAATTCTCTGCATCTTTTGAGGAAAGTGAATTGTTTGTAGCTTAAAGACTGCTTGCTAAGCTGCATCACAATTCCTATTTCAAACTGGCAAAAGCTGGAGATTAGAGGCAATTAGTATTTATTAATTCTCAATTTGGGTTTATAAGGCTCTAGTTAGAATTAATTAAATAACAAAGCAAAACTTAAATAATAAAATAACAATAAAGGCTTGTAGCTGCTCTGTCAAATTTGTGTATTGAACCGAACCAATTGGCAAAGCCGAAACCATCAAATCTGAACATCAAGAATCATGCCAACAAAATAAATTATTCTTCATGAATTTAACTAATTAATTGTAGTCCCAATTCCAAACATGATACATAATCAGCTCAACACAACATCATAGCTACTCTACACCCACAAAAAAAATTTATCACAGCCCACTACTTAAATCAACAACTAGATACATTTATGAGCAAAATAAACATGAAAAGTAAAAAAAGAAAAAAAGAAAAAAAAAAAAAAAAAAAAAAAAAAAAAAAAAAAAAAACAAAGGGGAAAAAGGAGTGGAATCGGGCATTTCGTAATCTCTCAAATTATATTGTCAACTTCTTTCTCCAACCTTAGAGCTCTCCTACTCTTAGAAGGTGATTGGTATGATGGAATAAAATGAGACTAGGAATGGAATGGAGCTAGAAATGAAATACAATGTGTAAGTTGATTCTTATGCTTGATATGCATAAGGAATAAAGAAAGAAATGTAATCGATTTTCTTTAATGCATTGTGTATATATGTGTATGTGTGTGTTCGGTGTGTGTCTATGTATGTGTGTGCAGTGTGTATATGTGTGTCTCAAGTGTGTGTATATATATGTGTGTGTAGTGTGTGTATATGGTATGCGTGTGTGTGTGTGTGTGCAGTGTATGTATATAAGTTATAATTGATGAAAATAATTACTTGATTTTTTAGGGTAAAATTGACAAATTGTAAAATATACTCCCTCCGTCCCGTTCAAGAAGTCCAATTTGAGAATCGCACGTAGATTAAGAAAAAGAGAGTTAGAGTGTGATTAAGGTAGTATTTTATTGTTAATGTGTGCTAAGTGTGACATAAAGTGTGCTGAGTGTGACATAAAGTGGATTTTAGTGTGTTAATTTTTGCCAAAAAAGGAAATGAGACTTCTTCAATGGGACACTCGAAATGGCAAAATGGAACTTCTTGAACGGGACGGAGGGGGTATGGAAATAAAATAATTAAAATATAAAAATAGAAGCATTAGGAATAACTAATACCATGATTTGAGTAAGGAATGCCTAATCCCTTGAAGAGTGAAATGATCATTCCAGATGGATGACAATTCCTAATAAAAAAACATACCAAGCAAATGAATGGAATGGAGGTAGGAATGACCACACCATTCCACCCTCCATTCCATCATATTAAATCACCACCTTAAGTTCCTGCAACAAGAAAATGAAGTGTTGCAGTCAGTTAGGATCCAAGAAAACTACAACAGAAATTACAGATATGGAAATCAGTATTAGGAATGGAGTCGGAGTCGCCGAGTCGTGTTAGCACCACGGCATGCTAGCAAGAGGAATGTTGATTCCGCACAACGCTCCCTTCCACACCAAGGGTACTGAAAAATAAACGCAATAACCATTCCACATAAATTGTCTTCATCATCTTTCCAGTATCATTGTGTCAACACCTAATCAAAATATTGCAAACAAAAGCTTAAATAAATTTTAACAAAACCCCTACATTCCTTGTCCAAACAATATGTTAAAACAATTCTAACTCAGAGGCTTTTCCATAAACCTACATCTTAGCACATTGAAAAAGCTCACTTAAACATTGTCCTTACTTGATAGAAATGCTTATTCGAGATTTAAAGATAAAAAGTAAAATACCCAAAATTAAATTTAGACTTCACAAAGATTCAAACTAGAAGACATGAGCACACACAAAAATGTACATACCATAGTAGGCAGTCTAACAATGAAGATGATGGACTGACTATTGCTTTCAAGGTTCGAGCAATCAAAATGCCTCTCAACAATCAAAAATATCAAACAAACTTGTAATGCAATTTACAAATACAGACACTCTAAAGAGGTCTATAACGATCTTTCAAGGTTTCTTGTTCCATCATGTTCTCAGAAGCATCAGTGATCAAAACCTATTAAATTATATATAAATTTCTAGTAATTTTAGTCACCACAATAATAAGGAACAAAGAACAGTGGCTCCAGTATATCCTTACACTTGCCCATCATTTCCTTCACATATGTAGTGAAAATCTTTCGAGGCTTACGCCTTGAGGCGCGCCTCGGTGCCATTTGTTCGGATTCTGCCTCAAGGTTCTTGAGATGATTAAAGCAATCATGACAAGAGATTCAAGAAATTTAAGAATCCACCACCAACTTCCTAAAACAAGGCTAGTTATTTTTCAATCTTTTAACAATTAAAATATCTTAACGTGAGCATGAATCACTTGGTTTATTTTTAACCTCCAAAAGAAAAATATCAGAGTAGAATATCATAGTTAAATCGACAAGCATGGCTTAAATATAGCTCACTATAGATCAGCCCTCAACACCATAAAATGCAGATGAGTTAATCTGGCAGACTTATTGTAACTCATACAAGAAACTTGTATCAATAAAAACTGAAAGCCTTCTCTGTTATAGCATAATTCAATATAAAACTTATTTAAACTGATGAAGGAAATCAACTGCAATATATTAGACTGCAAAACTTAAATCTGGAAATTCAACATGATTCAAATTGAGTCAGGTTCATTTATGCCATATAAGAATGTTTTGGCTAGCTTCTGAGAAGCAAATAAGGAAGGCTTTCTGCATATAGCTCAGCTTGCGGGTTCAGCAAACTTTATGGCAATCCAATCCAAACTCAAAAAGGGATTGGTGTTTTGTTTCACAAATCTGAGAATCTTGATTACAGATTACTTTGTTGCATAACATATTATATAAAAATGATTTAAGAAAAAAAAAACCAATTGTGTGCTTGGTAGGAGACTGGAACACAACATTTGACATTTGAGGTGTATATACAGAGAAAGGAGGTAGAGACATTCACCAGGAGGATGGGCAAAGCCACCCCAGTACGATTTTCAATCCCTTTAAACAAAGAGTAACAACAAATTTTGGAAAGTGCCACCCCTTCTCTTGAACTTTCTAAGGGTCATTCTAGGCGTATATAAAATATCAGACTCTTCTCTCTTCATAAGGATTCCCTGTAGAAATTGCTTAAGCAGTTATGTTCAATAACAATTATCACACAAGACAAACAAAAGAAGTCACTTCCTCCTCGCTACCAGCAAGCATATCAAGGCCATGGAAACTTCAGTGATCTTTATCATGGTCCAGATTGTCCACAGTATGGGTATGCTCTAGGAGCTAGACAGATTGGATTCCCTCCCAGACAGTCCTCACCAAGGAGAAGTCGACCAAGTCAACAAGGTCAAATCCAAGCTCCCCAGAGACAAGGATATCCACCGAAGAACTGGACAACACGTGCTCCCAAGCCGATTCAGTCAGCTGTCTACGTGGGTGAAGAAGAGAAAGTGATTCGAACTGATCACACAGTTCGAGTCTTCAAGGAATCTCAGTTCGAGTCTTCAAGGAATCTCCTGTCACTAACCCCCCTTAGACCCAAATGAGCTTGGGTACCAAAAGTTTATCTTGTGTTTTGCAGGTACACGATAAGCTAGAAGAAAGTAATCCCTGCAGAGTCGGTATGCATTGTTGGGAAAATTCATGTTGACTTTCATGTTAAAGAAAAGATAGAGATCATAAGTTGAGGGGAAATCACAATTTGAGGGGGAACTGAGCAAAATCAGACCTCCTTGATAGTTCGAAGGAATGACAGAGTTAAACCTCGACTCAAATGACGACTTGAGTCAGTCGAGTGTATGCTGAGCTAAGGAGACAGTCGAGTTCCACGCCGACTACGAGGAACAATCTTGGATCAGTTCGTCCCTTAGTCATTAAGGCATATGTTTTGAAATTAATTCAAACATCCTCTGACGATAATGATCACAAATTAACTCGTCTTGCGGGTGCATTTAATGCAAAGCTAGTTCTAATCAATAGGCTATGCTTTTGAGACTGTGAATGGGCTGGCATGGCTATTTAAACACGCCTCACGCGCGCGTACTCGACACCTTCGGACCCACGTCCCGCGCCACGATCTCCATAAGACGAATTGTCTCCAATCACAGTCGTTGATCTCAAAGAAGCGGGAATCATCTTCCAACATTGATTCCATGCATCATCCTCATATATAAGAGATCTCATAAACTCTTATTCCTCTTTTCATACTTTGAAATCTTTCATCCCCTTGACAAGAATTTTCAGCATTATTCTCTTGCTTGAGTCTAAATCCCATCCCTTCAACTAATCCTTCAAAACCTCATACTCGTTCGTTATTATGGCCCATCGATTTGCCAAGAAGTTATCCTACTCTTCTATGCCAATTGAAGCTGGTATAAAAGAGATAAGATCCCAGGTGATGTTCGAATTGGTTCTCCCACTCACTCACAAGGAGATGGATGTGATAGAGAGAACGATCAGTCTAATCAATCTCTCTGGACTGATGTATTAGGTGAGCCATGAACCCCAATATCTCATTCCCTCCAGCGTTGCAGAATTTCTTTGCCCACTAGCACATGGACAAAGCAGGAAATCTCCTTTCACAAGTAAATCTTCTTGTTGCCACCGGAGATGATGGAAACTACCAATCTCAATGACTGTATATAAATGTCGACGAGTGTCTCAAGGAATTGTTTCGACTACCTTCCGCAGGAGAAAAGCTATCAGTTCTGACTGAGTCCAAAGTTAAAAAGTTTATCACTTCAATCTCCACCAACAAGATCGAGTTTAAAGTAGGAATGCAACACTCAAAGCTAGAGCCTGAGCCAAGATTGTTGTTCGATATAGTTGCCAATTGTGCCCACCTTCTCTCTAGCTCAACGGCTGATGTCAGTTTACCAAAGATGAAGCTAACTATGACAATTCTTACACAAATGGAAATTGATTGGTTCAATCACATGAAGAGCCAACTCAAGGCTGAAGTAACCAAGATCAAGCTTGAAGACTCAACCCGTAAGTGTTCGGGAAAACTTCTATATGGGACTAAGGTTAGCTCGATCATCCTGCACTCAGTCCCAAAACAGCTGATGAAGGTGGACTGAAGACATGCATACAAGGAGTCTCTAACTGAGAAGCAACGGTTGTTCAACACTAAACATCGAATCAATGATGTCCTTACCATGACCTTCAAAGGTGCTTTTCCCTCGAAGCTTGAATAGAAAAAGAGTCGGGGTGCTCAGTTCAAGTCAGCCAAGTCAGGTCGCAGTCTGAAGGCGACTGAATCACAGGTTGAGTCTGATTCTGAGTGGGATGGGACTTCAACTCCTCAGCCCGAGAAGAAAAAGAAGAAATTCTAGAAGTCCAAGAGTTCGAGTAGATCTCCCTCTCTCTCCCTGAAGAAAAATCCTTCTCCATCTCCTACCAAGGAAAAGGGCGATGACCATCAGGAAGAAGTTGAAGTCCAACTGGGTCAAAAAGGCAGAGAGTTGCTAAACCAGGAGAAACTCTGTCTAAGGAAGCCGAGTTTAACTAGTACGGGACATTCACATCCAGCGAAACTGTTCTAGCCGAAGCTGCCAAAGTCGTTGCTAGAAGACAGGTGGTCTCATCAAACTCTTCCTCCTCAGCAACTAAGTCCTTTGAAGAAAACTTGGCCCAGACAAGTGAGAAGGAAACTTAACCCTCCAAGGTTAAAGCCAATGCTCAAGGTGATGATCCAGACACACCATTCATCGAAGATTACAAAGAGTCTGATGAAGAGAATGAGCCTGAACAGTCAGACAAAGAAAAAATCAACTGAGAATGAGATGGAAATGCAACAAGAGAAAGACATCATCGAGCTTTCTAATGAGGCGAGTCATCCAGCTCTACTAGCAGAGCAAGTTAGGTTACAAGACTTTGTACTGATTCAACAAACTGAGGTGTTCACCGAAGTGCCTGTGCCGGACACAGTTTGTGAAGTTCAAACTGTCCAGGGTCAAATAGAGTTAGAAATAGACTTCACGCTTTATGAAAGTCTAGGAGAAGCTGGTCCGACTTTGACTGTCGATCAGATTAAAGAAAAGGCTCTAACTGCATCTTTTGAGAGAGTTTATCTAGCAACCTTAAAGCAAACTCTGACTGTGTTTCCCGAGCTGAGAGATCATCCCAATACTCTCATTCTAGTCATTGATCTCTTCATGTACAAATCAGTCAGTCTGGGTGACTACTATATGCTGGCAAATTTCTTTAAACTGCATGAAATGAAGTTACATACCTTTGATGGAGTACTTAAAGATATCTTCAAATTTCAAACCAAGCTGAGCCATAAAGGAATGAAGATCTTACTCCAATTTTGGGGCAGTCTGAGCAACTCTCAACTATCGACGCAACAAAATAAGGTCACAAACTTGGTGATCTTGAAGCTTCTAAACCCAGTAATCAAGACCAATCCACACCCTGTCAAGAAATCGTTCTTGCATCGACTAAACTTGCTCCAAGCCAAGCAATAGTTCCCGTTTCCACTATTGCCTTTGCTGATCCAACGTCTTCAGCTCAAGGAATTCTCCAGAATCTAACTAAAGAAATCTCTCAACTTAGAAAGACCGTCGAGGAATTGACAACTTTAACGACAAGGACCAAGGTCGAACTTGTTTCCATCAAGGCTAACGTCCAGAAGAATTTTGAAGAAAAATTCCAGACTATGCATAACATAATTCAACTGCTGAACCAAATGAAGATTCAGCTCCAGGAACTCATTCAGAAATCAGCTAACGACATGGTTGATCATCACAACAACCACATAGCTGAAATTGAAGCCAAGCATGAGAGGCATATGGCAGTCATAGCCAAATCCTTCACCGACTACAGGGGAGTCTTCGTAACCAGGTCTGATTTTGATGGTTTAACTGACAAGGTTTTCAAGAAAAGAAGGGTTTTGGATAATGGAGAACCCATGATGCAACTGATGGAAGACCAAATTGCCGTATTGCAAATGACAGTTAGGGAACTCAAAGCTCAGAACTTATATATTAGTCGAGACCGAGCAAGCATCCTCTCGCACACTTCTCCAGGACTTTCTCTCTACCAACTCAAGTCTTGACACGGAGGTTTCCTACCTTAATGACTCAATTGTCTCTCTTATTGCTGATGCCAAAAAGGGGGGAAGATGAGAAACTGACAAAGAAGCCGAGCTGGAGATGGAAAAAGATCATCTCGAAGTAGCCACTAAAGATTCAACTATACAAGCAGGAAAGACTCCCAAAGCTCAGCTCATGAAACAACTTCAACAGGAAGCAAAGAAGTCTCTTGAAGACATAGAAGTTGCCCTCTTTGCTCAAGAACTTGAAGCCGATCTCGCAATAGAAGATGATGAACCTAACAAGGATTAGGGATGCAATTTTCCCGCGGGTACCCGACCCTAATAGGTACGGGTTTGAGAGTGATGCAGTCCAAGGTTCGTCATTGGTGCAAGAACCGGTGCGAGTTCTTATTGGGCCAATTACAACAGCACGAGCCAAGAAGTTTAAGGAGAGCTTGATGGGCTTAGTCCAAGAAGTCTGGGATCAAGAGTTGATGAAGAAGCTCATTGGGGATGGTGGAGTTGGTGAATTGGACAACCCATATTTGGTTAATCTTATTATGTGCAAGTGGGCCCAAGTTTTGAAGACTTTATTTACTTTGATTACTTATTTTCGTTTATTATAAGCCCATTAGTTTTCACCCTTATTATTTTGAGATTATGGGCTTTGTTAGCAGATTAGTTAAGTTGGAATTTTATTTAAATTGTTTCCTTTGTAGACTAGGTTTATTTTGCCTATATAAGGCTTGTGATGGACGAGTTTTGGCAGATAATCAATATTAATTTTTGTGAGTTTCATTCTCTCTTGAGAGTATTTCAAATTCTTCTTGGTTGTTCCAAGACGAGTTCAATTATCGACATATAGGCGAGTCAACCATCCCTCGTTCGTGTGTCCTTCATCGTCCCCAAGCTGCTGTATCAATTCACGTTGGGGTTTGGGGAATTTCATTCGCCTAAATCATTTCGTGGGTTAGATCCAGATGTTTTGGAATATTTCATCTTCTGTTATTCAAGTCTTCCCTTTGCGTGTTCAAGGATCGTATCAGAGAGGCATTTGATATCCACGGATAGCTTCGTGGTTAGAATTCACTATCCATTTAGTTCGTGGGTACGGGTATGGATAGTTACTATCCGTACCCGTGAAACCCGTTTACCCGCAAAAAATACCCATGAAATATCCGTGAAATACCCAACTACTACCCTACTATTTTATTTTTCTTATAACTCCTCTCGATCTTAGCCCAATATTATTTAGTGTGTGAAATATTATTTGGCCCAACTCCCAAGCCCAACCCATCACCCCTAAAAAATTATTAATCAAAATTTTTGAGTGAAAACCTACGCGAATTATTCTGTTGCGCCTTCCTCTCATATTCTCATCTCCTCCCTTTCTCGGTCTCTCGACTCTCTCCGCCACTGCTCTCTCTCATCTCCGCCCTTTCCTTTTCCAACTGCGGTCGTACCTTCTCTCTCTCCATATCACTAGTCGAGCAATCCATAAGGCTGACAAGATTTTGAATGGTAGCACCAACTGCAACTTATGCTCGATTAATCATCTGCCCTATTTAATCTTCTTCTCCTTGCTGCTTTATGCTTGCTACTAACATGTGAGTATTGGAGT
Organism: Schizonepeta tenuifolia; assembly: GCA_029490685.1. Lineage (NCBI taxonomy): Eukaryota > Viridiplantae > Streptophyta > Magnoliopsida > Lamiales > Lamiaceae > Schizonepeta > Schizonepeta tenuifolia. The sequence goes on along the minus strand of CM055960.1, from coordinate 21,872,092 downwards.
TTGCTTATTTATTAGTCTTGAAGCTCGACTTCATCATCTCTCTCTCCATATCACTAGTCGAGCAATCCGTAAGGCTGACAAGATTTTGAATGGTAGCACCAACTGCAACTTATGCTCGATTAATCATCTGCCCTATTTAATCTTCTTCTCCTTGCTGCTTTATGCTTGCTACTAACATGTGAGTATTGGAGTTTTCTCATTTATTAGTCTTGAAGCTCGACTTCATCATCTCTCTCTCTCTTCTTCCCATTTTTTTTTCCATTTATTTTCCAAATTCAGCCGAAATACTTCGATTTCTGATTTTTTTTGTTCTCTTTTTTGTCAACATTGAGCTCTGGAACTGGTACTGCTGTTCTAGTGAGCTTTGGCGGATACCCAACGGATGGCGAGTATGGGTGGCAGAAGGTACCCATCATGGGTCGGGGGTCGGGTGGCAGGTACGAGCATGGATAGTCATTATCCGTGCCCCTGGTACGTGATTGCCATCCCTAACAAGGATGTTTCCCGCACCCCAGATAGTATAGTGGCACTTGCCAAACTGGCCGGAGCGTCTATGAACCAGCTGGGCAACAAGAAGTGGCTGAAGGATATTAAACAAATCCAAATTGCCCGACTTGAAAAGTTCAAAAATGAGATGTTGAAGAACATCGAAGCCAGCTTACCGGAAGGACCAAAGAGAAATGTCTTCCAGCGCATAGTACATCAAGCTGATGAAATGAGAAGATCTCGTCAAGCAGTGACTAAGAAAAGAAAACAAGCCAGGAAGAATCAGTCAGATTATGCCCTGCTTTCCCGCGTGGATATGTGGATTCCTGAAGAACTGAATGATCAATGGGAAGATTTGAAGGATAAATTCATCAAAGAATATTACTATGAGTTCGAGTATGGGAACACTGCGGCAAATGATGCTTGGCTAATGCATTTGCAAAATTTTGCAACAGAGGATGTAGTTGGCAAATGAATTTTGGAAGTGCTGGAAAAGAGAAAGCGCATTACAGTACTTGCCGCTGCTAAGAAAACTTATCCTCCTCCCAAAATTCCTGGAACCAACCGGATAGCTCACAGGTTGATCGAGATGGAAGCTGAGAGATTGGTTGTCAAACTCGGCATCGACACAGTCCGAGAATCAAGATCAGTTGGCAAGAGAGCACTTCTACGAGAAGTATGGATTGAAGCTCCAGGAAGATCAAGATAAGTGATGTTGCGAAGAGAAGACAATGCAACTGATGTATCATGTTTCTGATATCTTAAATTCCTAAGATCAGTTGTAATATAATCTCCCAAACATGTTATCTTTAATACTCCTTCTGTCCAGGAAATGGTTGCCACATTATGGACATCATGGGTTTTAAGAAAATGGTAGGTAGTAGTGAAAAATAGTGAGTTTTGTTGTAGGTGGAGTAAGGGTCCCAAAATAAATGTGAGTGAAAAAGCAAAAATGGCAACCATTTCGTGGACAAACTTAAATAGCAAAAGTGACAACCATTTCGTGGACAGAGGGAGTAATAAGTTTTGGTTTTGGAAAGAAAAGTGTAACACCTTAATCTAATTAAGGCATTAAAATAATACTTAAAAGAATATTTAATATTTTTAAAGAATATTTACAGCGGAAATATGATGATAATAACCCCTAAATAAGAAGGACTTTAAGCCACGCTCGGATACCCTTGTGGGTGTTTGTACCTCAGAATTCGAACTTGCCTTTTCTGATTAACGATTGAAATGCCTTTCCTTTGGGATATCGGATGAGAAACCGTTCCCACTTATAGGCCTTTACTTCTTCTTATATCCCCCCTACGGTACCGATTAAGAATAGGCTTATTCCCCCACACTGGTTCTTTTTTATTTTTTTCTAGTAAAATAAAGAATAATATTAAATTTTGCTTAAAGAAAAACGTCAATAAATTATCTAATAAATGCAAAATTTTCAAAGATAACTTATTCACCAAGTGCAGGAAGAAATAAAGTAAAAGCAGAATATAGAATTCTAAAGTCTTAAAGAACTAAAATAAATTCCTATTTATTTTAACTCGTCATTCGACACCTCCACACCTCCGACTTCAGTTACCTGAAACGTTTAAGTTTGGGGATAAGTATACGCGAATATACTTAGTGTGGGCAGTTATACCAGATATTGTCCAATTTAATAAAACAGATGCACGTAGTGAAAATTAAAGTCAAGTAATACGCATAAAGAGTGAGAGGAAAGTCAATGGACAACTCAACAGGTCCGCTCAACACTGAATGTCAACGTATAAGGAGTCAATAAGTAAGAGCAAAGTCAATGGACAGAACAATAGGTCCTGCTCAACAAATGATATCAAAAGTATTGTACGCAAGTGAGAGCAAGTCAATGGACAACTCAACACGGTCCGCTCAACACTTAAAGTCAAATAATCACATACGGCAAATCACATCGTATTAAAAAGAACAAAGTAAAATAACGGTATAAAGTTAAGTAAGATCACACACCTTAAATTTGAGCACAAACGATCCAACAAATCAAGTAGCAGACAAGGATTCTAGTTGCGCCGCACCTAATTAACATAATAATTTACTTTAAATAGCAACCAAAATACTTTTAGTTTAACTTCATCAAACGAATACAAAGTCAGAAGTAATAATATGGCTAAACCCATTAAACTGAAATTTTTCCCTTCTAAGAACTATTACGTAATTACCTATATTGCTAAGAAGAATTTTATATTAATGATTGAAAATATCTTTATTCCGTCTCGCTCTCGTGTGCCTTCAAACAACGAAATCATATATATATAAATTATTAGCAAAAACCATTACTTAGCCTTCTCCTTCCAACAACAACACTTACTTAACAATACATAACATATTTCTTGTTCGTATATAAAGAAAACAGTTCATATTAATTCAATTATTCAAAATTCTTCTTTCCAAAACTTTCCACTAGCACAATTCTTTGATAACACAAGTCTTAATTTGAATAATCAGTAATAAGACAATTTTTTTTAGATCATACAAGCGCAAACCTTGGTACGAATATAAAACTTGACCAAAACTTTCCTTTTACTATATAAATTAATAAATTAAGATGAAATTATGATCATATATATCTATTTTCTGAATGCAGATTATATTACATTAGTCCGAAAAAAGCTCCATTAAAATTCAAACAAATGTCAATCCATAAATAAAATATGTAATTAAATTTTAGGTGATCAATTATACAATTATAGAAACTAAAAGTCAATATTTTTTTCAAACTATGCATATATTATGATGTTTATTGTTGTTGCATGGAGATCAATCAGGAAACGACATGTTGTAATTTTTAATAATTATTATATTTAATGTTGAACTGCCTTTTTAATTTTTTTTATTGTTTAAAATTACATAGTTGAGAGAACTCCACAATCTAATTTGGTGGGCCAAACCTAATAGCTTGTAGAGAGATATAGAATTCAATTCAACAGAGTTCAACTTCCATATAATTAAAAAAAAATATTTCAAATGTAAATTTTCTTATTTTCCCATTGGCAAAATATTTCAAATGTAAAACAAAGCACTAACAAAAATGACAATGAATCAATAACCTAGTACAACTTTGAAAACTATACATTTTTGACAAAATTATTTCCCAGCATGAACTAAGGAAGCAAGAAAAGCAATCGCGCGATGCTCTTGTAAGGTAGCTTCTTTCATACTCCATATTAATCATAATTTTTTTGGTCTTGAAAGACTCAATGAAGGCAGATGAAATGATGAAGAAACTTCTTTAATATCAATCATGATTTCTTTCGTCTTGAAATGCAAAATGAAGGCAAACGAAACAGGAGAAGCAAGAGAGACAATTAGAAACTTGTTGATCATGCGCACAACCTAAACCAATTGCTAGCAAACCTATCCAAAAAATGATGTGTGAGTATTTTTGCTTGTAGAATTCTAGATATATAGGCACAAAATCAAAAAAGTTAGTAAATAAATTAATTTGTGTCATTAATTTTGATTTTGTAACGTCTTTTATTAATTGCTTGATTGTAAATTATTAATGAATAATTGTAATGTATCATTTTTACTTATGATTTCCATAATCGGAAAAAAATTGAGAAAAGAAAAACTGAAAAAAGTTCTAAAAGTTGAATTTTAGATAAATAAGAAAGAAAATTCCTAGAAATGCCACCTAGGATATAGGATGAATGTGATGGCTCCAAAAAACTTAGCAATTATATATTGATTGATCTTTAAATATCAGCCTAAAACGTAGTACTCCATTTCTCTTTGTTCTTTTCTTCTATACTTTTGATCATATTTTGAGAATACATATTGCATTCATCTATTAATAAGTGTCTAGAATTGAAAAATAAAAAGGAAATACTATACTTGATTCCATTTAGAAGACTTTTAAAGACACACATTTATGTCTCCAATGTCCGTTGTTTAATTTCCATGGTAATGACTCATTTCATCATTGACTTTTCTTTTCAAAGTTGAAAATAAAATGTGAAAGTTCAATGAGGTATCCTATAGTCCATGGAAATTTGAGTTGAATGAAATCATTAGTTCATTTCATCTTTGCATGGCTTCTCATAATTTGGGTATTAGTTGATAAAAATCAAAAGTTCATAGAATTGAAAATGAGCCATAAGGTGGGATGAATTAACTATTTTGTCATAATAAAACATAAAATTTGATGAACCAAGTGAAACAAAGAAAATTCAGAACTAATTTCAGAAAATGCGAGAGTTAAGTAAGTTATTCAAGTATCATCCCATATATCTATGGCAAGGGGTAACCACACTTGCCTTTTGAATTGTACAAACAATCATCTATAACAAAACATATAGTTCACACACCCCTTCTCCTCAAAATAGTTGTTCAGTGGTCTGTCTAACAACTTGACCAACTACACGATACAAAATGATATTGATTTGAGTATTGGCAATATCAGCAATGAAATCGTATCTGTTATACTATTCAAACTAGATAGAATAGGAAACCATGCAAAGCAAAGTGAAACGAGCAATAAGAATACTCAGGGAAATAAGTCACTATATACTATCAGGACTATTGTAATACCATGACATAAGAATATGAACTATCCAGAAAATTATACTTAAAATTCTATTATATTATTTTCAGAATATCGTATGCAACTAATAAGTGTGTGACAAGATAACAATATGCAGTCTCGAAAGACCTCACAGAGCATCTAATAGTTTTAGTGTGATCCGAGGATATATTCTCCCTTCAGATAGATTTAAATCTTCAGAAAGTGCTTATAACATAAACCATTTTGATTCGTAACACAGTTTATGGTCTTTTTACTAGTTTCAGTACAAACTAAACTAAAACCCACCCCAACCATAACAAAAAAGGATTGCACTTTTTATCTTTCATACTCTCTCCGTCCCGTTCAACTTGTCTCATTTTACCATTTTGGATGTCCCATTCAACTTGTCCCATTTTCTTTTAAGGAAATAATTAAAAAATCACTTCATTCACTTTATATCACTTCAAACCACTTTATATCACTTTAGGTCACTTCAAAAACATTTTATATCACTTTGTCAATTAAAAAATACTTTATATCACTTTATTCACTTCACTAAACACACCCTTTATCATATAATACTCTTGTTCTTAGTTTCCATGTCGATCCCAAATGGAATAAGTTCAACGGGACAGAGGAAATACAAAATAAAAATAGTAAGTGATACTTTCTATCAAAATGGAAATAAGATATATTTATCTCTTGAAGGAACTTCAAGAGGCAAATGAGACGATTGCTGTCCACAATATAATGAATGTCATATTGCCAAAATGAATTATACTTAAAGTTAAATAGGAAATGCAATTTTCAGCCAAAAGATGATAAGTAACATCTTTATTAGACAAGTTTCATCGATTTTTCAGCAAAAAACAAAAATAACATTTTTAATACACGAACTTCTTGCACAAACACAAGCAACACATTCTAAGAAGGCAAGTTGAGATATCATCCCAGGTTGATCATGAGTGAAATTAGGTCCAAGACACACCATAAGGTAAGCAAAGCACCAAAAGGACTTGATAGATTTAGGGTTTGTAGAGATAGCAGAAAATAACAATAATGCGACGACACAAGGATTTACGTGGTTCGATCGATGTGATCTACGTCCACGGGAGAGAATATATAACTTTTATTATACTTGAGAGTACAATGAGTATTTGAACGTATCTACACCTCTAATCTAACATCTATATATAGGCCTTGAATTGAGCCCTAATCCTACTAGGATTCCTCATGCATATCCGAATTTTCTTCATAATAGGATTCCTTCTTCCCCAAGGTAAGGCTTTGTTAGTGACTTTACTTGGGCCGAGCTCTATGGGCCGAGCTTTAATATATGGGCCCAATTAGATTGGGTCTTAGATCAGGCTCAAGAAGAGGCCAGTACTATCACATCCCCCCCCCAAAAAAGAGGGAAGAAGACATGTAGACGCAGACTACGAGGTCGAATTTCCGAGGTGATTGATCGCGCAAATCACCTGTACGAACTGGATTACCGAGCTTATCGCCCGAGCTGAAGGGGGCCAAGGAGGAGGTGATGGCTGCGAGATCCGAGCTGGTCGCTCAGCTCGCGATGGCCGAGGCTGAGGCTAAGAGAGCTCGGACTGAGGCCGAGAGAGCTCGGAAGCTGAAGTCCGAGCTGAACGCGGCGAAGGACCTGGAGGCCCAGCTCGCGGCTAGCCAAGGTGAGGTTCTCCGGGCTTACACGAAGAGGCTTCTGCTGTTGGAGAGCTTCTCCAGCCTAGCGAATGACTTGGCTGTACTCATCAATGGGAACTTCGCCGTGGCCGCTGAGCTGAAGGAGTGGCAGTTGAAGTTCGAGGCGCTTTGCGAGGAGTCCGTGTTGAAGCGGCTCGTTGCTCAGGAGGAAGAATTGAATGTTGGTTGAGCCCGAGCTGTGTTGGTCGAGCCCAAGCTGTGTTGGTTGAGCCCGAGCTGGGCTCTATCCTATCACAGCCCCCCCCCCCCCTCCCAAAAAGATGTAGAAGCGAGGTGGGGTGCGACTTAAGGAAGCCGAAATTGGAGAAAAATGGGTTGCCCCTTCGGAAACTTGGCGTTAACGAAGTTTGGCTTTATTAGCTCACTTCGGAAATTGAATTTCAACGAAGTTTGGCTTTATTAGCCCTACCTCGTCCTAAGACGAGGTTTTGGCTTCGAACAGCATGACTTCGTCATCGGACAAAGTTTAGGCTCTGCTCCACTTTAAGCGAAGGCCGTATCTTGGCTTTTAATGGAGGTAGGGTTCCCTTGTTTTAAACTAATGCCGTCCGGCCTCGCTTTTAACGAAGTGCCTTCGTTTTAAACAGAGGCGGCTCATACATGTTTTTAACGAAGGTCCCTTTACGCGCGTTTAGAATTCACTCCAAGTATGGAGTTTATTACCCTCGTCAGGGTTTATAAAAATTGGGATAATAAGCATAAGCGAAAGACGGGCAAGGTAAGATACGCAAGGACGATGATAAGAGATACTTTATGTGACGACCCCGTCGAACTGGGGTGGGGCTTCGTCCTCGTCTTCATCATCTCGTCTTGGCCTTTTATCAGCATGGGGGGCGCAGTGATTCTCCCCTCGGTTCGGCCTTCTTTTTCCCTTGCCATGAGGTCGGGTTGCATGTTTGCCGCGATTTTGGTATTTTCCTAAGGTACCATCGTGTACGAGGTTCTCGATTTCCACAGCTAAATCTCTGCAGTCCTCGGTGTCGTGGCCATGATCCTCGTAGAATTGGCAATACTGCCCTTTAGACCGTCGCTTGGATCCTCCACGTGACATTGGCTGAGGTTTCTCGAACATGTCGGTATGCAGCTCGTAGATTTCCTTCCTCGGCTTTGCCAGCGGTGTGAACTGGCTCTTTTCGGGATTCTTGCGAAGTTCCAGCCGGGATTCAATAGGTGCCCGTTGTAGTCTACCGAGGGCGCTTTGGCGGCCTTGACCTCGGTCTCTACGCTCTTCCTTCCTCCGGTCTGCGGGGTCGGCCTTGTCCACTTCGCGCTTGCGCCTATCGGCTTCGTCAGCTTTCGCGAACTGGTCGGCGATATTCCAAAGCTGCCTTGCGGTGCGGGGCTCGTTTCGTACGAGCTCTCTGAATAAGGCTCCGGGCTGGATAGCGTTTTGGAAGGCCGAGATGAGGACTTCGTCAGTCAAACGATCGACTTTCAGACTCTCCTTGTTGAATCTAGTCATGAAGTCGCTAATGGACTCTCCTCGACCTTGCCTAATGGTGAGCAAATGTGTCGCGGTTGTTTTTGGTTCGGCCTTTTGGAAAAACCTACGTTCGAAGGCTTGCATCAGTTCGTCGTAGGAGTTAATACTTCGAGAAGGTAGGCTGTCAAACCACATCCGGGCATTATCAACCAGTAGCTCAGGGAACACTCTGCACATGTAGATATCATCACTGAGCCCTTGGTTGAGCATGTTGTACTGGAATTGGGATAGAAAATTCTGCGGATCACACAATCCATTGTATGGCTTCACCGGTGGCACCTTGTAGGATGATGGGAGAGGTGTGTAGAGTATCCGGTGGGTGAAGGGAGTTGAGATCCTGCCGTAGACCTCGAACCCGCCGCCTCGGTGAGTGTCATCGTCTCGCCGAGGTGACTCAGCGTTGCGACGAGATGGGGCGGTATCACGCCGAGGTGAATGACGACTGCGGTTTCCTCGGCGTTCATCATCGCGTCCTTTGCGGCGTGGTGCAGTGTCCCGTGCGTCCACGATTTGGACGCTTTGGGACTTTTGCTGTGGTTGTGACCGAGACGCAGCTTCATGCTCTTCACCTCGGTTTGTGATCTTCTGCCGGTGAGCGAACTGAAGGAATTTGTGTTGATTGTGTGTAATAAAATCTTTGACCGCGTTCTCCAGGTCGCGAGGTTGGAGACCTAAGGCTCCTCCCTTCTGGCTGCTGCCACGGCTTTCTTGGTGAATTGGATTGCCGAACTGATCCACCGAGATGTTTCTCACGTCTCCTTCTGGGGTAGGACCTCGCGCGTGTCCCTTCCCCGGCCTTTGGCCGCGATTAGCACTCGGGGCTTGGCTGGGATTGGTTTGGTCGGCGTCGGCGTCTATCTCGCCGTCAGTGTCGATCTCGCCGGCTTCCGGGATTTGCAGATTTGTGAGAAGGGTGTTTTTCAGGCGGTTCTCCTTCTCCTTAGCGCGGCAGCAGCAGCGTCGATAGCAGATTTGCTTGTGGTAGATCGTGTGTTTTTCCCTGCCATCGTCGATAGCAGATTGTGATTTGCAAAATTTGATCGGAATGCACGGATTTAAGTTTCCCACAGACGGCGCCAATGATAGATCTCTGGTTTGTAGAGATAGCAGAAAATAACAATAATGCGACGACACAAGGATTTACGTGGTTCGATCGATGTGATCTACGTCCACGGGAGAGAATATATAGCTTTTATTATACTTGAGAGTACAATGAGTATTTGAACGTATCTACACCTCTAATCTAGCATCTATATATAGGCCTTGAATTGAGCCCTAATCCTACTAGGATTCCTCATGCATATCCGAATTTCCTTCATAATAGGATTCCTTCTTCCCCAAGGTAAGGCTTTGTTAGTGACTTTACTTGGGCCGAGCTCTATGGGCCGAGCTTTAATATATGGGCCCAATTAGATTGGGTCTTAGATCAGGCCCAAGAAGAGGCCAGTACTATCAGGACTCGGATTCATCTCTCGTCACATACAAGATTGGCGAGAGAAGATCACTCATACCCTGAAGGGAAAAAAGAAAAGCATTCCAAAGTATAAACTGCGCATATGGTCAAAGTAGTTCCATAGAAGTTTGCAATAGTAATGACACCAGAAGTAAACTACCTGACTCCACCCAAGATCAGAGTTGTAAAACGAGTACGTCAACACTATATCTCGCATGAGATACAAACTAGGATTGTCCTCCCCAGCATAAAATGACAGTGACCTATCAGCCCTCCTGAAAAGAGAGCAAAAGTACATGTCTCCTAGGAATACTTCATCTAGAATCTTGATAAAAAGTAGCTTCTCAGATTAAAAAATGTGATAGTAGACCCTACCACATCAACGTCTGTAAGGCGTTTCCTCTCTTTGAAGTAGGTACGTCGCTTTTCCTGCTCCGGTGAGATGCTCTAAACACAAAATGACACAATACTTGTAATTCAGGAATACTAAATATGTATTCATCGCGAACAAAAAAAACCCTTATGTACCACGTTAAAGCATTACATTATATTGAATATATTTGCAAGATAATGAAAACAGCGCCTTTATTATATTAGATCAGATATTATATGCCTCTGATTTCCACATTAGGATTGTGTCTCGTGGAACATTTTCCATCAAAAATGATCTATATTTTAAGCCTTGTAATTGATGAGGTGCTAAAATTTCTACCGTGAAATGGCTCACTTCAGAGGCACCATCATCTAAGTGGTACGCTAAGATTGCTATATATCTCCATTCTCTAATATCTCGGTTAGAGTTACATAAAATCTGGAGTATGCCTTCAAATATTTGAGCAACTGAAGTCTACATAAGTGAATCGATAGGGTATTGGTTTACAAAGAAAATATTATTCGATTCTACCATGTACACTCTGAGTTAATTTAGTGTCTCCAAATCTCATTGGTTTTCAGAAACAAGCTATACAGATTACCATCCTCAGAAAACAAGTGTTTTCAAGCTTAACGTCAGTCAATAGCCTCCCAGAACACAAAAAGACCAAATACCTCGTCATAAGATACTAGAAATAGAGAATGTACTGGGAAAAGACATAAACTTCCTCTTCCAAAACTTCATCAAAAGGTTTCAGTCCGAATTCCCGACTTCAAATAGAATCTTTAATTGTTGACAACACGTCAAAGTTCAAATAGCATTTCGCAGATATTAAGAAGAAACTTAATAAAGCAACAAGAAACACATAAATCGAAACTCCGAACCAAAAACAGAATCAATGGCAGGACTTTCAAGAGGACCTTAAATGTGTCTGCTTTCTTATATAAATATATTATTATAGTTGAATTAGTGAGCCTTCGGAACTAATTTCGATTGGAGAAGAACTTGGAACCTAAAGTAATAGTTAGGAGACATGTCAATGAACCAATTCTAACAAAATTACCATTGGCATAATCAAACAGAAATGCAGGAGGAAAAACAATTTTGAATCAACTCATATAAAGGACAAACCTGCCACTGCTTTTTTATAATTTCATACTCCTGACTTTTTCGCTGACGCGTGATACTCCTTTTCTGCAAATGTTGAACCATACCCGTGGTATCCTTATAAAATGCTCCAAACCTGTGAAGAGTTTTTTTTTTTTTTCCTTCCCACAACAAGTCAACTTGCAAATTCAACAAATCAATCAGATTTTCCGACAACTTCAGGAGAAAAGGAGGCATTTACCTATTACAGAGATGGTGTGACTTGATTCTTTTTATTTTATTTTATTGAATTTCTCTCGGTCTTACGAGAAAGACACGTGATTCGGGAAAATTTTGAAAGAAATCTACGCTTGTTGAAGGTGAAGTTTGGAAATAGAACAATTCCTTCTGTCGTGTATCCTCGATTAATGCAACCTCAGATTCTATGTTTCAATTTTCGATTCTAGTATTGAGCGAAAGGTTACACTTAAAGGTTCTGTATTATGGGACAATCCTACTCCACTAGTACCAACGGACAGCATAAGGGAAGAAGCACTACACCTAGGAATCAACAACACAAAAACCTTGTTAGAAATAACCCCTTTCCTTTGTTTATTGGGCTCGGGACTAAAAGAATGGTTGGGACAACAAACATCCATCTCGTTTGTACTTTGGATACCAATATAACCATCGAAGGTCATGTATCAGAGCAATAATTTCTTTCAGTAAGCAGACCTCTTTTCGCAAATAATGTTCTAGGCCCTCGAAGAAGATTCTCTTTTTCAAAGCTTTTGAATCCATTACTCGCCCTTCTGCACGGGCGACACACTAGTAACGATAATATTGAAATTTTTTGGAAGAATAAATTAATCCTGATCGCTCAACTCATTCAGCATAAGAAGCAGACACCTTGTAAGAAGTAGAAAATGTTGCAATACAGAAACAACATGACATTTAGATTACATTAATCATTAACTATTGGAAAGTACTTATTAGCATCCCATAGTGGAAACCCTATACAAAGAACTTTTAGTCACTCAAAAAACCAAGTATCTGAAATACCTGCTGGAGAAGAATGCTAATCCAAACTCCAATGATATTCAATATAAGTCATCTACATTTTCCATTTTATGGGAACTTTGAGAGATCCTCTTTATAACTAAGAATGTCCATCATATCCCATAAAGGATTCAGTTCTCTCATCTATCTAATTTCAATAAAGGGACAAATCAGTAACAAGGCAAATGAGAAATTTATTAACTGATATCAATTACTTTATGATAACAAGTTACTCTTCTAAACCTATATAATAGTATTCTCTATGTTTGGCACTAAAGGAGAACTCTGCTAAAACCTGGAAAAGCTCATTCAGTACAAGGTAAAATTAACAAATACCAGCAATGTCTTGGTTATAATTTACTGGAAGAGATCACTACTAATTGATAAGTAAGAAATTGAGTGGCCTCAAGTGATAAGAACTAGGAAGTCGCTTTCCCTCTTTTTTTTTTTCTCCTCCACAGACAAAGAATGTTTGGCCTGCTAGGCTGCTACTTGAGCTGCTGTAAGTTCAACTATCTTTCAACTTGCAGCTATGACAATGCACTTGTGGCCAATCCCATTTGATACAGGAGCAGTCCTAGATAAATTGCCCTTGTGAACTCTTTTCTAGTGGCACCAACATGGTGAATATGTGATCCCGCTAAGTATAGCTTATTATTACCGAAGCAACTTGGATGTTGAAGTAGGTTATACTTCTCACTTCATGAACTCAATAGTGCCCAATTGCCCATTTGTATTAAATTTCGTATGGGGAGAGCTAAACTTTGCAATTTGATGGTGAGGAATACAATGGTAGACTCAAAGAAATCTCCATCTCCATTCAAATTTATTTTCAAGTACTTGTAATTGTTTTTAAGTTAATCGTCCCTATTTATTAGATTCGGCACAGCTCACAGGGAAAAATCCTAAATGGTTCTGGGACCGGATAAAGTTCTGGTAAATGACTATATATTTAACCACAGCCAAATTCACTCCCTTGCTCAAATAAAGTGAAAAGTTTCACTGGGAAACGCACACACACACACACACAACGTATGAATGTTAGAAGAAATTCCCTAGAATTCAACATCTCCAGAACTAAGAATCTTGTGATAGCCTCCGAATGACATTATTATTCCATTTCAATTGAAACTCTACTACATTACTCTGTAGAAGTCTTATTGGAACGTAAAGGGAGAATTTTATTTGGGGTTGGATGGAGCATCCCTACAGAAGTAACTATTTCGTTCCATAATCCAACACTTTATCTAGTATTGACCTAGAAAGCAGATAATTTAGACACAAATCACAGGCAAGCAGGTTTACCTCGTCTTGCCCCAGGGGTGGCTGACGTGGCTTCCCATAAAGCAATGATAATTTCTCAATCTGCCAACAAAAGAAGAAATGCTATAGATAACTTGACAGTGCTGAGATAATGAATGAATGTGCGTATGATTTTTCATAGTTTGACTATCAAAACACATGGACATGCAAGCATTTTATGATTTACGTTCAGAGAGCATTTTTCATCAGAACAAGATTTCACCCCAATACCATAAGTGATGAATTGATGTCTACGTTTATAATTACTACAATTTGAAAATACTGCCCGTATTTCTTTAATTAACATTCGATACTAAGTACTCAGACTCTCAGACTACCTGCATCATTTTTCATTCTGCTTATCTATCTTCTCAATAGTCAATATACGCTATATAAGAATTAATAAAATGCTATAAGTCTTGTTTTTTTGCCTTTTTTCTGCAAGATCTTGTGTATAATGCTCTACTAATATATGTTCTCATTAATACCACTGTATGATTTTGAGCTAAACTAGTTATAAGTTCACATGATATATTGTTACCGGTGCCACAACTTACTGGAGACATTCGCTATCAGTGGGTGACATTAACATACCGGTGCCACAACTTGACACGAGCATTTGAAAATTCTAAATCCTGTTAAATTAAAGCTTAGTTCATACCGGGAGAAGATTTTGAAAACCATCGACAAAAAACACATTGGCATCATCTTGTGACCTGGAAATAAAAAAGCAGGTAAAGCCTATCTGCTCACACATTTAAATGTATGAAATTTGCACTTATTCTTATGAAAGATACTTCATAATTTCTAAACAGTTACATAAGAAAATTGTGGTTCAACCATTGTCACTTTAATTCCCATAATAGTGGATGGATTGTAACCTATTATATAGGAGTGGGTGATTTGCAGCCTGCTATACAAGAACGGGGTTTACTGAAAGCACACCTTCACGTACCAACTGTGGATTTCTCTTTGGCACCCAAAAAAGTGAAATATATTTGACAAAGTTGTCTATATGTTAACATCAGTTTTCTTCATTCCATTGAAGTATTGATCAAAATTACATGAAAAAGAATATAACATGGTTAATTCAGAATTTCTTGGTATAACATTCTTAGAAGCAAAGAGCTGCTATCCAGACCCATGGATAGCACATGCAGAATAGCAAAATAATAGTGTTAGATTATTTCTTGACCGAGTTAAAAACATAAACATGTACTACATATTAAATCTGACAGTCAAACTTGAACAATTAAGGTTGCTTTGTTGGTTGCTTTGTTGTTTCAATGTGTTAGGAAATAGCATAGAGACACATATTGGGATTAATTTTCAATATTTGATTCTCTACTAAACAACATATATATATACAAGGATCTATCTAACTAGGGAAAGCTATACAGCCCATATACAACTAAACCCTAAAGCCCATATACGTCTAACACTCCCCCTCAAGCTGGAGCATAGATATTAATCATGCCCAGCTTGTTACAAAGATAATCAATTCTAATCCCATTAAGAGCCTTCGTGAAATGTCTCCTAACTGATCTTCGGATTTCATGTATCCTGTAGTAATTAGTCCACTTTGAATCTTCTCACGAACAAAATGACAATCAATCTCAATGTGTTTAGTTCGTGCGTGAAAGACCGGATTAGAAGCAATGTGAAGTGCAGCTTGATTATCACACCATAACTTGGCTGGAATAGGAGCCTTTAATCCTATCTCATTCAAGAACTCATATACCCACACTATCTCACTCACGGCTTTAGCCATAGCTCGATATTCAGATTCTGCACTAGAACGTGAAACCACCTTCTGCTTCTTGCTTTGCCATGAGATCAAGTTTCCTCCATAGAAGACACAATATCCAGAAGTAGATCTTCGATCTTCTTTTGACCCTGCCCAATCAGCATCTGAGAAACACTCAATTTTATTGTGACCATGATCACTATACACAATTCCCTTTCCAAGTGCACCTTTCAAGTAACACAAAATCTGCTCCAGTGCCTTCCAATGATCAACGGTTGGTGATGACATATACTGGCTCACCACACTCACAGAATAAGCAATATCAGGACGTGTCACCCTAAGATAATTCAACTTGCCAACCAATCTTCTATACCTTCCAGGATCATCAAATAACTCACCATCTTTTGTAAGCTGTAAATTTGGAACCATTGGAGAGCTACATGGTTTTGCTCCCAACTTTCCTGTCTCGGAGAGTAAATCGAGTACATATTTTCTTTGAGATAAGAAAATATGTCCCTTCTTATTTCTCATCACTTCAACTCCTAGAAAGTATTTGAGCTCTCCCAAGTCTTTCGTATTAAACTTAGTATGAAAGAAAGCTTTGAGAGACACAATCCCATCTGAATCACTGCCAGTGATCACATTATCGTCCACATACACAACCAACAAAATAATACCACGCACAGAATGTCTGTAGAAAACTGAATCATCAGATTTACACTTCTTCATGCCAAACTTCTCAACAGCACGAGTAAACGTACCAAACCATGCACGTGGACTCTGCTTTAAGCCATATAATGATTTTCGAAGATAACACACCTTATTAGACTCCCCCTGAGCAACAAAGTCGGGCGGTTGCTCCATATATATAGTATCGTCGAGATCACCATGCAAAAAAGCATTCTTAATATCTAATTGGTGTAAGGCCCAATGATGAGTGGCAGCCGATGAAATCAACAAACGAATAGATGTAAGCTTGGCAACGGGAGAAAAAGTATCACAATAATCAACTCCATAAATCTGCGTATATCCCTTAGCAACAAGACGAGCCTTCAACCGATCAATAGAGCCATCAGGATTAACTTTAACCGTGAACACCCACTTACAACCAATAGCCCGTTTACCAGCGGGAAGATCAACCAGAACCCAAGTACCATTACCCAATAAAGCATTTAATTCCTCAATCATGGCGGCACGCCAACCAGGATGAGCCAAAGCCTCCTCAACACATTTAGGAATAGACTCAAGAGACACAACGAAAGCACGAGAAGAGGGAGACAAACGTCTATAGGAAACAAAGGCAGAAATCTGATAGGTGCAAGAACGTGTACCTTTGCGAAGAGCAATAGGGAGATCATCACTCAAAGGAGGATGTGTTGACGAAGATACTGGTGGAGGGGGACACGAGGTAGATGCATCGGGAACCACATCAGCAGTAGTAGGCACAGAAGACGGAGGACGACGAGAGTAAGTGTGTATGATAGGAGGCCGAACAGAGGCAGAAGGAGGAACAACTGAAGAAGTGACAGTATAAACAAGAAAGTCTGAATCATCCTCCTCAGTAGGAGAAGGAGTGGAGTCATGAGAGAAAGATATATGTTCTGAAAAAGAGACATCAACTGAAACAATATACTTATTCAGACTCGGACAAAAACAACAATACCCCCTTTGTACTCTAGAATACCCCAAAAAAATACACTTTAATGACTTTGGATCTAATTTAGTAACGTGAGGCCGAACATCCCAAACATAGCAAGTACTACCAAATATTTTGGGCTCAATAGGAAAGAGAGACTTAGACGGAAAGAGAACATGAAACGGAGACTCACCGCAAAGAACAACAGAAGGCATACGATTGATAAGAAAACAAGCAGTAGAAACACGACTAACTAGAACACTAGTGACCAATGTCCTTGAATTGATCTCTGTCCCTTGTTCGCATTACCTTTATACTGCGGCTTTTCGGACTCGTATGCAGAAGCACGACTAACTAGAACATTACTGAGCGGAGATGGTTGAGCAGAAGGTGTGCGCTCGGTGCGTAGAATCCGACTAAAAGCCTCTTCCAATGATGAAATCTTGGAATCAGATAGAACTTGCAATTTAGCTGTCTCAAATTCTGGTGGAAGTCCGGCTAAGAAACTCATCACAGCCATTTTCTCTCGCTGAGTCTCCTGTTCACTAATATCAGAACTGAAGGGAAGCAACGCATTAAGTTGCTCATATGTCTTCTTGAAATCCATGAAATAGTCTGTGAGTGGTCGATCCCCTTTTTCTCGTCTGTAGAAGGCTTGACAAACATCATACATTCGTGAAATATTATGTTTTCCCGAATATAAGAATTCAAGATAATTGAGGAGGGACTTAACTGTCCGACAATGAGTGATCATCCCAACGACCTCACTAGTGATAGAGTTACGGATCTGTAAAAATAAGCGAGCATCCTCCCGAAGCCAAGCTTGTTTAGAGGAATCATTAGTAGGTGGATCATCCGTCATATGTGTATCCATAGAAACACTCAACAAAAAAAGCTCAATGGTTTGTCGCCAATCAAAATAGTTAGTCGGACTGAGCTTGTGATCTCTGATTTTAGACATCACAGATACAACATCAGTTGATACGGTGGGTGGGGCTTCCGATGACTTGTTGTCGGACATAATGGATCAAAGAAGACTAACTCCAAAAAGAGAGAAGTAGAATTCCAAGCAAAGGTTCAAGGCTGTACCAAAACGGAATCCAATACCGACCGATATTGACCCAACAGGTACACTACGTGAAAGAGGAGAACGAGGCGAGAGCAGCGGAATTGACCGGAGTGGATTCCAGTGAGACACGCGCCGTCACGCGCTGGAGAAGGGTTCTGCACAGCCGGAGTCCGACGGCGCGTGGGACCCACACGCGCGGCTGCTGGTGACCGGACTTCGGCTCCAAGGTCGTCGGACGATGGCGCACCTCCCTGTACCGGCGGTGTCGAACGGAGATGGCCGGAAAAGGGGCAGACGGCGGCGGCTGCCCGAAACCCTAATGGGTGAAAAAAAAAAAAAAAAAAAAAAAAAGAAAGTTCTGCCTAAATCTAAAATCCCAGATCGAATGCTCTTGATACCATGTTAGGAAATAGCATAGAGACACATATTGGGATTAATTTTCTATATTTGATTCTCTACTAAACAACATATATATATACAAGGATCATATCTAACTAGGGAAAGCTATACAACCATATACAACTAAACCCTAAAGCCCATATACGTCTAACTCAATGTTTTTTTGGGTAGGGTACATGATTCATTTTTTAGATAGGGCATCAAACAAGGGGGAAAAAGGATCCATAACTCAAGAACCTTTTGAAGTTCAAAGATGTTAAAAGAGAGAAAATTCTCAGCTCCCCTACAAGGTAGTGACTAGCTATACTATTGTAGTTGCAATCAGGTCATAGGATTGACAACTTTGAATGTGCTGTTACCAGATAAAAAAATAAACAATCCTTCGGTTTAGTACACATAAGTTACACAAGCAAAAAAATACAAGCATTAGGTAGTAAGTTCGTATACAATACCTGACAAGAGCAACATGCTGCTTGATGGCTACGAGAAAATCTCGGACTCCTCTAAAGAAATACAGTGGACCAAAAGTCATTCCTGAAAATCATACAGGACATCAACTGTAATGAACGAAAATAATGAATTTATCATTGGCTACCAGATATCAGATGTCATCTCTCATAATAAAAAGGAGAAGAGACTGAAGGTTAGGAATCAAGCTTATCAAAAGTTTAAGCTGTCCCTAACAACTTATAAAAGGTTTATAACTGTCCTATATTATCATTTGAAATAATATATCGTTGGCATTATGCAATACAATTAATTCCCATTTCTGACTAAGCCCAAAACAAAAATATACCTGGAAGCGCATACCAAATATCGCTTTAAGTTCTTATTGTTTAGTAATGGACTTCTAAATCCTCTTGGCTTCTGTTACATAAGTTTTGTTCAAGTAATGTCCAATTGCTCAAAAGCAGGCATCTGACGAAACTCCTAGGACTATAATTTGTCCTATCCAGTTAAAGTCATAAAACCCCAGTTATCCTCATTTTAATCAGGAACCTTGGTGACTGCACAAAACCATACTTTATGAAAAGGCTTATATCGTTATCAATTATCATTAAAAAAAATATGATAACGAGATTAATAAATCAGTATTGCTAGCTCATCTATGATTACCTGATGACATAACAACGATAATATGCTGCCAACCCATGGTTGGGGTGTGTCTATGTATTGATCGAATCTCTGAAAACTGCACATCCCTGATAGTATAATGATTCTTATCTGCACTCATGTAGGGCAATGTAAGCAAACTGTTTATGCAGTCGAGGACAAAAACTATTTAGTAGATAGAAGAGTTACAGTAGCAGAGGCTCTACCTTCCTCAGACAATATTGCATTTGAACTTTGCCATTTGTCACCAGGAAGCCATGTCTATATCAAGAAAAGAGACGGAAAGTAAATTGAATTCATGGTTTAGAATACATATAATGCACATATACTTCTAGTGGCTTGGCTTCAAAATATATCGGACAAACAGGATATTTTAAAAGCCAAATTCAATTCTCAATCTTCCTAGTTTAAGCAGTGGGATGTCGTATATTGCTTGTAGGAAAGAAAATGAACAGTGCAGTTCTTCTAAATAAGAAGAAGTTGATTCGTACATCAAACTAAGCAACTCAAGCTCTTGTGCCTCCACAAATGCAGATAATTTAATTTATTAAAAGTGATGTCAATTACCATAAGATACACTGGATCGCACTATATTATACATGCTACTCTTCACATGAAACTATAGAAACTTGCAACCAAAGAAATCTGTGTTTCTCATAGGGAGAATGAGAAATACTAAACGAGATTCTTCACATAAAACAAAAAAGGAGGTTTAAGAACTAGTTCCACTATATTGAACGAGATACTCTTCCGTCGGAAACAGTAAAATTTAGAACCCAAAAAATATTACTACTAGTATTTAATAACCACAACCAACTTGTTTTGAAATGATCAGCATAAATGTTCAAACTTTCTCCCGAATAAAATGAAAAGGCAGTAGTACCATGGAAAGAACATTTCCTCGCTTGATCAGCTTCAATCGACCACTAACTCTCTCAGAAGAGAACTGAGTACGATGTATAGCCACATTTTCCTTAGCATATACAATATCTTAACCTTCCGGCTCATTCGATGAGCTTCGTCCATAGCTGTCAGTCCAACTTGTGCTTACAGAGCCCTAAAAGTAATCGATTGAACCGAAATGTAGATAATTTGAGAAAATATTTGGATTCATACAGTAATTAATTAATCAATTGAACGATTGCATTCATGGAGAAGTGATCAATGATGAAGATAAAGAAAGAAAAAAAAAAAACGCAATTAAGCAAAAATATCAATACACCATCCATATTCGAAAGATATTACCAGTTGAATCGCGGAATAATCAGCATCCTCCGATACATCATGTTGGTCAGGCTCGTGCATCGCTATATTTACTAGAGAGAGATATGGAGAGAGATGGGGAGAGAGATATGGAGAGAGTCGGGAGAGAGATCGCTTCTGAATCCTTGGAGACGAAGGAGACGGTAGCGGGAATTTTTTTTTTCTGTTTTTGAATTAGTTTTATAACACCCAAGGCGCGGGAGTATAATTTGCAATGGTGTTATATGATTTGCAACTAGCTTTTACACCGTGCTCATTATCGCAATAATCATTATTGTTACTATTATTATTATATTATTATTATTTCATTATATTATCTTACGTGACACCCTCATAATCCTCCATTTTTATTTTTCTAGATTTTCAAAATTTTAAAATTATTAAATATAAAGGAGTAGATTTTTAATATTAATAGTTAAATTTTCTATCCCACCTCAGTTTTGAACGAAACTTTATCTATTTAAAAACCTATAAATAACTAATTCAATATATATTTTCTAATACTTTGCACTATGTTCACATTTAATTTGACCAACTAATTTGTTGGTCAGTAGTAATATAGTTATAATTATTCCTATATTTAGAGGAAATACACTCATATGGCATTAGTGTTATTGGAATATCAAAATATATCACTAGTTCAAATTTTACCAAATTTTGTTAAAAGTTTATTTTTTGAATATTTTTACCCTTAATTTTGTCCCTTTTTTCTATCTAACAACACTCTCTCCCTCTCTCTTACTTTTTCACTTTTCTCTCTCATCTCTCACGGTATTATTCCCTCTCTTTCTTATCTGTCTTCTTTCTCTCTCCCTCAGCTGTCCCTCAGCTCGATCGTCTCTCTTTTCTCGCTCGTTTATCATATCGACTATTTTCTGTTCTCTTTTTTACTCTCTTTCTCAATTGGAGTTTTGCAGCAATTTCCTTCGATTTCCTTCGATTTTTCTGCAGTAAGTACCGGCGATCTTTGCAACAATTTCCGGCGATTTGTTGCGGCTAATTTTCCGGCAATGTTTGGTGGCGGCGACAAACCTATGGAGGTATTGACATTAATTCTTGGTTGTGATTTGAGGTGTATGTAATTGATTCTTGATTTTTTCTGCGTTGGAGATTTTGCGTTCCGATTTCAGATTTGTTTTCAGTTGGTACGTTTTCGTAAATGCGTATTGTATGGATGTCAATGTGTATTGCGTGCCATAATATGTTGACATGATACGTAGTACTTATTTCTAAATGCATATTGCGTACCTGAAGGTGTTTTCATGGTACGTAGTACGCATTTCTAAATGCGTACTGCGTATCTTAATTTGTTTACTTAGTACGCAATACGAATTCTACTTTGTTATATGTGAGTACGAATTGTTTAATGCGTACCAAGTTTGTTGTTTAATGGTACGCATATATAAATTCGTGCCTTGTGTACCATTATTTGATAAATTGTGTTTAATCTATATAATATAATGCAGATGAGGCCATATTCTTTAGTGGTTGTCCATGAAGGATATTGGAAGGAAAACAATTATGAGGGTGGTAGGAAATAATATATTTCTATACCACTGTCACAGCCCGTTTTCAGGATGTGTGAAAACGACGAACATTCATTGGGCAGTGAGGTGAAACCTCGAATATGAAACATAACTCAACTAGGGAACATGCTCGGGAACAAGGGAATATAGGTTGAAAGCGATAACAAATTGAACATGCTTTCAAATCTAATCTCAAACAACGAGCATAAATAAATAATTCTAGTGTCGAAAAGCAATTGAAGCAATATAATCCAAGTCAAGTAGAATAAAAAAGAAAATACAGAAATAATTTCGAGCATTAAGCTCATTGTATCGACACAACGTCAAGTATTATAATTCAAATAAATAAACAAGTTTGTTTATCATGCAGCGGAATAACGTCTCAAGTCCCACAACTACATATATGAAGATATGTAGTTGCAAGCTTAAATCAAAAGAAGACTCGACTCCAAACACTACACACCGCAGAACATCTTCCGCCACCATCATCCATGCCAACCTGCACGTTTAGAAATACATGCAGGGCTGAGTACGAAGTACTCAGTGAACACATGCCAAAATAATTTAAACTTTGCTCGATAGAAAGTGTTAGTACAGTTTTAAAACATTTAACTTGTGTTAGTACAGTTTTAAAACATTTAACTTGTGTATGTAAAATCATTTTCTTTTCTTGAAACGACTACGCAGTCAACATATATAATTTGAATAGCAGGTATGAATCAATCTACTACATAATTTCTCGTGTGTCGAGAAGTAGGCCTCCTTCTCAAACATTGTGACCGGCCCAACCAAAGCAAGACTCACAATCATGTCAAACAATTAATAACAACACGTGTGTTCCTGTCTCACACAGGATAATAATAATAACTCAAGTAGATGATTAAACATACCAAACTCAGATAAAATGGCAAGTCAAATAATTTCAGAACTCACATAATATGATAATAATAATCATATTCATCACTTTGTTTTCGGTTAAAAAGTCCACCTGACTGCAAAAGGGTTTTGTCGGGTTAGCTACTTCCTTCTTCGCTCTCACTTCTCGGTCCCGCTTGTTTCTTCAAAAATAATACTCCCTCTGTCCTGCCGAATACGGCCTAGTTCATACGGACACGGAGACTAAGAAAAAAGAGTATTAGGTAGAAAGAGTGTTTAGTGTAGTGTGAATGCAATATTTTTATAATGCTAATAAAGTTATAGATGGATGGTGGATAGTGTGTAGTAGGAGTAGGTTAGTAGGGTTTAGATGGAATGATGGGTTATGTAGTGTGAATGCAAATTTTTTATAATGCTAAATATATACTAACTGCTTCCTTTAAAGGAAACTGACCAAGTATAGTGGGACGTCCCAAAATGAAAAAGAGACCGTCGGTGGGACGGAGGGATTATCTTATAAGGGTGAGACTACTTTCTCGAAAAACGTAACGAACTTTAACGCTCAGCTGCAGGACTTTTACTTGACTCGGGTTTCTTAACTTATCTCGACTTTTTTAACTCGATCTTTTTCGGTTTCTCGGTTCTACTCAATTACTAAACCAATAGACTCTCAGACTCAGATACTTGACTCAGTAATATCTAACTATTTTATTAATTAAATAATCCACAAATATCAGAAAAATACTATTCACATCACACGTCTCATTTTTCTCGATATCTCGAGTTAAACGAACTCAAAAAATTACGAGATTAATTTTCGGGTTCTAATATCACAAATCATTCACAAACAAACTTTCAGATCAAGAATCGAACATTCACAAATAGGTAAACGATCGACTTCGATAAATAGATAGACGGAATTTTTTTTTCAAATATAATTAAATATTCTAGAAAAATTCTAGAAAATTATATTAATTTATTTAATCATAAATGTAAACTTGGTTACTCATTCAAGACTCGATTATGAGATCGAATTTCAAAATCTGAACGAAATATATTTTATGTTATTTTCTCGAAAAACGTGTCATTACTCGGAAAAATTATCAAACTCGATAAAAAGATTCTAATTACTTCTTATTACTTTATTAACTCGACTAATCTTACTTATTTCGATTTTAACTTTACTAAATTTGCTCGTTTATAATTTTTAACTCGATTTTCCATTAACAAATTTTATTACTCGATAACTTTTACACATTAACTCGGATTCAAGAATTTCGAAAAGTAACTCTAATTATTTCAACTTCATCTTCTTCATCAAATCATCACATTAATCAAAACTAACATGCAACATCAAGAATCATCAACCTTCTTACTCATATTTGGTTCGAAATTTTCTAGGAAAATTACACAAAAATTTATTCTTCTCGTTTCTCTTATTCCATCATTTTTAAATCATCGAATCACACATCATCTAACCACATATCATCAAAACATCACAAAATTCATATATATATATATATATATATGGTATTTAAAAAAAATCACAAGAAATTCCTTCTTCCATTTCTTTATTGCTTATCATCATTTATCTCATCTTCCATCTTCAAATCTAACTAAGAACATCAACATGAAATTCTCAAAATTTTCATCAAAAGTTTCGGTTCTTACACACACACACACACACACACACACACACACACACACACACACATATATATATATATCATCATTTTCCTCATTCAATCACATACATCAAAACTCTTAGATCACTTTCTAGAACACAAATCTAACACTAAAATCATGCTTGGATCATCAACATAAAAAGGCCTAAATATGCTCAAAAATTTCGGTACTTACACATACATGTATATCATCATTTTTCTTTTCAAATCTTCACATATATATACACACAAGGATCATGAATATCACACTCAAATCAAAAATCAAAACTCCGAGAGGGAGAGAGAAGAGAGAGAGGAAAGAGAGAGATGATTAAGAGAGTGAGATGTTTAAGAGAGAGAGAGAGAGAGAGAGAGAGAGAGAGAGAGCGTGTGAGAGAGTGAGTGAAATGAGAGTAGGATAGGTTTAAATTAGGAATTAGTTGCACCCGGTGATCAAAACGCGATATAAATTTCGCCAGAAGAAAAAGTTATCCGGTGTAATTTAACCCTAATTTCTTATTAAACTCTCAAACGATTTAAAACTCACCACGACTCTTTCTCGACATCGGAAATCTCTCTACTTCGTCTCCAACTTCACCAAATAAAACAAGAAATCCAGAAATCAAGTTTTCAAAATGAAATTCCGAGAAACAAAGAAAAAGTCGGAATTCACTATTCATATTAGGGTTTTCTGGACCTTCAACTGAATTTTCTCTCTAATGACTTCTGACGACTCTCAAATCTATCTAAAAGCTTCTACAATCATTTTTAAACTCAAAAGACACTAATAAGGTAAAATTCAGAAAAGTTTGTCGAAAAGCGAAAACTCGGGAAAAGTTACTATTCATCCAAAAACGAAACTTCTCAGAATTTTCTGAAATTCACACTCGAATTCAAACTCATATAATCATGCTCAATCAATTCACACAATCAATTCGGATAACCGAAATATAAAACTCACGTAAAGTTATTTAAGGGCATTTTAGTAATTTCACGAGAAAATTTCTTTCCTCGAAATTTTTTATCACACAAGGGCACATAATTAAGGCACACAAGTTCAATTAAGATGAACTTAAAGACTTTATTACAACCGCCTAGTGGTATAACCTTTGAATCTTTATTAGGAAAGCTAAAAGTTTGAATTAAGAAGAATAAGAGTATGTATATATTTGATATAGATGGTTTAGTGCAGTTACCTACTGGTGAAACTATGAGAATGAAGATTACAGATGTTTTTTAGTTATTTTTTTTATAGATGTGTTGGAGTTTCATACTGTAGATGTTATTAGTTCTCCAATTATTGATGAATCTCATAATAGGAAGAGTCGTTTAATTGATGGTGATGTGCGGAATGAAGATGAGAACAATTTTGATGTTTCTAGTAATGAGTTCGGGTTTGATGGCATTTGTGAGAATGATGACCATGATGCTGATAACAACAATGTAGATCGTAATTTGGCAGCATTAGATATAAGTAATGAAAGTAGTGAAGGACAACGTTTGTGGATTGTTCCCGGTGCAGCCCAACAAGCATCTCTTCTGTTGGAAGAAGTAGTTGCACCGATTGTGTGTGTGGATGAGCTTGTTTAGGGTGGCTCGTTTATTGGAAAGAAGAAAATGAAGTCAGCTCTTGGTTTATATCACATGAAAAAATATCCCAAGTTTGTTATGGTTCGTTCAAATAAGGTGTACTAACATATGAGATGCAAACTTGTAGAAACGTGTGAGTTTGAGATGCGAGCAAGTGCAACATCTAATTTATGGAGTATGCATCTCTTCACTCCTCACTCTTGTGTGGATGATTTGAGATATCACCCTGATCCTAAGGTTTCTTCTAGAGTTATTGCTGCACACCTTGGTCCAAAATTTGGAAAAGATGGTTCGATTGTTAGGCCAGACAGAGGATATTCAAGCACAAATACGAAGGAAATTTGGTGTGAATGTAAAATATTCTACTGCTTTGGCTGGTAGCAGGGTCAGCCCTGAGGGCGGGCGGGCTTGGGCGACCGCCCCGGGCCCTAAATTTGAAGGGGCCCAAAAAAATTTGTACACATATATATTCGCCGTATACTGAATACTATAACATTTCAATTCTGTAGCTCATTGGGTGAAGCGCTTGTTTCGTGTTCGATTTCTTTTACCAACCGAATTTTACTACTAGTTATTTTCTTTGTGTTGGGCCCCAATTTTAATTCACCTATTTATAGTTCAATTTTTTTCTATAGGACCCTTAGTTCTCACATATTCCACTTATATGGGCCCTTCAAGTTATTTTTACATTTTACTATCATAGTATAATATTAATAAATAAAAAAGAGAACTGTGAATTTAATTTATTAATTTTTTTTTACTAAATAGTTACATATATTTGCTATATACGATTTGATAGTTTTTATGTCCTTCAAAGCAAAAACTAGGAGATATTTTTAATCTCTAAACTATAAGATTTATCTTTTAGTTATGGATCATTTATCGATATAAATTTAATTATTTATATATACACTAAAATAATTGAACAAGTAAGAGAAATTCTTACCATTCTTTTATTTATGCATAAAAAACTTATCAATATTTTTTATAAGTAAGTTCATGTATTTGTTATTAAATTATAATAATGTTCTTCATGCTCAAAACAATAGTATGAGAAACAAATAATATTATAAATTATATTTAAAGTAAAAAAGCTAGAATATAATTTTCTTTGAATGTCATATTACGATTTTATATGGTTGAAAACTTTTTTGCTTCGACCTGAGCCATTTTCTATGATAAGTCTTGTTGTATTTAAATGAACGTCATAGTACGATTTTATATCAGGTTTCTCTATTATGTCTCTATATTATTGGTGTCTTATTATTTCAGTACTTTTGGTTCGCATGGTACGAATTTGTAATCTTGTACCAAGTTTGCAAATATATTACCGATACATAATATAGTTGGTAACTTGGTACGTAATTACAAATGCGTACCAAGTGTACAATTTGTGTTGGTATACACCCAGTACATATTTATTAATGCATACCCAGTTTGAAAATATATTACTGGTACGCTCGATACGTATTTGTCAATGCTTACGAAGTTTGTAATCATATTACAATTACACTCAGTGCGTGTTTTCAAATTCATACCATGTGTACTCAGTGTACTTTCAGTGATGTTTTTGTATTGATTGAGACAAATTCTTCCAGATGATTCTCAAGTTCCTATACATGTTAGAGCATATGAATCCCACTTCAATTGTAGATTTTCAAACATGTCCAGACGGTCCATTTTATTATTTTAATTTTGCTCTTGTTGCGTGCATAAGAGCATTTCGTGCATGTCGGCCCGTGATTGTGATTGATGGCACACACTTAAAAGGGAATACAAGGGCATTTTGTTTGTCACAACAACAAAGGATGCTAATGAACAAATTGTTTCATTAGCCTTTGGTATTGGTGATGTGGAGGACAATTCATCTTGGTCCTGGTTTCTGGAGCACGTTCGACAGACGTTTGGTTGCCCCCAAGAGTTTTTTATAGTTTCTGATCAGCATCTCAGCATCAAGAATGTCGTGGATCGAGTGTATCCTGGTATCCCTCACGGTCTTTGTTCGTTTCATATACAGAGTAACTTGAGGACTTGGGGTAACATTGTGATTGATCAATTTCAACTTGCTGTCAATGCTTACAAAGTACAGGACTTTGAGGAGTATATGAACTATTTGAATGAGGCCTCACCTCGTGCCTACGAAAAGCTTATGAGTATTGTTACTAGGAGATGGTCTATTGAGCTATGCCCCATTCGGAAGTTTAGTTTCGGTACCTCCAACACCGTAAAGAATATTAATTCTAGACTTCGATGAGCTAGGAAACAATGAATAATACTTAAAAAAATATTAGTTGTATCAAAAAATACAATATAAACTTATATAAAAACTGATAAATTATGCCAAGCAATGTATATAAATATAATAAAACAAAACAATGAATTAACTTACATAATACTTAAAAAAGCAATTATGAAAACGCAATATGAAAACATGACGTAGCACTTGTAACATGCATTTATATTAAAGAAAAAAATTTAATTTTTTCGTATTTACAAATTGGAGTAACTAGTAAGAATACAAATAAAAATAAATTATAGTAACTACCATGTAGCCCGTCGAAAATCGACGGAAAACATTATTTAATAAAATTATAATAAAAATATTATCCATTAATTATTTTTGAGTTTACACTTTATTTGAGTTTTGTGGGCCAGTTTGAAATTGACCCGTCTATCCCCACGATTCAAGATCGCAATCCTCTCGTCAAACACGATTCTGAAAAAGTTGAACCATCGATTCGAATCGGCCCGTCTACCTTCACGGTTTTAAGTATGAATCCTCCCATTAAGTTAAACTGTTGTAATTGAATCGGTCCGTCTACCCCTACATTTGAAGGTCGGAATCCTCTCGTCGACCACGATTTTGAAAGAGTTGAACCGTAGGTTTGGAATCGACCCGTCTACCCTCACGATTCCAAGTTGGAATTCTCCCGTCATGTTGAATTATCGTAACTGAATCGACCCGTCTACCCGTACGACTCTGATCAGAATCAGTCTGTTGACTATGATCTTAATTTTTGTGGATAATAGAATAAATGGATCAAAAATGCACGACATGTAAAAAAAATATATATATAATACTCACTCTGTCTACGATATGTTTGCCACTTATTGAACTGCTGTAATTGAATCGTACCCTCACGTAACTAAATATGAATCCTTATGTTAAGTTGAATTGTCGTAATTGAATCGGCCCGCCTACCCCGACGTTTGAAGGTCGGAATCCTCTCGTCGACCACGATTCTGAAAAAGTTGAACCGTAGGTTTAGAATCGACCCGTCTACCCTCACGGTTCCAAGTCGGAATCCTCCCGTTATGTTAAACTATTGTTACTAAATCGACCCATCTAATTTTATAATACTAGTAAGTAGCCGGAAAATAATTTAACGTTTTAATTTATACATGTAATTTTTAAGTATGATGTTACATCTTATTTATAAGTTATGTTGTTTTTCACGTTAATTATAAATTAAACTTAGAAAAGTATTATTATTTCACATATCTAAATTTATAATTATGAATGACAATAGATCGAGTATTCATTTGGTAAGTACTCCCTCCGTTCACGATATGGTTACCACTTTCATTTATAATAGTATGGTAATACATTATATTTAATCTTATATTTCTCACTACTCCACTCACATTTATTGTGGGATCTTTATTCCACTCACAACAATACCCACTATTATTTACTAAAACTCACCACTTTATTAAAATCTGTGTCGTCCACAATGTGACAATCATATTATGGATGGAGGGAGTATTTTCCAAATCTAAACTTATTTAGAATTTTTCTACTTGTTCTCGATTCACATAATAATTTTACTGTACATACCCATTTCAAACTAATTGGGTAGTACTCAATAAAAATTTAAACACTACAAAGTTAATACTAACTATAATTAGTACAATTTATGTCTATTTGAACCATCTCGTTGATTTATGCTAAACTTATTATATCTCTAATTAGCCTAAAGGAAGAGAAAGACATATCACATCTTCAACTTTTTTCCTCTTTATTTAGCTATCTATCCATACATTTTATTAAATGTAATATATTTTCTAGTATAAACTAATATAAGATTTTTACAAATAGGAATGAAAAATGAAGAAAATGACATGTCGATTAAATATATTTATTTAATTTTTGTAGGGAATTTCTCAGGCAAATTTCTTATTGACCCCTTAAAATGCTAATTTGTTGGTTGTTATTAAAAAAAGGTGATATTTTAATTATTAGTGTACTTATAAACAAACTTAAAAATAATGTTACTTCTCATATATCTAAATTAACTTATAATTTGGAATGTCAGGCATTGAGTATCAATTTAATAAGTATTTGTACAAACTCAACACAATTTATCATTTTATCTGCTCGTTTGTTCCTAAACACGCATAAAAATTATTTTATTATTCATGCCCGCCCCAAATTAATTGGACCCGCTAAAAATCCAAACAATACAAAGTAAATACATATTAGAAAATAGTTAAAAAAAAAATTAAAACTGAAATTTATTATATTTCGAAGTAAAGAAGAAATAAATCAAAATATATAGAAAAGATAGTCTTTTGTTATAGTTTGACGTAATCTAATTGAGATAGAATTTGACATTTATTATACGAGTGTATAAAATATTTGTTGGGAAATTTATTAGTAAGAGTTTTGATGAATTCCAAAACCAACTGACCCCAACCGAGTAAATGTTGCCAAAACCTAATGTTAGTTGGTAGGCTCGCTGTTTGAGCATTGTTAAGATTTTATCTTTACAGGTCTCCAGCTGAAGATGGCAACATGGCATCACTCGGACAGAACATCAGTTGTTAGGAAAACAACTGAGCGTTCATCAGATGAGAAACAGTAAAGGGGAAGAGAACATCAGATGAAAGGAAGCCATCTAAGCGTTCGAACCCAACTGATCAGATACAAGGAAGACAACTGAGTGTTCAGTTTCAGAACATCAGTTGTAGAACTCAACCGAGAAGATCAACAACTTTGAAGATGAAGTCAGCTGAGAGTTCAACTGTGAGTTGTCAGATAAGAACATCGACTGAAGAACAAGTTAGTTGAAGATCGAAAGTCTTAACCGACCACTCCTTGTTGGAAGTCTGTTGTTAAGATTTGAATTTCAAAAAGGAAGTCACGTGAGGGTTTGACCGTTCAATCATTACCCCATTTGACCCAACACAAGGCTATCTTAGATGGAAAGCAGATAAGCTCAGATGCCATATCGGCAAAAGTCTGCAGAAATGAAAGACAAGCCATCGCTTTCAAAGATCAGAGATCAACAGCTCCTCCAACGGCTAGTTGATACTCTCCGCCTATAAATAGAGGCATTCATTCATTTGAAAGATAGATAAGACACATACGCGAGAAGAAACCAGAGAGCGAAAGAAAGAGCAATATTCTTCACAAGCTGAACTAAATTTAATCTCCCAGAACATCACTTGTTGAGAGTTCTAGAGTTAGTTAGTTTTTGTGTCTTAAGATCGAACCTTGAGAACATCACTTAGTGAGAGTTCGTAGAGAGTTAGATCATAGCTCACTTCACGTTCGAGCTTTCTGTTGGAACCCCATTTACTTTCACCTGAAAAGGTTTAGGATCCTACTCTTCCCGCAACTGAGTAGATAGGTTGTTTAGTACCCGGAAACTAAACTGTAAGGTTGATAAGTACCCGCAAACTTATCCTTAACGGTTGCTCAGCCCGCGTAAGCTGAGTGGTTTGTCCAGAAGAACTTGGACAGAGTTGTGTGCACTCACAACTCCCCGTGGACGTAGGAGTGTTATCTCCGAACCACGTTAATTCTCTGTGTGATTGTGTTTATCTTTATTCAGTTATTTCTTGCATTCTCAACTGACTGACTAACCAGCATACAAACTGCATCTGTGCATTCTCAACTGTTTTGGTTTTTGACCAACCGTGCGTATAAGCGTGAGTTGTTTTACGAGTTTAATTTCCACCACATTCCGCACAACACCACTCTACCAGCTGAGGTTGCTTACTCAGCTGTGAGATTACAACTGAGTCTTTTTACTCGGTTGAGTCTTTTAAAATCCTAACTGGTGTATTCCCCCCCATACACCAGTAACTCGTATCGGGACCATCAAGTGGTATCAGAGCAGTGGTTCAAAAGACTACTGACTCTGTTTCATAAGGTGTGAATTCGATAAAGTTTCTTCAGTGGTCAACTCAACAGATCTTTTCACGCTAGTGCATATTTGCTTGCATATTTGTTCTGTTGTTGTGTGCAGATGGACGTCAAGGACAAGATCGTTGTCATGTTCTCGGTAGTAAATTATACATCCTGGAGGACACGGATGAAGAAGATCTTACTGTCGAAGCATCATAGGATGCAACAAGTACTCTCTTCCGAACCGATCATCATCAAAGAAAGAATAGCTCGCACTCCTACAAATCCCAACGATGGGGATACAGTTGTGGAGTTTGTGGAGAAGCAGCCGGAAGACTACACTCCAGAGGAAGCCAAGGTGAGCCAGTTGGATATCTGGGCTCAAAGCACGATTATGTCCACTGTTGGACAAGATTATCTCCCTTGGATTGAAGAGTGTGAGACTGCCAAAGAAATGTGGGATATCCTGGCATCGCTGAGTGAAGGAAGCGATGAGACGAAGGAGAACAAGTTCTCACATGCATGCCAAGACTTCGACAACTTTTGTCTGAAGATAGAGAAAACAATTGATCAGCTAGAGCTCTGGTTTATGGACATCCTCAGAAGAATCCAGTCCATCCGAAGAGGAAAATATACACTAAGAGAAATCAATCTCAAAGTGTTGCAAGCTCTACCGGCTGAGTGGGATACTTTCACCAATATCCACGAGAGCCGAGCTGACCTTGGTGAAATGGGAACTGAAAGATTATTCTCAATCTTAAAGGGAAATGAGTATAAGGTAAACCGAAGAAGATCTCAGTCCTCGGTTCAGACGAGTCGACTTGAGGATGTTGGCTCAGCCTCAAAGTCAGTTGCTCTTCGAGCTGACTACTCAAAATCAAGAACATCGAGGCCAACCAGATCAGCTGACACAACTGCAAAGGAGCCAAGCAGAGAGGAACTGCAACAAAACATTGCAGCCCTGTCAAAGAAACTAGCCGACATGGACACTCGGTTCGGGAAATACAAACGATTCTACAAATCAAACCGAACTCGAGACAGTTCAAAGCCTGTCACCAAACGGTTGCTTTGAATGTGGCAAGGAGGGACACTTCAAAGCTGACTGTCCAGACCTCTCAAAGAAAGAGAGAGAAGCGTTGAGGGCCAAACAAGCTGGAAAGAACAAGGCCATGGATGCAGAAGAAGCAGCTGACGACATGGACATCTTCACGGACACTGAAGATGAGGATGAGCTGACTTCCACCAACAACGCTACCGGACAGGATCAATGCCTCATGGCTCTTAGAACCGACCAGGATGATACTAAGGTACACTCTAATCCTGCTAAGTTAAATTCTTCCAATATTTCTAACATGCAGGAATCACTGGATGAAGAGTTGGAACCCTCTTGGAGTGACTTTCAAGAACTCAGTGAGGAACTGCATCACCAATCGGTTGAGTTTAAGAGTCTTCAAGCTCAGTTCGCCAAACTTGAAGATTCCTTAACCGAAAAGTACGATCTGATCAAGAGCCAAATCGAGGAGATTGAGAATCTCAAGAGTCAATTGAACGAGGCTAAGGCTTCAACTGATGAGGAGTTGACGAAGCAGATCAAGGAGCAGCAAGATCAGTTGAAAAATCAAGAGGCTCAGATCGACCAGCTGATAAAGAAGTCAGATGGACAAACCGAGCAGATAACTGTCCTCCTCAAGGAGTTACAAACGGAGAAGGATAATTTAATCAAACTGTATCAGTCATCCAAGATCATAGAAAATCTTATCAGTTACAGCAGACAGATGGATGACGTGTTAGGACTCGGTTATGATGTGATTAAAGACAGTGGAATTCCTCCAGCAACCTTCATCAAAGCTGTTAAGGTCAAGGCTGTCGAACCAAACACAGTGGAACCTGAGTCACCACAAAGTAATTCAACATCCGTCTCTCAGCTAGCTCAACCGACCAAGGCAACCACAACTGAGAAAGGAAAAGGAACAGTAGATGAAGGACATAATGTTCCATCGGTACTCATTCATTAAGTACAATCCAAATCTAAATTTGCTTAATGTTTTCTACACGTTTTCTTCCAAACTCGATTAAAATAGTGACTTTAGTGTACATACTCGTCTCAAACCTATTAGGTAGCACTGTGTTGGGAAAATTAGTAAAGGTTTTGATTTATACCAAAACCCAACTGACCCCAACCGAGTAGATGAAGCTATCAGTCAGAACTTAGCTAGAGCTCACTGTTTGAGCGTAGGGATTTTTCTTTACAAGAACAAACAGAAGAAGTCGACCAAACTGAAGAATGCAGTTCGAGAAGAACTTGGTCAGTTAGACCACAACTCAGTTGACTCCATAACTGAACCATGCAACTCATGCATGTTGAGCAATTTTATTGAAGTCAGACGTCACAAATCTGAGAAGAGAAGACTTTGAAAACATGGAAGGCAGAAGAGTTGAATTTCAAATTCAAATCTACTCGCAAGTACAAGACAGGCAGGAACTTACTGTAAATGGACCAACCACAGAGACGCACAAAAAGCTATGGTCGTAGTTACCATTTTAGGAAAGTTTACAGTGGAGTAGTTAGAGTACCATGCTTTTGGCAGAGATCAAACGGCTCATTCCAACGGCCGAATTGATTCCCGCTCTTTAAATAGAGGTCTTCTCATTGAAGCAAAGAGGGGAACTACGAGAGAGCATACTCACAAAAAGAACCAGAAAGAGGATTCAAGCAGAATCACGCTCTCCAAGCAAGAACAACCCAACTGAAGAACAAGTTGAAGTAGAGTGTCCATTCCTCATCATGTTCTTCCTTTTAGCCTCTCAGAATCCCAGTCTTTGATTAAGTCTAGAATTCATAGGTTCTTGCATAGTTTCTAAGCAGACTTTCTGTACTAGATCTGAGTCTATAAGCCTTAGGAAGAAGCTTCCACTTTTCTAAGTGTAGAAGGCTTCATAGTTGGAAAAATCCCCAACCCCAAATCTCCAGGTTTTTCTTTGAACCCGCAATCAAAGAAACTAGGTCCCTTAGAACCAACAATCTAAGTTAGGTTATACACTTGCCCACAAAAGTATTGTAAGGTCTTGTTCGAACCCGTAATCAAACTGGTTAGGTTCTTTGGTGCTCGCAAACCAAACTAAATGTTTGATAAGCATGCATAAGCTTAACTAGTGGATTACTTCCTCGAAAAAGAAGTCGTGGACGTAGGAGGTCAATCTTCAAACCACGTTAAAATACTGTATATTTTACTTTCAGTTTACTAACCAACTGACCATTGTACGAAAACAAACTTTCAATCTGCACTAAAAGGTTTAAGGAACTTGACATTCCCTCAAAAGGTTTTTAGTTTTGTAACGAGGTTTAAACCCACCAACTTCCGCAAAGTTAAAAACTCTGTTTAAAACCTTAGTCAGCTTTGGTCCTGACTGAGTGAACCGCTCCAACTGTCCTTTACAGTTGTCGAGGTAATTGAACTGTGAAAAACTAGAAGAGTCAAAATCGATTTTTATTTAAAAATCCCTACTGGTGTAGCCCCCCCGATATACCAGTTACTTGTTATCGGGATCATCAAGTAGTATCAGAGCAGTGGTTCAAAAGACTGCTGACTCTGGTTCACGAGGTGTGAGTCGAGATTTTTCAGTGGTCAACTGAACAGATCTTTTGAAAACCCCTTAGGGCATTCTGCTGATATCTGTTTGTTTCTTTCTTTTGGTGTGCAGGAACCATGAATCTGACCCTACTCGGAAGCTTACCAGATTTCTCCGTGGATGACTACCCTATGTGGAGATTTAGACTGAAGATAGCGCTAACTGCCCGACATCACAGGATGTGGGAGACCATCACAAATGGTCCCATTCATGTGACTCAGTCCATCACAGTTCCTTCCACAACTCCTGGAGATGGAATTATCACCACGAAGACGGAGCTGAAGGATCCCGAGGGATACACCAAGGAAGAAAGAGATAAACATAGTTAGATGACATCGCGAAGAGTGTCATCTCATCCACCATCGGTAAAGCCTACCTACCGAAAATCATCTCTTGCGAGACAACCAAAGAGATGTGTGATGCTTTAGCATCACTCTATGAAGGATCTGACGAGATCAAGGAGAGATAGTTCACCTTAGCTTGTCTGAAGTACGAGAACTTTGCTCAGCTCACCGACGAGTCCATCGACAAAATGGAGGTGAGATTCGCAGAGGTAATAATGGACATCGAGAGTATAAGAAAAGGCAAATACTCTCAGCGGGATATGAATTTAAAAGTTCTCTCCGCGCTAGGCGAAGATTGGACGGTTTACAGAGTCGTCCATCAGAATCGGAGTGACTTCAGTTCGATGAAGACTAAGAAGTTGTTCTCTATGCTCAATGATAATGAGTATTACATTCTTCAACGGAAGTAAACCAAGTTTCAAAAACCAGAACAGACAGAGCAAAGCTCAGCGACCAAGCCAGTGGCGCTTCGAGCTGACTCAGGAAGATCAAAGTTCGCTAGACTCTTACGGTCCTCTAACTCATCACCTAGGGATCGACCCAGCACGTTCGAACTTCAGAAGAAGGTCGAAGAAATGACCAAGCAGTTTGTCATAGCCTGAATTTTAGTGTATTGAAATGACTAGAATCCATTGGACAGTGATGGTGAAACAACTAAATAAAACACAATCTCAACTAGGGAACATGCTCGAGAACAAGGGAATATCAATTGAACGCGATAACAGATAGGACATGCTTTCAAATTCAAGACATAAATCCCAAATAGTATATAATATTCAAGTAGAAATCAGGGATAAGAAGAATTGTATCGAGCATGGAGGCTCATTGTATCAAACATCAGAGTATCAGTTTAAACAACGAATTAACATATTAGTGTTGCAGCGTAAATGAAACTCAAGTCCCACAGTTACATGTATGAAGACACATAACTGCAAGCTTAAACAAAAGACTCGACTCGAAAACATAAACACGCTGCCGAGCACTTCACGCCACCATCATCCGAGCTAACCTCCACATTTAGAAAATACATGCAGGGCTAAGTATTTCATACTTAGTGAACACATGCCAAAATCAAATTGAAAACTTGCTCGATAGAGCTATAAATTGAACTTGCCTTGCCACTGCATCACAAGCATTTATACAGCTAAAACAGTAAACTTGTGAATGCAAAAACATTTCTTTTCTTAAACTACTGCTGTAATAGCCCTCACTTTTTGAATTTATTTATATCATTTTTTATAGTTACTAACAATATCATTGGAAATATTTTGAACTTGAATTAATTATTTTTTTTAAATACCTTGAAACAAACGGATTTGAATTTCAAATGTTTTACAGGTTGTCCGACTTAGAGCGAGGATGCGCCATAACGAAAAATGTGAAGTTTATAATTAATAAGTGAATATGATTAATTAAATGAATGTTGTGGAAAATTCTAGAATTAAGTAGAAATAAATTAAATAAAAATATGATTGATAAAAGTTATAAATATCTATGATTTTTCTAGAAAAATAGTAATAGATAATATAATTATCTAAGATTTTTACCAAAATAATAATAAAGAATTTAAATATCTAGATTTTTTATTAGTAATGTTTATATATAAATATGGAGTAGTTTTATTTCCCAAACTAGAATTAGCTAGAAACTCTCATTTCTCTTTCTTCCTAGTCTGCGATCATCACTCATCTCATTCTTTCTCATTCCTTGAATATCATCACTCTTCATCATTCTCTATTTTCGTTTCCAAGCAACAACAGATTAAGGTAACATCTCATCCGATTCTTTTCTTATTTTCTTCAATTTTGGTTGCCGATCTCTTCATTTCTCTCTCTCTCTAGTTCTATTGGTTGAATTAAGTATGGATGATGGTGGGCTGAGATCTGTTTGTGTGAGTGAAAGGGGTGGGATTTTCGGAACAATAGAGGTACAGCGGCGGCGGCATGGTAGCTGCCGCCGTGGTCGTTTCAATGGAGTATATACCCCTGTTTTTTATAGCTACATTGTCAATTTTTTCAGATCGTTTTTGAACTATTTTACTTCATCAAAACCCATCAATATAGATACCATTAGAAAGCTATCGTCGTTGTCTTTCCAACAGTATCTTCGAATTGTTCATCCAATATCAAACAAAAAAGTTATGAGTCTTCGAAGCCCGGGTGGCAGATTTGTGCGCTACGATTTGGCACGGATTTTGAGTCGAAATTTGCAGCGCCAAATCGACGTTGTATCGGGGAATAAGTTTAGAGGTTTTGTAGCTCATTTCGTAGATATTCCAACCATAGGATCTCTTCCGTAAATTGATGGTCGATTTGGCCGGAATAGACGTTGGGAAGTAGCTCTCTCTCTCTATATAAATCAAATATGAGAATTGACATGTCAGGCTTAATTTGAATCTTATTTGCAAATTTAGATCAGATTTTGATTACTAAAATATGTTTTTTTTTCCTATTATTAAGTCATATTCCTTAATTGTTGGGAAAATTAGTAAAGGTTTCGAAACATACCAAAATCCCAACTAACCCCAACTGAGTAGATAAATGTCTTTAGTCTAATCTTAACTAGA
Source organism: Schizonepeta tenuifolia (assembly GCA_029490685.1). NCBI lineage: Eukaryota > Viridiplantae > Streptophyta > Magnoliopsida > Lamiales > Lamiaceae > Schizonepeta > Schizonepeta tenuifolia. The sequence continues at coordinate 21,833,035 of CM055960.1, read as the reverse complement.
GCTCACTATTTGAGTGTAGGGATTTTATCTTTACAGGATTCAAGCAAAAGAAATCAGTCGGACTAAAGAAAGAGGTTCGTGAAGAACTCAGCTATGGCCTAAACTCAATTGAAACCCAGACTCAGCTGAGGGTTCAGACTCAGTTGGGACTCAAGTTCTGTCGAGACATCAACCTCAACTGAAGCACAAACTCAGTTGACACCTCAACTAACCCACGCAGCTGAAGGCATACAGTCAAGCGTGAAAAGAAGTTGTGTCAAAGACAGACATAGCGAAGCAGAGAGGAGAAGACGCTGAAGACGGAGGAGTTACAGTCCAGATTTTGAATCTACTCGAGAGCACAAGTCAGCCGAAAAACTTTCCATAAATGGGCCGACAACAGTGACGTGCAAAAAGTAAAGGTCGTAGTTACCATTTTAGGAATGTTTCCAGAAAAGCTGGTGGAGTGTCATACTTTTGGCAGAGATCAAACGGCTCTTTCCAACAGCTAGTTTGAACTCTCTCTATAAATAGAGGTCTTCACACCAAAGCTTTTCAAGGAGATACAAGCAGAGATAAAGCACGCAGTAGTGCCAAGAGACAACATCAAGAGTGAAGCAGCGGCAACAACTTATCAACTCTCTCTCTCCAACCAAGAAGACCTCCGGAGAAGTCCAGTCGAAGTAGAGTGATTTCTCTCCTGTTCTTCCCCCTAGTCTCTTAGAAATTTCCCTTCTTGATTGAGTTTAGAGATTTGGTCTTCGCTTGTTTTGTATCTCACCAAACTCTCTTTCAAAAGATTGAGTTCGGAGCCTTTGGTCGAAGCCTCCATTCCCCTAAAGTGTTGAAGGCTTCCTTGTTGGAAACTCCCCCCAAATCTAAAGCTTAGGCTGACTTTGAACCCTTAATCAAAGTGATCATGTCCCTTGGAACCCGTAATCCAATACCAGGTCCCTTAGAACCCGGAATCCAAGAACAGGTCCCTTGGAAGCCGGAATCCAGAAACAAGTCCCTTAGAACCCGGAATCTAATACCCAAGTTATGCACTTGCCCAGAAAAGTGTTGTAAGGTCTTGGTCGAACTTGGAATCGAATTTGTTAGATTTGCTTGGAACCCGTAATCCAAGTGGGTCGTTTGGTAAGCACGTAGGAGGTTGATCTCCGAACCACGTTAAAATACTGTGTACTTACTTTCTGCATTTTACATCAGTATTTTAAATTCAGTACCTGACCAACTGACCCAGCATATGCATTGCATATTTATCAAACTGCAGTTTTTTGGGAAGTTGACCTTCCCCTTGCACAAAGGTTTCAATTTTTGTAACGAGTTTAATTTCAACCATCTTCCGCAAAGCAAAATTGATTAAAGCCTCAGTTGGCGCATAAAAGCCGAACTTCAAGCATAGGAGCCAGCTGTGTTGCCAACTATGTGATTGGCTCCAACTGAGCAACTCAGTTGTAGAGCTACTCCAACTGACCTTTTTAGTTATCGAGTAAACTAACCTGAGCAGTATATCTCAGTGAAAAGACGTTAAGCAAAATGAAAATTGCTACTGGTTTATTCCCCCCTCTTCCATACACTAGTTACTCATTATCGGGACCATCAAGTGGTATCAGAGCAGTGGTTCAAAAGCCTGTTATTTCTGATACACAACGTGTGAGTCGAGTAGATTTTTCAGTGGTCAACTGAACAGATCTTTTCTGAAATCAATTAGTGCATTATGCTGCATATTTTTGTAGTTGTCTCTTGTGGTGTACAGGAAAGATGAACCTAACATTGCTAGGAAGCTTACCGGAGTTCTCCGTGGATGATTATCCCACGTGGAAGTTTCGCATGAAGATGGCTGTGACTGCCAGGCATCACAAGATGTGGGAGACCATATAAAATGGTCCCGTCCAAGTGACTCAGTCAGTGCTGGTTCCTCCAATCACTCTAGGTGAAGGAGAGATGTTGATGCAGGACGAACCCAAAGGCGCTCACCAGTACACCAAGAAAGAAAGAGACATCTCATAGCTAGATGACATCGCCAAAAGTGTCATCTCTTCCACAGTCGGCAAAGCCTATTTGCCGAAGATTATCAATTGTTTCATAGCAAAAGATATGTGGAAAGCTTTAGCTGCACTCTATGAAGGCTCTGACGAGATTAAGGAGTACAAGTTTACCTTAGCCAATCAGACGTACGAGAACTTCTCTTAGCTAACCGGGGAGTCCATCGACAAGATGGAGCTGAGATTCACAGAGGTCCTAATGGGCATTGAGAGTATTAGGAAGGGCAAATACTCTCAGCGTGAGATGAACTTGAAGGTTCTCTCCGCGTTAAACGAAGACTGGGCGGTCTACAGAGTCGTCCATCAAAATTAGAGTGACCCACGGTTCGATGACAACTGAGAAATTGTTCTCCATGATCAAGGCAAATGAGTATGATATCCTCCAACTGAAGCCTTGCAAGCTTCAGAAACTAAAATAGACCGAGCAAAGCTCAGTTGCGAAGTCAATGGCATTTCGAGCTGAATCGGGCAATTCCAAGTTCGCCAGACCCTCACGGTTCGCTGACTCCTCAGCTAGAGATCGACTGAGCAGGTTCAAACTCGAGAAGAAGGTCGAAGAGATGACTAAGCAACTCAAGGAGATGAACTCCAAGATCGAGAAGTACAGGAGGATCAACTCGAGCAGGCGGAGCTCAACTGATCCCTCCTCAAAGAATCAAAGCAAAGGGTGCTTTGAATGCGGAAAGATATGACACTTTAAAGCCAACTGTCCTGATCTGTCCATGAAGGAGAAGGAAGCCCTCTGAGGAAAAGCCTAGGAGAAATCCAAGGCTATGATCGTTGAGGAAGACGTCGAGGATACCGATGCATTCACCGAGTCAGAAGGAGAAGAAACTGACTCACCATCCAGTTCAACAGGAAAAGACCGATGCTTCGTAGCTTTGCCTGAAGAGTTAACTAATGAGGACTGGGATGAACTGAGAAAGAGAAGAGCCGTTAAATCCATCTGGGTGTTGGACAGCAGATGCTCCAGACACATGACACCCCAGAGGAATCTTCTCACAGACATCAAGCTTCGAGAAGGAGGTATTGTAACCTTTAGTGATGACTCTAAAGGAAAAACCAAAGGATCTGGTACATTCGAAACTCAGCTTGTGTTTATCAAAAATGTATCGTTGGTAGATGGATTGAAGCATAACTTGCTCTCCGTAGGGCAACTGTGCGATAATGGTTTCTCTGTGAAGTTTGATGCACAGGTGTACAGGGTGAAAGACTTCAAGACCAAGCAAGATTCTTCGATATGGTAGACGATTTTCATCAGGTGGAGTCTATTACACAGACTGGTCGAGTAGCTCACCAGAAACATGCCTTGTATTCAAGAGCAGCTCAGAGGTAAGCTGGCTACGGCATAAAAGACTCAACCACCTCAACTTCAAAACCATGAACAAGCTAGGTCGCCAATAGCATGCAGTTGGAATACCAGACTTGAGGTTCAATCCGACGCATCACTGTAGTGCCTATCAGTTCGGAAAGTTGGCTAGAGCATCATTTCATCTTAAATTGACACCATCGGTGGATCGAGTTCTGCGATTGTTCCACATGGATCTTTTCGGTCCGGTCACCCCAGAAAATGTGAGTGGAAATAAGTACACCCTCGTAGTTACTGACTACTACTCGAGGTACACATGGGTGATCTTCATGGCGCACAACAATGAGATGAGAAAAGAATTGTCGAAACTGATGGATAGACTAGCAAATCAGCAAGGGAAATCTATTGTCTCCATCAGATCTGATCGTGGAATTGAGTTCCTCAATGAGTCTATCATTGGGTATTGCGAGAAGAAAGGCATAACTCACCAGACCTCAGCTGCAAGAACTCCACAGCAGAACAGAGTGGCAGAGAGGAGAAATCGAATGCTAATGAATGCAACAAGTTGTATGCTCACCAGCTCAACCCTGCCAAAAAGATTTTGGGCTGAAGCAGTCAACACTTCCCTCCACACGAAGAGATAAGGAAAGACTCAATACGAGCTATGGAGAAACAAGAAGCCAAACATTTTCTACTTTCGTGTGTTCGGTTCTAAGTGTTACATCCATAACAATGGAAAAGCTCAGTTGAATGCCTTCGAGCCTAAAGTTGTCAAAGGCATATTCCTAGGATATGTTGCGAAGATAAAAGCTTACAGAGTTTTCAACACCAGCTCCAAAATTTTGGAGGCAACACCTCATGTGTTGCTTGATGAATTTGCTTTTGAGTGCAGGGAACAGGCTAACTTGCAGGCAGCTGAAGGAAGCACACCGGCCCAGCCAGCTGAGATAAGATCTCAAGCTCAAAGATTGAAGAATCTTGCAGAGCCGCTTATCTGGTCAACTGAAGTTCAAGAAGTATATTCTTCTGACGACGAGACTAAAGATCCCGCCTCAGTTCAAGGGAGAATTCCAGAGTCAACTGACTAAGTGCCAACCGCAGCTGAAGCTCAGCCAAGAATAGCAACTGAGTAGCCATCAGGTCTAGGACATTCTAGTCCAAGACCAGCCCGCTCCATAGCCAATCCCTTAACTCCAACTGAGGATCGAACTGCACCAGAAGTAAGATCACCAAGATCGGCACCTCCAACATCTCGAAGACCGGAGTATTCCATCACGATGCTCGAATCAGCTAAGTGAGCAAGGAAGCACAAACGGTGGTATGAAGACCATGTTAATAATCCCGTGATAGGAAATCCGCAAGCCGGCGTTCAAACTAGAAGATCAGCTCAAGTTGTAGATTCTATAGCTTATGTTCCAACTCAGTCAGGAACCTCAGTTGATGATGAACCAACTTTAGAAGCACATTATGTTAATGAGCTCAGGATACTAGGAAAGCTGGAGCAAGCAGGAGATGTAAGCATGATTGTATGCTTTGTAGCAGACGTGCCTGAACCTAAAAACATCTTGGAAGCTTTAGGATTTATCCACTTGACTTAAACCATGCAAGAAGAGCTCAATGAGTTTCTTAGAAACTACGTGTGGGAACTTGTTGAAAGACCTGAGGGATATTCAAGAATTAGCGTGACGCCATTGGATGTGTTGTAAGAAACAAGGCTAGACTGGTAGCTCAAGAATACTGCCAATAAGAAGGAATAAACTTCGAAGACTCATTTGCCGCAGTTGCTCGTCTGGAAGTAATTCGGATTTTCCTAGCCTACGCCGCTTACCATAAGTTCAAAGTCTATCAAATGGACGAGAAGTGTGCGTTTCTCAATGGCGACATCAAAAAAGATGTTTATGTAGCACAACCTTCCAGTTTCAAAACTGGTGACGACGGAGTCTACAAGCTGAAGAAAGCTATATATGGACTGAGACAGGCTCCGCGCGTATGGTATGAAACCTTGTGTGGCTTTCTACTCGAATCAGGGTTCATTCGAGGCTCAGTCGACAAAACTCTTTTCACCATCAAAGTTGGAGAAGACATCCTGCTGGTGCAAATATATGTCGACGACATTAGCTTTGGATCCAAATTTGAAGATCTGTGCAAGAGGTTCTCTAAGCTCATGAAGGACAAGTTCGAGATGTCCATAATGGGAGAGATGAATTATTTACTTGGGCTGCAGGTGAAGCAACTGCTAGAAAGAATCTTCATCAATCAGTCTAAGTACACAAAGGAGCTAATCTCTAAATTTGGACTAATCTCTAGCCGAATGACGAAGATCGCCATGAATACTAACTGGAAGATCGACCCGGGCCAGGAAGGGAAGCTTGTCGATGCCAAGATGTACAGAGGGATCATCGGTTCATTGTTGTATCTAACTACTAGTCGACCAGACATCTCCTACACAGTTGGAGTCTGTGCAAGATTTCAAGTTGAGCCTAGGGATGCTCACTTGCACGCAGCTAAGAATATCATCAACTACCTCAAGGGATCAGTCCACATGGGACTGTGGTACCCAACTGATGATAACATCGAACTGACCGGCTACTCAGATGCAGACCTAGCCGGAGACGGGGTTGATAGGAAATCAACCTCTGGATATTGTCAGTTCCTAGAAAGCAAATTAGTTTCCTAGTTCTCAAAGAAGCAAGAATGTGTCGCCATCTCCACAACTGAATTAGAGTACAAGGAAGCTGGAAGCTGCTGCATGCAAGTCCTTTAGCTGAAGCAACAGCTGAGAGACTACAAAGTGTAGGCAGGACAGGTACCCATCTTCTGTAACATCTCAAGTACTATAGCCATCACGGTGAATCCAGTTCACCTCTCTAGGACTAAGCACATCGACATCCGACATCACTTCATCCATGATCATGTCGAAAAGAAGCATGTCATTATTGAGAAAATTCACACTAACATTCAGAGAGCTGATATCTTCACAAAGCCTTTGGTGGAAGCCCGATTCAAGATGTTGTGTCAACTCCTTGGATTGCTCAACCCAACCGAAGAAGAAGCCATGAAGATGGAGATCACAAGTTGAGGGTAAATCTCAACTTGAGGGGGAACTGAGCGAATTCGCCTCCCCATTCAGTTCAGCCGATCGATGGAGTCAAACCTCAACTAAATAGACAACTTGAGTCAGTTGATTATAAGCTGAGTAGAGGTGTCAGTCGAGGTCAATGCCAACTAAGCAACACTATGTTAACTTGTTCTTTTCCCTTAAGGTGAATGTTTTGAATTCAATTCAAGCATCTAATACAAATTATTCGCTTTAATTAGCCAAGCGGTCACATCATTGGAAAGCGAGTCTAGTCCCTTAGACTATGCTTGTAGATCGCGATTGGGCTGACATAGTGTAACCTAATCTCCTCACGCGCGCAAGTGTTCCGCACCACCTTATGATCCGTTCCATCACCGTCATTCCTGGAGCAGTTTTTTTTTTTTTTTTTTTTTTTTTTTTTTTTTTTTTTTTTTTTTTTTTTCTGAAATGGCGCATTAAAGTCTACCATTTATCTTGAGAAACTGCACGAGGTTATCTGATCCATTGATTTGGATCTCAACCCCCCTATAAATTTGGGCCTTGCAATTCAGTTTGCATATCAACCAGGATTCGTATCTCAACAACTTCAAGACTTTCTGCCCTTCTCTCATGAAATTTTTGCTTTGTGGTTTCTTTTTTGATAGGGTTTATCTTCCTCTTCAGAAAAACATACCAGATCGAGAATATGCCTTACTACTTTGCAAAGCGGTTCTTTCCTTCCGCAAGCCTTAAATCTATGAAACAATCGGTTTAGCAAGAATGCTATGTTCGTGCGTGGCTACATGAGACGCAGACACCTCAAAGGTCGACTGATGATGTGGGTACTTCGTGGTGTCAACCAGATAATGCAGCTCCCTGAGATGTTTTTCCAATTGCATGTACTTAATCTTCTTTTTGCTGGTGCTAAAAAGGGGGAAGAAGTGCAGGTATCATCTACTTTAGGTGGATGCACAAGATCAAAGAGAAAACAAGTTGAGAAGAAGAAGGCTGACAAGGGATCAGTTGCCTCCTCTTGTTTGAGGTAGGTTTTCAAGTGGATGGTTACCACCAGCTGATATCAGTCTCTCCAGCTCTGTGGCGGCGGAAAAGAGGTTTATCTGGCTGTTGAAGGAAAGGCTGTTCAAGGTCAGAGATGGGATGACCTCAGCCTCCAGCCCAGGTAGCTGAAGATGAAGACCCTCTCTTAAAGAGGTGGAGGAGCGAAGACGAAGACCTAAAGTAGGTTAGAAGTTAGGATTGTAGTTTAACAAGAACTTAGTTGTAACTGTAATCACTCTTCAATTTGTTATTTGTTATAACAAGTTGTTGGTTATTAAAGGTCTTCAGTTGTTGATCTCACTTGATGACAATCATTTCGTTGTCCAAGTTTGAGGTCAATCTTTTTATTTTTTTGTTTTTTTATTTTCCTTGTGCTACTTCTTTCCTTACACTAGAATTAAGTTTATCTTTTAGTCTTACTGGTATCGGCTTGTGATATCAGTTAGGAAAGTTAGGTGATGTCAGTTAGGGTTTTGGCATCATCACAAAGGGGGAAATTATTGGGAGAATTAGTAAAGATTTTGAAAGAGACCAAAACTCCAACCGACCTCAACCGAGTAGATGAAAGCCTTTAGTCTGATCTTAGCTAGAGCTCACTATTTAAGTATAAGGATTTTATCTTTATAGGATTCAAGCAGAAGAAGTCAGTCGGACTAAAGAAGGAGGTTCGTGAAGAACTCAGCTAAGGCCCAAACTCAGCTGAGGGTTCAGACTCAGTTGGGACTCAAGTTCAGTTGAGACATCAACCTCAACTGAAGCATAAACTCAGCTGGACAGCAGCTCAGTTGACTCCTCAGTTGACCCATGCAGCTGAAGGCATATAGTCAAGCGTGAAGAGAAGTTATCTCGAAGACAGACATCGCGAAACAGAGAAGAGAAGACGCTAAAGACGGAGGAGTTGCAATCCATATTTTGAATCTACTTGGGAGCACAAGTCAGCTAGAAAACTTTCCATAAATGGGCCGACAACAATGATGTGCAGAAAACAAAGGTCGCAGTTACCATTTTAGGAAAGTTTCCAGAAAAGCTGGTGGAGTGCCATAATTTTGGCAAAGATCAAACGGCTCTTTCCAATGGCTAATTTGAACTCCCTCTATAAATAGAGGTCTCCACACCAAAGCTTTTCAAGGAGATACAAGCAGAGAAAAAACACGTAGTAGTGCCGAGAGATAACATCAAGAGTGAAGCAGCAGCAACAACTTATCACATCTCTCTCTCTCCTAGCAAGAAGACTTCCGGAGAAGTCCAGCCGAAGTAGAGTGATTTCTGTCCTGTTCTTCTGCCTAGTCTCTCAGGAATTCCACTTCGTGATCGAGTCTAGAGATTTGGTCTTCACTTGTTTATATCTCACCGGACTCTCTTTCAAAAGATTGAGTTTGGAGCCTTTGGTCGAAGCCTCCACTCTCCTAAAGTGTAGAAGGCTTCCTTATTGGAAACTCCCGCCAAATCCAAACCTTAGGTCTGACTTTGAACCCGTAATCAAAGTGATCAAGTCCCTTGGAACCCATAATCCAATACCAGATCCTTTGGAACCCAAAATCCAAGAACAGGTCCCTTGAAACCCGGAATCCAAGAACATGTCTCTTAGAACCCGGAATCTAAGACTTAGGTTGTGCACTTGCCTGGAAAAGTGTTGTAAGGTCTTGTCCGAACCTAGAATCGAACTGGTTAGGTTTGCTTGGAACCCGTAATCTAAGTGGGGCGTTTGGTAAGCACGCTTAAGCTTATCTAGTAGATTACTTCCCCAAAAATGAGGAGTGAAGCACGGCCTTGTGACCGGGGTGAAGCGTGACCTTCGGACCAAGTGATCATAAAGGATTCAACCATCCCAAATGTGGAGTATAGACTCTTGAAACACTCCAATATCTTTGGGCCACGCCTTGAGTTTATACAAAACATGGACGGATCTTCAGTATGCCCATGACCGGATAGACATATCAACACTAATCATGACCTAATCCCAAATCTTAGCCCTTTAATATTTGATTGTTTTCAAGTTAGTTTGTGCAGATAAACAGGATTGGACCATGACAACCAAACTTGTGCACCTGAAGAATAAAGTAGTTCCTCACTCTCCGTAGAATCGACCCTAGCTTACTACTAAGACTAGCTAGTCCGGTTGTAGGCATAGGAGCGTGTACTGTCCATCTGGGGCATACACAGGTATTTTGATCGTACCACGCGACGGGTGTGTGTCAAAATTGGCGCAGTTGCCGGGGAGTGACGCGCAACAATTTTACTTTTCTCATTCCATCTTCTAATACTAGTGTATGCGTGGAACTCGTCGAGTACAAAGAGCATTGATTTTTGATCCAAAAATTGACCGAACTGAATGATGACTACGCGCACTTGCACGGATAGCGAGACATGACGCTATGGTAGAACCACCACAAGCGCAGACCCTCAAACAGTTAGCATACCCAACTAATCTGAATCTCAGGCCGAATGGGATCACTTGACCAGCAAACCCTTTCGATCCTGAGCGGTTTAACCTTAAACCAACATTGATATAGGTCTTACCGAAGTTTAATGGATACGTTGGGGACGACCCCCACACTCATCTCCAGGATTTTGAAATGACAGTGATGCACTAATGGAACGAAAACAAACAGGAGTATGTGAAGTTAGTACTCTTTCCATTCTCGTTGGTGGATCGTGCAAGGAGATGGCTATATAATTTACCCCAAGGAAGTGTTACTTCTTGGACAGAAATGCAACAATGCTTCTTAGAAGAATTCTTTCCAGCAACAAGAGTTGAGAGAATGAGATGGGAAATCAGAAACATCAAACAAGATGGGCTGGAATCCTTCTATGAGTATTGGACTCGATTTAAGCAGCTTCTGAGCAACTGTCCGCACCATCAAATCACTCTTAAGGATCAAGTTGAGAGCTTTGTAAAAGGCATACGGAGAAATGATCGAGGGTTGGTGTTAGCTGCATGCAATGGATCATTGATGGCAAAAACTCCCCAAGAAATCTTCAAAATATTGGGAACGATGGCTGAGGAATCAAGAGATGACGGACATGAGAGGAATAGGGAGTTACCAGCTAAGGAAGAAGAATAAGATAACCTTACAGCATTGAGCAAGGAGATGAAAGAGATCAAGGCACTACTAAGTGGTTTGACCATACAGAAGAAGGTACGACAGTGTGGCCTCTGCGATGCAACATGGCATTAATCTGAGAATTGTCCTAATTTCGGTGAAGATATAATGGATGTAAATGCTATTGGGGGAAACGAAGGATTTCATAGGAAGCATGATCCTTTCTCCAACACTTACAATCGAGGATGGAGGGATTATCCTAACTTCAGATGGAAGCAAGATGGTCAACCCCAACAACATAACATAGGCATACCGGGATTGTCTCAACAGTATGCCCAGCACCAACAATAGTCACAGTATCAGGGAGGACCACCACAATAGCAGAATTACCAACCACAGCAGCAACAGGTGTATCAGCCGCCACATCAAAGGCGAGCACCATAAGAAGAGGCCATTGAGAATATGGCCAAGGAAAGTGAGAAATTTCGAAATAAAGTTCGAGCTGGTATGAATTAGACCAATGTTCAAAGTGGCCAAAGTGGAAGAAAATACAGGAAAGCTTCCTCCTCGGGGAATTAATCACAAGGAACAAGCACAGGTGATAATAACAGAGGTGGAGGATGAGCAAGCTGAGAAAATTTTGGCCGAAGCATAAGTTAACAGGAAAAGAGATGAGGGGACCAGTCATGAGTTTACTAGAGAACAGATTGGTAATGATCAAACCGAACCACCTTATCCGGGTAGACTGCGACAGAAAGCCAAAGAAAAAGAAGCCAGCGAGATGATGAAAATGTTTCAGAAAGTGGAACTTAGCATACCATTACTGGACGCAATCAAACAAATTCCTAAATATACTAAGTTCCTGAAGGATCTCTGTTCAAAGAAGGTGAAAGTAGAAGAAGATGCTAGATATGTGATGGGGGAAAGTGTGTCAGCGGTAATTCAGCAGAAATTACCCCCAAAACGTAAAGATCCTGGAATGTTCACCATTCCTTGCAACATAGCAGGAAGAAATATGGGTAAGGCCATGATGGATTTAGGGGCTTCGATAAGTGTAATGCCCTTAGCAGTTTTTAACATGCTGAAGTTGGGAGAACTAAGGAATACTCGAGTGGTCATACAATTGGCAGATCGGTCCAATGCATATCCGGAAGGAGTAATAGAGGATGTGTTAATCAAAGTGGGGGAGCTGATCTTTCTGCCGACTTCTATGTGTTAGATACGAGATCAGAGGCAAAAGAAAACTCCATCCTACTGGGCAGACCTTTTATGATGACTACTGGAACAAAATTAGACATGAAGACGGGCATACTGTCCTGTGAATTTGATGGAGTTGTGGGAAAATTCAATATATATGAAGCTATAAAGAGGAAACCAGAGATGGAGTCTGTAGAGATTATCGACATATTTGAACCTCTGGTGCAAGAACAAAGCCTAGAATTCAGTTCAAGTGATACCACAGAAAAGGTGATACAAGCTGGCCTTACCGATCGAAATGCTATTCAAATAGAAGATGTTGAGGTACGGGAGGCTATTATGGAACTGTATTCACTCAAAGAGAGCACCTTGGAAGCAGAATTAGAGGTGGACAAAAAGATCAGAGAAATTATTTTGGAAGTATATTCAGTCGGAGGATCGGCAGGGGGCAAATCGGAATTGTTTTCTCAGTATGTGCAGCATGAAAAGTTACTCCCTTCAATTGTGAAGGCACCGGTTTTGTTATAAGAAGCTGCCCAAACATTTGCAATACGCTTATTTGGGACCTGAGGAAACTCTTCCAATAATCATCAGTGCAGATCTGACAATGGTGCAAGAGGAAAGATTGGTGAGGATCTTACGGGAGAATAGGGAAGCCATCGGTTGGACCTTGGCAAACATTAAGAGAATCAATCTGATGGAATGCATGAACCATATATACTTGGAAGAAGGAGCTCGACCAGTGCGAGATTCACAGAGGAAGATGAATCCTGTAATGAAGGAAGTGGTACTCAAGGAGATTCTTAAACTTTTAGAGTTAGGAATTATTTTTCCTATCTCTGATAGCCAGTGGGTCAACCCAGTCCATCTCGTACCGAAGAAATCAGGGATACAGGTGGTAGAAAATGATAAGGGAGAACTGGTCCCAACAAGATTGCAAACTGGATGGAGAGTCTGCATAGATTATAGGAAATTGAACATGGTCACATGGAAGGACCATTTTCCGCTACCCTTCATCGATCAGATGCTCGAATGTCTAGCTGGTAATGCTTATTACTGCTTTTTAGATGGGTACTCAGGATATATGCAAATCTTTGTGGCTCAAGAGGATCAAGAGAAAACAACTTTCACATGCGTTTATGGAACATTTGCCTATCGAAGAATGCCCTTCGGTCTGTGCAATGCACTTGGAACTTTTCAAAGGTGCATGATGAGTATTTTCTCTGACCTATTGGAGAACTGTATTGAAGTCTTTATGGATGACTTCACGATATATAGAGACTCGTTTGATACATGCCTCGACCATTTAGAGCTTGTGTAAAAAAGATGCGTGGAGAAAAGCTTGGTGCTTAATTATGAGAAATGCCACTTTATGGTAAAGGAAGGTATAATACTGGGACATGTCATTTCTAAAAGGGGGATCAAAGTGGATAAAGCAAAGATCGATTCCATTGCCAAACTGCCATATCCAACTACGATCAAGCACATACGGGCGTTCCTTGGTCATGCAGGGTTTTACCGACGTTTCATCAAGGACTTCGCAAAAATCGCTCAACCCATGACCCGACTGTTGCAACAAGATGTTCAGTTTGACTTTGACGATGACTGCAAAGAGGCGTTCTTTGATCTAAGGAGCAGATTGGTGTCAGCCCCCATCATACAGCCGCCAAATTGGGAGATACCTTTCGAAATTATGTGTGATGCCAGTAATCACGCGGTTGGAGCCGTACTCGGATAGAAAAAAGGGAAGGGGAGCTACGTCATTTACTACGCTTCAAAGACCCTCAATCCCGCTTAGTGCAGTTATACCACAACTGAAAAAAAATTGTTAGCAGTGGTATTCGCTATAGAGAAATTCAGTTCGTATCTTTTGGGCACTAAGACAATCATATATACTGATCATGCATCCTTGAAGTATTTAATGACGAAAAAGGAATCCAAACCATGACTCATTCGATGGATACTATTGCTACAAGAGTTCGACATTGAAATCAGGGATAAGAAAGGAGTTGCCAACCTTGTAGCACATTATTTGAGCAGGTTACAAATGGGCAAGGATGATGGAGAGCCCATAGAGGACTCTTTTCCTGATGAAAAGCTGTATGCCGTACATGGTCATACAGAGATGGAGACTCTGTATGCCTTGACCGACAAGGAGCCATGGTATGCAGACATAGCAAATTACTTGTTCACAAAAGAAGTTCCATCGTGTGTGTGTGTGTTAGCCTAGTGGTAGTGAGGTTAATGCCCGGGCCAAAGGTCACGGGTTCGAGTCCTCCGTCACGCGGTATTTAAATTTCCTTGCAATATTGTTCAAAAAAAAAAAAGTTCCATCAGGAAAGACCAAATTTGAAAAGCAAAAATTGGTCACACAAGCCCGCTCCTACTTTTGGGAAGCACCGCATTTATGGAAGATAGGGGCAGATCAGGTCATACGGAGATGTGTCCCTGAGGATGAGCACACCCAGATCTTGGAAATGTGCCATGGTACTTAAAACTTAAACCAATATTAAAAATCAAGAATTCACTATTCGTTCCATAAACTGTAAAAAAAATCGATTTGACATGTCAAACGACTTCAGAAAATTACTAGATTAATTCTCGATCACTTTAAACACAAATAATTCACATTCAAATCGTCACATCACAAATCAAATAACAACAAATAGGTAAATGACTCACTTCGATAAATAATCGAAAAAGGAAAACTTTCCAAACTTCTCAAAATATTATAGAAAAATTCCAGAAAATCATATTTAATCATACGAACTCGACTATTGACTCGGAAGTCCATTTAAGACTCAACCACTGTCTCATGCTGACTCGGCATTGTTCAACTTTTTAGACTTGAAAATAAAAGTTATTAGTTTTGAACGAGAACAACTTCATTTCTCTTAAAATAAATCAAGGACTTCAAATATGGAATCGAGTTCGAAATCCGAGACCTCATGCAAAATTTCTTGGGAAATAAAGTAAGGCACTATTTCTCGAAAAATTTGCACATGCTCAGAAAATTCTCAAACTTTTACATTTAACTTAAAATAAATATGATTGAACAATTATTTAGTCAATTTTAACTTTCGATAAACGAATCGAGAAAATCCTAACCCTAAATCAATAAAACTTTCAACTTTTTCATAATTACATGCATAAGGGTTCGTTTTCTCTCGATTCAAGTTCTAACATGCTCGATAAATATATCTAGGCTCAATTAACTCATAATCTCGACAAATTTCATGCTAAATCATGCATTTCAATTTTTAATTATCAAAATCTTCGATTTTTCGTAACTTTTTCATACGATCTCCAAATTAAGAAATTCAAAAGGCTAATATGCTTATTTTCACTTCAATTTCATCATAGTTACATCACATGCTTCAAAAAACATCAAGAACACAAAATTTCATACTTTAAATCCTCATGAGTTTCGAATTTTATACATCTACACTTATACATGCTTGATTTCAAAAATTCAAAGCTCTAATATACTTAAAATAAATCTAATTTCATAGATATAACATAAATTGATCCAAACAAGGTCAAAATCAAAAATTCTCAATTTCAAAATTTCAATAAGTTTCGAAATTTTTGGAATAGGAGCATAACTCATCCAAATTCAATAATTCGAGATCCGAATATACTTAGAAAAATTCCAATTGATCAATTTTACAATCAATTTCATCATATAAACTCAAACATAAAAAGTCCTCATTTTAAGGCATAAACCTTCGAAAATTTTGGGGATTTTTTCATAAGAATTCGAATTCAACGATTCAATATACTATAATGCATCAAATAATTTCAATTTCGATAATCCATACTCAATTCATCACTTAGAACTCAAGAACTCAAAAGTCACACTTCCAAATGCACATATACATCGAATTTTTTGATTTTTATAGCATAGGAATTTATTTCTTCGATTCTTCCTACATACATGCTTAATATATACTCAATTTCATAATTCCTTCATCAATTTAACAATTATCACTCAAAATCATCAAAATCACAATTCTCATACATATATACTCATTTCAAAATTTTCACAAAAATAAGGAGATAAACCCATGCTTACAAATTAATCATTTAAACATGTTTCTAAATACTCAAATCATCCTCAAACATTATCAGTTTAATCATCAAGAACATAAATCAAGAATTGATCGAATTGATCACACACATAATCTTAGATTAATTTATAAAACTCAATTTCTCAATCAATATCAAGATAAAAAAAACAACATGCAAAACCCCCCCAATTCTTAGGAAATTTTCGGCAATGATCAAAATGAAATGATCTTGGAAATTATTTCTCACTTCCATGCATAGATTCCAACAACAATCAGGAATTTAAACTCAAAAGATCAAAGATCAAACTCCTTCCTCAAGAACTTCAAAAATTTCGAACAAGGAGATGAGAGGGAAAGAGGAAAATTCTTAGCTTAAATCGATCACAAGAAATCGAGGATAAAAAATCCTTACTTGCTTCGGGAAGGTGATCGAAGGTTGAAGAATTCCAAGCAACTATAATCCTTCAAAGCTTGCTCTTCAATGGAGAAAATGGTGTGTGTGTGTGTGTGTATGTGTGTGTGCGTGTGTGTGTATTTGCTGAGAGGGAGAGAGAAGAGAGAGAAATTAGCATGAGGGAGAGAGAGAGAGAGAGGGAGGTCGATGGAGAGGAGAATGAGTGTTGTGAGAGTGGGGAAGCAAATTAAATAGAAATATCTAAGATTTCGGCCAAATAAAATTCACCGGTAAGAAAAAGTTTTCCGTTGCAAAACATCTCACTTTTATCGATTAACTCTCAAACGATTTAAAATTCACCATGCCACTTTCTCGACATCCAAACTCTCTCTACTTTGTCTCATAACTCACCAAATAAATCAAGGATGCTAGAAATCCAGTTTTCGAAATAAAATTTTGAACGACGAAGAAAATTTTGAAAAGCACTATTCATATTAGGGTTTTCGATGATAAAACTCAAATCTTTCTTAGACAGTCTCAAATAAATCTCAAGCATATCCCAAAGGTCTTAAAAGAACTTTTATACTCAAAAGACACTAATTAGATGAAATTCAGAAGAACTTGACGAATAGTGAAAACTCGGGAAAGTTACTATTCTTCAAAAAATGAAACTTCTCAGAATTTTCCAAAATTTAAACTCAAACTCAAACTCATATTTATTTATGCTCAAATAACTCATCATATTTTCGATTCGGGTAACCGAAATAAGAAAAATCACATAAGAGCACTCAAGGGCATTTTGGTAATTTCACGAGAAAATTTCTTTTCTCGGAAATTTTTATCACACAAAAGCACATCAACAGACAATTCAAAGCACATTAACTCAATCAAGACAAACTAAAAGAATTATAAAAGATCGGAGTATTACACAACTCGAGGAGATGAACTCCAAGATCGAGAAGTATAAGACGATTAACAAGAGTAGGCGGAGCTCTAATAAAACCTCCTCAAAGAATCAAAGCAATGGATTCTTTGAACGCGAGAAGCCAGGACACTTCAAGATTGACTGGCCTGATCTCTCCAAGAAGGATCGAGATGCACTCCGAGCAAAGGCCAAGGAGAAGACCAAGGCCAAGATCATTGAGAATGAACTCGATGACACCGACGTGTTCACCGACTCTAGAGGAAAAGACAAGTGCTTCATGGCACTGCCTGAAGAATCTACAGGCGAGGTAAACTCCTCTCTCCATCCCTCTCAAAATATTCATGTTGCTAACCCATGTGCAGGAGAATTAGACGAAGTCATTGAACCATCTTGGGATGAGATTAAAGAATTGAGCACATTGTGCAATGCTCAAGTTAATCAGTGTAAAGCCCTCCAAGCTGAATGCAACATCATGAGCAACGAGTAGATCATGATGGATCAAGACTTAGAAAAACTTATGGAGGAAAACAGAAAGCTTTGTGAAGAAGTTACTCAGTCCACCAACAGCCAGGTTATCAACTTGACCAATATGACGAGGACATAGGCTGAATACATTTCTCAACTGCAAATGAAGCTCAAGCATGCAAATGAGAAGATCATGTCACTTCACTCGAGTGTAGCTCTAAAGAGCATGATCAGCAACCAAAGACCTCCCAACTGCGTAGAAGGTCTTGGATACAAAGCAGAGACGGACACTGGATCCCAGCCAGGACAGTTCGTCAAGGACAGCCAGACTTCAACTAAGATACCTCAAGTTCAACCTGACTCAATTAATAACACAGTTCACAAGACTCCAGTTATTCCTCAACTGTCGAGACTCCTATGACTAGCAAAGGCAAGAAGGTTCTAGAAGAGGAACCTACGAAGGATGAAGCTGGTACTTCAAAGAATGCTGAGAAGTCTTAAAGGAAGTCTAGATCCCGAGGTCACAGAGTGAGGGGGAACAAACAAAAAGGACCTTCACAGCCAAGGCAGAATCAGCCCAGGCGCAGGCGCAATAACCGAACTCAGCATCAGCCACAGAGGCTTCAAAACTGGAACAATCCGAACCTCTACCATTAGACATATCCAGTTCCATCTCACTACCAGCAAGTATATCAAAGACATGGAAACTTCAGAGATCAGTATCATGGTCCGGGTTATCCCAATACAGGTATGCTCCAGGAGATAGATAGTTTGGATCTTCTCCCAGACAGTACTCACCACAGAGAAGTCGACCAAGTCAGCAAGGTCGAAACCAGGCTCCTGAGAGAAAAGGATATCCACCAAAGAACTGAACAACTCGTGCTCCCAAGCCAATCCAGTCAGTTTTCTATGTGGATGAAGACGGGAAAGTGATTCGAACTGATCATACAGTTCGAGTCTACAAGGAAACGCAAGTCTCTAACCTGCCAAGACCCAACTAAGTGTAGGTACCTAAAGTTCCTCTTGTGTTTTGTAGGACCAGGATGAACTGAGGAAAAGAAGAGCTGCAAAATCAGTATGGGTCATGGACAGCGGTTGCTCCAAGCACATGACTTACCAAAAGGGTCTTCTTAAAGATATCAAGTTTCGAGAAGGGTCCATCGTCTCGTTTGGTGGTGACTCCCAAGGCAAAACCAAAGGGATTGGTAACATTCGAAACTGATTCAGTGACAATTAAAAATGTTTCCTTGGTTGATGGATTGAAGCACAACTTGCTCTCCATAGGCCAATTCTGTGATAATGGTTTTTCTGTGAAGTTTGATGCACATGGATGCAGGGTGAAAGATGTTAAGACCAAGAAAATTCTCTTATTTGGTAGATGATTCTCATAAGGTGGTGTCTACTATACAGATTGGTCGAGCAGTCTACCAAAAACTTGCCTAGTGTCCAAAAGCACAGAAACAAGCTGGCTGTGGCTTAAAAGGCTTAACCACCTCAACTTCAAAACCATGAACAAGTTAGCTCGCCAATAGCACGCAGATGGAATACCAGACTTGAAGTTCAGTCCGACGCATCTCTCCAGTGCATGTCAACTAGAAAAATTGGCTAGAGCATCATTCCATCTTAAGTTGGCCCTCTACGGATCGTGTTCTGCAATTGATCCACATGGATCTTTTCGGTCCGGTCTCCCCTAAGAGTTTGAGCGGAAATGAATATACACTCATAGTCACTGATGACTACTCGAGGTATACCTGAGTGATCTTCATGGCTCACAAGAATGAGAGGAGAGAAGAATTGCCAACTTTATGTTGATATGCACACCGAAGAGTATTGATATGCACCAACTTTTTTCCAGTTTTTTTTTCCGATTTTTATTTTTTAAATTTTCAAATATATTTTGCATTCTTTTTTTTTGTCTCTTTGTTGTTTTGTTTGCCTCTTCTTCTTTGGTCAAGATTCGAGCGAGGGGAGCCGAAGGCCTCAGAGCGAGCCAAAAAATCCAAATTGTTGTCTGACGATTATCTTTATATTAGTAATCGGAGCGAAGGCGGAGCCGTAAAATTGGAGCAGAAGGCGGAGCCCGAAAAAAAAGAAAAAAAAATGTAAATAAAAAAAATGGAAAAAAAACTGGAAAAAAAGGAAAAAGTTGGTGCATATCAATACTCTTCGGTGTAAATATCAACATAAAGTGTAGTGCATATGAATATATGGTGGTGTGCATAAGGGCTTAAAAAAAATTGAAAAAAAAGGGTGCCCGCGCGTGCAGTGCACGCGCCACGCGCCCGTCTCACATTGTGCAACCGGTTGCAGATATTTTTAAATAAAATACATAACAGATTTATGACGGATTCAGGTCAAAAAAGATCTGAAGGTATAATATACACCGGACTCACCAAAATATTTGTCTACGAATACTATTTAGTAAACGCCACTCAAATATTTTAAAATATATCGAATAAAAATTTTGGGGCCATGGGCCGCCCCGTCGCCCCGGCTCGAGCCGGCCCTCATCTCTATATTCGGAGATCAACGGCTCTTCCAACGGCTAGTTGATTCTCTCCGTCTATAAATAGAGGCATTCATCCATTCACCAAGACTTAGAAGACAGACAAGAGCAAAGAGATAGACAAGCGAACATCACCAGTTGAGAGTTCATATCGCAAACGAGCTAAACTGCATTCAATCTCTAAGAACATCACTAGTTGAAGGTTCATAGAGTATTAGATTCTGTCTTGGAGTTTTTAGATCTTAGTTTGAGTCATCTTTTGTTCAAGCTTAGATCCTAGCTCACTTCTTGTTCGAGCTAGTAGTTGGAAACCCCACCCTTTTACACATCCTCTCAAAAGGATTGTTAGGACCCTACTCTTCCCGGAATTGAGTAGATAGGTTGATAAGTACCCGTAAACTTATCTGTAAAGTTGATAAGTACCCGTAAACTTATCCTAACGGTTGCAAAGCCCGCGTAAGATTTGTGGTTTTTGTCCACAAGAACGTGGACTGAGTTGTGTGGACTCACAACTCCCCGTGGACGTAGGAGTTATCTCCGAACCACGTAAATCCTTGTGTGTTTGTGTTTTCAGTACAGTTATTTCTTATTGCATTTTCAACTGACCAGCTAACCAGCATACAAACCTGCATCTTTGCATATCAACTGTCTTGGTTATTGACCGACCGTGCATCTGAGCGTGAGTTATTTTTATACGACTTATTTCCACCACATTCCGCACAGCACCACTCTCACAGCTAAGTTTTCCTACTCAGTTGTGATTCCAACTGAGTCCTTTTACTCGGTTGTGTTGTTTTTCAGGGGGTTGTTTTTAAAATCCTTTACTGGTGTATTCCCCCCCCCCCCATACACCAGAACTCGTATCTGGACCATCAAGTTGTATCAGAGCAGTGGTTCAAAAGACTGCTGACTCTGTTTCACGAGGTGTGAATCGAGGTGTCTTATTCAGTGGTCAGCTGAACAGATCTTTTTCACGCTAGTACATATCTGCTTGCATCTGTCTTTTGTTTGTGTGTGCAGATGGATGTTAAAGACAAGATCGTTGTCATGTTCTCGGTTGTAAACTACACATCCTGGAGAACTCGGATGAAGAAGATTCTATTGTCAAAGCATCATCGAATGCAACAAGTACTTATATCTGGACCGATCATAATCAGAGAAAAAGTCACTCGCACCCCAACAAATCCCAATGAAGGGGATGCAACTGAAGTGATGGTTGAGAAAAAGCCAGAAGACTTCACTCCTGAGGAAGCTAAAGTGAGCCAGTTGGATATCTGGGCTCAGAGCACTATCATGTCCACAGTTGGACAAGACTATCTTCCTTGGATAGAAGAGTGCGACACCGCTAAGGAGATGTGGGATATTTTGGCATCTCTTAGTGAAGGGAGTGACAAAACAAAGGAGAACAAGTTCTCCCATGCCTGTCAAGACTTTGACAACTTCTGTCTGAGAACTGATGAAACCATTGATCAGTTAGAGCTTCGGTTCATGGATATCATCCGAAGAATTCAGTCCATCCGACGAGGAAAATATACTTTGAGAGAAATCAACCTCAAAGTATTACAAGCTCTACCGGCTGAGTGGGACACCTTCACCAACATTCATGAGAGCCGAGCTGATCTTGGAGAGATGGGAACTGAAAGACTGTTCTCAATTTTAAAAGGAAACGAGTACAAGGTGAACCGACGAAGATCTCAGTCCTCGGTTCAGATGAGTCGACATGAGGATGTTGGTTCAACAACAAAAACAGTAGCACTTCGAGCTGACTACTCCAAGCCGCGAACATCAAGGGCAACAAGATCTGTTGACACAGCTACGAAGGAGCCAAGCAGAGAAGAGCTGCAACAGAGCATTGCCGCCATGTCAAAGAAGCTAGTTGACATGGATGCTCGGTTCATAAAATACAAGAGATTCTACAAATCCAACCGAACTCGAGATAACTCAAAGCCTGTGAACAACGGTTGCTTTGAATGCGGCAAAGATGGACACTTCAAAGCTGATTGTCCAGACCTCTTGAAGAAAGAGAGAGAAGTGTTGAGGGCCAAGCAAAGTGGAAAGAACAAGGCCATGGTTGCAGAAGAAGCAGTTGATGACATGGACATCTTCACCGATACTGAAGATGAGGACGAGCTGACTTTAACCAACAACGCTATCGGTCAGGATCAATGTCTCATGGCATTTGGAACCGACCAGGATGATACTGAGGTACACTCTAGTCCTATTAATTTAAACTCTTCCAATACTTCTAACATGCAGGAAACACTAGATGAAGAGTTGGAACTCTCTTGGGATGACTTCCTAGCACTAAATGAGAAAGTACAACAGCAATCGGTTGAGTTTAAGAGTCTTCAAGAACAGTTCGCCAAACTTGAAGAATCCTTAACCGAAAAGGACGATCTGATTAAAAGTCAAACCAAAGAGATTGAGAATCTCAAGAGTCAACTGAATGAGGCTAAGGCTCCAACCGATGAGGAGTTGAAGAAGCAGATCAAGGAGCAGCATAATTAGTTGAACAAGCAAGAGGCACAGATCGACCAGCTGATGAAGAAGTCAGATGCACAAACCGAGCATATAGCTGTTCTCCTCAAGGAACTTCAAACTGAGAAGGACAACCTGATAAAGCTATATCAGTCATCCAAGATTATCGAGAATTTCATCAGTTACAGACGACAGATGGATGACGTGTCATGACTCGGTTACGACGTGGTCAAGGATACTGGAATTCCTTCAGCAACCTTCATCAAAGCTGTGGATGTCAAGGTTGTCAAACCGAACACAGTTGAGTCTGAAACTTTCAAAATTAATCCAACCTCCACTTCTCAGCAAGCTCAACCGACTAAGAAAATTTCAACTGAGAAAGGAAATGGAGCAGTGGTTGGAGAACCTAAGAATTCATTGGTTGGGACATCAACCGAGGGGGAATGCTCCAAGACTCGGAAGAGGAACCAGAGGCGTCGGAGATACAATCAGAACCGACTTCAGAACCAACCTCTGAACCAACCTCAGAGCCGACCCCTGAACCGATCAAAGAACCGACAGGGATTCAACCAACCGAATCAACATCGGTTCCATCATCAGAGCAACCAGAGATTCCAACCGAGTCAACCGATGTGGAACGGTTCCAACAGCCACGAATATTCATGCCACAACAAGAATCAACAATAGGGCATGAACAGCTGTCGTCAACAGTCAGGAAATTGGAATCATACTTAGCCACAAAGATTCCAACATGGCGTCCGACCTCACCGACAAAACCAACAGGATAAGAAACGCCAACAAAACAGGGGGAACGCCTCTCCTCCTAAAGCTCACAATGGGAGAAATCCATCTCCTCCCAAGAAACAGAACATCACTACTAACAACAAGCCTAAGGATGACCGAGGTGTTGTTATAATTGATGGAGATGGAAAAGTGATTTGGAATGATAAATCTATCCGAATATACAGGGAAAAGCAACTCACAGTTCAAGGGGGAACTGGTTCTAACCCTCCAGGACCCAACTAAAATTGGGGACCTAAGCGTGTTTCTCTGTGCAGGAACAGGAGAAACAGCTGAGGAAGAATAAAGCATCACAGACCAGTTGGGTGATGGATAGTGGATGCTCGAAACACATGATAAATCTGAAGGATTTGCTTGGGAGTTTTGTGGAGAAAGAAGGACCATCAGTTACCTTTGGTGACAACTTAAAAGGTCACACCAAAGGCTACGGTACTCTTGAAACCAATCACGTGTCGATTTCCAATGTTTCATATGTTGATTGATTGAAGCAAAACTTGCTCTCCATCAGCCAATTCTGTGATAATGGTTTCTCTGTTAAGTTTGATGCGCAGGGCTGCAGGGTTAAAAATGTTGAAACAAAGCAAGTCTTATTGTTGGGAAATCGATCCCCAACCGGAAATGTCTACTATACAGATTGGAACAGTAGTCCTCCTGAAACCTGTCTGTTATCAAAGAGCAGTTCAGATGTGAGCTGGTTGTGGCACAGAAGGCTCAACCATCTAAATTTCAAGACAATGAACCGACTTGCCAAACAGGAACATGCAAAAAGCATTCGAAACCGAGTGTTTTCAACAACACATATCTGTAGTGCATGTCAGTTGGGAAAGCTCGCTAGATCCTCTTTCCGGTTGAAAACAACTCCCTCAACCGACCGAGTATTACAGCTGATCTATATGGATCTCTTCGGGCCTGTTACACCAAAGAGCATGAATGGTAACGAGTATATCCTTGTTGTTACTGATGATTTCTAAATCAACAAGAGATGAAAATCATTTCTATCCGATCAGACCGTAGAACCGAGTTTCTAAATGAAACCATCATCGAGTACTGCGAGAAGAATGGAATTACTCAACAAACATCGGTTGCGCGTACTCTACAACAGAATGGAGTAGCTGAGCGAAGGAACCGAACGCTGAAGGATGCTGCTACATCCATGTTGACAAGCTCAGCTCTGCCAAAGAGATTTTGGGCTGAGGCAATCAACACAGCTTGCTACACCCAGAACCGGTCTCTTCTAACTAAGCGGTTGGGAAAGACTCCATATGAGCTATGGAGACGCAGGAAGCCTGATATTTCTTATTTTTGCATTTTTGGTTCTAAGTGTTATATTCACAACAATGGGAAGACTGAGTTGAAAACTTTTGACGCCAAGGCTTCGAAGGGGATATTTCTCGGATATGCCGCTCGGATCAAGGCTTATGGAGTTTTCAACAACAGCTCTTGTGTTGTGGAGATAACACCTCATGTTAGTTTTGATGAATCTACTTTTGAGTGCAGGGAACAGGCTAAAGGACAACATGCTGATCCACATGTTCCACCAGCTCTCACCAGATCTCAGATTCTAAGGCAGAAGAATCTAGCTGAACCATTGGTATGGGCAACCGAGGAAGATGATCTATGTTCCTCTGAAGATGAATGTGAAGACCCCAGCTCATCTCAAGGGGGAACTTCAGCTGATGTTACTCCAACTGCATCAGCATCCGAAGCCCAACCGAGCCCGGTTCAAAATATTGTCAATGTTGAGGATCCAGACTCAAAAACTGATAAATCACCAGTTCTGAAGATCCCAGCATCTCCCACAGCTCAGGATATCCCATCAGTTAAAATCTCAGAACAGCCACTGTTGGAAGAAGAAGGAAGACGCAACAAGAGATGGTATGAAGATCATTCCACGGACAACATCATTGGAGATCCAACCGAAGGTGTGCGTACAAGGAGCAGAGTTGCAAATCCAGATTCAACCGAGGAAGATTCCAACACCTACGCTCAATATGCTGAGGAGTTGGCAATTCTGGAAGAATTCGAACAAGCAGGAGATGTTGCCATGATATCTTGTTTCATAGCTGATGTGCCAGAACCAAAGAATGTTGTGGAAGCTCTCAACTATGTTCATTGGACAACAGCTATGCAAGAAGAGCTGAATGAATTTCTACGCAACTGTGTTTGGGAGTTGGTAGAAAGACCAAATGGTGTCAAAGTCATTGGATTAAAATGGATTTTCAAGAACAAGAGAGACGCCATTGGATTCATCGTAAGGAATAAGGCAAGGTTGGTAGCTCAAGGATATTGCCAACAAGAAGGAATTGATTTCGAAGACTCCTTCATGCCAGTTGCAAGGCTGGAAGCCATCCGAATTTTTCTAGCCTATGCCGCATTTCACAAATTCGAAGTCTATCAGATGGATGTGAAGTGTGTCTTCCTCAACGGTGATATCAAGGAAGATGTATATGTTGAACAGCCTCCCGGTTTTGAGACTGGAGATGGAAGAGTGTATAAGTTGAAGAAAGCTATGGCTTGAAGCAAGCACCCAGGGCTTGGTATGACACTCTATGTGGTTTTCTTCTGAACTCTGGGTTCAAACGAGGGTCAGTTGACAAAACACTGTTCACCATAAAAGTTGAAGAAGATATACTTGTCGTGCAAATCTATGTTGATGACATCATATTCGGTTCCAAGTCGGAAGAGCTGTGCGAGAAATTCTCAACTCTAATGAAGGAGAAATTTGAGATATCAATGATGGGCGAGATGAACTATTTTCTTGGGCTAAGTCAAGCAGTCATCAAAAGGGATCTTCATCAATCAGTCCAAATATACAAAGGAGCTCATCACAAAGTTCGGATTGCAGATAAGCAAAACCACAAGGATCCCGATGAATACTAACTGGAAGATTGAACCTGGAACTGAGGGAAAGCTCGTGGATGCCAGTAAGTATAGAGGGATCATTGGTTCTTTGCTATATCTAACTGCCAGTCGGCTAGACATATCTTACGCGGTTGAAGTGTGTGCTCGGTTCCAAGTTCAACCGAGGGAAGCACACATATTGGCAGCAAAGAACATCATCAAGTATCTGAAGGGCACTGTTAATGTTGGGTTGTGGTATCCAACCGACGACAATATCCAACTAAACCGGATACTCAGATGCGGATCTAGCCGGAGATCGGTTGGACACGAAGTCCACATCTGGACACTGTCAGTTCATGGGAAGCAAGCTGGTTTTATGGTTTTCCAAGAAACAAGCATGTGTTGCCACTTCTACAACCGAGTCAGAGTATATGGCTGCCGGAAGTTGTTGCATGCAAGTGTTGTGGCTCAAGCAACAGTTGAGAGATTATGAAGTCGCAACTGGACAGGTTCCCATTCATTGTGATAGCTCAAGTGCCATTGCTATCTCTTTGAATCCTGTTCACCATTCTCGAACGAAGCACATCGACATCCGACATCATTTTATCCGAGATCATATTGAGAAGAAGGATGTATCTATGGAGAAGATTCCAACTGAGATTCAGAGAGCCGATATCTTCACCAAACCTCTAGCTGAAGCGCGGTTCAAAATGTTATGTGATCTCCTTGGATTGTTGGATCCATCAGATGATGAATCAGCTGAGGTGAAGAGATAGATATCCATCTGAGGGGGAATCTCAGATGCGGATTGCCAACCGACGACATCAGAAGTCAGCTGAACAGACAAACTCGAGTCAGCTGATGGTATGCCGCAACATTGGATCAGACGTCAGCTGAACAGACGAACTCAAGTCAGCTGATGGTATGCCGCAACATTGGAACATAGCTGATTCCGACATCAGCTGGCAGGTGGACACAACTGATCCCGACATCAGCTGGCAGGTATCATTTATGGCTGAAGGTGTTTATGTCTTAAATGAGAATGTTTGAAATAAATTCAAACATTCCTGAAGCATGTCAGTTAGATTAAAATAGCCATCATAGCGCATTTAATGTAAAGTATGGCTAAACATCTATAGCCCTACTTTATAGTGAGACTGGGCTGACATAAAACAATATACCTTCTCACGCGCTGGTTGGAATTCGGATTTTGACGTCAAGTCAAAGCTAGTCAACAGTCGCGAGATCTCAGCCGTTGATGGATTCGTGCCATTTAACCCTAGCCGTCGATTTCAACCGAGCCACTAACCTATAAAAGGCGAAAAATCAGAAAGTGATCTCTTACCTTCTACATTTGTGTTTATCTGCAGTAATTGTTCATTTTCGTCTTCGTTTTTGTCTCACCATTTTCTGCAAAGTTTTTCATCTCCTCTTATATAAACCTCACTGCATTATTAAATGGCACCAAAAGGAAAGAAGATGGCATCCTCTGGACCTTCCCTAGTCCCTACATCATATGAAGAATCGTTCGACATGCTGCTCTCCAAGATCCACTTCGAGCAGATTTTATCAGAGGATGAACTGGAATCAACAGTATTGTCTCCCCTCGCCGAAATTCTCAGGGAGAATGGCCTTCTAGACTGGGTGACGCTCTTCCCCTCCCACCTTCTCAGGCGACAGGTCAGGGAGTTCTACCTGAACTTGCGATCACCCATCGACAGTCGAGATGGCCTCGTCACAGAAATTTCTTGCCGACAACGCGATGTTCTAGCCAGAACGGTTCGCCGTGTCACCGTCCCCATTCAAGTTTCTAACATTCTTCACCAAATCATTCCTTCAAATCATTCCGCCACAGACACCATTGAGAATATAACCGACACGGAAGCTGATGAATTTCTGGAAAGTGCTCTCATCACTCCAGAAAACTAAGGAGCAATATGCAGCGAACCAAATTGAAGCCAGAACATCGACTCCTGTTCAATGTTCTATCCAAAGTCATCTTCGGTTACAGCGGAGCCTTCGGAGACATCAGCCGACCGAAGCTCAAGCAACTGATTGCTTTGGAGCACAAACACAAACACAACGTCGACTGGTTCAAGTTTTTCGAACACCAGTTGACTCTGGAGAGGCAGAAGATCTCCGAATCCACAACCGAGTCTGGAGAGAAGTTGTTGAGTGTCAAGGGAACTCTCAACTTCGGTTGCAAAATTTCTGCCCTGATCCTGTTCGCCACTAAGGATCAGAACATGGTCTGGGAAGACTGTGAGGAGACTCCTGTGAAGAGGCAGATGCTCTTCCCAACCGCCAAGAAGGCTCAGGATGTGGTTAGGAGTGTTTATACTCCCAAGGAGAAAAGGGAAGCTGTGAAAACGGCTAAAGAAAAGGACACAGCTGAGGAACTGCCACCAGCTGTCGGCCGCAAATCAAAATCTACAACTACACGCCGACTAAGGGATAATTCGGAGAAGGAGAAAGCTGAAGAACCAGCCAAGAAGATGATGAGGCTGCGTATCAAGAAAAAGTCAGTTGCCAAGCCAGCTGAGGAGTTGCCAGCTGAGGAATTGCAAGCTGAGGAGTTGCCAGCTGTGGAGGCACCGGTTGAGGAGGCACCGGTTGAGGAGCCATCTGAGTCAAGTCACTCGGTTGACGCGGCTGCCTTCAAGGTTGTTCCTCACAGAGATGTGATGGAAGGTGTGAAAACAGAATCGGAAGCTGAACCAACCATCTCCTCGGATGCATCTTCCTCATCTGAGGAAACTGAAGACATTCCAACCTCCCCCACGGCAGGAGCTGATGCCGTACAGCCCGAACAGGTTATCCCAACCGATCAACAGCCAGATATTCCGAGCTCCCTACTCGATGCCAACATTGAGACCATCTCTTCGGCCAATATTGATGAACCTATTGATGCCCCCATCCCCACACAGTCCGATATTCCGAGCTCTCAGCTCGATGCCAACGTTGAGACCACCTCTTTGGCCAATGTTGAGGAAACCATTGAACCAATACCATATGAAAATCTATCTCCCTCCCCCATCGATGACGAAGCTAATCGTCAAGCCGTCGCATTGGAGCATGAAGGCAAGGTGGCCTACTGCTTCCAGAAGCTGATCGGGATGTTCCCTGAAGCGCGCGACATGCTGATCTTTGCCACGCTTGGAACTGAGCTGTTGTATTAGTTCAACCTCATCTTCAGTCACTGGTATGTGAAGGAAGATACCATAAGGGTACACAGCTGGAACCAGCTCAAGGCTGACGAGTCGCGCATCAGAGACTACTTCAACTACACCAACCTTGAGGTTGCCTACAACAACAAGGTTGCGCTGCTGACGCGTCCTCTGGATATCAGCAAGGCTGAAGGAAGAGACACCAGGGAGACAGCCGAACTAGACTGTTGGGAAATTTATTAGTATGAGTTTTGATGAATTCCAAAACCGACTGACCCCAACCGAGTAGATGTTGCCAGAACCTAATGTTAGAAATTAGGCTCGCTGTTTGAGCAAAGTTGAGATTTTATCTTTACAGGTCTCCAGCTGAAGATGGCAACAAGGCGTCACTCAGACAGAACATCAGTTGTGAAGAAAGACAACTGAGAGTTCATATGTTTAGATGCAAACAAGGGGAAGTCTTCAGAACATCAGTTGTGAAGGAAACCAACTGAGCGTTCATCAGATGAGAAGCAGTAGAGAGGAAGAGAACATCAGATGAAAAGGAAGCCATCTGAGGGTTCAAACCCAACTGAGTAAATACAGGGAAGACAACTGAGTGTTCAGTTTCAAAACCTCAGTTGTTCTACTCGAACAAGAAGATCAACTGCTTGAAGTTCAAAGTCAGCTGAGAGTCCAACAGTTCAGAACATCAGCTGAAGACCACTCAGATGAAGATCAAGACTTTCAATCGACGAACCGAGGTTGACTGTCAGAAAGGTCAAGATTTGAATTTCAAAAGGAAGTCACATGAGGGTTTGACCGTTCAGTCATTACCCCATCTGGCCCAACACAAGGTTGTCTCAGATGGAAAGCAGAAGAGCACAAATGACATATCGGGAAAGTTTGCAGAGATAAGAGACAAGCCATCGCTATCAAACTATCAGAGATCAACAGCTCCTCCAACGGCTAGTTGATTCTTTCCGCCTATAAATAGAGGCATTCTCTCATTCGAGAGACACAAGAGACAGACTGAAGCAAGAGAGAAAAGTGCAATCACAAGAGAATCAAGCGAAAGAAAAATCTGCTAAAATCCTATTCTAAGAACATCAGCAGCTGAAAGTTCAAGAGTGATTGAACATTAGTAGCTGAGGGTTCATAGAGTGAAAATTTGTCTTAGATCTTAGTTTGAGTGTTTATTCGTTCAAGCCTTAGATCCAGCTCTCATTCGTGATCGAGCTGCAGTTGGAAATCCCACCCACACTCACACCCTAAAAAGTGTGCTAGGACCTTACTCTTCCTGTAATTGAGTAGTCAGGTCGTCAAGTACCCGCAAACTTGACATAGGCTGTTTAGTGCCTGGAAACTAAACTGTAATGTCGATAAGTACCCGCAAACTTATCCTTAACGGTTGCTCAGCCCGCGTAAGCTGAGTGGTTCTGTCCAGAAGAACTTGGACTGAGGTGTGAGGATTCACATCTCCCCGTGGACGTAGGAGGGTTATCTCCGAACCACGTTAAATCCTGTGTGTCTGTGTTTGTTTTTATTCAGTTGCTTTTTCATTATTATCAGATCAATCTAACCGACATACAAACCTCTTTTGTACCTTTTCAACCGAGTTGTTTTGGTTCTTGACCAACCGAGCTGTTTTGCGTGAGTTGTTTTTAACGAGTTTAATTTTCCACCACATTCCGCACGGCCTCACTCTTCCAGCTGAGGTCGCTTACTCAGCTATGAGATTCCAACTGAGTCCTCTTTTACTCAGTTGAAGTGATTTTTCAGGTTTATCTTAACTGGTGTATTCCCCCCCCATACACCAGTAACTCGTTTCGGGACCATCAAGTGGTATCAGAGCAGTGGTTCAAAAGACTGCTGACTCTGTTTCACGAGGTGTGAATTCGAGAATTTTTCTTCAGTGGTCAACTGAATAGATCTTTTCACCCTAGTGCATTTCTACTCGCATTTTTTTTGTCTTTGTCTGTGCAGATGGATGTCAAGGACAAGATCGTCGTCATGTTCTCAGTAGTCAATTATACATCATGGAGAACTCGAATGAAGAAGATCCTTCTGTCAAAGCATCACAGGATGCAACAAGTTCTTTCTTCTGGACCAATAGTCATTAAAGAAAGAATAGCTCGCACTCCCACAAATCCCCACGATGGAGATACAGTGGTGGAGTATGTGGAGAAACAGCCAGAAGACTACTCTCCAGAGGAGGCAAAGGTGAGCCAGCTGGACATCTGGGCTCAGAGCACAATAATGTCCACAGTTGGACAAGATTATCTGCCCTGGATAGAGGAGTGTGAGACTGCAAAAGAGATGTGGGACGTCCTGGCATCACTAAGTGAAGGAAGTGACGAGACGAAGGAAAACAAGTTCTCACATGCATGTCAAGATTTCGACAACTTCAGTCTGCGACTTGATAAGACTATCGATCAGCTAGAGCTCCGGTTTATGGACATCATCAGAAGAATCCAGTCCATCCGGAAAGGAAAATACACACTAAGAGAAATTAACCTCAAAGTGTTGCAAGCTCTACCGGCTGAGTTGGATACTTTCATAAATATCCACGAGAGCCGAGCTGACCTTGGTGAAATGGGAACTGAAAGATTGTTTTCAATCTTGAAAGGAAATGAGTATAAGGTCAATAGAAGGGAACGCAGCCCTCAGGTCAAACAAATAGAATTGAGGATGTTGGCTCGGCATCAAAGTCAGTTGCCCTCCGAGCTGACTATTCAAAGTCAAGATCGTCAAGGCCAACCAGATCGGCTGACACGACTGCAAAGGAGCCGAGCAGAGAGGAACTGCAACAGAACATTGCAGCGCTGTCAAAGAAACTAGCCGACATGGACACTCGGTTCGGCAAATATAAACGTTTCTATAAATCAAACCGAACTCGAGACAGTTCGAAGCCAGTCACCAATGGTTGCTTCGAATGCGGCAAGGAAGGACACTTCAAAGCTGACTGCCCAGACCTCTCAAAGAAGGAAAGAGAAGTACTGAGGGCCAAGCAAACTGCAAAGAACAAGGCCATGGTAGCTGAAGAGGCAGCTGACAATATGGACATCTTCACAGACACTGAAGATGAGGATGAACTGACCTCTACCAACAAAGTCATTAGTTCGGATCAATGCCTCATGGCACTTGGAACCGACCAAGATGATATTGAGGTACAATCTAATCCTGCTCGCTTAAATTCTTTCAATACTTCTAACCTGCAGGAATCTCTGAGCGATGAGTTGGAACCCTCCTGGAATGATTTTCAAGAACTCAGTGAGGAACTGCATCAGCAGTCGGTTGAGTTTAAGAGTCTTCAAGCTCAGTTCGCCAAGCTTGAAGATTCCTTAACCGAAAAAGAGGATCTGATTACGAGCCAAACTCAGGAGATTGAGAATCTCAAGAGTCAACTGATCGAGGCTAAGGCTCCAACTGATGAGGAGTTGACAAAGCAAAACAAAGAACAGCAACATCAGTTGAAAAATCAAGATGCTCAGATCGAAGAGCTGATAAAGAAGTCAGATGGACAAACCGAGTAGATAGCTGTACTCGTCGAGGAGTTGCAAACTGAGAAGGACAATCTAATCAAGCTGTATCAGTCATCCAAGATCATCGAAAACCTTTTAAATTACAGCAGACAGATGGATGACGTGTCAGGACTCGGTTATGATGTTGTCAAGGATACTGGGATTCCACCAGCAACCTTCATCAAACCAGTAGAAGTCACAGCTGTCGAGCCAGACACAGCTGAATTTCCAGAAGCTAATTCAACTCCCACCTTTCAACAAGTTCAAACGACCAATAAAATTACAACTGAGAAGGGAAAAGGAGTAGCTGATATAGGACATAATGTTCCATCGGTTGAGGTATCAACCGAGGGGGAATGTTCTAAAAGTCAGAAGAGGAATCAGAGGCGTCGAAGGCACAACCGCAACCGATCTCAGAACCAGAACCGACCTCTACATCAACCTCAAAGTCAACGTTAGAAGAAATGGAACCGACCTCAGAACAGACCTGGGCTCAATCATCTGAATCAACAGCGGTTCCAACATTGGTTCGACCAAAGGTTCCAACCTAGTCAACCAATAAGGAACTAGTCAAACAACTGGAGATATTCATGCCATAATATTAATCATCAACAGGGCATGAACAGCTACAGACAACCCTCAGGAAGTTGGAATCATAATCAGCCACAAAGATTCCAACAGGGCGTCCGACCTCACAGACAAACTCAACAGGATAAGAATCGCCATCAAAACAGGGGGAAAGCCTCACCTCCTAAAGCCCAACATGGGAGAAATCCAACTCCTCCCAAGAAACAGAGCATCATTTCTAACAACAAGCCTAAGGATAACCGAGGTGTTGTTATAATTGATGAAAATGGGCAAATCATTTAGAATGACAAGGCTATTCGAGTTTACCGGGAAAAGCGACGAAGAAGAAGGCGTCTGCTACAATGTGGGTGATGGATAGTGGATGCTCGAAACACATGACAAATCTAAAGGATTTGCTTGGAAGTTTCGTGGAGAAAGAAGGTCCATCAGTTACTTTTGGTGATAACTCAAAAGGTTATACCAGAGGTTACGGTACCCTTGAAACCAATCATGTTTCAATTTCTAATGTCTCTTATGTTGATGGATTGAAGCATAACCTGCTCTCCATCAGCCAATTCTATGATAATGGTTTCTCTGTCAAGTTTGATGCACAGGGTTGCAGAGTTAAAGATGTCGGATCAAAGCAGGTGATATTGTTGGGAAATCGATCTCCAACAGGGAATGTATACTACGCTGACTGGAACAGCAGCCTCCCTGACACTTGCCTGTTATCAAAGAGCAGTTCGGATGTGAGCTGGCTGTGGCAGCAAAGGCTCAACCATCTGAACTTCAAGATGATGAACCGACTCGCCAGACAAGAACATGCAAGAGGCATACCTAACCGAGTGTTTTCAACAACACACATCTGCAGTGCATGCCAGCTGGGAAAGCTCGCTAGAACCTCCTTCCGGTTGAAGTCAACTCCCTCAACCGACCGAGTGTTACAGCTGATCCATATGGATCTCTTCGGACCAGTTACCCCAAAAAGCATTAATGGCAACGAATATACATTGGTTGTAACTGATGACTACTCAAGATATACGTGGACCATCTTCATGCGCCACAAGAGTGAGACCCGAGATGAGCTGCCCAAGCTGATGGATCGGATAACGAACCAACAAGAGATGAAGATCATATCCATCCGATCAGATCGTGGAACGGAGTTTCTAAATAAAACCATCATTGAGTATTGCGAAAAGAATGGCATAACCCATCAGACATCAGCCGCGCGTACTCCACAACAGAATGGCGTAGCTGAGCGAAGAAATAGAACTCTGAAGGATGCAGCCACATCCATGTTAGCGAGCTCAGCACTGCCAAAGAGATTTTGGGCTGAAGCGATCAACACAACATGCTACACTCAGAATCGATCTCTTCTCACCAAGCGGTTGGGAAAGACGCCCTACGAGCTGTGGAGACGCAGAAAGCCAGATATTTCTTATTTTCGTGTTTTTGGATCTAAGTGTTATATTCACAACAATGGGAAGACTCAGTTGAAAACCTTTGATGCCAAAGCTTCGAAGGGCATATTTCTTGGATATGCAGCTCGGATCAAGGCATATAGAGTTTTCAACAACAGCTCTCGTGTTGTGGAAATAACACCTCATGTTAGTTTTGATGAATCTACCTTTGAGTGCAGGGAACAGGTAAAGGAACAATACGCGGATCCAGCTGTTCTACCAGTTCTCACCAGATCGCAAGCACTTCGGGAAAAGAACCGAGCTGAACCACTGGTATGGGCAACTGAGGATGAGGATCCATACTCCTCTGAAGATGAATGCGAAGACCTCAGCTCGTCTCAAGGGGGAACTTCAGCTGATGCTCCTCCAACTGCATCAGCATCCGATGCCCAACCGAGCTCAATTCAAACTATTGTAAATGTTGAGGATCCAGACTCAACAGCTGATCAATCACCAGCTCTGAAGACTCCAACTCAGATTTCTGAACAGCCACAGTTGGAAGAAGAAGGAAGACGCAACCGAAGATGGTATGAAGTTCATTCCACCGACGACATCATCAGAGATCCAACCGAGGGTGTGCGCACACGGAGCAGAGTTGCAAATCCAGAATCAACCGAGGAAAATTCCAACACTTATGCCCAATATGCTGAGGAATTGGCAGTTCTAAAGGAGTTCGAGCAAGCTGGAGATGTTGCCATGATTTCTTGCTTTGTAGCTGATGTTCCAGAACCGAAGAATGTTGGGGAAGCTCTCAACTGTGTCCACTGGACAACAGCCATGCAAGAAGAATTGAATGAGTTTCTACGCAACTGTGTATGGGAGTTGGTAGAAAGACCAAATGGTGTCAATGTGATTGGATTGAAGTGGATTTTCAAAAACAAGAGAGACGCCATTGGATTCATTGTGAGGAATAAAGCAAGGTTGGTAGCTCAAGGATACTGCCAACAAGAAGGAATTGACTTTGAAGATTCCTTTGCACCAGTTGCAAGGCTGGAAGCCATCCGGATCTTTCTAGCTTATGCCGCACATCACAAGTTCAAAGTATATCAGATGGATGTGAAGTGTGCATTCCTCAATGGAGATATCAAAGAAGATGTATATGTTGAACAGCCTCCTGGTTTTGAGACTGGAGATGGAAGAGTGTACAAGCTGAAGAAAGCTATCTATGGTCTAAAACAAGCGCCAAGGG
Organism: Schizonepeta tenuifolia; assembly: GCA_029490685.1. NCBI lineage: Eukaryota > Viridiplantae > Streptophyta > Magnoliopsida > Lamiales > Lamiaceae > Schizonepeta > Schizonepeta tenuifolia. Next base: position 21,796,975 of record CM055960.1, on the reverse strand, counting down.
CATGGTATGACACTCTTTGTGGATTTCTTCTGAACTCAGGGTTCAAACGAGGTTCAGTTGATAAAACTCTGTTCACCATCAAAGTTGGTGAAGATATACTTGTTGTGCAAATTTATGTCGATGACATCATTTTCGGCTCCAAGTCGGAGGAGCTGTGCAAGAAATTCTCCGATCTTATGAAGGAGAAGTTCGAGATGTCAATGATGGGCGAGATGAATTATTTCCTTGGATTACAAGTGAAGCAGTCACCTGAAGGGATTTTCATCAACCAGTCTAAATATACAAAGGAGCTCATCACCAAGTTCGGATTGCAGACAAGTAAGACAACAAAGATCCCTATGAATACGAACTGGAAGATCGAACCAGGAGCTGAGGGAAAGCTCGTTGATGCCAGCCAGTATAGAGGGATCATCGGTTCGCTGCTCTACCTAACTGCCAGCCGACCAGACATTTCATACACAGTTGGAGTGTGTGCTTGTTTTCAAGTCCAACCAAGAGAAGCACACATGTTGGCAGCAAAGAACATCATTAAGTATCTTAAGGGAACTGTCAATGTTGGGTTGTGGTACCCAACTGATGACAATATCCAGCTGACTGGATACTCAGATGCCGACCTAGCGGGAGATCGGTTGGACAGGAAGTCTACTTTTGGACACTGTCAGTTCATGGGAAGCAAGCTGGTTTCATGGTTCTCCAAGAAACAAGCGTGTATTGCTACTTCGACAACCGAGTCAGAGTATATGGCTGCCGGAAGCTGTTGCATGCAAGTATTGTGGCTGAAGCAGCAGCTGAAAGATTATGAAGTCTCAACTGGACAGGTTCCCATTCATTGTGATAGCTCGAGTGCCATAGCTATCTCTCTGAACCCTGTTCACCACTCTCGGACTAAGCATATCGATATTCGTCATCATTTCATCCGAGATCATATTGAGAAAAAAGATGTGTCCATGGAGAAGATCCCAACTGAGATTCAGAGAGCTGACATCTTCACCAAACCTCTTCCTGAAGTCCGGTTCAAGATGCTGTGTGATCTTCTAGGACTCTTGGATCCGAGCTAAAAACTCATCCGAGCTAAAGAGTCATCCGAGATGAAGAGTCATCCGAGCTGATAAGGATCCATCCGAGCTGAAGAATCGGATATCTATTTAAAAGGGAAGCTCAGATGAAGGGGAAATCTCAGAAACGAACTGCCAACTGAAAACATCAAACGTCAGCTGAACAGACGAACTCGAGTCAGCTGATGGTATGCGGCAACTGAGGAGCACAACTGAGGTATACAGCTGATATCGACATCAACTGCCAGGTATCATTTATGACTGAAGGTGTTATGTTTTTAAATGAGAATGTTTGAAATAAATTCAAACATTCCTGAGCTAGTCAGTTACATTAAAATAGCCATCATGTCGCATTAAATGTAAAGTACGGCTGAGCATCCATAGCCTACTTTATAGTGCGACTGGGCTGACATGAAACTGTACACCTTCTCACGCGCTGGTTGGAACTCGGATCAAAACGTCGAGTCAAAGATAGTCAACAGTCGCGTAATCCCAGCCGTTGATGGATTCACGCTATTTAACCCCAGCTGTTGATCTCATCCGAGTCAAAGACCTATATAAGGCGAAAAATCAGGAAGATATCTCCTACTTTCCTCATTTGTGCTTATCAATTATAACTGTTCATCGTCTTCCAGTTTTCTGCCTAACCCGTTTCTGCAAATAGATTTCTTTCCTTTCCTATATATTACCTTTGCAGTGATTATTAATGGCACCCAAAAGCAAGAGAATGGCATCATCCGGACCTTCCCTCGTGCCTACCACTTATGAAGAGTCATTCGATATGTTAGTATCAAAGATTCACTTCGAGCAGATCCTCTCCGACGAGGATCTAGAGTCGTCGGTCCTAGCCCCTCTCGCCAACACTCTCTGTGAGAACGGACTACTAGAATGGGCCAAGCTCTGCCCCTCCCACTTGCTCAGGCACCAAGTCGGAGAATTCTACGTCAATCTCGTTCTCCCCCTTGACAGTTCGGAGGGAATTTCCACGGTGGTGTCGTGCCGACAAAGAGATGTTCCAGCAAGGATGATACGTCGTGTCTCCTTCCTCATCGACGTGTCCGATGTCCTCCGGTACATCATACCAATCAACCACACCGCCACCGAGTTCCTGGAGAATATTACCGACGAACAAGCAGATAAATTTCTTCAGGATGCTTTGATCGAGCCAGAGCGGTTGAGGAGCAACATGCAACGAACAAAGCTGAAGCCGGAACACCGCCTGCTGTTCGACGCCGTGTCGAAGGTAGTGTTCAGATACAGTGGTGCGTTCGGCGACATCAGCCGACCTAAATTGAAGCAGCTGGTGGCCCTGGAGCACCAACACCAAATCAACTGGTTCCAATATTTTCTGAACCAGTTGATGGTGGAAAAATCGAAGATCTCTGAGACTACAACCGAGTCTGGAGAGAAGCTGCTGAGTGTGAAGGGCACGCTCAACTTCGGCTGCAAAGTCTCCGCCCTCATCCTCCTCCCAACAAAGGACCGCAACATGTGTGAGGAGACGCCGCTGAAGAAGCTGTTGTTGTTCCCGACAGCCAAGAAAGTACAGGAGGTGCTGAGGAGTGAGGACAAGAGGGAGTCGGGAAAGCCAGCTGAGTCAATAGCTGAGGGGGAACAAGTTGCTGCTCGCCCCGCAAAATCCAAAGCCTCACGTCGCCGAGTTGACGCTGAGAAGAAGTCGACTAACGAACCTGCCCAGAAAAAGTTAAGGGTAAGGTTCAAGAAGTCCACCAAGAAGGCAGCTGAGGTGCCGGCTGATGAGCCAACTGATGTTCCAGCTGATGAGTCAGCTGATGAGCCAGTTGATGTTCCAGCTGAGGAGCCAGCTGAGGAACAAGCTCCAGTCGAGGAGGGAGTGCAGGTTGAATCGACACCTGCTGAGGAGCGTTCCGAATCCAGCCGCTCAGCTGAGGCCGCATCATTTGAGATCGCACCTCGAGGCCCCGGAGCTGATGAGGCTGAGGGCATGGAGACGTCGGATGCATTCTCCTCATCTGAGGACCTCGAAGATGTTACCACCTCCCCCACAGCTGGAGAGAATGTTGTACCGCCCCCAGAGCCTCTTGCTCTTTCTACCCAAACCGAGCCAGAAATTCCGAGCTCTCAGCTCGATGCCAACATCGTGACCGCTCCTTCGGCCAATGTTGAGGAAACCATTGCACCCTCTTCCCCAACTGAATCCCAAATTCCGAGCTCTCAGCTCGATGCCGATGTTGTGACCTACTCTTTGGCCAACATCGATGAACCTATTGAACCCGAACCATACAATCTCACCCCCTCCCCGATCAACGAAGCAGAGGACCTGCAGGTTGTTGCTGAGGAGCACGAAGGCAGGGTGGCCTACTGCTTTCAAAAGTTGTTGGGTCTGTTCCCTGCGGCTCGCGACATGCCCATCTTCGCCACACTGGGAACCGAGCTACTGTACCAGTTCCACCTGATCTTTAGCCAGTGGTATGTCAAAGAGGATACGATCAGGGTACTGAGCTGGGACAGGCTGAAGTCTGATGAGTCCCGCATCCGAGCCTACTTCAACTATTCCAACTTGGAGGTGGCATACAACAACCGGATCGCGCTACTCACTAGACGGATGGACCAGAGTCTGGCTGAAGGGAAGGACACTAGGGAGGCAGCTGGAAAGGAGTGTGTCGACTTCCTTGACAGCATGTTGGTGAAATCAGCTGACTTCCTTGAGGATGTCGATGCAGCAGCCGCCGCCGCAAAGGAAGAGGAGGAAAACCTGAAGCTGTACCTGGCAAACCGTCAAGCCATGGTCACAGCTGAGCCTCTAGCTCAGTCCGCTCAAGCCCTTCCAGCTGCTCAGCTCGCTCCTTCAACAGAGCAAATCTGCGAGCTAGTGGCTGAGAGGGTCAACCAGTTGAGGACCGAGCTGCTCGCCAACCTCCAGCACCAACAAGATGACCAGCTGAGGAAGTTGGCAGCACAAGAAGCGAAGTACCAACAACTGGTGGAGGAGAATGCCGAGCTGAAGACGAAGCTGAATGATTTCTCCTCCTCCACCAGTCAGGACGTGTCAGAGCTGAAGTCCACTCTGTTGGGCTTGAATTCGGAAGTGAATATCTTCAAGTCCTTGGCTGACTCAAATCTGGCCAAGTCCCAACAGACACAGGATGCTGAATGGGAGTCCCGATTAGAGTCGCGTTGGGCTGAGTTCGTTGCCTTTCAGACAGAGGTCAACGACAACCTCTCTATCTTGAAGAAGGCAGAACAAGAGCGCCAGGACTCCGAACTGGCGAAGAAGATCGAGCTGGAGTGTGCGGTTGATGAACTCTTCAACCGTGTTCAATCCACCGAGGCCAAACTCAACTCTCTGGACGGTTCAGTAGCAAGCCTTGTTGCTGATGCCAAAAAGGGGGAAGAGAAGGAGATAGAGGGTGAAGCACAGGAAGAAGAAGAGACCCAAGAAGAAGGAGTGCCAGCTGCTCAACCATCCAAATCTCAGCTGAGGAGGAGGAAGTCTGCTGCTGCCAAGTCAACCGAAGTCGGTGGAGCCGAAATGACTAAGGACTTGGAGCAGGCAAAGAAGATTGGAGTTTCCTACAGCTCCATAGCCGAGATCGCAGCCGAGCTGGATTCTGAACTCGATGGGATAACAACCGAAGAGTGCATTGCAGCGGCCAAGGCTATGAATGTAGAGGAGAAGGACTACATGAACCCGAGCTGGATCAGAAAGTTTGCCGCCAGCCAGGCGAGGAGGGTGAACCAGTTCGAGGTTGAGCTGAAGAAGGTTTCTCAGAACCTGGACCGCAACGTTGTCTCCCGCAGCCGACGCCGCATCAACAGAATCCAATCAAAGGCGGAAGCTCAGTTGAAGCAACAAAGGTTGCCTCTAAAGTCCAAGGTTGAGAGTCGGTTCAGGCATACCGACAAGTGGATGCCGATCGAGTGGAATGAGGAGTGGGATCTGTTCAAGAAGGAGTTCGTGAACGACTTCTATTACAGGAAGATTTACGCAACTGACGACCCAAGGAGAGCGTTCAAGGAGGCGCTGACCGAGTTGCACTCAGGTGACCCGGGCATGTTCAGTCAATTCAGGAGGGCCATGATTGACGCCAACCTGGACTTGAACATTGTTCCAGTTCCCAAGAGGGTTACTTATCGGCCACCTCTTCTCCCGGATTCCAGCAACCCGAACCGCATGAAGATTGCATCTGAGGCGAGGCAGGTCTGCAAGGAGCATGGAGTGGACATTTCCAAGGAGTCACCCGCTAAGAGGGAATTTTTTGTAAGGATTTTTGGCAAGTATGGGCTACAATACTAGCTCAGTTAGTTTTCTAGCAACTGTTGTAATTTTCGGTTTTTGAGCCTATCTTTTGTAACAATCAGTTGTAATGAAAACTATTCAGTTATAAGATTCACCTTGATGAACAATCCCTCATTGTCCAAGCTCTGAATCACAAAGTCTTTTAAATACCATGTTATAACTGTGCTAACCCTTTGATGTTTTATCTTATCGACTGTCTAGAATTTCAACTGAGATTTTAGATAAGTTAGTGAGGTTTAGATCAGTAATGGTTTCAAGTTGTAAGTGGTTTTGGCATCATCAAAAGGGGGAAATTGTTGGGAAATTTATTAGTATGAGTTTTGATGAATTCCAAAACCGACTGACCCCAACCGAGTAGATGTTGCCAGAACCTAATGTTAGAAATTAGGCTCGCTGTTTGAGCAAAGTTGAGATTTTATCTTTACAGGTCTCCAGCTGAAGATGGCAACAAGGCGTCACTCAAACAGAACATCAGTTGTGAAGAAAGACAACTGAGAGTTCATATGTTCAGATGCAAACAAGGGGAAGTCTTCAGAACATCAGTTGTGAAGGAAACCAACTGAGCGTTCATCAGATGAGAAGCAGTAGAGAGGAAGAGAACATCAGATGAAAAGGAAGCCATCTGAGGGTTCAAACCCAACTGAGTAAATACATGGAAGACAACTGAGTGTTCAGTTTCAGAACCTCAGTTGTTCTACTCGAACAAGAAGATCAACTGCTTGAAGTTCAAAGTCAGCTGAGAGTCCAACAGTTCAGAACATCAGCTGAAGACCACTCAGATGAAGATCAAGACTTTCAACCGACGAACCGAGGTTGACTGTCAGAAAGGTCAAGATTTGAATTTCAAAAGGAAGTCACATGAGGGTTTGACCGTTCAGTCACTACCCCATCTGGCCCAACACAAGGCTGTCTCAGATGGAAAGCAGAAGAACACAGATGCCATATCGGGAAAGTCTGCAGAGATAAGAGACAAGCCATCGCTATCAAACTATCAGAGATCAACAGCTCCTCCAACGGCTAGTTGATTCTCTCCGCCTATAAATAGAGGCATTCTCTCATTCGAGAGACACAAGAGACAGACTGAAGCAAGAGAGAAAAGTGCAATCACAAGAGAATCAAGCGAAAGAAAAATCTGCTAAAATCCTATTCTAAGAACATCAGCAGCTGAGAGTTCAAGAGTGATTGAACATTAGTAGTTGAGGGTTCATAGAGTGAAAATCTGTCTTAGATCTTAGTTTGAGTGTTTATTCGTTCAAGCCTTAGATCCAGCTCTCATTCGTGATCGAGCTACAGTTGGAAATCCCACCCACACTCACACCCTAAAAAGAATGCTAGGACCTTACTCTTCCTGTAATTGAGTAGTCAGGTCGTCAAGTACCCGCAAACTTGACATAGGCTGTTTAGTGCCCGGAAACTAAACTGTAAGGTCGATAAGTACCCGCAAACTTATCCTTAACGGTTGCTCAGCCCGCGTAAGCTGAGTGGTTCTGTCCAGAAGAACTTGGACTGAGGTGTGAGGATTCACATCTCCCCGTGGACGTAGGAGGGTTATCTCCGAACCACGTTAAATCCTGTGTGTCTGTGTTTGTTTTTATTCAGTTGCTTTTGCATTATTATCAGATCAATCTAACCGACATACAAACCTCTTTTGCACCTTTTCAACCGAGTTGTTTTGGTTCTTGACCAACCGAGCTGTTTTGCGTGAGTTGTTTTTAACGAGTTTAATTTTCCACCACATTCCGCACGGCCTCACTCTTCCAGCTGAGGTCGCTTACTCAGCTGTGAGATTCCAACTGAGTCCTCTTTTACTTAGTTGAAGTGATTTTTCAGGTTTAAGTTTTTAAATCTTAACTGGTGTATCCCCCCCCCCAATACACCAGTAACTCGTTTCGGGACCATCACAGACTGTGTCGCCTTGCTCGACAATATGCTAATCAAGTCAGCTGAGTTCATCGATGACCTAGACGCAGCAGCCGACGCAGCAAAGGAAGAAGAAGCAGAGCTTCAACAGTACATGGCCAACCGCCAAGCTATGGTCATTGTTGAATAGCCAACGCCCATTGAACAACCCGCTCCAGCTGATCAGCCAGCGCTCTTGACAGATGAAATATGCGAGATGATTGCTGAGAGGGTTAACCAGCTCAGAAAGGAGATGCTTGCCACCATCCAGCACAACAAAGAAGATCAGCTGATGATGATGGAAGCTCAAGATGATAAGCACAAGAAGCTACAGACAGAGCATGATGAGCTGAAGATGAAGCTGGACGAATTCTCAAAATCCACCTGCCAAGACATCTCTGATCTGAAGTCAACCGTTCTGGGGATCAAATCAGAACTGAACGTCTTCAAATCCATATCTGATTCCAACCTCGCCAAATCCCAACAAACTCAAGAGAAAGAATGGAATTCTCGGTTCGAGTCACGATGGGCTGAGTTCATTGCTTTCCAAACCGAGGTCATTGAAACATTCGCTACACTAAGAAAAGCCGAACAAGAGCGCCATGACTTTGAACTGGCGAAAAAGGTTGAGGTGGAGTGCGCAGTTGATGAGCTTTTCAACCGGATTCAACAAGCTGAACAGCAACTCACTCCTCTAGATGGCTTAGTTGCAAGCCTTGTTACTGATGCCAAAAAGGGGGAAGATGAGATTGGTAAAGATAAGAATCGGGAAGTTGAGAAGCAGGGGGAAGATGAGAACCAAGGAGCTGAAGCCGAAAAATCTCAGCCGAAGAAGACAACTCAGAAGAAGAAGTCCACTCCTAAGCCAACCAATGTCGGCGGAGCTGAAATGGCAAAGGACATAGAGCGAGCAGAAGAATATGGAGTTTCTTACAACTCTATAGCTGAGATCGTAGCCGAGCTTGATGCGAAACTCGACGGTATCACAACCGAAGAGTGTATTGCTGCTGCCAAGGCTATGGATGTTGCAGAGAAGGACTACATGAATCCAAACTGGATCAAGAAGTTTGCTGCCAGCCAAGCTAGAAGAGTCAACCAGTTCGAGAAGGAGCTTGACAAGGTCACCAAGAACCTAGACAGGAACATTGCCTCTCGCAGCCGAAGAAGAATTGACAAACACCAAGTGAAGGCTGAGGCAAGGATGAAGCAAAAGCGACTGCCTGGGAATATCAAGCTTCAAAGTCGATTCAGGCATGTTGACAAATGGATGCCAGCCGAGTGGAATGAAGACTGGGAATCGTTCAAGCAAGAGTTTGTGAATGACTTCTATTACAGAAAGGTGTACTCAACTGAGGATGGAAGAAGAGCCTTCAAGGAAGCGCTGACCGAGCTACACTGTGGGGATCCGGGCATGTTCTGCCAGTTCGATCGAGCGATGATTGAAGCAAAACTGGATATGAACACTGTCCCCGTTCCTCAGAAAGTCACATACCTTCCTCCATTCCTCCCAGACTCAAGAAACCCCAACCGTCAGAAGATAGCAGCTGAGGCTAGACAAGTTTGTCGAGAGCATTGGGTTGACATTTGGAAGGAGTCAGAGGCAAAAAGTGAAATTTTTGTTAGAATTTTCAGCAAATATGGGCTAAAGTATTAGCTCAGTTAGAGTTTTTGAGCAACTGATGTTTTGTTAATTTTTGTGCATTCTTTTGTAACCATCAGTTGTAATGAAAACTTTCATCAGTTATACGATTCACCTTGACGTACAATCTCTAGTTGTCCAAGCTCTGAATCACAAAGTTATTTCAATACCATGTTATAACTGTGCTAACCCTTTGATATTTTAATCTTATAGACTGTCTAAAATTTCAGCTGAGATTTTAGATAAGTCAGTAGGGTTTTGATCGGGTTTGATCTGTAAGGGTTTTGACATCATCAAAAAGGGGGAAATTGTTGGGAAATTTATTAAAGTTTTGATTGATTCCAAAACTAACTGACCCCAACCGAGTAGATGTTGCCAGATCCTAATGTTGGTAGTTAGGCTCGCTGTTTGAGCAATGTTGAGATTTTATCTTTACAGGACTCCAGCTGAAGACGGCAACAAGGCTTCACTCGGATAGAACATCAGTTATAAGAAAGACAGCTGAGCGTTCAAACGAGAAGATGTAAGAGAACATCAGATAGAAAAAAGTCATCTGAGCGTTCGAGCTAACTGATCAGATTCAGAACATCAGATACACGAAAGACAAATGAGCGTTCAAGATGGAACATCAGTTGTAGGACTCGATCCGATAAGATCGACAACATGAAGACCAAGGCAGTTGAGAGTTCAACTGTTCCTATTCAAACAGAAGGTCAGATAAAGATATCGATCAGATGGAACATCAGCTGAAGACAAATCAGATGAAGATCAAACTTCTCAACCGACCATCCAATGTTGAAAGACTAATGTTGAGATTTGAAATTCAAATAAGGAAGTCACGTGAAGGTTTGACGTTCTGTCATTACCTCATTTGGCCCAACACAAGGTTTTCTCAGATGGAAAGCAGAAGTCCACAGTTGCCAAATCCGGAAAGTCTGCATAGATGAGAGACAAGCCATCGCTTTCACAAGAACAGAGATCAACGGCTCTTCCAACGGCTAGTTGATTCTCTCCGTCTATAAATAGAGGCATTCATCCATTCACCAAGACTTAGAAGACAGACAAGAGCAAAGAGATAGACAAGCGAACATCACCAGTTGAGAGTTCATATCGCAAACGAGCTAAACTACATTCAATCTCTAAGAACATCACTAGTTGAGGGTTCATAGAGTATTAGATTCTGTCTTGGAGTTTTTAGATCTTAGTTTGAGTCATCTTTTGTTCAAGCTTAGATCCTAGCTCACTTCTTGTTCGAGCTAGTAGTTGGAAACCCTACCCTTTTACACATCCTCTCAAAAGGATTGTTAGGACCCTACTCTTCCCGAAATTGAGTAGATAGGTTGATAAGTACCCGTAAACTTATCTGTAAAGTTGATAAGTACCCGTAAATTTATCCTAACGGTTGCAAAGCCCGCGTAAGCTTTGTGGTTTTTGTCCACAAGAACGTGGACTGAGTTGTGTGGACTCACAACTCCCCGTGGACGTAGGAGTTATCTCCGAACCACGTAAATCCTTGTGTGTTTGTGTTTTCAGTACAGTTATTTCTTATTGCATTTTCAACTGACCAGCTAACCAGCATACAAACCTGCATCTTTGCATATCAACTGTCTTAGTTATTGACCGACCGTGCATCTGAGCGTGAGTTATTTTTATACGAGTTATTTCCACCACATTCCGCACAGCAATACTCTCACAGCTAAGTTTTCCTACTCAGTTGTGATTCCAACTGAGTCCTTTTACTCGGTTGTGTTGTTTTTCAGGGGGTTGTTTTTAAAATCCTTTACTGGTGTATCCCCCCCCCATACACCAGAACTCGTATCGAGACCATCAAGCTTGATCAACAGATGAATCGTTTATTGCTAATTACATCGTGATCTTATTATCTCTGCAACAGGTGTTTTTCCAAACTGCATCAATAATCTACAACAAGATCCAAGATAGAGATCATGATCTGCCTACTCTGGTGCTTAATTAATAATGTTTTTTGTTTCATAAATATACCTCCGTCTTTTAAGGGTGCGTCCTTTTTTCCATCATTTTCACATGTTAATTACGTTGATTAATTTTCCTCGAGCAGGATGGATAATCTTTCCGACAGCCCCTTTTCCATCTACTTCTCATCAATTGTGGAAAAAAATATTAATACGAGGGGAGGAGTGTGGTAGTAATATTTTTCAATGGACAAAAGACATAAAAATGGAGAATCGGTGGGGGATCATGTGATAATTTTATTTCCCATCCTAGTAAACATGTGATAAAAAAAGATGAATATGTTAATATTTTTTCATTTTTTTTATTCATTATTTTACAATGGAAATATTTTCATGAAAATATAAACGCACCCATATTAGGGAGTACATTATTGAATTTTTAACTCGTGGCTAGTTGTTATTGCAGGCACGTTTAAACAATACCGTCCGTGTCAAAACTTTTGAGCAAGTAGAGCATAGAGTCGGAATCGTAGAGATGGTGTTGAAGCTCATAAAGATGGTTTCAATACCATTTGATGAAGTCAAAATCAACCTAACTCCATCAAGAACATTCTCCACACAAGGAAAAGAGGAAGTCGCTGCTTGCTCGCTGTAAATCGGAGGCCAGGAGTCACCGAGAGATGATTTGCTATGCTCCTGTGCCATGTTGATATATGTTCGCCTGCAAAAGAATGAACGCCGGGGGTGGGTTCCGGTGAACACCCTCCGAAGCTTAAGTCAGATTCACTCTTTTTATCAGATAATAGAGTACATGAGTGTTTGTGTAGAGAATGTTGTGTAGAAAGAACCTGAGAGTAAATGTGAATGAGGTTGGTTATTTATAGGAGAGATGAATGGCTTGGAGAATAAGCTATATCTCCAGCTGTCAGTACTTACTCCAATGCCACATGGCGGGATGTGATTGTATGTGGTGTCAGGCTGACAAGAAAAGACACGGGAGACCTGATCAGGTCTCAGGTCCAGGTCTCAGGTCTCAGGTCTCAGGTCTCTGATCCAGGTCTCAGGTCTCTGATCAGGTCTCTCGTGCTACCTGATCAGGTCTCTAGACAAGTGTACTAAGATGTTTCTTTCTCATGTCTCTAATTGAGGCCGGTTGCATTTATATTCCCCTACATTTTAGGTGTGATCTCTTTGTCAGGTCTCTAACCGAGACCTGATAATTTTGTGCCACATCACTCGTCTTTGAAGTATCTTCTGTCATCAGGTATCTCTCATCATATAGCTGCTGAGGTCTCTTCCGGAATGAGCTCTTGGATAATCGAAATAATAGGGACTTATGGTAATTTGCTCACCTACTTCGGTCATTACGCGAATCAGGTCTCTGAGGGAGAGACCTGGTCTTTTTTGACCACATCATCTACTCCCCCCTACTCCGACTGATTCTTTATCAACAAGAAAGCCGGAGTAGTTGTTTCTAATTTGTGGAATCATACTTCATTTATTCTTTAGCTCATATCTTACTTGAACAAACTTTATAAACTCTGACCCCTGATTTCTAAGACTCGTATCATTTGGCTTATGTTCAAAGCCATTTCACCAAGCGCATACTTAAGCTTACTTTCCTCGACTTACCTTAAAGTTCATCTCTCAAATTACATGCTTAAGCCTACTTCACTCAGCATGTTCGACAACATGCTGAAAACTATTCCTTAATTCCAAAATTTGGTTTTTATTGAACCTTATCCTTCAAATTCTGGATTTAGGTCTCTTCGTGATCCTAATCCAAATTTAGAATTCAACCTTCACTGAATATTATTTCATCAAAATAATTTAGTTCACGTTGAATATTACTTCATTCAATTTCTACCTCAGCTCACGCTGAGGTTCATTTTACAAATTCTGGATTCAGGTCTCTTTCTGACCTTAATCCAAATTCAGAATTCAGCTCTCATTGAATATTACTTCATCAAAATAATTTAGTTCACGTTGAATATTACTTCATTCAATTTCTACCTCAGCTCACGCTGAGGTTCATTTTACAAATTATGGATTCAGGTCTCTTTCTGACCTTAATCCAAATTCACCTCAACTTATGCTGACGCTTATCTCATAAATTCTAGATTTAGGTCTCCTCGTGACCTCAACTTAGACTCAAAGTCCAACTTCTCGCTGAACTTTAGTACATCGAAATTTAACTCAAGCTATTTATAAATTCCAGCTCTCGCTAATACTTAATCTTCACTTTCACGGATCAGCCTTTTATGAGACTTGTTTCTGAATTTCATGGTACTCCATCACGATTAGACCCACTTCTATTGGCTTAGGCCAAGTCGATGCTCGTGTTAACTCATGTGGTAGCTCAGGCTAATGGCTCGGTATGCGGTCATTCCTTATCTTGTAGGGATTTATTTTATCATCAATTTTTACTAAAGCTTAACTTTTAGGCATGGAACTCAAGTTTGAGTTCATCCCACGTTCAACTTATTGATCCTCAATATCCAAAGTTCAACTCCTTTTTCAGACTGAGAACTCAGACTCTTGCCGATTTCTTTCAAAGTTTAGCTCTTGCTAACAGTTTGCTTCAATGCTTAGAATTCAGCTCATGCTGAAACTTACCTCTGAGAACTTAGGACTCAAAACTCAACTCTTGCTGACACTTGATTTCAATGTTTCAACTCTTGTTGGAGCTAATTTCTTAGGCTAAGAGCTCAGCTCCTCCTTAGCTCATTCAAAGTTCAGCTCACGCTAAAGCTTAACAAAAACAAGCGGAGTATAGCTCACGTGGGAGATAACTTCTTAGGTTGAGAGCTCAGCTCCTACCTAGTTCATTCAAAGTTCAGCTCACGCTAGAGCTTTTTCTATGGGCTAAGAACTCAGGCTCTTGCCAAGTTCTCTCAAAGTTTAACTCATGCTAAAACTTCATTTCAATTTTTAAATTCAGGTCTCTTCTTGACCATTTTTCAGCTTCGGAATTTGGCTCACACTACACCTAATACGTCAACCTTTTACTAAGCTAATGATGAAGATCTTCTTTCGAATTCTGGAGTCAGATCTCGTTTGACCTTAATCCAAAATTCAGAATTCAGCTCTCGTCGAACTTTCATTCAACTTTAAGCTCCACTCATGCTGAAAATTATCTCTTAAATTCTAAATATATGTCTCTTAATTCTCGACTTTATTCTCAGATCCACAATTCAGCTCTCACTTAATCTTTTTCATTTAATTCTCAACTCATGATAAAGCTCACTAGATTCCAGCTAGTGTAATGGTTAATATGAGGGTAGTTACTTTTGAGTTTCATTCTTTATGAGCAATATGTCATTCACTCCCTGGACTTATCTTCATGAAATTCATCTTTCAAACTTTTCAATTCAGGACTCCCAGGACCTTATATCTCGAACGATGAACATTGGCTCTTGAAAAAAATTCATTTTAGCCACACTCGAGTTATCTTTTACTGAAGCTTATCACTCATATTTTCAGTTCTCATTGAATTTTATTTCATTTAATATCTAGCTCAGCTCATGTTGAAGCTCATATTTGAACTTCGAATGCAGGTCTCTTCTTGGCCTTATTCCACGTTCACAATTCAGTTCTCATTGATTCTCATTTCATCCAATATTTAGCTCAGCTACTGCTGCAGCTCATCTTTCAAATTCTGGATTCAAGTTGCTTTAGAACTTTAATCTAAATTTCAAATTCAGCTCTCGTTGGATTTTGCTTTATTCAATTTTTACCTGAGCTTATTTCATTTTACAAATTCTAGATTCAGGTCTCTTTGTGACCTTAATTCAAATTCAGCATTCACCTCTTATTGAATACTATTTCATTAAAATTTACCTTAGCTCATGTTAAGACTTCTTCCTCTGAATTTTTCAGATTCAGGTCTTAATCCGAATTCAGAATTCAGCTCTCGCTGAAGTTAATTTCTCAAGCTGAGGACTCAAGCTTCTACTTGAGTTATCATGAAGTTCATCTCTAGCAGCAAGGTATCCACATGTATCCGCAGTGCACTATGCATTTTTCCTACCAGGATTCTAAATTCGGTAGTGATCATTTTTCAAAAAATTTTCATTTTCATGAGGTACTTTGGACACCCCCTTAGGGGTGTAAGGTACACCCCTACTCCCCCCTACTCCGACGTGACTGGAGCTCTCTTTTGTCATTCGGAGTAAAGTTAATTTCACATGTATTCGTCAACATTTCTCATGTTGTATAGCTGGTAACTTAGGATCAGATGATGTATGCGCTCGAGAGCTTTCTTCAGCACTCGAGGTATGATGATGATTATGATCTTTTTCTTTCTTTTTTTTTTTTGTGGAGTAGTCACGTCTCCTACTCTCTCAGGTGCTTTGAGAGAACTGTTTTTCAGTGATTGATCATGTAACTTGCCATGTGCTGCAATTCATGTAGTTTGTCATCTCATCGCGAAGTAGTCGCGTATTCTGCTCTTTCATGTGCTTCAAGCAAGCCAAGAGGCTCGTATTTCGTCATAAGTAATTATTTAACATTGCTCTCTGTTGCGATTCATGCAAGCTGAGGGACTTTCAGTGTGAGTAATCACATAACATGCTCTTTGTTGCTATTCATGCAAGCTAAGAGGCTTTTCAATGTGAGTAATCACATAACATGCTCTTTGTTGCTATTCGCGCAAGCTAAGAGGCTTTTCAATGTGAGTGATCTCGTCTTGTGGACCTTAATGGGTTTCTGACGGGAGACCTGATTTTTTACGTGAGTAATCACGTATCGTGTTCTCTTCTACACTCATGCTTTGAGTGGTCTCCTTTATATTAAAAAGTTCAAATCTGCTCAATCAAAGAAATAGGCAACAAAATTCATCATTGAGGCCATCTATATAAAAAATTAATCATTTTAAATTTATTGCACAAAAGAGTAAATGTACGTCTTACTCCCTTCTACTGCAATTGACTTCATTATTAAGTTATCACTCGGAGTAAGGTCGGTTTTAGATTCAATTCGTAAGAGCTTATCATGCAAAAGATATGAGGGCTTGAGCTCAAGTTGCTGAAGTGATAACCTATCACGCGTCAGGCTGCTACCCCTGAGGTTGCCAAGGTTTTATTAGCAGGTCCTTGCTGTCCTCAGGTTCTATTTCTGACCCCTGAGTTCGACTTTGATACTTAATTTCTGATTTTACTTCTAACTACTGCTATCTGCAAAATGTGTTAGTATTCTCTGGGGAGTAATCATTTCGATTTTCCCCTACGCTTCGCTAAATATTTGAAACAACTCTTAGCATATCCCAAATACCCAAAAGCATAAATAGCAATTTCTTCTCAAGCACTAAGTGGGCTAGTGAACTCAGATCTGCTCATATTATTCTTCACTATAGAATTCACTGAATTCTATAATAATGCATAAAACAAGTACAATTATCACCAATTATCGAAAAACGTAACCAAATGTTAAAGGTGAAACCAGAAAGTAATATTTCTTAGACAGCCAAACGACTAACCAACTACTTCACCTATCCTGGCTTTCAGCCTGAGTAAGCACATATTCAGACAAACAAATACAAAATTACTACTAAGTAAATTATGAGAGCTCATTCATGAACATTTCATTATACTATTCAAACCTCCGGTATGAACGAACAATATCACATAGACAAATAAGCTTTAACTAGGGGCAGATAATACGACCACGTTCCCCAATCTTTTATCACATTCCAGAAGCATAAGCATATAGTCATGACACTCACTTTCAAGAGAGATATATATTGTCGAACTCATTTTCCGTCAAGCAAATTAAGTTTAATTCTCAAGCAGACCTTACTTACCGAGTTTATAAGATACTCTGTGATCCACGTCTCACTGTTATGCTTTTACCTCTCAAGCATTCCACGAATGCTGCTGACCTCATCCTTGGTTGTTTGATCCCTGGCTCGTAACTTATTTCTTCAGGAACATGGACAACCCGAGATGTCGGTGGTTGTGTTGTATTTTTATTTTGATTTCCTGCTCTTCTTTAGCTACATCAAATAAGTGAGGCTACCTTCCCTTGACACTTAACAGAAAATCAATTAATGTACCTTAATTAGGACACATTGGTTCCCTAAATGCAAGAAAATCCCACTTGTTGAATGCACGGGAAGATAATACCAGTCATTGCGGAACATGCAATTCAGAGCTCAAAAGTAGCTTAGCACTGCGCTAAAATATTCAGAATATATCACGAGCAGCTCACTCAATCAAGAATTTCAATTACTTATTCGCCACATAAGGAATTGTGGCTTCAAATCTTTACAATTAGTTGAGAGGAGGTAAATAAAGTTCTCAAATCTTCATATAATCCCAATCAAGAGTCCATCCATAAAAATCACGCATGGTAATGACAGATTTCGGAGTTGATTACAGAAGCAATTTCAATTACTGGCCATTATTCATCATTCAACGGCCTTAGAACTTGATCTCAAATTACAAAAAAGTTCATGTGCTCCACAATTTACTGTATAAGAATTAGAATCAAGGACTAAAAGTATTAGGCCAGTGTGGACTTAAACATTCACAATCTATCAGCAACACCATGTCAAAATATGTTCAGCCATTATTGAGAAAAGTGTGCGAGGGATTTCCTCCAACAGTTGGTGTGCACAGAGTTCAAACTCCATTGCAGACCGAGAAATAATCAACCAAAACCAGCTATTTAACCAGAACCACCAGATTCTTACACTTGACAACAATTATCCACAAGTCGACAACAAACAAAACTGAAAACACTGCTTGGAGTTTTACCAAAATAGCCGAAGCACTTGGGGGTTTTCTCACAAACAGCTGGCGTGCCACAATTATAAATCACGAAATCATGCATGTCAAATCAGCATAAACACCCACAAATCAGATGTCGCATAATCTATAGAACACCAGATTATGAAGAGAATTAGAGTACAATTATATTCCGAGATCAAAAGTTCCTCACTTAAACTCAAGTTCCAACTATTG